>JAWNPC010000481.1:4057500-4657500 GCA_035045365.1 Drosophila leonis | reverse complement strand
TGCCTAACGGGCACAGCAGCAGCTGCAACTGTTGCTGGCGTGACAGCTGTCGTAGCTGCGGGGGCTGTTGCTGGCGTGGCTATTGCGGCTGCTGCTGCTGTTGTGCTGAACAAGACGCCCGCACTGGGCGCCACAGCTAGCGGCAAATGTTGCTGTTGCTGCAGTTGCTGTTGCTGTTGCTTTTGCAAATGTTGCTGTTGCACCTGCTGCTGCTGCTGTTGTAGCTGCAATTGTGACTGCTGCTGCAGTAGCTCGTGCTCCTCCTGTGGCAAGCTGGCCTGCACGGCTAATATAACCGAATTGATGGCATCATCGATATGATTGTTGATCACCTCGTCCATGCGCGGAGTCGTCTTCTCCTTTTTGCTAGCCAGCTCCGAGGCGCGCTTCTTGGCTGGCGCTTTCACTGCGAGTGGGGGCGTCTGTGTGACCATGGCGGGCATTGCCACAGGCAGCGGCAGCACGGGATTGCGCACCTGTGGTATCTTTAGCAGATCCAAATTGGAATAGTAATGCGCAGCAGCTGCTGCTGCGGCCGCCTCGGTGCTACGCACCAGTGGCAATGCCAAGGCCAGTGGCAGTTGCTCCAAAGCAGGTGCAGATGCAGGGGTTGGCACTGCTGCTGCAGCTGGAGCTGGCGATGATTTGCGTTTCTTTGACAAGTCCAGCGGCTGCATCTCGTCCAGCTGCAACAAATTGCGCGCCTCAAAGCCGCAAATCGTTTGACGACGCGCGGGCATTGCTGAGTTGCGTTGCTGCTGTTGTTGTTGCTGTTGTTGTTGCTGCTGTTGTTGCTGTTGCTGCTGTTGTTGTTGCTGAAGTTGCTGCTGCTGCTGCTGCTGCAGTTGCATCTGCACTGTTTGCTTTACATGACTCAGATTCAGCGGCTGCTGCGGCTCCAGCACATAGCTAGCAGGCACTGGCAAATACATGGGCAATTTCGGCAGCAACAATGATGCTGCTGCTGCTGCTGGTGTTGGTGGTGGTACTGCTGTTGCTGCTGGTGCAGCTGCAATTGCAATTGCTGGCGGTGGTGGTGGCGGCGGCGGCGGCGGCTGAGCAGGTGCAGGCAGCTTAACAGGCACAGGCAGTGGCAAAGGCAACGGCAATGGCAGCACGGCCAGCGGCAACTGTTGCTGCTGCAGTTGAATTTGCTGCTGTTGTTGCTGTTGCTGCAGCTGCTGCACTTGGTGCTGCTGCTGCAGCTGTACTTGATGTTGCTGCTGCTGCTGCAATTGGTGTTGCTGCTGCTGCTGCAGTTGGTGTTGCTGCTGCTGCTGCTGCAATTGGTGTTGCTGCTGCTGCACTTGAAGTTGCTGCTGCTGCTCATTTACATATGGCTGCATTTGCTTGGTGGCTGCCTTGGTGGGCGTGGCACGTCGCAATGCGGGCACAACAACTGGCACAGCAACAGGCATAGGCACAGGCAATGGCAAAGGAGCAACTGTTGTTGCTGCAGTTGCAATTACTTTAGTAGTTATTGCTGCTGGTGTTACGGGTGTTGCTGCTGGTGTTACGATTGCTGCTGCTGCTACTACTGTTGTTGCTGTTGTTGCTACTGTTGCTGTCGTCTCGCTTGGCGGCTTTATAATGCGCCTGGATATGGCTTTGCGCTTGGGCGTCTTTGGCTGCAACTGTTGCTGCTCGGCAGCAATTGTTGCGGACTCAGTTGCCGGCAACGGTTGCTCCTTTTCTGCTGGCTGCTGTTCAGTCTTGAGCTTCTCCTCCAGCTTACCTGTTAGCATGGCTATGCAGTCGCTAATGCGTTTGCTGCGCTTCACAGGCTGCTGCAGCTGTTGCTGTTTGCTGGCAGCCACTATTGCTGTTGGTGCTGGTGCTGCTACCGGTGTTGCTGGTGTTGTTGCTGTTGCTGCAGGCGCTGGCGTTGTAGGCGGCGTTGGCATTAGCTGCTGTTTGCTGTTGTGCGTGGGCGAGACAACAGTTGTTGTTGCTGCAACAGTTGCTGTTGCTGCCGTGCTGGAAGTTTTTGTTGTTGCTGTTAGTGTTGCTGCTGCTGTGCTGGCTTGCACATCAATTGCTGGCAACATTTTCACCTGCTGTTGCTGCTTGCGACGATTTCGTTGTTGTTGCTGCTGTTGTTCGCCAACAACTGTTGCTGCCGCAGCAGGCGTTGCTGTTGTCGCTGCTACTGGTGCTGGTGCTGCTGCTGCTGCGGCTGCTGCTGGTGGCTTCGCACGCACTAAACGCGAGCGCGTATTACGCAGCGCATGATGATGCAGATGATGATGATGATGATGCAAATGATGATGATGATGATTGTAGAGCTTCTTGGCATTGCGCGATTGCAACTTCTTATTGGGTTTGCCCTGCTTCTTCGATCGCTTCTTGTTGTCCATTGGAAAGATCTTTTTGCACACACGCTTCGCTGGCAAATTCTCAAGCATTTTGCGTATCGATTCAGCTAAAACAGAGAGAGAGAGATGGAAGCATGAGATATTGATATTCAAGTTTGTTATATAGATCTATTTAATATTAAATTCTTCATTCACATACTCTACTGTACTTGACTTTCAATTCTATATGAATAGTTGAAATCCTTACTGTATTCATCTTATAGATATATTACACTAAGTTCATCATATGCCTGCTTCACTGTAACACCTCATATTCCATCCAATTAACTCTTCCAATTAGGTGAAATACTTCTGTATCCACCTGTTCGACAAGACTCCTATCTAATCTATTGTTCATCATATGGTTGCTTCACTGTAACACTTCATATGCCAGCAAATCGATTCCCTAAACAGCCTGAGCCACCCTTCCCATAGTTATTAACAGTTCGTAATTTCCCCTATCCATTAAACTGTTCGTCATATGTCTGCTTCACTGTATTTCATTCAAACGATTCTTTGCACAAGGTCACACACCTCTTCCATAGTTATTATAGTGTTTTGTAATTCGTCGTATGTCATTCGGCTGCTAAATCGCCCTTCTCATAGCTTATATATATGTAACAGTTGATCTTCATTCGCAATCACTTTCCCTGGCTAACCCATCGTTCGTTATATGACATGCTTCACTGTAGTTCATCAAATCCAGTCTCTAGACACTCTGTGTTGCCCTCAACCACTCATCCAACTGTTCTTCAGTAGCAATGATTTCCCCCAGTATTAAATCCGTCGTTCGTCATATGACATGCTTCACTGTAGTTCATGAAATCAATTCTCTGAACAGCCTGAGTCGGCCTACCTATTGCTATTATAGATATACATATATAACATTTGTTGCTCATCCGCAATCACTTTCCCTGGCTAATCCATCATTCGTCATATGACATGCTTCACTGTAGTAATACTCACCATCGCTGGGCCGTTGGCGCGGCGGTGTTTTCGTCTTATTCGAATTGGAGTTGGAGCTCTCCTCGGACGCATCATTATTATTGCTCGCCTGCGTCTGCTCTCGATCTCGATCTCGATCCCGATCCTGATCCTGATCCTGGCCAGTTGCTGGCATTGGCACCTGTTTCTTAACCTTCTTGTTATTCTTGCGCAACAGCTGAGCGAAATGCTTGGCAGGCTTGTTGCAGGCAGTGCGTCGCTTCTTCGAGCCGCAATAGTAACGATATTTACGCTTCTTGGCCAACGACCAGACGTAGTCGCCCGAACAGTCGAGCATATGGCGATAGAGATCCATCAGGCCGCTGCACTTGCGGCCACATTTTGTGCAGCTGCAGCTGTTGCTGCTGCTATAGCTGCAACTGTTGCTGTTGCTGTGACTGTGGCTGTGGCTGTTGCTGTTGCTAAGGCTGGCCGGTGAGCAGGCATTCGCTTTGATATCGCTGCTGTCGTTGTCCTCCACGGACGTTGAGTTATTGTTGCTGTTGCTCGTATTGCTGTTGCCAGTTGCTGTTGTTGTCGCTGTTGTTGCCGTCGCCGTTGAGCACGGCGAACCGCTCACTCTGCCCCTGCCAAAGGCAGACGAAACAGCCGAACAATTGGATGAACTGGATATGGCTTCGTCCTCAACAATTGCACGCTCCTGCTTGTGCAGCAGCAACTGTTGCTGTTGCAGGTGCAGCTGCTGTTGCTGGTGGTGATGCTCAGCCGCATACCGGCTGAGCGCACGTTTCGGCATAAACAAATGCCGCAACAAGTTACCCGCCAGCAACTCACGTCCCACCAGCTCATAGTGCGTGGCATAGATGTGCGAATGGCGAAATGTTTTGTGCTCTTCAAGCGCTTTGCGCTGCTCGAACTTAGCGCCACAGCAAATGCATAAATATAAACGAGGACGCGCCCATTCGCCGCTAAGCACAAGCGTTGTTGTTGTTGTTGTTGTTAAGAGACGTTGCTGTTGCTGTTGCTGCTGTCGCCTTGGCTGCAGCTGCAGCAACGTTAAAAAACTTTGCTCAGCATTGGCTTGTGCTGGCAACAGCTGTTGTTGCTGCTGCAGCAACTGTTGCTGCTGCTCCGGCTGCTCCTCTTTGATAATCGCCTGCTCATTCTGCTCCAGCATTATGTGCGGCAGTAGACGGCGATCCAGCAGCAAATGCAGCTGCTGCAAATGTTGCTGCTGCTCCAGTTGCTGCTGCTGCTCCAATTGCTGCTGCTGCTGCTGCTCCAGATCGTGCTTCTGGCGCATCGTCAGCTGCGTCCACATGTCCAAACGCGACAAGTCGCGCAAACCCATAAACGGCTGCTTCAGCTTCTTGACCAGCCGTCCGCCCTCGTTGACAATCGTGAACTTCTTCACATAATCCCATTTCCATTTCCAGCTGTGCTTGGTATGCGGCCGTCGCGCCGCCTTGGCCAGCGGCAGGGTTTCTAGGCCAAGGCCTAAGCCATCGCCAAATTGCTCGGCCGTCAGCAATGTAGGATATGCGGCATTGCACAGCGCCAACTGTTGCAGATTGCTGACAGCATTGGCGGCAGCAGCAGCTGCAGCAGCGGGCGGCTGCGGTGGCGCTGGACCGCTGCGCAGACGCCCATCGAGATAATGCTGCAAATTGTGGCGTACATTGAGCACCACATCCTGATAGAAGTTGTCATCGAACACGTGGCTATGGCTGGGCATGCGAAAGTGTGTGTCATCAGTAACTGTTGTCGTTGCGGCTGATGCGGCTGCTGCAGTTGCTGTTGCTGTGCTGCTGCTGCTGCTGCTGGCAGCCGTTGTTGCTGCTGCAGCAGCAACATTGCTGGAGTTGCTTAAAGATGTTGCTGCAGTTGCTGCTGCTGCTGCTGAGGCGGCGGCGGCGGCTGCCGCTGCTGCTGCTGCTGCCGCCTGTCGCTGCGCTGCACGACTGCTGCTGCGCTGCTGTTGCTGCTGCTGCTTGGCTGCAGCTGTTGCATTGCTGCTGCGATTGCGTTGCCGCTGACCGGGCAGACGATTCTGTGTGAGACCTAAGCGAAAGAGCACCGGCTCCTCAGCGCCAATCATAGAAGACGATTGTGACTGTGACTGTGACTGCAACTGTTGCTGTTGCTGTTGCTCCTCCTGCTGCTGCTGTTGCTGTTGCTGCTGCAGCTGCAGCTGCAGCTGTTGTTGCTGCAACTGTTGCTGATGCAGCAATCGCATATGACTGTGCAGCTGGGTTGCATCATTGAAGCGCAGCTGGCATTGCTGGCATCCAAAATATTTGTCCGCATGGCTAGCAATTAGATGGATAAAAAGTTGCTCCAACTGTTTGGCGGGCAGACAAATTGGTGGCTGCAACGTTTGCGATTTGGACTTGTTGCAATGCTGACAGCCCGGAAAGTGGGCGTGACTGGAACTGTGAGTGCTGTTGCTGTTGCTGTTGCTGCTGCTGCTGCTGCTGCTGTTGTTGTTATTATTGTTATTGTTGTTGGTGGTGGAACGATTACTGCAGCGTCGCTCTTTACGTTCCATATGAAATTTGTCCACATGCTTGGACTGCAGCTTGCTGGACGCGAACTTCTTATCACAGTACAAGCATAGAACTTTGATAAAAGCCGTTGCTGAATATTCCTCAAGTTCGCGTTGCTGCTGCTGTTGCTGTTGCTGCTGCTGCTGCTGCTGTTGCTGTTGCAGCAACTGCAACTTTTCAACTAGACGCGGCAAACGCTCCAGAGGCACGCTGCATACCAGCGAGGCGGACAGTTGATGTTGTTGTTGCTGTTGTTGCTGCTGTTTCTGTTTCTGCTGCCTATTCACTTGCTCCAGTTCCGCTTCCACTTCAATTGGTTCCAATTGCTGCTCTCTGGGCAGGCTGTGATTGCGTTTTTTTCGCGGCGGCGTTGCCAGTTTTTGTGCAGTTGGTCCAATTGGATTGCCATTATTATTATTATTGTTATTATTATTGTTGTTGTTGTTGTTGTTGCCATTGACCTGCTGCTGCTCCTCGGAGAATTTGAAGCCACGGCGCAGGCCAAAGCGCGACATGGTCTTCATGTGGAAGCTGTTCTATCAAATTGCTGTAAAAGAAAAACGAAAAATAACAACAATCAAAATCAAATTTCGTATTGCAGTTTCAAAAAAATAAAAATAAAAAAAATACAAAAAAAAACTCGTATGTATGAGTGCGTGCAGGCGTGCGTGTGTGCATGTGCATGCGTGTGCGTTTGTTTGTGTGCGTTTGTCAGTGTGTCCACAACTGCAGCAGCATCTTAAAATCAATAAAGCACAAACAATAAGCCGAATAAAACAAAATAGGCAATACGCATTGTTAAAGCCGAGCGCACATTTTGTTGACGAATGTGCGCAAAATGGCAAACTAGACGAAAAAGAACTAGAAAACGGCATATAAACAAAAACTAAACGCACGCACACACGCACATGGAATACACACATATGCACACACACACACACACGCACACACGTATGTAAATGTACATATGCGAGTGTGTGTGTGTGCGTGTATGCATGTTGGAGTTGTAATGAAAAATTATACAATAAACATTTTGTACACACTATTTTCGGTGTTATTTATTTTCTATTTAATTTATTTTTTTTTTAGTTTACCCCGCTTTAAATATTGCTGCCCAATTTGTTTGCCGCCTGCCTGCACTGCCGCCTCTTTTATAGATTTCTACAATAAAAAAAATTGTTTTTTTTCCTTTTTGATTATTTTCTATCTTATTTGTTGGCCTTTTTGTTTTGCTGCTCGAGTTGCGACCGTGTTGGCGTTTTGTTGCTGCTGCTGCTGCGCTGCTGCTGTTGTTGTTGTTTTTTTTTATTGTTTAGTTCGTTTGTTAATATTGCACTTGAATTTGTTACATTGATTGGGGCATGAATTAATTGAAAAATGCACAGCATTTCTTTTTCTTTTCTTGCCGTTTTTCTTCTTTTTTTTATTATTATGTACTTATATATTTTTCCACCCTAACAAACTGCGTTAGGAGGTATCTAACGTTTAGCCCAAATCGATGCGTGCGTAGAGCACAGACAGTGGCAGAGCAGCGGCTGTGGCAGAGGGCAGAAGGCAAAGGCAGAGGCAGAGGCAGAGGGCAGCGCAGCACCAACTAGAAGCAGCGGCAGGACACTGAGTTAGAGGTGGTGAACGATTTTTCTCTGGCACGAGCGAATGCGGTTTGAAACAGTCCATTTCCATTTCCATTTCACTAGCCGCAATTGAATTGCTTAACCCATTTTATGCGCGCACAACTAATTCACTAATTGTTGTTGTTGTGGTTTGTTTTTCTTTTTTTGTTATTTTTTTGTGTTAAGTATTCTTTTAATTCTTCACGCACACACACGCACACGGCACACACACATATTTAGTTGCTCAAAATAAATGTGTTTTCTTATGAGAAGAATCGAAATCGCCTCAAAAAAATGGTCGTGTTGTAGCCACACAGTGTGTACACACTGTTGTAAAGTGTGTGGTTTATTATTCTAATTGGGTATCGATATTCAACAGTAGCGATAGACGCATGCACCACAAATTGTATATTTACCTGTTAACATTTTTAAAGTTTATTCTATTGAAATTTATTGTGTTTGCTTATATAATTATTGAATTGTCTTGTATGGTTATTAGCATTAAATTAAATTTATAAAATATCGATACTTGCCAATTTTTTTGACAGTCACTGCAGCGGCTATCGATATATGGACCGGACCATCGCTAGTCTTGTTTCAGCTTGTTTTTAGCCAGTCATTTGCTTCTCTTCCAATCATTTTCAACCGGAACGTTAAAATAAAAAGTACAAAATGGACATATACATGGCTGAGAAAGTAAGAATTGTGTTAAACCATAGTTTATTATTAATATTATTTTAAATACAATACGGAATTGTTATTCCCATTTGCCAGGATGAAGTCGAACAGAAGCCAAAAGATGCGCACAGCTCGCTGGATGAACTAGATCTCGAAGATTTATATGTGCGCTATAAGGTAGGCAGAGTTTCTGTTATAATTTATAAATAATTTATTAGCTCTAATGAATCCTATTTTTCGTTTAGAAATTGCAAAAAACTTTGGAATTCATTGAGGTGCAGGAGGAGTACATCAAGGATGAGCAGCGCAATCTCAAAAAAGAGTATTTGCATGCACAGGAGGAGGTGAAGCGCATACAATCGGTGCCATTGGTGATTGGACAATTTTTGGAAGCTGTTGATCAGAATACTGGAATTGTTGGCTCCACCACCGGCTCCAATTACTATGTACGCATCCTCTCGACTATCGATCGTGAGCTACTGAAGCCATCCGCTTCGGTTGCCTTGCACAAGCACAGCAATGCTCTAGTCGATGTTCTGCCACCAGAAGCAGATAGCTCCATATCGATGCTGCAGCCAGATGAGAAGCCCGACGTTAGCTATGCCGATATTGGTGGCATGGATATGCAGAAGCAGGAGATCCGTGAAGCTGTCGAGCTGCCACTCACCCACTTTGAGCTATACAAACAAATTGGCATCGATCCGCCGCGTGGTGTTCTGATGTACGGTCCACCGGGCTGCGGTAAAACGATGTTGGCCAAAGCTGTTGCACATCATACAACAGCCTCGTTCATACGCGTCGTCGGCTCCGAGTTCGTGCAGAAGTATTTGGGCGAGGGTCCTCGCATGGTGCGCGATGTATTTCGCCTGGCCAAGGAGAATGCGCCAGCAATTATCTTCATCGATGAGATCGATGCAATTGCCACGAAACGTTTCGATGCCCAAACTGGCGCCGATCGTGAAGTTCAGCGTATTCTGCTCGAGCTGCTGAATCAAATGGATGGCTTCGATCAGACGACCAATGTGAAGGTGATTATGGCAACGAATCGTGCCGACACATTGGATCCAGCTCTGTTGCGTCCGGGCCGTTTGGATCGTAAGATTGAATTTCCGCTACCGGATCGTCGCCAGAAGCGTTTAGTCTTCTCCACAATCACATCGAAGATGAACCTCAGCGAAGATGTCGATCTGGAGGAGTTTGTGGCGCGTCCCGATAAGATCTCTGGTGCTGACATCAATGCCATTTGCCAGGAGGCAGGCATGCATGCCGTACGCGAGAATCGTTACATTGTCCTGGCCAAGGACTTCGAGAAGGGCTACAAGAACAACATCAAGAAAGACGAACAGGAGCACGAGTTCTACAAATAGACATTTTCTAGCTTAAAAACATTTTTGTTCTTCATTCACGTTTATCGTAAACGTCAACCTATAATAATAATAATAATAATAATAAAAAACTGATATCTTCTTATGTGAATTCTAGACTTCTTTGAATAGACTTGGGCTATTTTAAGGCAGGGCCGCCGAGAGAAAATCCTGGCCCGGGACGGAAACATTACGGGCTGAAATTTCTTTTTTTTTCTTGTTTTGTCAATTTTTTGCAAAAAAAAACGATGAAAAAATTGTTTGACATCTGGGATTTTCGGGCTCCTCCAAAAACCCTGGGCCCGAGGGGATTCCCACCGTCTCCCCCCTCTCGGTGGCCCTGTTTCAAGGCTCTCCAACTGAAACGAGCTATGACAGTTGGAATTCTGTAGTTTAGACAGCTTCAACCTTCGCCATTTAGTACATCTTCAACCAATATTCAATTTTCTAACTAATTTTGATATTTTCAAAATCAAGTTAATTGAAATCATTATTCGATCAAGCTTCAATTTTCAAACGATTTTCAAGTTGAACTAATTTGCGCTGCAAAAGAATTCCAAGTCTAGTTCTAAAAAACATGTTCTAAAAGTGTTTTTAGATCGCAAACAAATGTATAAAAAATGTGCATTTTATTTGTTGTAAACACACGCACAGCAAGCAAACATAAATGAAAAATCAAAAATAATGAAATGAAAAAAAAAAACAAACAAATATTAAACGAACTGTAAGACAGTTGGTGTTGGTTGTTGGTTGTTTGTTTGGAACATCGAATTCATTTGGGTGTAAACAAGGTATCCAAGAATCTAGTTAAACATCGAATTCATTTGGGTGTGAACAAGGTATCCATGAATCTAGCTGAACAACACTTCATTGGGGCGTGTCCAAGCATCTGCATCGGCTTCAACTCGGATCAGCTTGGCGAAGAGCAGCTGTCATCGATGTTCCCAGTTGTTATTACTTCATCAGTGAATTAACAACCGCATTCACATTGATGGCCTTGAGGTCTGCATAGGTTTGTCCAGTGCCAACAAATACAATTGGCTGGCCGGTGATATAGGTCATGGAGATGGCGGCGCCCACCTTGTCATCGATCGTATCGAACTTGGTCAAGACAATGCCATCGATGATGTGTGGATTCTCATTGGATGAGTAATCGGCCAGAGATTGATTGAATTTGACCAGCTGGTCGACAGCTTCGTTGCCAACGAGCGCCTCGCCCACAAACAGCACCAGATCCGGATTGTTCACCTTGATCAGCTTGGAGAGTGAACGCATCAATGGCTCATTGTCCTGCATCCGGCCAGCCGTATCCACCAGCACCACATCCACTTTCGTGTCGTGCGCATACTTGATAGCCTCCATGGCAATGCCGGCCGCATCCTTGCCATAGCCCTTCTCATACAGCTGCACCATGGTCCGCTGCTTGTGCTTCTCGGCCGGATGCAGGGCATTCAAATGCCTTGTGTGTGTGCGCAATTGTTCCACGGCGCCAGCGCGAAACGTGTCGCAGGCAGCGATCAACACATTGAAATCATTCTCAATTAGCCAAAAGCAGATCTTGGCCAAATTTGTGGATTTGCCAACGCCATTGACACCACAAAAGATGATCGTATATGGACGTCCCATACGCTTCGATTCCAGCGCATCGCGTATAATATCGATGCGACGCTTGGGCGACAGAATCCGCACCAGCGACTGGGTCAGCGCCTCCTTCACCATGTTGGCAATGCTATCGAATGTGCCCATCTGTTTGCCATCCAGTGAGGTGGCCACCGAATCGCATAGTTTCGCTGCAATTTCGGAGGCAACATTTTTCGAAATCAGATGATCTCGCATCTTCTCCAGCGCTGGCTGCAAATCGTTCAGCGTCATCGTCTTGGCACCGACAATGCCCTTGAAGTAGGATAGGAGGCCGCCGCTCTTGGCCTTTCGTTGATTGCGCTGCTGTTGCTGCGTCTGCCGCTGATGTTGGTGCTGCTTCTCTTCCAGTTCGCTGTCGCCACTGGCTTCGCTGTCCGCTCCATCCGAATCACTGTCCACATCCAAATCTCTTATGCTGCCCTGCATGGTGCCCACCAGCTGCAACAGATGACATAGTTTAGTTATACGCGCAGTTAAGTTATCCTTAGCTAACCTACCTCATTGTTGATGCTCTGCAGCTGTACATCTTCGGGAGCATCCTTGGAGCGATCGAGCAGCACAGCATCCTTGGAGTTGCCACCCAAATCCCAAACACGCGGCTTCTTGCCCGCCTTCTCCCGCTCTCTGTCCACGGCGCTTTGCTTGACGGGCTTCACCTCCACCGCCGCCTTCTTTGTGGGCGTCAGTTTCTCGCGCAGCTTACGTCGATTTTCCTGTATTATATCAGCGTTGGTGCGTGGCGGCGATGCTGGTTGCGATTTGCTTGTCGGCGGACTTTCCTGTATATTCACACGCTTCTCGATTGTGTTGGTCGCCTTCTTATCGTCCTGCATCATGGACGCAACCGTTTTCTTAGACTTCTGCGATTCGTTGTAGGAGCGCATGGCTTTGGGTGCTTTGCCCTGCTTGGCAGATGCCTCCTCAGCGGCGCTAAGCACCATGCGAAACTCCTGCTCGAATTCATAATCAATGGCCAGTCGTTCCTGCGCGGCGATGCCTGAGAATTTCTCCTGAAATGCGGTTTGCATTTCGGCTAGAAAATTGTCCAAATAGTTGAGCTTGATGACTTTTTGAAAGACGGCGGCATAAACCACATCGAGCTCATTGTCTAGCTTAAATTGCACAGCCAAATGGTCCTCTTCAAAATACTTGGACTCTGTATTTCGCTCCTATATCGAAAATAGCGCCAGCAACAATAAAACAAATTAGCATTAACAATAACAATAACAAACAGTTCGATTGCCTTGCCTCCAGAATGACGCCACGTATTAAGCTGTTGATGCACGACGCATAGTTCTTGCCGGATTCATTTGAATTCCAGAGCACAACGCCGCCTTTTGTGAATATGACCACAAAGTCTAACATTTTCTATTTACGTACTAATTGGTCAATAAATCGTTTTGTAAAGTAAACGCTTACAAATTCAACTGGAGCCAACTAACTAACAAAACACATTCCACGTCACGAGCCCGATATTTACGTCGATAGTTATCGATATATACATATATGCAAAACAGTATGAAATGTAAAAGTTTGAAATGTCAAATGATTACCGAGTATGAAATACCCTGTAGACTTGATTTTACTGAAACTTACATGCAAATCGAGTACTTTTACGATATTTAGAAAGTACTTTCTACATCAAATTCGCCATATATATCAAAACTATGCTTCGATGATGGAAAAGTATTGGTTTTTTTTTAAGTCAGCTGTCAACTTAGTCAACTTTCACCTTTGGGCAATTGACAGTAAATTCAAAGACCTGTCGAAATCCCAGCTGATATGTATTAGAGATGAGAACGTGATCGAAACACAAAATTAAAAAATATCGTTTAAATAAGAATTCAAACATTTAAGGGCAAATATTTTTATTTATATTAATTACTTTGAACCAATCCCAGAAAATTAAAAAAGAACATTGCGCTAAAATCGTTTTTCATTTTTTTTTTTATTATTGACGCTTATTAACTAACGTTCATGGGTTGTGAATGGAATTTTGAACATTATTGCAATAAATTTCACATACATGAAAAATTTTGTTACAAAAAAGTGGACATTCGTTGAATGTAATTCTATACAGAAAAAAAAAATTAACGTAAATATAATGTTGTTTAGACGCGAAAAGAAATATGTGCTACGTAAAATTGATGATTATTATTGTTCATCTCCTTCTGCTGCTACTAGCTGGCTCCTCCTTCTCGTCCTTCTCTTTCTCTTGCACCTCTCTTTCCAAACGCCAAGACTTACGAGCCAACAATAATGTTATTGATGGGAATATGTATCAGCTTGACAAAGAATCCAATGAAGCCCATGATGCAGAAGCCAATAGCTGTGGCAATGGCGATCTTTTGGAACTCCTTGCGATCGGGCTTCGTGCAACGTTTCACCAGACGAATGGAGTCCTTGGCAAAGGCACGACCAGGCTCAGCAAATTTCACAACTTTATCCATGACTATGTTAAATAGGCGTTATTTTGGGAGCTGCAAGTGTATTAGAATTGGTTACAATTATTCATATGAAGTGTAACGATGTATCGTATAAAATGAATGTGGGACAGGGCACTTTCACACAATAACAACATCAAACAAAAAACCCGATGACAACGTCAACGTCACGACGCCGACGACGATGCTGACGACGTGGCAGCCGACGACGTTGGCGACGTCAGAGGTGAAATTTTTGTTGCTGCATCAAGCCGCTGTCAAACTGTGTTGCACGTGTCGCTGCTTTTCCAATTGTCTTTTTCATTTATTTCCAAATAGTTTGTTTTCATTTTCTTGCTAACGGTCCTTTTGATTGAAATCAGACATTGCGTTAAGCAGCGGCACTCAGTGCAATTTTCAGCAGCAACACGGATTGAAATAAATGAAGTCTAATATTAACATTAGACGGTCATTCAAGCTTACACAATTCGTTTATTATTATATATAAACTTTATAATTGAATTAAGTAAATGTTGCGTTGAAGTTGCAAAGCAAATATATTTTGAAAACAATTTACACGCACCTCCGCTTACTTTGAAAATTTCCACACGAATGAATGCTCGCGTCGTTCGTGCAGCCTGCTGCGCACGAATTTGCTTTGACAGTTGTCCACGTCAAAGTGTCAAAAAAAGTAAAGGACAGCGTTGCTTTACGCTTTAGTCGTTGCCAGATGCTCGCAATAATATTAGTGGCAACGCTGTAACTTCCAACTAAAACAGCTGTTGCAAAAAAAATTTTGATAGCCGACATTTTGTTTCTTCGTTCGGCATTTTGCTTTTTGCATCTTCCATTTTACAAATATTAGTAACTAACACAATTTTAGCATATTATTAATAAATCAATTCAACAATTCAACTGCCACCGGTATGTAAGTTGGTAAACATGAAAATAAGGATACGAGTTGTGCGCGCTGAAGTGTATGTGTTTTTTTTGTTGTTTTTTTAAATAATTTTTACAAAGCTGAACTTTTTTTGTTGTAATTTTTAAAATTTTTTATTTCTTTTTTTTACACTAATTAAAAGCAACGATGAGCGCACAGCCAAGTCCTTGCATGAATCCACAGCAACAGCCTACGGAGCAAGAAAAGGTATTGACATTTTAGCTTTATTAACGGTATGTTTCAGCGTATGTGTGTGTGTGTGTGTGTGTGTGTGTGTATATATGAATTGTTTGCGTGTATGTGTTGTATGAATGTGTGTGTGTGTGTGTGTGTGTGTATGGGTATGGGTATGCATGCATGCAATTGCGTGTATATATATTGTATGTGTGTGTGTGTGTGTGTGTGTGTGTGTGTGTGTGTGTGAATGTGTGCTTGTATGCATTTTAGAATCTATGTATGTATGTGTGTGCCGCCTGTAGATATGTATTAATATATGTTTTTTCCTTTTCTTAATCAATATTTGAGGTTTATCAATGGATCAACGAGCTGGCTCATCCGGATACCCGCGAGACGGCGCTGTTAGAGCTAAGCAAAAAGCGTGAAACGGACTTGGCGCCGATGCTTTGGAATAGTTTTGGCACCGCGTGCGCTTTGCTGCAGGAGATCATAAATATATATCCATCGATAGCGCCGCCCACTCTGACAGCCCATCAATCGAATCGCGTTTGCAATGCTTTAGCATTGCTGCAGTGTGTCGCCTCGCATCCAGAGACACGCACCGCCTTCCTGCAAGCCCAAATCCCACTTTATTTATATCCATTTCTATCCACCATATCGAAAACGCGTCCATTTGAATACCTGCGCTTGACGAGCCTGGGCGTAATTGGTGCACTGGTCAAGACTGATGAACAGGAGGTGATAACATTTCTACTAACCACTGAAATTGTGCCACTATGTCTCACCATCATGGACAGCGGCTCGGAGCTCAGCAAAACTGTGGCCACATTTATAATACAAAAGATATTGCTAGATGAATCGGGTTTGTCCTATATCTGTCAGACCTATGAACGCTTCTCACACGTAGCCATAACGCTGGTGAGTCGAACTCCATACATACATATATCTTTATATACATATATGAATATGAATAAGCTATATATTTCTGTCTCTCTCTTTTCTGTGCAGGGCAAGATGGTTATACAGCTGTCGAAGGAGCCCTGTGCACGCCTTTTAAAGCACGTCGTACGCTGCTATTTGAGACTCTCAGACAATACACGGTCTGTCCTGCCTATTAACTATAACTAAACAACACAATGAATGTATAATTAATTTTCTTTGAATGTTCAGCGCACGCAAAGCCTTAGGCCAGTGTCTGCCCGATCAGCTGCGCGATGGCACCTTTACACAATGTCTGCAAGATGATAAATCCACCAAGCAATGGCTACAGATGCTCATCAAGAACTTGGAGCCAAATGCGGTACAGCAGCCAGGCGCTGATCCGCGCCAGATTGGCATGTCGCCATTGGGCACATAAACAAAAACAAAACAAAAAAAAAAACCCAATAGGCGCTAAATCAATGGCAATAGCAGCAGCAAAAGCAGCCTCTTAATACGATTAGTTCACCAACCAATATTTTGTTAGGTTGTAAGAAAGTTTGTTGAATATGGATATCGCCCATGCATTTAGCTGCTTCAACTTAACTATATAGACACATTATACACGGATCTATATATATATACATATATATATAATTATTTATATACGCATTGTAAAGCTCCACGAACAGCTAATTGAAACGTTCGCAAAACTAACAAAACAAAGTTAAACATTGATCAAGATTGCAAATGTTAGAATTCACAAATCGATTAGCTATAGTTTAACTAACTAATTTATATATATATATATATGTGTATATTATATATATGTATATATCAATTGCTGCTAATAAACTTTTTAATTGTACAAAAAAAAAAATTAGTTCTAGTTTCATCCATTATTTTGTTCGTGTTTGTGTTGCAACATTCAAAATGCATTTATTTGACTTTTTGTGTGGGGTAATCATATGTATGCACATATATACAAACAATATATATAGTGTATATATATATATATATATATATCTTTCATATTAATTACAACATACAACAATTAAAGCAAATCGCTGCGAGCACAAAAAATACAATACAAAAAACTTTTACATTTACGTTCGAGTGCATTAAACTACAAATAGTTATATATAAATATATATATTATATATATATATATAAACATTGATCACAACAAAGATTTAATGATGGCAAAAATCAACCAATACATGTTGTATACATATATATATTTATATATGTATACGAGGGTAGTTTGAAAAAGTTACCAAGTTTTTTTTAGCTGAATTCGTTCTATTATTTAGACTACCCTCGTTTATATATATATATATATATATATCGATATATATATATTTACCAACACATGTATATAAATATATATCTATACGAGGGCAGTTTGAAAAAGTTACCAAGTTTTTTAGCTGAATTCGTTCTATTATTTAGACTACCCTCGTTTATATATATATATATATATATATATATATATATCGATATACATATATATTTACTATGTACGAGGGTAGTTTGAAAAAGTTACCAAGTTTTATAGCTGTGTTTGTTCGATTATTTAGACTACCCTCGTGTATATATATATATATATCGATATATATATATATACATTTTAACGCCCATACATATATCGATTATTTGTTGTATATATGTATGCGTATTCTATTAGCGACAAAATTTTACTGCTCGGTCGGAGCAGTAGGAGCGGCTGATGCACGCCTGGCCATCTCCGTTTCCAAATTGTGAGATTCAATTGACTGTCCTTGGAGCTGGGGCAATGCGCACATCTGCTCGAGCAAATCGAAACCATTTCGCCAGATGAGCAACTGGGCGCGCAACTTCAATTTGTTGCGATTCTTGATCAAATGCCGCTCCATGGCAAAGCCCTGACGGGCGCAGGCAAAGTCGCAGGCGCGCTGCCTCAAAACGGGACAAATATCGTTGTTCCCATCACCAACGTAAAAGACATGATCATAGCGTATATTGTAGCGTAGATCCTGTTCGATGACAAAATGTTCCAACACACGGCCCTTGCACAAATTGCTGGCACTCAATTTGCATTCGGTTTGCTGATGATGCGGACGCACTTGCAGTTGGCCATGCTCATCGAAATGGGCGGGATTGGTAAAGATAGCCTTGAAGCTATCGGACAAATTGTGGGCGCGCAGCCATTCATCGATGAAGACGCTATTTGAATCGCTAATGATGATCAAATCGAAATTGAGACGCTTTTGCAAATGCTTGATCAAACGCACGAATCCAGGTACCTCCGGTATGCAGCGTATTACGTCGCGAATACGCACCTCCTGGACTTGTTGCGCATGCAACAAACGAAATATCTCCGCCATATACTCGGTCCAGCATTCGCTTTCCATTAGATCGGTGAGTGCTTTGGAGCTAATCAGCTCATTGGGCAGCATGTCGCGCACCACTGTGTCCGTATTTTGGGATACAATTGTGTGATCAAAATCGAAGGCAGCCAAACGACGACGCTGCTGCTTGCCCAGACCGCAAGACGATGCTGAGACAGATGGAGCTGGTGCTGCTGCTGATGTAGACATGTTGACTGGATTTTGCATATGTATATGCAACGGCTGCCTCTCGAATGGGTATTGAAGTGCCCACTGGTGGGCAGCACCAGCAGCTTGACTTTTGCTTCTGCTTTTGCTGTATGTATGTATTTTGGATTTAGCTTTGGGCAACTTTGACAGTAGCTTTATTAGCGTCGGCGTTGCCATCCGATTCGAAGCTTCTGGCATGGCCACATTAAAGCGGCAGTGGCGGTGGTGTGAAGCGCCCCTTGTTCGATGTTTGAATTCAATTGTTAGTTTTATCGATAAGCAGTCAACTTTAAGATTGTGTTTAATTCGATTTAAAATTTTGTTCAATTCCTAAAATGTTTTCTCAGCAAATATAAATGATGAATTATAGAAATCTATGATAAAAATATAAATAGTTAAAATATTTCTATTTTCTTGATAATTTATCGAATTAATAAATACCAGACGACAACTCAATATCAAATACTTAATCCATTATGTTTCATTTGCCCACAATGAAATATTTGATATGTTAACTTAAGCTATACATTTTTTTCAAAGATTTTTATACAGTTTTCAGCTCAATTTTAAATATGCAATACACAAATTTTAGTGTATCGCCAGCATATAGTTCGTAACATTGAAATATCGATGTATCGATACACGATTAGCAACCCTAAATTTTCATTTCCATTTTGTCGTGACGAGTACGGTAGTGTTATATTCCAAGCGAAAAAGAAAAAACACTGTCAGACAGCGAGCAGAGCATACATTTAATAATGAATTGTTAAAACGATAGGTGCGCGCCGAATTAAGTTTAAAGTTGAAACAGTTGAAACAATTAACGATAAACGCTATTTTTTTTATAACAAATTTATGCGTCGTCGTCTGCTGCTGTTCAATCGTTAAAAAGTGCGTGGAAAAGTGTACGAAACCAATACACGGAAAGTGGGACAACCGAGCGCTGCGCTTGTTGGTGTAGTGTGCTGTGCGTGTGTGCTGTGTGTGTGTGTAGTGTGTAGTGTATATGTTTGTGTGCGGTGTGTGCTGTGATGTGTGTGTGTGCGAGACGAGTATAAGTACGGGTAATTTGTACCGACTACAGTCTCATCAATGTGTACGACAATGTTTTTTTTGTATATTCAATATAACGAAAAAGTGCAACGAAATGTTTACAAATTGTGCAAATAAAAACAAAACATGTTCCATGTCTTAACACACATCGACAAAGACACGCGCACACCAATATACACGCGAATTGCATGCAAAGAGAAGGCGCTCAACTTCTACTCCATCTTCTTTTGTCTGACGTTTTGCCGCATGGTGAGTTTATTGCCTGCCAGCCAGCCAGCCAGCCTGCTGTTGTTGTTGGGTCAGTTTTCGGCGTCTTTTACTATGTAGCAGAGTTTTACTGTTTTTTTCCCTCTCTCTCTCTCTGTCTCTCTCTCTTCAACTGTTTTCTCGCTGGTTTTATTTCTTTTTGGTTATTTTTTTGCATTGCCTTAGGCGCGCTGCGCTCGGATTTGTTGTTGCCTCTGACGCCGTTCATTTTTTGTTGTTGCATAGGCGCCGTTGTCGTCAGTTGCGCGGGGGTCAACGATGTAGATGCATGTATAAAAGTATATTACATACATCTGTGTGTGTGCGCGTGTGTGTGTGTGTGTGTGTGTGTGTGCATGTGTGTATGTACATTGTGCACGAGTACATGTATGTATTTTTCTCCATGCAGCGGCACGGGCGATTGCCTCTCATGCTGGTATTGGTTCGATGTGTGTGTGTGTGCTGTGGTGAATTTCTGTCTCGGGGCCCTGGTGAATTTAGCAGTGTTGCCAACACATACACCACGTCGCAGCCGCTGCCAGTTGTTGTTGTAGTAGTAGTGCGTACCAATGTGGCGCGGTTTTCTCAATTTCTGCTCCTCGCGACAGACAGCTGTGTGGCGCGCATGTTTCCACGCTTACGCAGCGTATTATTAACAACGTTGGTGCTTTTGTTGTTTTATTATTATTATTATTATTTTTTTTTTTTGCAGCTTCCCCTATGCGTTAATGTTTACGCGGCATTTTCTAAGATTAAATTTCATAATCAAATTGAAAAGCTCGATCATTCATTAAAATATGCCCATTGTCCATTTTTTCCTCTCTTAGTTTTATTGCTATAAATAACAAACAATAAGCAAATTGCGTTTACTTTTTTCCTCCTATGTTTGGTTACCGGCGACTCTCTGTGTGTGTGTGTGTCTGTGTGTGCTTGATACTTAAGTTACTGTTAGTTTGCGTAAATACCAAGATTGCAAGAGTAAAACGAAAACAAAACAATACAAATACACACATTATATGTATGTATGTATGTATGTATGTGTGTGTATGTGTATTAGTACAAATAATTGCCGCTGGTTGATGTAAGTTGTCTATAAATTATGGCCAATCACAGAGGCGGTACTTTTGAAGTAACGGTGCAACGCGCAACACATACTTCACAACTTTAGGAGAGAGAGCCGAAGAGAAGAGAAGTGAGAGAGAGAGTAAAGGGTAGAGTTTCGATATACGCATTATTTATTAATTACAATTAGTTAAATTAGAGCATAGAAATTTCTAAAAAAAAAAAACTTTGGTTGAAAAACCTTTGTTAAATATGAAAAAATTTAGTGCTGTGTTGTTGTTGCTTGCATATTGTGTTGTGCCTATATATGTTTGTAAATGTGTGTGTGTTTGCATGTGTGCGTGTGGCTGAGTTCGTTTTCCTTTTGTGGTGCAAAAATGCGCTTACTATCATTATGATTATTATTCCTATTACTGTTATTACTTGGTTGTAGTCTATACCCCCCATACACCTCTCTACCGCTCGATATGAGACACACGCACACATGCTCGCATAGACATACATCCCCATTCATCATTATTATCATCATCATCATCATTATAACGACACATTGCAGACGTATCAACACTACATATGCAGCTAAGGGCGCCTTATTCTTCTTTAAAAACATCATCTCTTGGTAGGCTGGGCTTGGAGTTCTTTCATAGGTTATTTATTTATTTTATATATATTTATATACATAAATTGTTTTCATAGCCACCTAATTTGATATGCTATTGCTCTGACTATCGTCATCCTTGTCAACGCTATCTTTAACAATATCATCATCATCAAAATCGTCTTCGCAATCATTATCATCGCCTTCATCCTGTTCTATGTGCAACAGCTTCCCCATCTCTAATCGCGTAAATCGAAATATCGGTTTTGGCCATAGAATAGCCAATAGAATATCGCTGCTGATCATCGATCATCATCTTGTTATCGTTTGTTACTTCCGCTTGTCAACATCATCCGTTGGGCTAGGTGTGCCATTGAAGGACACTCTATGGCGTTGTTGTTGTTCATATCCTTCATCTCACAGCAAATGACATGAAACTAATGCCATCATCAAATGTTCCATCAATCAGATGCGACATTTACTGGCAGCGACTGACATCAATATGAGATTTTTACCCAGTATTTGTAAACCCGTTGCCAACGCACGAAATAGACTCAATTGGCATTTCATGAGTTGCCAAAGTGACAACATCAAAACATAAATTTCTGCAAGTAAAAATACAATAAAAGAAAAGACAAATAACGCCTGACTAAGATTTTTATTTTTATTATCTTCTTAAAAGTCAGTTTTGATCTAATGGCTACGGCCAGAGCCCCTAAAGTCACTAGTCAAATAAAAATAAATAAATAATACAAAAATTATAGTAATAGGACAGATTTTCAAAGGTTGTTCAGATTTAAATGTTTTAGTAAAAAAATAAATAAATAAATAAAAATCGATAATTGATAATATATTTTTCTTTGTTATCGATATTTATCAATCGACATTTATGCCTTTTTATTTATCAATATATTCCCACCAAATGTTATCAATTTAATAAATATAAAAAACTAAAATCGATAATTGATAATATATTTTTATTTGTTATCGATACTTATCAATCGACATTTATTTTTTTATTTATCATTGATACAAATGTTATCAATTTCATAGTTAAAATCTCCCCTCTCTTTGTTATCTCTAGTCCCTGCTTCGTGCGATGAATCGTGTCTATTCGATTTAGTTTCTCATCTTTGGTTCAATTGCACATCTCTATTATATTTGAACGTAGGCTCACTTGGTGCAGTTATTGTTGTGGATTAGTTTCGTTAAGTTTCTTGGAATATGAATTATCAGAAATGTGCAAAGCTCTCGATTGCTTCGTTGGAAATGTGTAAAAGTATCAATTAATTGAGCGCGTAGAAGAAACTAATTTAACTAATCTCTTATATGCATATGTTTAGCTTGAATTTGTTTCATGTTAACGTTTTTCTTTTCTTTTTTAATTTCTTTTTAGGCAAAAGCAAATTGCGTTTGGTGCGGATAAAGGAATAAAGCAATGAATGATTTACGCCAGCAACAGGTACAGGTAGCAGCAACATCATCTTCAGTTAGCCTGGCAGCAACGCCACTCTGCTCCAGCAACAACTCCACGAGCAGCAGCAGCAACATTAACAGCAACAGCGCCAGCTCCAGTGCCAGCGTTAGTCCGCGTTCCAGTTCCAATTCGAATTCTAGCATTGGCTCGAACTGTAAGTCCGCCATAACGACGACGACGACAGCAGCAGCAACAACAACAACCGGCAGCAGCAGCATCCAGCGGCAGCAACAGTTGGAAGAAGAGGAGCAGCAGGTAGTTAGCTCTACATCGTCACAACAACAACAGCAACAACAACAATTGAATGTGGCGACAGCAGCAGCAACGCAGCGCCAACAACAGCAACATCATCATCAGCAGCAACAACATCAGCAGCAGCAGCAGGAGCAGCAGCCGCAGGAACAGCATCAGCTGGTGGGTCAAATAACCAGCACCACAGCATCGCCGCCGCAGCATAGACTGCGCGACGATGCGCAGCTGCCATATAGCCCCAGCAGCAGCAGCAACAACAGCAGTGGACCAACGGCAGCAGCAGCAGCAACAACAACAATGGCCGCCACAGCTTTAGATGTGAATGGTGAGGAGAATAACAGCAGCAGCAACAACAGCGGCGTCGGCAGCAGTCATAAGCTAATACTTAAGCTCTCCAAACACGGCAGCAACAGCAGCACAAGCGAATCTCAAGCGGGCAACGATGAGCGACGCGTCGAACCGCTGCGCATACAATTGCCCACGCAGTTGCCAACAACAACAACAACAGCAGCAGCAGCAATCGCAGCAGCAGCAACAACAAATGCAATGGGACAACAGGGTATTGTGCCTAAGCTAACAATTAGGCCAATCAAAGCACAAGACATGTCCAACAATTCAGATGCATCGTCCTCCTGCTCCTCCTCCTCGTGCGCCGACGAGGAACAGCTGCCACACATTGTGCCCAAGCTGACAATACGCGCGGCCAACGAGGAGCGGGACAGCAGTGTGGTGCCGAAGCTAATCATCAAGATGCCCGATGCAGGAGTTGCTGCTGCTGCTGCTGCCGCTGCTGCTGTTGAATCCAGCAATTGTCATAGCCCGTTGAAATCGGCTAATGCAATTGCTGCTGTTGCTGCTGCTGCTGCTGGCGGCGGCGCTGTGCCCAAGCTAACCATCAAGACCACCAAATTGGATGGCAATGGTGGCAGCGAGACGCAGCTCATCAGCTGCAGTCTGTCGCCGGCGTCTGCATCTAGCTCATCCGCCAGCTCCTTTTCCTCAGCCAGCGAGCAGCAGCAGCAGCAGCCCACAGTGCCTAAGCTGATGATCAAGACAACGCATGCGGGCAGCAGCTGCATTAGTAGCGAGGAGCAGCAGCAACAACAGCAGCAGCAACAACAACAACAAATACCAAAGCTAACCATCAAAACGGGCAACCAGGAGCAACTGCTGCAGCAGCAGCAGCAACAGTTGCCGCAGCACACGGTGATTATGACGCATGATGCAAAGAATGCGCAATCCATACCCAAGCTAACAATCAAGACCAAGTCCATTGAGCTCGATGATGACGAACAACAGCAGCAACAGTTGGTGCCCAAGCTGACCATTAAAACGGGCAACAGCAACGAACAACAGCAGCAACAGCAACAGCCACTGCTCAAGCTAACCATCAAGAATCTTTGCTCGCCCAAGCATAAGGTGCGCGCTGTGCTCGAAGAGAAGGTGCTAACTTCCAAGCTAACGCTCACCAATGGCGGCGACAGCAACACCACAGCTCCAGCAGCAGCAGCAGCAACTATTGCTGATAGCGAATCTGATGAGCTGCGTCGCAATTCTGATGATATGGACATTGATGATGCGCTATCCAAGGAGCATGATCCAAAAATATTTCACAATTTGCCGCCAGCGCACAGCAGCAATGGCATTGTGCCACAGCAACAGCAATCGAAACAGCAACAGCAACATAATATTGTGGATATGGTTGATTTGACTTCATCGCCCTCGCCGGGCTCCTCGCCAGCGCATGTCAACAACAGCAGCAGCGGCAGCAGCAGCAGCAGCACTCAGAGCAACAACTATGCAACAGCAACAGTTGCTGGCAGACCACAAAATCGTTTGCTGCTCGAGTGTTTGCAGATGCAGGAAGCAATTGTTGCAGCGGTCATAGCAACTGGCACCACCACCACCACCGCCTCCAACAACAGCAACAACAACAATAGCAGCAGCAGCAACAGCGGCAGCAGCAATCCCGCCTCACCCAACTCCAATATATTGCTCAGCCAGCTAACAGCACCGCCCAAGAGCTTCAGCAACACCAACAGCAATAGCAACAGCAACAATTCAACAAAATATCCGCAGCTAACGGAACGTCTAATGGCTAATGGAGCAGCAGTGACAACAGCAACAACAACGACAACAACTGCAGCAGTAGCAACAACAGCAGTGGCAACAACAGCAGTAGCAGCAACTATTGCCTGCGGAGCAGAGCCGATTATCGATTCGATTGAGATATTGGACACGCCCGAGGGCAGCCCACATCCGCAATTGACGCCCTCCTATATGCAAAGTGCCTACGAGACGGATCAGATGCCGCCATCGCCAACGCCGCCACAGCAGCAGCAGCAGCTAAGCAATCATCTGAACCATTTGAATCTAAATCTTAATCTGAATCCAAATCATAAGCCTGA
Source organism: Drosophila leonis (assembly GCA_035045365.1). Classification (NCBI taxonomy): domain Eukaryota; kingdom Metazoa; phylum Arthropoda; class Insecta; order Diptera; family Drosophilidae; genus Drosophila; species Drosophila leonis. Next base: position 4,632,226 of record JAWNPC010000481.1, on the reverse strand, counting down.
CAATCAACAACAACAGCTGCAACAGCAACTCAACAACAATGAGAATCATTTGAAGCGACAGCAGCAGCAGCAACAGCAACAGCTACAGCATCAGCAACACCTACATACAGAGGCAGAATCTCCCAGTGGCGTAAGTGATGCATAAAAGAAAAATAATATCTATGTAAATACCCTGTAGACAGCAAATGCAGAGGGGTTGGCTTAGTGTAGCTATGTAAATAGATTTCATAAGAATTTGTTGTTAGAGAGAACATTACCATTTGCCTTCTATCGATGTATACGCACATTGTTATCGATATAATCATATTTCGTGTAACAAGATTTCATATCAAATTCTTAGAGAGAACATTTTTACCATTTACCTGCTATCGATGTATACGCACATTGTTATCGATGCAATTCAATTTCGTATTACAAACTTCAATTTCAATTGAATTATTAATTGAATGATAAGAACTTGTTTAATTTCGCATTTCGCTAATATCGATATATTTATCGATTTATTTTCATCTCAAATAATATGAAAGTTAGATATAGAATTTGAAATAATGAGTGTTGATTCGATTTTTACACAAATTATATTTGATGCACTCAATACATTTGTCCCACATCGATAAATATCGATTATTTTTATCGAAACAATGAATATATTTGTATAAATAATTTTATATATAATCGAAAATTATTAAAATTAAAATTGAGATTGAATACATATTTTAAGGTAGACAAATTTAAGCATACGCGCGGGGTTCATTAACTGAACCACTTATGAACTGGTTCACAAATTTGTAAACAATTTGAGTAATCGATTTTTTTCTCTTTTATTTGTGATTTTTAGTTGCCGCCAAGTAAACAGCGGCGCCTGGACAACAATGAAAATGATCAACAGACGCACAACTGCAGCAATGACGCAGCAGCAACAGTTGCTGGCAACCCAACAACAACTCCAGACCATCAACAGCAGCAGCAACAACAACAACAGCAGCAGCAGCAGCAACAGCCAACGCATCGCAGTCGCAAGCAGAAGCACGAGCGCATACTCAATACGGAGCTAGAGGAGGCGCAGCAACAGTTGCCGCTGCCAGTGACAACAGCAACTGACCATGCCCACAGCAATGGCAATCTGCAGCTGGCGCAGGAATTCCTAGTGGCAGCTGCAGCCTGTTGCAAGCAGTTGTCGTCGCCGTTGCCAACGCCTGGTGGCACCGGCAAACGTCGTGGCAGACCCAAACGCAATGCCAACGAATTAACGCCAGCAACAACACCAGCAAAAGCAGCAGCCGCAGCCGCTGCTGTTGAGCTGATGGAGGCGAGCAGCAAGTCGCGGCGTGTGCAGCTGCTGCACAAGCGCTTGGCCATCGATATGGTTGCCACAGAGCTGAATCACAGTTTAAAGGGGCAACAGACACAGGAAGAGGAGGAGACGGATGCCACGCAGCAGCAGCAACAGCAGCAACAACAACAGCAGCAGCAACGTTTGTCAGCAATTGCAACGCCGGGACGTTGCATGGAGCAGCGATTGTTGCGTGCCACGCGACGCAGTACAGCAGCAGCTGCAACAGCAACGGGAGCGGGTACTGGTGGCACGCCGGCAAAAGCAACGCGCAAGCGTCAAAGCAAAGCAGCAGTAGCTGCAGCAGCAGCAGCAGCAGCGGCCGCAGCAGCAGAGGCGGCAGCAGCAGCAGCAGCAGCAGAATTTGCAGCTGGATTGATGCCACGGCTTGAGCGTGATACGGAGTTGAGCAACGACAGCAACAGCAAGAGCAATAACAATAGCATGGCGTATGCTTTGGCAGCCCAAATTGATCTAACCATGTGCTCATCCTCCTCATCCACTAGCAATGGCAGCGCGATTGCGACAACAACAACAACAACGACGGCAGCAGCAACAACTGTTGCCGCTGGCTCAGCTGTGAACAGTAGCAACAGCAATAGCGGCGGCGGCAGCAGCAACAACTGCTCCATGTTGCCGCCAACAACCATACTATCCTCATCCGATCCGCTGCCGGATGTGATCTTTCAGCCCAACGACTTCTCCTCAATAACTGCCACACAGCAGCTGCGCAACAACAACAACAACAACAGCAGCAACAACAACAGCAACAGCAACACGAACAGCATCAGTGGTGGCAGCCAGCATGATTCACAAGATGAGGACAGCTACAGCGCACTGGATAACTCTGGAGGTAATGGTGTCATCATGTGGCTCAATTGAATCGTTTCTCATTCATTTCTCTCTCATCTCTAGATGAACCTGTGACGCTGTGCAATCTTTTGAGCGCCTTTGGCACCAATCCAGCAGCAGCAGCGCCATCGACACCAGCACGCGGACGCGGACGTGGACGTGGCTCGAGAGGTGGTGGCGGTGGTGCGGGTGGCGGCGGCTCAGCACGCAGCAACAGTGGCGGCAACTCGGCCAATCGTAATAACGCCAACAACGCACAGCCGCGAGTGCCGCGCATGAGTCGCGGCGCCAGCGCCGTTGCCAAAGCAATTGCACTCAGTCGGCCGCGTTGCGTGGGCGGACTCAAGCATCAGCCGGATCCGGAGCGACTCAAGGGCTTCTTTAGTCCGGTAAGTGTAAAGCAAATGCGGCTCAAGATTTATTTGAGGCAAACAATTGATTGGGAAATTTATTATGATTTTTTTTTTTATGATAAATTTATAAATTTTATTGAACAAGTTTTCCGCCAAGGGAAATTTATTATTACCCAAAAGGGTATATTTTGCATGACCAAATGATACTGGGGAATTTAAGGGATATTCATGCAAAAAAGGGATATTCAAATGCAAACAAAACTAATTTTGTTTAATCATTTTTTTTTATTTTTATTAATTAAATATTTGTATATTTTTTGTTAAACAAGTTTCTTGCCAACTTTAGCGGCAACTGAATCTAATTTTAAATAAGGGAAATTTATTATTGCCCAAATGAAACGGGACAATTTAAGGGACATTCACAAAACAAATTCTTTTAATCATATTTAGCTAAAACAAATGCATTTAAAGGGTATTTTGAATGCCATAAAGCGCAAAGTTTTGGCATGATTCATACAAAGGATGCCGCGTTGTCTCTTTCTTTATCTGTGTGTGTGTGTGTGTGTGTGGGTGTGTGTGTGTGTGTATACATACATATATGTAAATATATATATATATTTCTAGTTTGCTTTTGCTCTGCTTTATACTATATATTTCATTGCAATGCAACTTGTTTATGTTTTATTACGTAAAATGTACTCACACATTCATAGACAAGACAAAACACACCCACACACACACACACACACACAGTAAGCAGTGTTTTCTGTGTCGTAATTAAAATCAAAGGCGCGCGCGCGCTGTATTCATTGCCAACTGCTACCAAAAATGCATACGATTGCAACAATAACAATAGTAACTACAACAACAAGAGCAGCACCAGCACCAGCAGCAGTAGCAGCAGCAGCAGCAGCACGCGACCGCAGTTAGCAGCGATGCAACAGCAACGCTTTATTCTTCTCTCTTCACCTGTGATTTTAATCAGCTGCAAATTGTTGTTATTTTTCTCTCTCTCTCTCTCTCTTTTTTCGCTCTTGCCTGCGATTGGTGTAGCAATGCTTTTGGGCAGAGCGGCAAGTGAAGTCAACTTCACCACACCTGCTGCGTCGCTGAAAGTGAGAGAGAGGGAGAGCGTGCGAGCAAGCTTAGCATGTGCGCTTCCCCATGCAGACAGTTTGCTTTCATTTTTTTATTTTATTTTTGTGCATGTTGGCAATGCCGTCATACAAACACACAAACAGACAGACAGACAACGTACGCTCTCTTGAGTTGCTGCGCTCTCGCGTTGGCGCTGCCGGCGGCGCAGCAAACAAAATCAATTCACAAAACCAAAAAATAAATAAATAAAAATATAAAAAAATTAAAATAAAATAAAAATAAAATAATAAAAATAAAATAAATTAAAAAATAAATAAAATAAAAATAAATAAAATAAATATAAATAAAATAAACAAAATAATAATGTTTCTTAATGTTAATTGTTGTTTTTGTTTGATGTTTTTGCAGTCACCACAGGTCTTTGAGGAGGACACACGCATGAGCGCCGATCTAAATAACAGTAATCAATCGGTAACGAGCATGGAACCTCCACTGACGCCACAAAAGTAAGTGATTCTCTCTCTCTCTCCCTCTCTCTCTGTCTCTTTAACTAACTTAATAATCGTATTACAGACAACCAGACTTCCTGAACAATGAGGAATCACAATCGTCCATGCTGAGCAACGTTAGCCTAATGGACTCCAATCAGGGCCAATCGGTGGATGCGATAATTGGCTCGGCTCTTAAGCGACCCAAGAAGAAGAAGATGGAAATTTGTGTGGCTGAAGAGTGAGTAAACTGAAATTCGAACTCGAACTCGAATCGAGAAATTCATATTCATCTCTCTCTCTCTCTTTCTCTATTGCAGCACGGATTTCAATGCGTCGAGCATTGCGGAATATGATTGGCCACCGCCCAAGGGCTGTTGCCCATCCAAGAATCGTGACACGTTCATGATCCAGGAGCAGATTGCTCTCTACTTGGGCATCACGAGCTTTAAGCGTAAATATCCAGATTTGCCGCGACGAGCCGTCGATATGGAGGAGCGCAATTGGCTGCAGGAGAAGGGCCTGGTCAGCGAGAAGATGTGCGATCTGGGCATTACGGCTGTCTGGGCATCCGATATACTGGACATTATGTATGCCGACTTCTATGACAAGTACGAGGAGTACAAGGAGTATATTAGGCAAAAGCATCTGCGCGAAATCGAGGCCAAGCAGAAGGCGCTTGGCCTCACCGTTGGCACTGGGCGTGGCCTGCAGGCACGCGATCGCGCAATGCTCTCGGCCAGCAAATGGAATGTGTACTTTAACAAGATGTAAGTGCTGGTTGCTATCAACCTGAGTGAATCTCAACGCAATAACAACTTTCTTTTTGTCGCAGGCGAAAGGAGGAGCGCGTCGCCTGCTTGGATCTGCAAACGTTCACCATGAATTTTCCTGTGCAGCAGTCAGCGGCCAGTTCCACCGCCTTGCGTCGACCCATTACGGATGCAGTGCTTGCTGCAGCACAGGCAGAGAATATGGCCATGCCGCCGCATATGCTCGAGCCGCGTGCCTACGAAGAGGTGTTGTTTCAGCAGCACGATCATGCCTATCCACTGGCCCTGGTGCCAGGCCAATTTACGTCCAGCTATCGACAGCTAACGCCCGCGGAGCTGAGGTAATACGGGAGGAAGAGGCAGCTAAAATTTTGGGATTTATTTGGAAGTTTAAATTTGATAGTGGGATATTAGGGAAATTATGAATACTTGGGAATTATAATGCATAAGATTTGTAAAGCATCCCATTAGCTTGGGGAAATTTGAGGGATATTTTCATTATAGCCGAATCAATGAGCTGCTGTTTAGCACCTAATGGGATATTGTAAATAGTCCCATTGATATGCTTTTTTCCTAGGGAAATTTGAGGTAAATGGATTTTTATTCAATATGAAAATATGCCAGAATATTTGAGGGATATTTATATTATAGTCAAATCAATGAGCTGCTGTTCAGCTTGAGCACCTAATGGGATAAATAGTCCCATTGATATGCTCTTTTATTAGGGAAATTTGAGGTGAATGGATTTTTATTGAATATGAAAATATGCCAGAATATAGATGATATATACAAATATTTGAAAACTTTCTAGACTAATTTAATTGATTTAAATGCAATTGTTTCTAACTAATTTGCTTAACCTTTTTGCAGAGCTTATCCCCTGAATACTGTGCTGGATATGCCGCAAAAACAGCGGGACGAGGAGGAGCGGCTTGAGCAACAGCTGCTGCTGCAGGAGACCAAATTACAGATGTTGCGGCGCATGTATGGTGCGCGTCAGCAGCCACAGCGCAGCAATGATCCGGCCATACTAAGCAAGCTCTTATATGCCAGCACAAGCAGCAGCAGCAGCAGCAGTGACAGTAGCGACAGCGACGCCAGCAGTAGCGAATCTGTAAGTAAACAGGCAAAAATATACAAATAGCAGTTGTATATAAATATAACAGTAAAACTAATGCACATTTTGTTGTTGTTGTTGCAGGATAGCGAAGTTGACAGCGATAGCAGCTGCAGCAGCAGCGCCAGCAGTTACAGCAGCCGCTGCAGCAGTTGCAGCAGCAACAACAGTTCCATCAACACCGCCAGCGATACTGAACTGAGGAAGCAGCGCGAAACGGATGCCAGACTATCGTCCCGTAACTGCGCCGTCTGCCAGCGCAGTCAGCATCGGAATACGCGAAATATGCCCGAGGCCTTTATACGCTGCTACAGCTGCCAGCTCAAAGGTAAGTTGGAGGTTGGAGGGAATATTTCAAATTGAAATTTGACTTTTTTTTTTTTTGCAATTTGCAGTGCATCCGAGCTGCATTGAGATGCCGCAGCGAATGGTCGGACGCGTGCGCAACTACAATTGGCAGTGCGCTGAATGCAAATGCTGCATTAAATGCCGCAGCAGCCAGCGGCCCGGCAAGATGCTCTACTGCGAGCAGTGCGATCGCGGCTATCACATTTACTGCCTGGGCATTAAGACGGTGCCCGAGGGTAAGTTCCTGCCATCATATATGTATGTATGTATGTGTCTATATCTATTCTATGTTAGGTCGCTGGAGCTGTGAACGCTGCTCGATTTGTATGCGCTGCGGCGCCACACGGCCCGAAGGTCTGCCCCAAGCTTTGCTGTCGCCCAATGACAATGGCAGCCAAGCGAAGCCCGCTGTGAAGCACAAAAAGGTAAAATGGCAGAATGAGTATCGCATCGATCACATCACCAATTTGCGCGAACATTGCGCCATGCTCTGCGTGCCCTGCGCACGCGCCAAGCCCACCAAAAGGACAACGACGCCCAACAGCAGCAACAATTGTGAACAGTTGCAGCTGCAATTGCAGGCGAATGGTGGAGCTGCAACAATGGAGGCAGCAGTAGCAGCTGCTGCGCTTAGTCCCAGCAGCAGCAGCACCAGTAGCTGCAGCAGCAGCAACAACCACAACCACAACAACAACAACAGTAATAATAATAATAATAATAATAGCAACCAGTTGGAGGCTAATGCTGCTGGCAAGCAACGACTGCCAGCGCAGCAACAGTTGTTGCTGCACAGAAGTCAGGATATGGCAACAATGCATAGCAACAGCAGCAGCAATGAAGAAGCAACAACAGCAACAATTATAACAACAACGCCCGCCAGCAATAGCAACAGCAACAGCAACAACTCCAACTCAGTCGCAGCAGTAGCAGCAACAACAGCAATAGCGACAACTACAGCAACAACACAAGCAGCAGCCGCAGCAGTAACGACAACAACAACAACAACAATTGGCATAGCTCCACCTCCGGTTGTTGCCTGAGTGGGGGTCATACGTTATTGTGCCAAGCGCACTTTAACGGACTTGTAGTAAAGCGCGGGTCGCAGCAGACCACTCGACCCACCCATCTCCGCCACCACCAAACCCAACTCCAGCTACTCCAACAACTACTACTTTAACTCCCCCCGCCACACACACAAACACACGTGCATAGTATTAAAAGAATAATAAGCTAATTTTTGTACATGTCTGCGGGCGTATGTTTACATAACACATCTATATATATATATCTATATATATATATATAATTAACTTTTTTTTTTGTTTTATTTTTAATTGTTATTATATATGCATCAATATAAGTTGATTTAAAAATGCCCACAATTGTTACTTAAGGGAAATTGAAGAAAATATGTTACATACAAACACACAGAAACAAACAAACAAACAAACACACATGACAAGAATTATGAGCAAGATCAATGTATGTTTATGATTAAGTTGAGTTTTGTTTAAATTAGCCAATAAGTATATACTATATACAAACACACAACACACACACACACACCAATACAAATATTAATTAGCTGCATTTTAGTTAATTGTATTTTATTATTAATTTTATGATTCGTCTGGCACATTTTTACACACAGTGCAGCAATCAATTGTCTGGCAGCCTCGTATTTACCGTTGCATATACTTTTATTTTCATGTCTCTCTCTCTCTCTCTCTCTATTGCTCTCACTTTCTCTTTCACTGTGTTCCTCATTCATCACACACACACCCACACACACATATATATAGCGCCTTTACAAGTAGAACAAAGGATATTGTGTATTTTTTTAAAAATCTAATTTATGTTTTGTGTTTCGTTGAAATATGCAGATATATAAATATATATCTATTGAAGCAAAAACAATTATGTCTCTGTGTACGTCGTTAGGCTAAAAAGAATTGTACTATACAACTAAATAAGCTACAAATAATAATATTAATATTAATAATAAAAGAGAAAACAAAAACAACAAGCATAACAAATATGTAATAAATGAATTGGGCCGAAACTACATTTTTTTTTTTGATGATTGGTTTGTTTACATCTTTTTGTATGTAATTCTAAAATACTATTTTTGTCGTAAGCTGTAAGTTAGCCATGTAAATTAGTTAAGCGCAGCATACAAATGCATATGTATGTGTGTACATATAAGTAGTGTCAGCTTACACACATACATATATATATATATATATATTTAATTTTTTTTTTTTTTGGCGGCAACAGCAAACAACAATTTACTATTTAACTAGGCCTAAGATTGTATTATACATGTAATTTATGCTAACGTGCACCCACACACACACACATACACAAACACTCGTATATATATAAATTGAAAGAAAAGAGAAAAGCTAAGCACAAGCAACGACAGAATGAATTATTATTTTAAGCAATTGTAAAAGAGGAATTTAAACAACAACAACAACAACAAAAGAAACGTGGTGGCAACGCCAATAGCAAACAATTGAAAACTTACGTTAGCGCATCGCACTGCTACGTAGCGTAACATAACGTAACGCATTGCAATTTCGTCTACTTAAACGAAGCGAAAGAAAATTTGGTAAAAATCTAATTTTCCATTGAATTTTATGCAATAAGTCCCTATTAAGTGAATTACTATACGAATACATAGTTATACACTTACACACACATACATACATATATATATATATATAAATTAATATATATATATACAGTACGAACATATATATATACATATATATATGCATACAAAACATATTTATAAGTCGAATAAAAACAGCAGCATTAATAATTTTGCCTTACCAACAAGAATTTCTCTCCATTTACAAATGCAACTGCCGATGCTTGGCCAGTAGCTGCTGCTCCAGCTCATGGCCATCCTGCCAATGGATTAGCTGGCAGCTCAGCTCGTTACGATACGCCGGCAGCTTGTCGTGCAGCTCCTCGCCGCGACGTATGCACGCCATGTCCGACGTACGCAAACGACGTATGGCACACAGATCGTTGCAGCTGTCGCCGACGTAAACGAAGCTGCTGTATGCTGTGGACATGATGAGCATGTCCATGACACCACCTTTACACAGATTCTCCGGACAATAGTCGCAGTGCGTCTGGTGCTCGTATGGCAGCACCACCAACTGCTGGCTCTCTGGCTGCACGCTGGCCGGATTCGTATAGATGCCGGCCTGGAAGCAGCAATCCAAGCCATGCGCTGCCAGCCATTCCTTAATGAAGAAGCTATTCGCATCGCTCAATATGCACAGATCCACGCTGTCACTCTGTTCCAGGCGCCGCAGCAGATGCAACATGCCGGGCACCGGCTTCAATTTTCTTACGGATTGCGCGATTTGTGTGGCCGAGAGATGCTGCTCCCGCTGCAGCAGCTGCAGCAAATGTTCCAAATACTCTAACCAACGTCTGCCGCTGATTAGTGCCTGCAGCTGCTCCTTGTTCTGGTGCTCGGGTGCCAGCAGACGCAGCAGCGCCACGTAGGAGTCCTCCTCAATGATCGTCTTGTCGAAATCAAAGGTGGCCAAGACACGATCCTTGCCATGGCTGCCAAAGCGCCGCCAGAGCACCGGCAGACGAGCTAAAGAGCCAAATACCATATTTTTGTATATATAATTATTAACAAAAATATATATTGAATCTGTTCAACAAACAAAGCAAAGGTAAAGGGCAAAACAAAACAGAATTTAGAAGAGTGCCTGTCATGCATCGTTCTGTTTCACTCATTCTTGTGGCTGGCTATGCTTGATTGTCTGTCTCGCTCTGGCAACAGCTATGCTATCATACACTGTCCATATGTATGCTGGAAAGGCAAGCAAATTTAATATATGTATGAAGCTCAATACATATCTACTGCGCTACCAATTCTTTAATATATACATATGTATATATGTATTTATTGTAGTTTGCAATATACAGTGGTTCGCAGCTTATTTCAGCCAGCAACTAAATGAAAATTTCCTTAAATGCTGTTTTCTGCAGGATCCGTTACCAAAATGCAGCACAAATTTATTTGAGGACACTGAATACAATGACTGAAGCATAGAAAAACAAACTACCGTTCCATTTTGCGGCTAACGGATCTTTTCTCAGCTGTAAAGTAAATGGTTGAAATAAGCTGTGGAACTGTTTTTTTGTTGTTGATTTTTAAGTTTTTAAAAATATACTTTTAAAAAAATGAGCTCATATTTTATAAGTTAAAACATTAGACTAACAATTTGCATTTAAATTTTTTTGATATCTCTTTTAGTTTAGATTTTATAAATGCCTACATTTTTTTTAGGTGCTAGTTGCAATAAGCTGTGAACCACTGTACATATGCTTGCCTAACACAGCGAACAGCTGCAGCTGCCATGCATACATACATACATCTTTTGCAATGGCAGCGCAGCAGCAGCAGCAACGGTAAAAGTATGCACTGGAAATTCGCCATGTTGCAAAGCGAATTCCAGGCAGCGCAGTTGCTCAACACGTTTTGCCCCTGGAAGTAGGCAGCAGAATAGAGTTTTTTTTTTTTCTTTCAGCAACCTGCTGCGCTTTGCTGTTTGCCTGGCATCCGAACGGAACATTCAATCAACTGTAATTGTGCAAGCGTCTTCAGTGTGCCTCGTAGGAAATGAAAAACTTCAATCGGGTTGCTTGTTTTTTTTTTTTGGCGTACATACATTTATTTCGTTTTTTGTTATTTTTTTATTATTTGGGAAAACGTACAATTAAAATATTTACAATAGCATTTAAATGTATTTATTATTCGGTTTGAAATTATTTTGTTGTCTAAGCGCGAATTCGTAGCGAATTTTAAATTTGTATATTTTTACTGCTGCTGCTTCTTCTTCTTCTTTATCATCATTCAAAATTGTTTTGGTGTTTTCTTGTTGTTGTTGTCATTTACAATAACGGTAATTCATATAACCATTTCTTGCCCTTGCCTAAACTACATATAAAAAAAATAATAACTGTTTTTTTTTTGTTTTTGCTTTTTGGTTTAACACAAAACTCTCTATAAATAATAATTGTCGCAATTGTTGTTAGTTGGACACATGTTAAATAATTTGAATTTCAACTTGCGCTTTTTTTTCTCGCATTTATTCAAATTTTTTTTCAGCTAAAAAAATATTTTGTTTTTTTTTTTTTTTATAAAATATAAAAATAATAATTAACATAAAAACGTTCTGAACTGGTTTGGTTTTTGTGTTTGTTTCTGTTTTGCTGTTGTTTTTCAATCCTTCTTGGTTAATCCTCATTTTACAGTTGTCAGCGAGCACTGCTGTCTGTCTGTCACTTCCAAGCCACCTCCTCACTCCTCCCGTTACTCATGCAGTCAACAGTTCGCAATGCGTTTACTTTGCCGCCGCTGTCGTTGCATCGGCCGCGTGATTATTAGCATTGCTATTGTTGTTGCCTCTCTTGCGCTGGTTAACTGCAGCACCGGCTGTAGTTGTTGCTGCTAACGCAGAGTTGCCAGACTTGGATTTTGTGCGTGTCGAGCCATTAGCCACGCGCACATTGCCTGAACTATCTGTGAGATCCTCACTATCACTGGAACGTATATCGCCGGACATCTGTAGTAGCACAAAAAAATTTAAAAGTAAAGAAATTAATTAATGTCAAATAGTGTTTAAAGTGTGCACATGTGATGTGTATTGGTTTTTCTTATATCCTATCTATTTTTTCGAAAGTGTTGAACTCTCCTCTTTAGCTCACTCACTCAATCCACCTCTTTCACATGTTGCTTTACTCTCTCAACATTTGTTACTGCTGCGCGCACTGTTAAAACTCTCTGCTATGTTACGCAGCGCTGCCAGCGCAATAAATAAGATGGGCATCACTGGCGTCACAGCTCTTACTCAACACAAATACCATCTCTAGCTGCTTGCTTTAGAGCATAAGTGACGTCACAGCGGCCACTTAACATGAACTGGATTGAGTGTCTAATAAGCAGTTAGCATGTCAAAATGAAGAGTATATTTTTAGTGACGTCACAATCTAACATCTTTTATACATGATATCTTTGGAATGGATTGGATTTATGCATATTACTTACCAGACCCTTCTGCAGCGAGTCGACAACTATCTTCAGAATCATGTAGGTCCAGATGACGTGCAGCACCAGCAGCATTAATAGCAGCGAATTAAATATGTAATAGGCTGGGAACATGGGCAGAATTTGCGGTGCCTCCACAGATGAGCTGCCATTTTAAAAGAAACGATAGGCGATAGGCGATAAGCGATAGTTATTAATCGATCAGATCATTCAGCGTTACCTATAGATGATGCGCGGATAGAAGCCGAGACGTGTGACAATCCAGACCACTGTGAAGATGGCAAAAATCGCATCACAGACCTTTTGGTAGTTGGCATATTTGGTCAGTTTGGCTGCCTCCAGAAATATATCGGCACAATCGTGCACGACCAGCACCAGGGAGCCAACACGATGCAGATTGCATACCCAGCTGAGGGACATCAGCAGCAGTGTGACCATATGATGTATGAACATTTGCCAGAAATCCTTGCGTTTCACATCGAAGAACTGTGTGGCCGTCAGTGACCAGTAGAAGGACATCGAAATCATATAATACCACCAGATATCGTTGCTGACCGACTGCAAAATCAAGGAGTGTGAGTGGAAATGTCATGTGAAATGCAATCCATGTGACACACTCACCTGATGCGGATAGCCATACCAGCAGCTCTTCACATCCCAGAACCAGGGCTTATCCCACAGCACAATTACACCGAATATAAAGCTATATAGATAATAGATGCATCGCCAGGTATTCTCGCAGAACTTGACCAATGTCGATGGCTTGTCCTGGGCCCGACGCAGACGCCACCAGCGCTCGATCTGACGCTCGGTCATGTCCGTCTGCTTGGCCAGCGGTGCCAGCTGTCAGATGAAGAAGCAGAACAATGCATCAATACATCAATCCTAACTCTCATTGATGATCAATCATGTTCATTACTATCAATCAACTAAACTAACTAACTTTAGCTCTCGATAAATGATCAAATGGAACAGCTTGTGCTTGATTGACTGATCACTGATTGATTGATTAAATGATTGATGAAGAATGATTAGCTGTGACTATTGATCATGATTGATTGATTGATTGACTATCAAAATTGTGTTCTAGAAGAACTGATTGACTGATTGATCAATATACAATTGATTGATTGACTATTAAAATTGTGTTCTAAAAGAACTGATTGATTGATTGATCAATACAGTAAAGCTTTTCTTTTGTTCTCAATCAAATAAATAACTTTAGCTCTCGATTAATGATCAAATGGAAAAGCTTGTGCTTGATTGAAAATCTTAAATGATTGATGATGACTGATGACTTATGAATGATTAGCTGTAACTATTGGCCCTGATTGATTGATTTATTGACTATCAAAATTGTATTCTAGAAGAACTGATTGACAAGTTGATCAATATACAGTAAACCGTTTTCTTTTGAATGACATTGATTGACAGATTGACAGACTTTTCCTTTCGTTTTTATTCTTTTGTTTCTCATAAACAGATTTGATCTACAAGATCTAGATCTACTCACACATTTATGATCCAAATGCGATGATTTGGCATATGCTGACTCTAATGTAGGAACATTTGCTGCTTTCTTAGGTCTAGAGCTTCGTATGCCCAGCGATTTGCCGATTGGTGATATCCAAAAGCTGCAACAGATATAGAAATATATATTGATTAGAGAGTTCGATTTTGTTAATCATTGTTGATTGGGTATATGATTCATAATGGGGAACAGCAAGAGATTAAGCAGACAACCTAATAGCTGGATGACTAATACTTATCCTGTAAATAAACAAATTAATGGACTATAAGATACCCTTTATATAAATACTATTTTTGTTTACGCAAAAGTTATCAGATTTATGATTATCAAGCAGCAATAGAAGGACTGGTAGATACTCTGTAATAACTTTATGGTAAAACAAAATCAGTGAAATGCGTAGCTACCCCAAAGAATAGCTAGCAAAATAGAGCATTATAATCGTTGCTCTAAAAAAATACCCTGTAAATGAGACCTGTACTCGAAGAGTTATCTGTCTAATAGCTGCTTCTTAATGAAGCAAATTTAATAGACTAAACGTAATCAAACTAAACTTTACAGGTTAATCATTTAGTAATAACGACTATAATATACCCTGTAACTAGTAAGCGTACTACAATGCTATCCTGCTCCTCTACTTCTGTCACGCTCTTCTAATCTTCCAATTTTTCTCAAAATTCAAATTATAAAAAAATTTACATATATTGATTTATTTCTCGATAAAATGAACCTATTTATGAATATGAAACGCCTTTCGCAAAATGGCAAAACGCTTATCTGCAGCCATAAGATGAACAGAAGAAGAGCAAATAAACTAATCAACGATAATTGAGTGACAAAGGCAAATAATTTGAATGAGAGTACAATCTAATACCCCACATTTCCGTCTAAATGCAAGCTTGTGAAGTTTGGCAACGTCGCGCGCGACTTATTTCATTTCGTATGCGCAATGGACACAGCTGGACGAAGAGAACGAAGAAGTAAAACAATTGAAATTTCATTTTGGAAATTCCAGACGTAGTTCTAGTCAGCACAGAACTTTGGCAACAGCGCCAAAAAGCATTTCATTTATATGCGCAAAAGCAGAAGCAGAAGCAGAAACAGTGAAAGAACTTCATTTTGGCTTTGGCTTAATGCGTAACGCGGAAATTTTTTGCCATCTATTTGAAATTCCATAACGAAATACATCTAGAAATGGGAAGGGCCGGGAATTGTCGTCCGTCAGTCTGTCTGTCCGTCCAGCTGCTCATCTGTCCTGTCTGTCTGTCTGGCTGGCACGTGTGAAGCATGGCAACACTGCACGCAGCCCAGGCAGCCCAGGCATCCCATGCATAAACAATTGGCCCAGCAGCATAGGCGCAGCTCATGGCTTACGCTTATCGGAAGTTAATTTGCTAAATGAAATCGAAAATATGGCTGAAACAAACACCCGCCCAACCCGCTCCATCTGTCCCCCTCTCTCTCTCTCTCTCTCTCTCACTCACTCTCTTTCTCTATCTGTTTCTGTTTGAGCCGCGCGCGTCTGGCATTTTAAATCAATTGAATTCTTGATTTTTATGTGCAAGCCCAAAAAAACAAAAAGCGAATCAAATTAAGGAAGTTATATATATATATATGTATGTGTATATATGTACAATATATATATACATATATTGCTTTTGTCAATCAAGCAATAGGTCGCTCATCACTTTGATTAAACCCCAAAGAAAATTGGTGTTAATTATAATGATAAATGTAATTCGATTTGATTTGACATAATGAAAGCTGAAAGCACAGAAAGAAACCAAGTCTAAGAACGACTGCATAATACTCGTTCACATGCCAAAAGACTATCAAGTGAATGAAAATATATTCATTTATTTACGAATAATTGCCTCAATTACTGAGATTTTAGTGTTCCCCATTTCATGTATTATATATATATATATACATATTTATTTCTTTCAATTTTCCCCGCCTTATATGCATACATATTAAATATATTTAAATATTTCATCTTTCTAGCTACAATACAATATAAAAAGAAAACATAAAACCAATATACTCACATTCCGCAATGTGAGCGAGCATATTAGAACAACAAGATGCAAGCGGTCTGGTCGACTTAAGCATACGCTACGCTCTTTGAACTAACTGAACTAGTGAACTAGTGAACTAGTGACTTTGGTACAGAACTTATGCACAGCTAATTGAAAAGATATTGATGTTGCCAGATGTTGCCAGCGTTGCCAGGCGTTGCATATTTGCCGTGTGCCCGATCGATTCCATTTACGTATTTGGTTTATTTTTGTAATTCGAGCCCGCATAAATAAGTAATTTATATGTGTGTAAGCGGGTCTGCTATATATAAATATATAAATAAATAAATATATGTATATATGTATATATATATTATTGGTTGTGACAAGCCTAGAATTTGTAATGCCCACATATAGGAAGCGCAACCGAAACGCGTATCGCAGCCCATCAATAATAGCCACAGCAAAAATATAGAAACCATAAGAATAATAATGGAAAAAAATTCAAATAAGAATTTGTCAATTGAAAGCAAAAGCAAAATCAAAAAATGAAAAAAAAAAACAATACTAAACTGGGCGTAGCAGGCGCTTGTATGCCCGCCCGCTTTGCTGGCCATGCCAATCTATTATGAACGATAGGTGGCGCCACAGTTTCACACTGCACGCTCTCTATAATTTGCATCAGCAGTGCAATACGTTACACCCAACAGCAACTGGGTAATAATAACGGTTATGCGCTAACGCCTCGCCAGCTGCTTTAAATCCGCATCGGTCATGGTTAGGCTTAAGCAATGCTGATGTTCAGATAGTTATGAATGCGTTGCAGGCGCGATTCCTATTATCACATGCAGCCGGTGGAGGAGGAGCAGCAGGCAGTGCTCTAGTCACAGCATAACGGTACGAATAGTGGTTTACACAGAAGTTCGAGAAAGTGCACTCACACTCACACTCACACACACACACACACACACTCTCTCTCTCTCTCACATATATATATTTATTATAATTTGGCATCGATAGCAATTTGTAATGAAAATAGTGGTGGACGATATGCGTGCATGTAATTACAGTTACGTACATTACGGCGCACTGCATGTGCGCGTGTGCATGTGCCGGTAAGTGTTGCCAATTTAGCCTTTTTTTGCGTAGTTAGCAGTTGCCTACTTTTCGACATTAAAAATCGATTTAATATACACGTTTTATAGTTTTTAATATTTTACGAGTAATTTGAGAAATAATAAATTAATCATATTTTATCATTATATATACTTAGACATATCATTACTTTACTTAGATCAAACTAAATCTTTTTCAGCCAATTTAAATGCTAGTGTTTTTAGCAGTTTTTGGCTTCTCTTGTTTATCGATAGTTAACAGCACTGCTGCTCGAGTGCGAACACTCGATTAGCAATTCACAATAATTATAAAAGTAATTTAATGGCAAACGCAAGACGAACGCACAAATGCACGTTTAAATACATTTATTTATATATAAACTTATGTATTTGTACATTTACATGTTTGTTTAATGTTACGTTCAAAAATTATTAGCTGCAGTAAGTGCCGCTGCTATCAGCGCACATCAAATGTGTGCCCGAGTGTGTGTGTGTGTGTGTGTGTAAGAGAGTGTTGCCATTTCGGCAAATTACAGTGTCCAAATTGCCGACAGAGAGAGAGGGAAAGAGAGTGAGAGAGGAAAAGTACAAGCAACTCACTCTCTCGTTGATGATAATTCAACACGCAAACGATTGGACGATATTGTAAAAAATAAACACATACATAGTCAGACATTTATGTATGTACGTGTGTACGATGACTCATGCTCTTTAACATAAGCCTTGGACAGTGTCATTCGAGCAGCTATGCGAGCGATAACAAGATCATTGCTGCAAAAAAAAAGTGCTCATCTGTTATCGCCCGTTGTTCAACAGCTGATTTCAAAGCAGAAGCAGCAGCAGCAGCAGCAACAACATCGGCAACGGCGTTAATTGGCTATTTAACATACATACATACATATGTATATTGCACTTAAAAGCAAGCCATGCTAAACACACATTCAGGCGTCTGTGTGTGTGTGCGTAAGCCGGCGGCCTTCTGTGTGCGTAAAGCACGTGCACTTTTTTGGCCTTTCGCTTTGGGCAAACAGTCGACGCCAGCAACGGCGATAAACCAGTAGAAAAAAACTAGTTTGGATTTAGATTAACGGCAACAAACAATACAATACAATACAATAGCAACTGCAAACGTGTGTATGTGTGTGTGTGTCTTCATTCTTGGAAGTGCGCAAAATAACTATGGAAAAACTGCAATTCACACACACACATATACACAGGCAATTGTCGCCAGCACGACGACCCGATTCTGATTAGATTTAACATGCATGTGTGTGTGTGTGGGACAATTTTCAAAAAAAAAAACTTTAAATTTTATAGCGCTTGGCTGGCCGCACATTGTGAGGGTCGACTGATACGTAATCAGAAGAAATATATAAATGTCTAAATACATACATATATATGCATGCATACATTTTTTTTATACATACATATACTCCCACATTTGCACATACATATGTATGTACATATGTAGATAATAATCGCATGTATTTGTGTGCATGCTGCTTGGAATGGAATTGTTGTTGTCGTTTTTTTTTTTGTTTCTCATAACATTCCAGTGTGCGTCCAATTTTGGAAAAGCTAGCCAGACTTGCCAGGAATGGAACGGAACTGAGTCACAGTCGTTCCACATCACACTGACTCAACACACACACACACACACATACCCACCCACACGCATGCTTGCATGTATATGTATGTGTATGTGTATGTGTGTATGTATTTATAACGTAATTGCGATAACACCGCCGCATTATCAAATTTGTATTTTATTTTTACGTAAATCTTGCGCACAAATCTTATCAACAAATGCTCAGGTTGAGTGCAGAAGTGGCAACGGTGTTCTTGTTGTTGCTGTTGCTGTAGCTGTAGCTGTCGATGCCATACACATACACATACACACGGCCACACTTGCTTAATTTGTTGGCGACCCTGAAAGCCAATTCTAGTTTCAGAAACTCTAAAAAAAAAAATCAAAAATAAAACCAGTCAACTTAACAGCCCTGACAAATATTTAAGTTTTATGCGGTTATAGTTCAGTAGAAACGTCCACACAATATTTCACAACGTGAAGTTGGCCGCTTAACATTTACTGCAGGCCAAACATAGAAAAAACAACAAATTTTGGAATTGTGGAATGGAACGAATTGCAGGTGCGCCTGACCCCATTTGCCCATGTACGTGTACATCTGCACATGCACGTGTGTGTGTGTGTGTGTGTGTGTGTGTGTGTGTGTGTGTCTGTGCAAACTTTGTTAGCGCAAATTCACATGAACATTGGTAATTATGTTAATTACAACATGCAAAATGCACGCAACTCACGCACACATACACACAAAGACGCGCGCGCGCGCGCACATGTTGTAAGTGTGAGAGCAAATATAAGGTTAATTGGCCCCAAAAAGCGTCAAATGCTTTACTGCACAGTGTGTCGAGTCATACAATAAATGCAATGAAAAAAAAATGAAGTAAAATCACAGTTAATCCTTATCAAAGCACTGCAAGTGAATTATTCATTTAGTTGGAATTCGATTGATTCACGTTTCAATTCAAATTTCAGCCGTAATCTGATTATATTTGCTGGTCACTTATTGCTAATGACTAATGTTCTAAGTGCACATCGTAATGATTGTAAATGAGGCGTTCGTGTCACGTTATCATCAGCAATCGTTGTTTTGCATGGCATAATCAAAAAAACAAAAATAATAATAATAATAATATCGCACACAATCTCAATTTGCACGCTAACAAAATTATTTTAATTCGAGTTTCAATTGGCTTGCAAGTTCACTCTCCAAGCAAATTGAAAATTATGCAGGTCTTTATTGGTGCACTGCAAATAGTTAAGTATAATTCGGCTTTCATTTCAAATATTATGACTAAGCTTGTTTCAGCGACCACAAACCACTGTGCAACATTTTCGTGTATACAACTGTATGTGTGTGTGTATATACAAGTAAAAAGCAAATGCACGGCGCGCCGTTATTGTTATGCTTGTATTTGTTTAGTGCATACAAGTATAAACAAACAGTATTTATTTTGTACTTCTTTGTTAACTAAACAATTAGTAAGCGCTGTGCGCGTTGCGAACACGCCGCAGAGCGCTCTCATATTTATGGGAAATTGAGATTCCAATGGAACGCGACGCTAATGCTGCCGCTGTCGCTGCCGCCGCAGCCGCTGCTTTTGAAATTGAAGAAGTGGATGAAGGAAAACATAAAGTTGCAAGGCGTTGGCAAAGGGAAGGCAACAACAAACACGCATACTCACACACACACACACACACAGAGGCATAAGCACATACACAGTTATATGAATACATACAATGTTGGGCGTTTCCACGTGAGGTTATGTTTGGCTTAAAAGAGCAAAAATGTATACATATTTATATACATAAATGTATGTATGTATGTATGTGTGTACGTGCTGTTGCGGCGCGCGGCGGCGTCAGCGTCAGCTTACTGTACATTGCACAGCATGCACACGCACACGCACACAAGCAAACAAGCAGAGCGTGCGCCTGTGTAGGTGTGTCTGTGTCTGCACAATGCCAGTGCTTGAAAGCGAAGCGGTCAATGGGAACATTTACAGTAAAATAAACCAGCACACACACACACATACACACACACACACACACATACATAAAACGCCGCATAAGTTTAATGAATTGCGGCGACGCTGGAAAAACGCTAAAAAGGGCGTAATGTATATTACACACACACACACACACATACATATTTGTAGATAATAACTGTAAGTTGAAGCATGTTTGTATGTATGTTGGGATAACTTTTTTCTTTTACTTACCGCTCCAATGTGTAACGCACCAGCATAACGACAGCGGCTAATGGAATGGGCCAAATCAAATCCCGATAATCGGCATGCACAACATCTGGACGAGAGCCGGGCGCAATGTCGGCCCATGTTGTATTTGGCGGTAGCCAAATGTGCGTACTCCAAAATGCATTGGTGAATTTATTGATTATGTCCATGGTTGAACTTCTTTTCGTTCTCTTCCTGCCGCTGTTGTTTCTTCTTCTTGTGTCTTTTTACTGCTGCTGCTGCTGCTGATGGCTCCTGCTGTCTTCTCTTTATATTTGTTTTCGCCGTCGTCGAACAGGAATTTCTATTTGAGTGGTAGACGAAGCGGCTTGCTCTGTTGGGCTTGTTTTTCTTTTTTAGGATTTTTGGCTTGACTTCTGATTGGTGTTTGTTGCTTTATTTTTGTTTAGTTTTTTTTCATGCTCTTTTCTATGGCGTCGTCGTTGTCAGTTATATATCTATATCTATATATATTTTACATATACTTGGCTATGCATATGTAAGTGTGGGTATATTGCATTGTGGAGCAAACATAAAAAAAAAAATTAAATAAAATATACCACGCGTTGTGAGTAGCAACACACACGAGCACACATACACACGCACACCAGCGCGCACTGAGAACTAACCGCCGAAAATGACAAGCGAAGTAGTGGCCGACGCCGGACTCACAGTAAACTGGAACTGGAACTTCGTGTAGAGCACAGTTAGAAAATATCGACAGAGATAAACGAACTGTTGTCGAGTTTATCTTAAGCGTATCAAACAAAAAAAAAATGTTTGTATTAATTATTTTAATAATACACGTATATATATGTCAATATATATAAGAAGCGCGCACACACGAACCGCTTATTTATATTATTATTGAGTGTGATGGTTCGTTCTTGCTACCCGCTTGACAGCATTGCCAACACTGTGGCTGCTGTTTCCAGCACTTGAGGGCACATGACGATTATTTTATGAGCAAGTAACTCTGTTATGCTTTACATGAGAATAGCGATGTGCTAAATGCTATTTGCTATTTCTGATATCGATCTATCGTCGTCTATCGATAGTCGATATTGCAGCCCTTAACTAATTGACGGCGACTGCATGCATTTAACCAACACTGGTGTATTCTGTTTTCTTTTTGACATTTGCACTGCTTCTTCGTGCTTGAGTGTTTTTCTATTGTGACACTGCAAGCGACGTTTATTGTGTGTTCATTTTAGTTTAACTCATTTTTAGCATATCATTTAGTTATTTAATTTAATACAATGGCCGAATTCTTGGACTCCGAGGCCGCCGAATCGGAGGTATGATTTTGCCTTGCCTATTTTGCACGCGCGCAAAATGCTATTTCCTTAGCATTGCTACGCGTTCTGTGTTGTAGGCGCGTGTGTATGTGTGTGTGCGTGTGTATATATGTATTTATATATATGTATATAAATATATATATAAATATATGTATATGTACGTATTTATGTATATATAAATATATGTATTGCATTTTTTTTTTCTTTTACCTACCTGCAGGATGAGGAAGAATTAGATGTGCACGAACGAAAAAAACTAAAGAAACTAAAAGCCGCCGTCTCCGATAGCAGCGAAGAAGAAGAAGGTGTGTATGCAGCCCATAAAAGCCCGCTCAATTTTCACCTATTCCCAATTAATGTACACAAAAATTGCTAGTTTGTCTGTCACTTAAGAAGTCAATCAAATTTCTGTCCTGGTATATATGTATATAGATGTGTTGTGTGTGTGTGTGTGTGTAAACATGCACATATGCATGCATGTGTATGTATGTGTGAAATGTGTCATAGGCTTGGACATTTGTAGACGCCCCAATGGCCCTGCCTCCCCCATGAAGGGCAGGTGTCGTCTGCGTTTTTGTTTACAACATTGAGGTTATGTTCAATGTTATTTATACCCTTTGGCGAAAAATGGAATATATTTTATTTCATCATAGAGTGTAAACGAAATGTGATGCAGGAAAGTTGATGTAAATCAAAAGTGACATACATATCTATAGCTTTTGCAAATTTAAATAAAATAAATACATAACTAAATTAATATAGATTGATTAGGGCATGAAGCATAGAAACCTTTTCAGTATATTAAATTTTCCATTTTTTCAAACCTCTCTAGATGATGAGGAGCGTTTGCGCGAGGAGCTGAAGGACTTAATTGATGACAATCCCATTGAGGAGGACGATGGCAGCGATAATGATTCGGACACTGGCAGCGGAGGCGATGATGATGGCGGCAGTGGCAAGAAGCGTAAAAAACATGAAGATGATGATCTAGATGATCGCTTGGAGGACGATGATTACGATCTGATCGAAGAGAATTTGGGCGTCAAGGTTGAAAGACGCGTAAGTCACATATTTGTGCATTCCATAAGTCATATGTCACAATTGATAACTATTTATGTTCTTCAATCAAATTAGAAACGTTTTAAGCGCCTGCGACGCATTCATGACAACGAAAGCGATGGCGAGGAGCAGCACGTGGACGAAGGTCTTGCACGCGAGCAAATTGCTGAGCAGCTATTCGATGAGAATGATGATGTATGCATTATAAACTCTATACATATATATAATATATAGCTAAATATCTTTGTATAATTATGCACAATATGCAATTGAATTTCCTTACGATTTGTTGCCTCTTGCAGCAGAGCATCGAGCGACGCAGCGAGCGCAGCATTCGCGAGGCGGACACCTTTGATGATGAGGAAAGCGAATCGGATGCCGATGATTTTATAGTGGATGACAATGGTCGCCCCATAGCCGACAAGAAAAAGAAGCGGCGACCCATATTTACAGATGCGTAAGTTATATAGATTTACATATCTTGCTAGAGATTCTTGACAACTAGATGAAGTGCTACGAATCCTTGGAGCTTAGAGTATAGTAATGTATATGTATTGAAATACTACAGTAGAGCTTCATTAATACGAATTTAAATTTTACTGTCAAATGTATGTAACAGGCAGAAGGGGGCTTGGCAGACCCTATAAAGTATATACATATATTCTTGATCAGGGAGACGTGCGGAGTCGATTTAGCCCTGTCCGTCTGTCTGTCTGTCTGCCTGTCCGTCTGTCTGTCTGTTCGTCCGTCTGTCCGTATGCATGAACGCGTCGATCTCAGAACATATAAGAGCTAGAGACTTGGAAGTCCCTGTATAGCACGCGCTTATTGAGTTTGTTTTAGAAAATCGATAACTGTTTTCCGTTTTATTGTTATCGATTTAAAACCTTATCGAAATCCAGTTATTAAATTATATCTCGTACATCTTTCGATCTAGAGTCTCCAAATTTTGTATTTAGATTAATTTATTATTTAGACAATTTTGGTTTTTGTTATATTTTGGATACCGGCCAAAAAAATATTTAATTTTACAATATTTTGCAATATTTAATTTTTCAAGCTTAAATTTGTTTGTTAATAAATACATAACTGAGTATATTTCAGGGGGATCAGCTAGTCGGGCACTACCGACTAGAGTTTTCTTACTTCTTGATCAGCATCAATGAAATTTAGCAAAAGTTTTGCATTTTCTTATATCTTATATGGATATTGTACTGAGCACCAACTGGCAGACTCAAATATAGATCGATATATGACAGATAGATATATATTATCAAGATTAACTCTATATGTCTTGATTATATGCTTTGCTTGATAGATTGAATGAATCTTAGGGTACATTAGGCTAGTTAGAATATATCTTTATATAATTTTAAGAAACATTAAAGTAGATCTTTGATATGTTGTCTGTTTCACTAAGTATATATAGTATTAGTATAGATATATATATATATCTCCTTTCTATGCTTTGATTGATTGTTATCCAAAAAAAATATATATCTTTCATATAGCTCCCTGCAGGAGGGTCAAGATATCTTTGGCGTTGACTTTGACTACGATGATTTCTATAAGCCCGAAGAGGATGAGTACGAGGAAGATTCGGAGGGCGATGAATATGATGAGGATCTGCTTGGTGGCGATGATTTTCGTGCGGCCAAAAAGAAGAAAGCACCCAAAAAGAAGGCAATCAAAAAGACGATCTTCGATATCTATGAGCCAAGTGAATTGAAACGTGGCCATTTCACTGATTTGGATAATGAGATACGCAAAACCGATATACCGGAGCGGATGCAGTTGCGCCAGGTGCCGGTGACAGCGGTGCCCGAAGGCTCCCATGAACTGGACGACGAGGCCGATTGGATATATCGTTTCGCGTTCTGCAAACAGACGGTGTCCGAGCAGGAGAAGTCGGACAGCCGTGAGAAGATGCGTAAACCGCCAACGGCTGTGAACAAAATCAAACAAACATTAGAATTCATACGCAACCAACAGTTGGAGGTGCCATTCATAGCCTTCTATCGGAAGGAGTATGTGAAGCCGGAGCTAAACATCGATGATCTATGGAAGGTCTACTACTATGATGAGCGCTGGTGTCAGCTCAACGATCGCAAGCGGAAGCTGAAGCAACTGTTTGAGAAGATGCGACAATTTCAGTTGGAAACACTTTGTGATGATCCAGACAAACCATTGCCGGATGATGTACGCTTGATGCTCGACAGCGACTTTGAACGGCTGAGCGATGTGCAATCGATGGAGGAACTGAAGGATGTCCACATGTATTTTCTGCTCAACTATTCACATGAATTGCCCAAAATGCAGGCCGAACAGCGACGCAAACAGCTGCAGGAGCGACGCGAGGCCAGGGCACGCAAACAAGCATCAGCCGCAGCTGCTGCCGCGGGCAGTGATGGCGAGTCGGGTGTGGATCTAAGCGAAAGAATTGATATGGCGGAGCTCGATGAGGCTGAGGAGCTTGAGCTGGCAGCCGAAGAGCAATTGAAACAGGCACCAAATAGCAGTCCCTATGCTGTATTTCGCAAAGCCGGCATCTGTGGCTTTGCTAAGCACTTTGGCCTCACGCCCGAACAATTTGCCGAAAATCTACGAGATAATTATCAGAGGAATGAGGTCAACCAGGAGAGCTTGAGTCCCACAGAGATGGCCAAGCAGTATTTGTCGCCGCGTTTCATGACCGTCGACGAGGTGCTGCATGCTGCCAAATATGTTGTGGCCAGGCAGCTGGCCCAGGAGCCGCTGCTGCGCAAGACAATGCGTGAGGTGTACTTTGATCGGGCACGCATCAATATACGGCCCACCAAGAACGGCATGGTCCTCATCGATGAGAACTCGCCGGTCTATTCGATGAAGTATGTGGCCAAGAAACCGGTTGGCGATCTGTTCGGTGATCAGTTCATCAAACTGCTGATGGCCGAGGAGGAGAAGCTGTTGGACATTAAGTTCCTCGATGAGTTTGAGGGCAATGCGAATGCCAATGGTCCGCCCGGTGACTATGTGACAGAGGCCACACAGCTCTATCATCTGGATCAATTTGCCAAAAATGTGCTCGAGTGGAATGCACTGCGTGCCGAATGCGTGCAGTTGGCATTGAAGAAGTGGGTCATACCCGATCTAATCAAGGAGCTGCGTGCGACGTTGCACGAGGAGGCGCAACAGTTTGTGCTGCGCTCGTGCATAGCCAAGTTATACAAGTGGCTGAAGGTGGCACCATATAAGCCAGAGATGCCGCAACATCATAATTTCGAGGAGTGGAGCACACTGAGGGGCATACGAGCTATGGGCTTGGCTTACGATCCGGACCAATCGGTGGCTGCCTTTTGTGCCATCGCCAGTCCGGAGGGCGACATCTCTGACTACTTGCGCTTGCCGAGCATACTCAAGCGTAAGAATTCCTACAATACCGAAGAGAAGGCCCAAAAGTTGGCCGATTTGCGTAAGCTGAGCGATTTCATCAAGCTGAAGAAGCCACACGTTGTGGTAATTGGCGCTGAGTCGCGCGACGCACAGATGATACAGACGGACATACGCGAGATACTCAAAGACTTGGAGGCCAATGAACAATTCCCCCATATTGAGGTGGAGATCATTGACAATGAACTGGCCAAGATCTATGCCAATTCGAAGAAGGGCGAAACCGACTTCAAGGAATATCCACCATTGCTGAAGCAAGCTGTCTCGCTGGCACGCAAAATGCAGGATCCCCTGGTTGAGTACTCACAATTGTGCGATGCCGACGATGAGATACTCTGCCTGCGCTATCATCCGCTGCAGGAGCGTGTGCCACGCGAGCTGCTGCTCGAGCAGTTGAGCCTGGAGTTCATCAATCGCACCAGCGAGGTGGGCTTGGATATCAATTTGATGGTACAGAATTCCCGGACTGTCAACCTGCTGCAATATATTTGTGGCCTGGGTCCGCGGAAGGGTCAGGCGCTGCTCAAGCTGCTCAAGCAGAGCAATCAGCGACTCGAGAATCGTACGCAATTGGTGACGGTCTGCCATCTGGGCCCAAAGGTGTTCATCAATTGCAGTGGCTTCATCAAGATCGATACCAGTTCGCTGGGCGACAGCACCGAGGCGTATGTGGAGGTATTGGATGGGTCGCGTGTCCATCCGGAAACATATGAATGGGCGCGCAAGATGGCCATCGATGCGATGGAATACGATGATGAGGAGACAAATCCAGCTGGTGCACTCGAGGAAATTCTCGAATCACCGGAAAGACTCAAAGATTTGGATTTGGATGCATTCGCCGTAGAGCTGGAGCGTCAGGGATTTGGCAGCAAAAGCATTACGCTCTATGACATACGCAACGAGCTCAGCTGCCTGTACAAGGATTATCGTTCCAGCTATCAGAAGCCCAGCGCCGAGGAGCTCTTCGATATGCTAACGAAGGAGACGCCGGACTCATTCTATGTGGGCAAGTGCGTGACGGCAATGGTCACTGGATTTACGTATCGTCGTCCACAAGGCGACCAGCTGGACAATGCGAATCCTGTGCGCATCGATGACTCCGATAGCTGGCAATGTCCGTTCTGTCACAAGGACGATTTCCCAGAACTGTCCGATGTGTGGAATCACTTCGATGATAACAATTGTCCGGGCCAGGCGTCCGGAGTGCGTGTCCGGCTAGAGAATGGCCTGCCTGGTTTCATACACATCAAGAATCTGTCCGACAAGCAGGTGCGCAATCCGGAGGAACGTGTCCGCGTCACACAGACCATCCATGTGCGGATCATTAAGATCGACATTGATCGCTTCTCGGTCGACTGCAGCTCCAAGTCGGCCGATCTGAAGGATGTCAACAATGAATGGCGACCCAGGCGGGATGCCTTCTACGACTTCGTCACCGAGGAGCTGGACAATCGCAAAGTGTCGGATGCCAAGGCGAAGGCAATGAAGCGCAAAACCTATGCCAGACGTGTCATCGCACATCCAAGTTTCTTCAACAAGTCGTACGCGGAGGTCATTGCCATGCTGGCCGAGGCGGATCAGGGCGAGGTGGCGCTGCGGCCGAGCAGCAAGTCCAAGGATCATTTGACGGCCACGTGGAAGGTGACCGACGACATCTTTCAGCACATCGATGTGCGCGAGGAGGGCAAAGAGAACGAATATAGCCTGGGACGCAGTCTATGGATTGGCACCGATGAGTTTGAGGATCTCGACGAGATCATTGCACGTCACATCAATCCCATGGCTCTGGCCGCCCGCGAGCTCATCCAATACAAATACTATAAGCCGAATACGGCGCCGGCGAATGTGAATGAGCGGGATTTCATGGAGCAGCTGCTGCGCGACGAGAAGGCGCGCGATCCCAAGAAGATCCATTACTTCTTCACGGCCTCGAAGAGTATGCCGGGCAAGTTTCTATTGTCTTACCTGCCCAAGACGAAGGTGCGGCATGAATATGTCACCGTCATGCCGGAGGGCTATCGGTTTCGTGGACAAATCTTTGATACGGTTAGCAGTTTATTGCGCTGGTTCAAGGAGCATTGGCTAGACCCAACGGCGGCCATGTCCAGTTCGCTCAGTGCCACGCCTGCCAGCAATACGCCCACAAATGCGCATAATATGATGCGACCGCCACAATCATCGGCGCTCAGCTCACTTGGTGGCGGCGGTGGCGTTGGTGGCTTCAGCAGCTCGGGCAGCATGACTGGTGGCACACCGCGCAGCGGCATCAGCAGCAGCGATATACGCAGCTCCAGCGCCTATTCAATCACGCATTCCATGGGAGCATCAGGAGGTGGAGGAGCTGGTGGAGGTGGCAGTGGTGGCTATGGCAGCGGCAGCAGCTCCAACTTGGGCCTAATCAACACCGCCGGCCTGGGTCACTTTGGCAGCGGCACTCCCACCTTTGGCGCACACATCAATACGCCCTACACGCCGAGCGGCCAGACACCATTCATGACGCCCTACACGCCACATGCAACGCAAACGCCACGCTATGGCCACAATGTCCCAAGTCCCAGCTCACAGTCGAGCAGCAGTCAGCGTCATGGGCATTATGGTGGCACGCCTCGCTACTATGACAATGCCTATAACAGCGGCAGTCTGTCCCAGCATCAGCACCAACACCACCAGCAGCAGCAGCAGCAACATTCTCATTCACATTCACAGCAGCAACATCTGCATTTGCAACAGCATCCGCATCCGCATCAGCAGCAGCAGCAGCAGCAACATCATCTGCATCAGCAGCAACGTGCCAAGGAGAATTTGGACTGGCAGCTGGCAAATGATTCGTGGGCACGTCGCAAGCCGCAACATCAGCACCAACACCAACATCAACATCAGCACCAACATCAACAGCACCAACAGTCACAGCAGCAACAGCAGCTCGGCTTGGCCATGAGCCTGGGTCTTGGCTATGGCAGTGGCGGTGGCGGCAGCGGCAGTGGCGCCGGCTCCACCCCCACCAATGAGTATCATACGAGCAGCAGCACAAATCGCAGTGCAGCTGCTGCCGCTGCTGCTGCTGCAGCTGCTGCTGCTGCTGTTTCTGGTGGTGCTGCTGGTGGTGGCATCTCTTCCAAGTCTTCGGTGCGCAGCACGCCGCGCACAAACACATCGCCGCACTCCATGAACTTGGGCGACTCGACGCCCCTCTACGATGAGAACTAGGACTCGCAATTGCCTGCCTCCGTGTTTCTATGGGTGCGTGTGCGTGTGCATGTCTGTGCGTGTGTTTGTGCGCGCGCGTGTGTGTGTGTGTGTGTGTGTATTCGATCTGGATTTAATTATACATGTATACATAAGTAATAAGTATATATTACTCTGTACACTCACATATTCAACAAAAATGGAAACTCAACGCAAAAATATAAACTCTAAGCATTAAAAGAAAGCATTAAATAAAATAACTACACAACAAAAAAAGAGAAACATTTCAAATTCGATACGTCTTTCAATTGATTACAAAATTTACAATCGATTAATTGTTATCGATGGCGATGGTTGTCAATGTTGCCAAGCGATGGCAAATGTTGCCAGCTGACTGCAGCTCAAGTGTCAAATGTTGCCAACTGACTGCAGCAAATGTTGCCAACTGACTGCAGCAAATGCTGCAATTCCTTTACCGATGAATTGGCAAATGTTGCCTTTAAAATTCCCTTTCATACATACGCCTTTCATAGGCGATTTGAATTAGAAAGAGATGGAAATAGAGGCTTCAAGCAAGTTGTTGTTGTTAGAGTGCTGCAGGGAATATAACTATATTTTACAAATATTTGTAATCTAATTTAACACAAGTCAAATATAACGTAACATTTATTTGCGTTTGCTTAGGCAATGTTAACCGTCAAATGCAGTTCAAATAAAATATCCTCTATTTTTTTAACTGCCAAATATTTCCTTCAAAATTCCTTTTGGTACATTTTAAAGACGTGAATTAGAAAGAGATGGAAATAGCAGAAGTCAAACGGCAATTCTTATTTATTATTATTAAATTGATTGTTTTATTTTTTAAGAATTGATTTATTAAAGACATAGTTTTAACAGCATCAATATCAACGAGTTTTACAAAAATAATGCAATATCAAAAGGACACAAAAAGTTTTCTTCTGCCTCTTCTTCTGTACGGAATGGAAGTTCAGTGTTGTGCAACGTCCTTCGATCTAGTTCTTGGCCATGCCCCGCTTGAGCGCATAGACCAGCGCCATGCCGAGTATTATGGCGCCCACGGCCAAGCCGATTTCTCTGCAACTTTTCCAACAAACAAAAATTAAATTTAATATATATGGATGTATGTCTCTGTGTGTGTGTGTGTGTATGCATTTAAGATTAGGCAAAACGCTAATAAAGGCAAAGTTAAGTGGGGATTTCAATTGGGATTCGCGCTTAGTGCAAAATGCAACATTGTTTGGGCGTGGCATTCGCATTGGCATTCGCATTCACATTGCCAGTGTCAGTGTCATCAGCTGTGGGCGTGGCACTAATCAATTAAACCAAAAAAAATGTATAAAAAACGAGAAAATAAAAGCAAAACAAGCAAAGGGGAATTTTGTTCTGTTTTTGCTTAAATATTTAATCCAAATTTAGCCATTGCAGACATATAGATATATATATTATATATATATTATATATATATAAACACACACATACATATATATTTAGTATATATGTATATACTAATAAATTTGCATATAAAAAAACAAAGGAAATTTAAGAGAAAATTTCAAAAATTAAATAAGAGCAACAATAAAAAAAACTGGAAAATTTTGCAAATTTTTGTAAATTATTTAAGTCAAATTTGTTTAATTTGTTAACTACAAATTTTGTGCATTTTTTTTTTTTTTTTTGTAATACAACAATTATTTCTATAAATTTTTTAAATATTTATTTGAAAATTTTAAAACTCACAAATTTGTTATTTTTTTTAAATTTTGATTTGCAGCGTTGCTTAGCTTTTGTAGAATTGAACTTTGGTGCTGGCGAACGATTTGAAGCTTGAAAGAATAATTTATATACATATATACATACATATATGTACATACATATATGCATTTACTTATATACATATATAC
Source organism: Drosophila leonis (assembly GCA_035045365.1). NCBI lineage: Eukaryota > Metazoa > Arthropoda > Insecta > Diptera > Drosophilidae > Drosophila > Drosophila leonis. Next base: position 4,600,402 of record JAWNPC010000481.1, on the reverse strand, counting down.
ACTGAGTGTAAATGCATATCCAATTAGACAAATCACGCCATAAGCACACATATTAGTAGGCATAACTGGCTGTTAGTTGAAAATGAATGCAAATAGCTCAAATTCCTATTGGATGATATGACGAAAACAATTCCAATTTGAATGTCTTGATTTGGACATCCTATTGGATAAAAGCAGTTTGATTTGCAATTCTGTTATGGCAATAACTGAATATCCCATCTTATTGGATTGTGAAATGTATGCAGACATCTCTTGGTACCGCTTATTGGGACAAATGTAGCAGCTCCAACTGGATTGCCAGTTTCAAATCAGTTGTATCACGCGTGCTCACTTTCCAACTTCATATTCTTATTGGATATATTGTGAAACAGTTCCAATTTGAATATCTTGATTTTAGCTTTAGTCCCAGTTGGGCATCCTATTGGATAGAAGCAGTTTCATTTGCAATGCTTCTATGGAAATAAACTGATTATCCCATCTTATTGGATTGTGAAATGTATGCAGACATATCTTGGTACCGCTTATTGGGACAAATGTAGCGGCTCCAACTGGATTGCCTGTTTCAAATCGGCTGTATCACGCCTATTGGATATTACGCGTGCTCACTTCCCAACTTCGTGTTCCTATTGGATATATTATGGAACCAGTTCATAAAATGGAAGAAGCTCCAATTTGCAGGCCTTTTGGAATGTGCTAATTAGATGACGCAGACAATCAATGATGATGATGACGCTCTGATTGCTCATAATGAAGTTAGCTGAAATTTCATGCTCATGCCCATGCCCATGCTTGTCAACTGAGTTGAAGGTCTTTCAATTACAATTACCAAAAAAATAAGAAAAACAACAAACACAAAAACTTACCCGACGGCCGGTTTCTTAATGTCGCTAGCTGCCAAATTGCCAATTAGAAATTTCTTCATTATCTCACTGGAAGAGATGCGAGTCAGTGAGAACGAGACGGCAATAAGAATAAAAGTCCCAACTGCTGGGCCAATGGAAACTTACCGCGCCTCCTGGCTGTGCCCCACATCGAGAAATTCCCGTGTGCCATTGCGACCCGCTACAGAGATTAGGGACTCCTCGCCGCCAGGATGCTAAGCATGCACATTGACAGAAATTAACATTTCTTCACATACAAAACGAGTAAAACGTACCTCCTGCTTGAACTTGGTCAGATCGTAGACCTTGTCCTCAATTACCACCCATAAATCGTTGGGTTTGTTGTGCTTTTTCACCTCGGCCAAGCTAATTTCCTTGCTCATTCTGCACAGCTAAGCAACACACAACAAATAACAAATCGAAATAATTACAAAATATTTTTCTGAGCACTGTGTGTGCCTCTGCTGTGTGTGTGTGTGTGAGTGTCAGTGTGTTGGGAATTTTGTTCCGACTACAGCTGTTTTTAGTGATGGTAGCAATACAATAACACGATTAATTACAATATCGATATACCGCACATGTTGCCGCCGCCTTCTCCATGATTGGGCACATGTTGCTAAGCAATGTTTCCTTGCCATTGGCAGCATTTACTTCATCGCTACATGTTGCTAGCTGCTGCCATGTTATCAGCTACTTAACAGAATTGCTCCACAATGAATCCAATTTATCCTCCAACTGAAAAAGATTAAACGATCCCCCCAGCTATGCACCAAAAAACTCCAGAATATTTAACTATTGAACGCACACAATATTTATTGATTATTGAATATTTGAATATTTTGAGATTTTGAGATTTTGCGTAACATTTACTGCCAATTGAACATCAAATGGAATACATTTTTGTTATCTATGTGAGTACATATATAGTTTCCAATATTTATGGTATATCATATAGTTTTAAGATTTTATAATTTGAAAATTTAATTGCCTCCGCGCAGACGGAGCACCAAGTGCAAAGTAGACTCCTTCTGGATGTTGTAGTCGGACAAAGTGCGTCCATCCTCCAGCTGCTTGCCAGCGAAAATCAAACGCTGCTGATCTGGGGGAATACCCTCCTTGTCTTGGATCTTGGCCTTGACATTCTCAATGGTGTCGGATGGCTCAACCTCCAAGGTGATGGTCTTGCCAGTCAAGGTCTTGACGAAGATCTGCATGCCTCCGCGCAGACGGAGCACCAAGTGCAAAGTAGACTCCTTCTGGATGTTGTAGTCGGACAAAGTGCGTCCATCCTCCAGCTGCTTGCCAGCGAAAATCAAACGCTGCTGATCTGGGGGAATACCCTCCTTGTCTTGGATCTTGGCCTTGACATTCTCAATGGTGTCGGATGGCTCCACCTCCAAGGTGATGGTCTTGCCAGTCAAGGTCTTGACGAAGATCTGCATGCCACCACGCAGACGGAGCACCAGATGAAGGGTCGACTCCTTCTGGATGTTGTAGTCGGACAGAGTGCGTCCGTCCTCCAGCTGCTTGCCAGCAAAGATCAAACGCTGCTGATCTGGGGGAATACCCTCCTTGTCTTGGATCTTGGCCTTGACATTCTCGATAGTATCAGAAGGCTCCACCTCCAAGGTGATGGTCTTGCCAGTCAAGGTCTTGACGAAGATCTGCATGCCACCGCGCAGACGGAGCACCAAGTGCAAAGTAGACTCCTTCTGGATGTTGTAGTCGGACAGAGTGCGTCCGTCCTCCAGCTGCTTGCCAGCAAAGATCAAACGCTGCTGATCTGGGGGAATACCCTCCTTATCCTGGATCTTGGCCTTGACATTCTCAATGGTGTCGGATGGCTCCACCTCCAAGGTGATGGTCTTGCCAGTCAAGGTCTTGACGAAGATCTGCATGCCTCCACGCAGACGGAGCACCAGATGAAGGGTCGACTCCTTCTGGATGTTGTAGTCGGACAGAGTGCGTCCGTCCTCCAGCTGCTTGCCAGCAAAGATCAAACGCTGCTGATCTGGGGGAATACCCTCCTTGTCTTGGATCTTAGCCTTAACATTTTCGATAGTATCAGAAGGCTCCACCTCCAAGGTGATGGTCTTGCCAGTCAAGGTCTTGACGAAGATCTGCATGCCACCGCGCAGACGGAGCACCAAGTGCAAAGTAGACTCCTTCTGGATGTTGTAGTCGGACAGAGTGCGTCCATCCTCCAGCTGCTTGCCAGCAAAGATCAAACGCTGCTGATCTGGGGGAATACCCTCCTTGTCTTGGATCTTAGCCTTAACATTTTCGATAGTATCAGAAGGCTCCACCTCCAAGGTGATGGTCTTGCCAGTCAAAGTCTTGACGAAGATCTGCATGCCACCACGCAGACGGAGCACCAGATGAAGGGTCGACTCCTTCTGGATGTTGTAGTCGGACAGAGTGCGTCCGTCCTCCAGCTGCTTGCCAGCAAAGATCAAACGCTGCTGATCTGGGGGAATACCCTCCTTATCCTGGATCTTGGCCTTGACATTCTCAATGGTGTCGGATGGCTCCACCTCCAAGGTGATGGTCTTGCCAGTCAAGGTCTTGACGAAGATCTGCATGCCACCGCGCAGACGGAGCACCAGATGAAGGGTCGACTCCTTCTGGATGTTGTAGTCGGACAGAGTGCGTCCATCCTCCAGCTGCTTGCCAGCAAAGATCAAACGCTGCTGATCTGGGGGAATACCCTCCTTGTCTTGGATCTTGGCCTTAACATTTTCGATAGTATCAGAAGGCTCCACCTCCAAGGTGATGGTCTTGCCAGTCAAAGTCTTGACGAAGATCTGCATTTTCCCTTTTCTACGGAAATTAAAATAAATGAAATAAAAAACTGAGCAACGAAATTTTTTTTGTATGTATTCGTGAGGAAATTGACAAATCGATAAAATGCTAAAAGTGGGGGGGTCACACTGACGCATGCAACCCTGGAAGGCTTGATTTGAATACCCTGCTCAAAGAAAGTGCGCAGAAAGTATTTTTCTGCGCAATGACCTCGTTTCATAAATTAGAGCAAATGGCTGCGAGCACTAAAATAGTTTATAGCTAATAATCATCTATATATATGTACATGCATACATATGTATTTATGATTGCATTTGATTTCACCACTCCAAAAATATATTACGCAGAATGACTAATCGGTTTTTTTTCCTCTTCTAATCACCCCCATAAATGCATGAGTATAAATACATACATACGTATATATAGGTTTAGATATGCATGTGTACATACATACATACATACATATGTACATACATACATATTCACCAACTGCACTTGTTCTTTGTCCGACGCCATTTTGAAGTGTGAAAACTATAAAATGGCGTTTGCAACTACGCACTTACATCAAACATGACAAAGATTTTACAATTAAAATGAAAAGAAATAATAGAGCAACTAAAGTATGTAAATTTAAAAGAAAATATCTATTATTAGTTATAGTTTTCCCCTAAGTGCATTGCGTATGCATGACCTCAATATGTATATATACGTATATATGTATGTATGTATTTTTATGCGTGTGTGTATGTGTGCGCATTACATGCACAATTTTCTTTGTTCCCAAATGCAGTTCTAATTTTTCAACGACGACTAGCAAAATATAGAGCTTTCTAGAAACTCGAAAAGTTATGTGTTAATATCTGCATTTACATACCTTTTTATGTGCCTTAAGTCACTATAATTTGAATCGAGTATTGAATTATTAATTTATTCTTGCACTTTTTGAACACTGGAAAATATGCACTAAAACACGTCCGCTTCGGCTGGTCACAGAATTATGAATGACTGCTACGATGCCTTAGCAAGGAAATTATAGCTCACAACAGAATTAGTGCTTATCGATTTTCCAATAACATTGCTATATCGAAAGCAGCGTTGCTAGATAAAAAAAAATCGAAGCTGTTGATGAATTGACGCTGTTAATATAATGTTAAATTATTTGATTATTATTGGCAAAGGCGATCTGATTATTCAAAATAAATAAAAATCTTATTTCAAATTGTCATATGAGCAGTAGACTACTTGTATTTATTATTACAAATGGTAATAATATTATTATTATATTTGCGCTTAGACTTTTCTAATAATTGGCGCTAAATGCAAGATATCGATATCTAATATGGTAATCGTAAATAAATTGAAAAGCTTAAAAATAAATGTAATTATTTTATTTAGGCACCATACATAAAACTTTTATATTAAAAATATATTTTATAAATTTTTTAAAAAATATTTTACTAGCTATTCCAGTCGATAATGGAAGGTGCGTGATTTCCTTTATTATCTTCCCTGGCGGGCCATATCGATAATGAGGAGCACTGAAAAGTATTTATCATCGAATACCAGAAGCAAAAACAAAGCCAAAAGGGGCGGACGTAAAGCGCTCGGTACGCGTAATTTTTTTTTTGTAATTACTCATTCTCACCTTTAGAAATTTTTCGGAAGTTGTGTCGACCGTTGACGACAGCAATTAATAATTTTTGCCCACCTTGCCAAACAATACATTTCGTTGGCATTTAGTTGTACTTTTTTGTTTCTTTTTTTTTTTTTTTGCCAAGCGTGCAACTCCTTCCTTTGTGTGTGTATGCGTGTGTGCATGCAATTGTACATTTTGGTATTATATTTTGCTCTTTTCTTTTTCATTCTTGAAAATTCTAAGTGCTTGTAAATTGTGAATTTTATTTTGTCTGTGTGTCTGAAATCAAAAATAATAAATTTAAGTTTTTAGTCTATCGGTATCGGTTAGCTAAAATTCGCTGTATAATTTTCTGATAAACAACAAAAACAACCCTGCGCGCACACAAAAAAATCATATGCAAGAGCGCAGCAACATTAAAACCCGCCCCAACGCGTCGCTGTCGTCGTCGTCGTCGTCATCATCATCAGCAGCGCAGCCACTGCCATAGACGGCAGAAGCAAAACCAAAGGCACGCTTACGTTACGCGCTCGCTTGTGGCGTATCGATGCTGTCGAGTTAACGTGTCGTCTCTGTGTGTGCGTGCGTGTGTGTGTGTACTCGGTGTCTGTGCTGGATTCTTATAAGAACATTTTTTGCCAGTGTTTTTTTTTTTTTTGCAGGAGTGTGTGCTAATATTTTGTTGATTTTTTTTGTGCTGTTTGTTGTAAATAGTGGTTTGTGACGGTGTTAATTTTTTTTTTCTTCTTCATCAACAACAGCAGCAGCAACAACAACTAAAACACAAGTGGCAGTGTTTGTTGGTGTCGGCAGAGAGGAAGATAGCGTTCGCATATGTATATACAATATATCAATATATATGTATACGCGTGTGTGTGTGTAAAAGAAAGAGAGTGAGAGAAAAACATTCAAAACCAATTTGATAACCAACTAAAGAAAAAAGAAAAGAAAAGCAAAGCAAAGAACGTAACAGAAGTCGCAGCCAGCAGTAGCAGCAGCAGCAGCAGCAGAAGCAGCAGCAGCAGCAGCAGCAGCAGAGTGCAGCAAACATCGAGCAGCGGCCAGTGACAGAGGCAGTGGCAGAGACTGAGGCGTCTTTGTACCTAAGCGCTGTTCACGCAGCAACAGCAATTAACTGTAAAACGTAACGAGAATCAACAACAAAAACCCAACTCGATCGTGTTTAAAAGAGAGCGGCAAAGCACGAGAGAGAGCGAGTGAGCGAGAGATTTAGAATCCAGTATCAGCAAATTCACCTTCGTCTTCGTTTACGTTTACGTCTTCATCAACGTCAACGTCTACGTCTACGTCACCATGGACAACTTAATTCCGATCGTCAATAAGCTGCAGGATGCATTCACATCGCTGGGTGTGCACATGCAATTGGATTTGCCACAAATTGCCGTTGTTGGTGGACAGTCGGCTGGCAAGAGTTCGGTGCTGGAGAACTTCGTGGGCAAGTAAGTGTAGTTGGTCAAGCCAAAAAAAAAACCAAAAAAAAAAAAACAATTTGTTTGTTTCTTCGCTATCAACAAATACAGACAATAAGAAAATCCATATTTTTGCGCGAAAGCATTGATGTCTCTATATGTAAGAGAGTTGTGAGAGCGTGTGTTCGTGCTAGACTCGCGCTCTCAGTGTTTGCGCATACATACGCACATACATATATGTATGTGTGTGTGTGTGCGCGTGAATTTTGGTGAATAATCAATGAAGCAGCATTCCTGGTTTTTGTAGTTTTTTTTTTCGTTCTGTTCGGTCAGTGGGTGTTTCGCCAGCAGCAGGAGGTGGCGGCCATCAATAATATCCCCCTCTCTCCGACTCATATACATGCACATGTGCGTGTATGTGTGTGTGTATATAGAATCAAGTAAATGCGCATCCAGTTGTACATGGTCAGCGTTCTGTTAGCAGTGGCCGCAACAGCATAACAACCACCTTACACACAAACTGCTGCACACATACTTATATATATGTACATATATATATATACATATAAATACATACATATAAATACATATCTACACATACACAATCACGAAGAGCTTAATATAAAACAGTGGGTGCCACTTGCATAGAATCATCGCTGCTGATTAATGTTGAGTAAACTTTCCAAGCGTCTTTCACATATTACGCATGTATTTACATATATATATATACACCCATACAAATATGCATATTTATGCTGGAACTTAAAAGTTTCGTCGAGTGCCTTAAACTCGCTTCCAATAAAAAGGCACAATAACAGTTACAAAAGAAGGAAAAAAAAACATTTATATTAACGACACTGTGCTCTCTCTCCTATTCTGTCCCTCTCTCTCACTCTCTCTCTCTCTCTCTCTCTCTCTCTCTCTCTTACACACAAATACACTTACTTCGCTCACTCAGTGAAACCGTTTTATTTGGGGGCCTCTTTCGCTGGCTGCGCGGCGCTCATTGCGCTTCGTTCGTTTTTATCTATCAGCGTTTGTCGCCCGCCCCCTGAAAATGCTATGACAAAAACAAATACAATAACCCACAAAATACGTACGCCCCGAAAAAGACAGAAAAAAAAAACCGGACAATGGGCAAACTGAAAAAGAAGAAAGAAAAAAATCAATGCATGCTGACATTTCCTTTTGCAGCGCGCTGCGCACATGCTTTTGTTTCCTTTTTCTTATGTGCGCTTGGCTCCTACTGAGACCAACACGGCCCACTGCGCATACCCTACACCTACACACGTACACACACACACATACACATAGCAGCAGTGCTCGCTCCACTTTGCTACACTTCACTTTGACATTTATGCAATGCTGCCGCTGTTGCTGTCGACGTCGACGCTAACGCTAGCCTACATTTGTGTAGTTGCTGCTTTTGACACCCACCCCCCTCCACTTACAGTCGGTTCTGCCTACTGTTGTAACTTTTGTAACTGTTAATGAATGGAACGCGAGCTCGCTGCCTTTCAACCGCACACGTACACACACATATATATACTTTTACATATTTGCTTGTGTATGTGTGGGTGTTTGTTCTATGCAAAATTGCAAAATTACATAATACTCTGCTACTGTTATACGCGATAAAATCCTTTTTTGACTTTGGCTCCACCTACAGCATAACGCCTACACACACTCACATATATGTATGTATGTACATGTGTATGTAACGGAATCTAACCATCTTATGTAGCTTTGCTATTTATGCTTTGCGTGTGTGTGTGAGTCCCTTGCTACGCACACACATATACATATGTACATACTATGATACAAATCTTGTATGTATTGGTATAAAGCGTGGGTGTTTTTGACACTGCTGGCAACATAAGCGTCTTCGCATATACAGCTTGACATGCAGTTTTTCTTATGTAAGCTGGCGTGCAGTCAATAACAACAACAATAACAGCAGCGGCAGCAGCAGATTGGCCAAGCGCAGTTCATTTGCTGAGCCGTTAGTTTTCGCATGCGCCGGCCACACACATACATGCAAACAGGCATATGTACATACATATGTTATCATGTACATATGTATATGTATCTATAGATATACATGCATATATATATAAATATATGTATATATATGTACGTTAATATGTGTGCGTTAATGACCTAGTTTTTCTTCTTCTATTTTATGTCACTTATGCTGATGCAGCTTTTTTTTTTGTTCCCATCAATGTCAGTTAATGATGCTGCAGAGACTGCATGTCAGTATTCAACTTTCAGAGAGAGAGAGAGAGAGAGAGAGAGAGAGAGATTCTCTGTTCAATGTCAACTCAATAGCAGCATCTGCCGCAAAAGCTCAGCTCGAAATGTCAATAGTTCATGGTATTTGCTGTGTTGCTCTGGCACTTTCTTAAACACTAAATATATACATACACTAATGTACACATACATGCGTACATACATGTATGTACATACATATGCATATGTTCTAGTGTAAATAGTGGTTACTTAACATTATCGCTAATCGGGATATTTTTATGGAGTTCATGAACGCATACACACGCACTCATACTCTATATATGTACAATGTATATAACTGACGCACGTAAATAGAAAACAACAAAACCACAAAAACAAAAAAAAAAGAAGGGCAACAACCTATTTCAATGGGGGAAAGAAGAAAAAAAGAAATACATCAACATAAAAATTGCAAAAAAATTGAAACGACAGCGAAAGCAGTGAGAGCCAAAGAATGCGCAGCAGCTGATCTCATAAGTTCGTGCGTATGCGTGCATGTGTGTGTGTGTGTGCGTGAGAGAGTTTTTTGTTTGCGATTGCAGCAGTAGCAGAAAGAGAGCGATCACTGCTCTCTGCAGCTGACGCAGCCGGCGTATTGCATTACATGCGCATACCATGCATATATATGTATATATGCATATATATATATATGTGTGTGTGTGTATGTGTGCGTGCTTAACTTTAGCTGCTGTTTGTGCTTTACAGCTCATTTTGTTGTTGTTCTTCTTGAACTCTTTGCTAATTGCTTTTGCCAAAAACAATAAAACAAAAGTATGCAAATCAAATTTTAATAGGAAATTGTGAGGGGAACAAATTTCAACACATACAGAAGTTCGCTTACAATATTTCCACACATGCATAGTATGTATGTACACCATAGAGTTACTCATCGCAAGTAATTGATAACATTGCATTTTTATGTACACTTGAATAAATTCTGTTATGTGTGTAAATTGTTAATGCTGTGCACGCACAAATGTACATACATACATATATGGGAATTTGTTTAGAGCTTATGTTTATACTTACATTTAGATACTGGAAGCTCTTGTGCGCTATGCTGATAAGATAAGCAATCGAAATTCACCCTGCTCTGTCAACTCTTACCACTTGCTGACCAAAAATTATTTTCCCTGTATTCAATAGTGTTTTCTATCAAACTTATTATTATTATCATTATTTATTGTTTTTTCTTTGGTTTTGTTTTGTTTTTGCTAATGCTCATTTCGGGCGTCGGCCACAGTTTTTGCCGATGATTCATGTTCTGTCATTATAATTGATATTGTTTGCATTATCGATAAGGGTTTTTACTACCATTAGCTCTGCAGCTGTTTGTTAATATTTCATGTGTCTGTGTGTGTGTGTGTGTGTGTGTGTGTGTGGCAAGGCTTATATTGACTTTGGGTGGATTTGTTTACCATAATAAAACAGGTCACAGCATATGCATAAGCTACGATCTAAAAGTATACAGTAAATTCATGCATACATACATACACACACACATACATACATACATATGTACATATGTATATGTATGTGTATAAAAATTGCCTTGAGGCTGCGGTCGCTGGCAGCGAAATTCCCAGTCAATTAATCACACACGTTGCTCACTGATTGCTGGCATTAATCAGCTTTCCCACAACACCCGAAAAGCAATAGACAAAAATTTTAATAATAACAACAACAACAATAACAATAATTCTAATAATAATCACTCAACTAATCAAAGCAATCGAGATCCATGGAACAATTGAGCGGCACGATAATTGTGCCGTTAACACTGACTCATTTCCATTTGCTGTTGTTTTTGTTGTTGTTGCCGTTGTTGCCGTTGTTCAAATTTGAATTCGGTTTACAGCGCTCTCACTGGAATATTGGAAACGTGACTAGCAAAAGCTGTTTGTGTTTATAAATCTCATATTAATTTTCCCTATATTATTGCAATTGTGCAATTTTCTGTAGTGCTGTCTCTCTCTCTCTCTCTCTCTCTCTCTCTCTCGCACACTCTGGTGTTATGTAACATTTTTGTTTGTGTATTGTAAATTGATTTCCTTTTTAATTTGAGAAATTTGTGTACTTTTTGCGGAATATTCCCAAAGCTATAGCCACAAATGCAAATTTTTGTTGAAATTTGCGCGTTGTTTGAAATTTCAAGCTCTACTTTTGATTTGATTGAACTTTGGAATGTTGCACCTGCAGTGAGCTTTATCTATTGATGGGGGGGCTTTTAGTGTTAAAGTCTGTTTGGCTTATATAACTTATTTTGGCCAAGTGGTTGAGGCAAGGCTGGCTACAAATTTACATACTTATCTATGAAATTTCCCGTTTTTTCCTATAAAATTCTCTGAGTCTATTCAGGTATATGCATAAGAAGGAAAAGCTAGTGGCGGGAATTTGCTTGTTAATTACCCAATATTTTCAGAAATAATATAAAATTAGGAATGCAAGAATTGGGTAATCAGGAGTGGCATGAAATTGTTTGTTAAATTCCCAATATTTTCAGAAGTAATATAAAATTGGGCATAAGAATGGCAGGAAATTGTTTCTTAAATTCCCAATAGTCTCAGATATATCAAATTAGGAATGCAAGAAGTGGGTATGCAAGGAAATTTTTTGTTAATTTCCCAATATTGTCAGAAATAATAGAAAATTGGGTATAAGAATGGCAGGAAATTGTTTCTTAACTTCCCTAAGTCTCAGATATATCAAATTAGGAATGCAAGAAGTGGGTATGCAAGGAAATTGTTTGTTAATTTCCCAATATTGTCAGAAATAGTATAAAATTGGGTATGCAAGAATTTGGATTGTTGATTTTGTATTGCTCATTAGATTCGTAGCTTCGAATACAAAATGAAGTTAAATTGCTTTAATAGGTTCTTCAAGCTCATTGTTTACGGTAAATTTGAAGAGGCAACTCACAAAGCTTGTCAAATACTCGTGGAGCACACTTATCGCAATTGATAAAATCAATTCAATTAAAAAATTAAAATAAAAAAAACAGCTGCAATAAAAATACAAAAAACAACTCAAGGAACTACAATTAACGGTTTTTCTTTTCTCTCTCTCTCTCTCTCTATTTTGTTGATGATCTTCACAGAGACTTTCTGCCTCGTGGTTCGGGTATTGTGACGCGCAGACCCTTAATTTTGCAGCTGATCAACGGAATAACCGGTGAGTAGTTACTCTATATAAATATATATATATATATATATTTATATACTCTATCTATATGCTGTTGATTGTTTCGTTTATCTTAGAGCATGGCGAATTTCTGCATTGCAAGGGCAAAAAGTTCTCGAGCTTCGATGAGATACGCAAAGAGATCGAAGATGAGACGGATCGTGTGACTGGCAGCAACAAGGGCATCTCAAACATTCCGATTAATTTGCGCGTCTATTCGCCACACGTTTTAAATTTAACGCTGATCGATTTGCCGGGTCTAACTAAGGTGGCCATCGGTGATCAGCCCGTTGATATTGAGCAGCAGATTAAGCAAATGATATTCCAATTCATACGCAAGGAGACTTGCCTCATATTGGCCGTGACGCCGGCCAACACCGATCTGGCCAACTCGGATGCTCTCAAGCTGGCCAAGGAGGTGGATCCGCAGGGTGTGCGAACAATTGGTGTCATTACCAAGTTGGATCTCATGGACGAGGGCACCGATGCACGTGATATACTCGAGAATAAGCTGTTGCCATTGCGTCGCGGCTATATCGGTGTTGTAAATCGTTCGCAAAAGGATATTGAGGGACGCAAGGACATCCATATGGCATTGGCCGCTGAGCGCAAATTCTTCCTCAGCCATCCATCGTATCGCCATATGGCCGATCGCCTGGGCACACCATATTTGCAGCGTGTGCTCAATCAGCAGCTCACCAATCACATTCGGGACACGTTGCCAGGACTGCGCGATAAGCTGCAGAAGCAGATGCTCACCCTTGAGAAGGAGGTCGAAGAGTTTAAGCATTTTCAGCCAGGCGATGCCAGCATCAAGACAAAGGCTATGCTCCAGTAAGTAAACAAAGCGACGGACTCGGGACTTGAGCTTCAAACTGTGTAGAGATAGATAGATGGATAGATGGAAGTCCATCAGTTTATATAGATATATAACTACTTAAATCTCAATTACAGAATGATACAGCAACTGCAGTCGGACTTTGAGCGTACCATCGAGGGCAGCGGCTCTGCTTTGGTCAATACAAACGAGCTGTCTGGCGGTGCCAAGATCAATCGCATATTCCACGAGCGGTAAGCTACTATATACATATATAGATATATATCTAATTTAATATATATTTTTATTTTGTAGTCTTCGCTTTGAGATTGTGAAAATGGCGTGCGATGAGAAGGAATTGCGACGCGAGATCTCGTTTGCCATACGCAACATACACGGTATTCGTGTTGGTCTCTTCACGCCGGACATGGCATTCGAGGCGATCGTTAAGCGGCAGATTGCGCTGCTCAAGGAGCCGGTCATTAAGTGTGTGGATCTAGTCGTACAGGAATTGTCGGTGGTTGTGCGCATGTGCACAGATAAGGTGAAGCGACTGAATCGAAAAGTTATTCTCCAATTCTAATTTGTGTCTTTCGTGTCACTTACAGATGAATCGCTATCCACGCCTACGCGAGGAAACGGAACGCATCATAACCACGCATGTGCGCCAGCGTGAGCAGCGCTGCAAGGAGCAAATCCTATTGCTAATTGACTTCGAGCTCGCCTACATGAATACCAATCACGAGGATTTCATTGGCTTCGCCAAGTATGTCGCAATCACTGTTCGATTAGTCTGATCAACTGATCGAAAACGAACAATTGAGCTGCCAGCAGCAAATTCAAATTGAGAATATTCAACTGAGACTTATCCTTTCTTTATACCCTTTTCAGTGCTCAGAACAAATCTGAGAATGCAAATAAGACCGGGACCCGACAGCTGGGCAATCAGGTCATACGCAAGGGTCACATGGTCATTCAGAATTTGGGCATTATGAAAGGTATGTACACTATGTGCTTGTATATATGCCTATTATATATATATTTCAGTCGAATGCCTGTCTATGCCACATTCAAACACTATAAATAAACAACAACAATAACAACAGTCGCAACACCAACTTCAACTCTCACTACTCTAAACTTTCTACTAATCCTAACAACTAGAACTTATGTATCTAAAGTGTGAACATGGCAAAGGCTCAGTTATCGATAAATCGACATAGCAAGAAGCAGCTGGAAGCCTGAAGTCGTGCGAAACAATAACAAATCGATAGGTCGATAGACAGCGTTAAGGCCTATGCAAATAATAGAAAATAATATATAAATCGATCAATAAGAAAGTTACTTTTGACTTTACTTTAGTAAATTGCATTAGAATTCTTATCGATTTATCGAACTTTCAATATCACTAAGAGCTAAAAAATATCCCAGTATTATTTATCAACTTCTCATGAAGATACTCTCAAATTTGGTTTGATTTATCGCTTTTCCTGTATTCTATACACAAGTAATATATTTATCGATTTATCGATCGATTTATCTTGTGCGACTTATTCTCTGTATCGACTGTCTATCGATTTATTGCCTGGCACCTAGTTTCGATAGCTATTCAAATACACTCTGCTTATCGACTTAATATGAATAATTGCATAACAATCGATAGCGATAACGATTCTAAATCGATCACTCGTTGTAGACGTAGATTATACACATACATATATAAATACCACTCGAACAATCAATTTTGTAGCACTTTTCAAGTATTTTGTTGTAATTTAGCTTATCTTTTGAGTTCCCTTTTGCAATTTTGTTTGTTTTTGTTTTTGTTTGCTGCTTCGCTTCTTTGTTTTTTTTTTTATTATTGTATTTTCGTTAATTTGTTTTTTTTGTTGCTGGTTTTTCCTTTTTGAAATTTTCTTGGTGTTTTTCTTTTCGGTACTGTACTTTTAATTTCTTGACTTTAAAACTTGTGGAATAATCGCAAAGCTTTGCTGAGGTTTTTGCCACGCCTACTTGGTTTGTATTCAACGATCTTTAACTATTTCATTTCTAATACACATTTTGCCATCAACAAAACAAAACAAAAACATTCGACAATGCTGTGCTTTGATATATTGCCATCCCATCCCACCCATCCATCCATCCACTTTCATATATCATTCATACATTTGCTTCGACAGAAACTAAGTTATGTCTATGTCTATATAATACTAGATATCTATATATCTATTTCTTACGACTTATATATGTACTCTCTATATTAGATCTATTAGATTGTCAATATAGTTAAATAGATTATGGTCTACGAGCGCTGTTCTATGAGTCTATGTTCATATAGATCTATAGATTATTATATAATATATGAGGGTTGTTCTATAAGTCAGTGAATCGTTGATTTTGATGGGTAATATCTAAACTTTATGGATTTGTTCCCTGTTATTTATTCATTTTGGAGATGATTTTTGTTTTTTAACCTTGGAAGTGGTAGCTTGTTTGATTACTTCAAGAAAGTGTTTTAATCTCAAGTAATTCCAATGAAAATTTGTAAACTTGGACAAAACATGAAGCAGCGAACAAAGAACAGTGGGTGCAGCACAGGTGAATGTGCCAGGATACAAAAGGATAGAACGATTTTTTGGGATAGAGTCGATACGATACGATCACAGATCACAAACCAGCAACATTATCAATCTAAGAAAAGTCTTGCAACAGCTGAGGCATAAGCATTGAACTTGTCTTGTGGAAATACGTGTACTAGGCCAAAGAATACGCTGACTTATCAAACAACCCTCGTTATAGCACTCGTATATGCAGCCTTGTTCATCAAAATAGTAGTGCCACTGAAATGTTGATAAACATAATATTTTGAATTTATATATTTATCGTGTATATAAAACTCGTTTCAAATTATTATCGGAATATCACAAAATGTTGCTGTCCAACATTTCAGTCCGCACTACTATTTTGATGAACACAGCTGTAAATATTTATTATTTATTTGGGTTTTTTATTTATTTATTTTGAATTATGTCCTGGTTCTTCTATGCTATGTGTTCTCTGTTGCAGGTGGCTCGCGTCCCTATTGGTTTGTGTTGACATCGGAGAGCATCTCGTGGTACAAGGACGAGGATGAGAAGGAGAAGAAATTCATGTTGCCGTTGGATGGTTTGAAATTGCGCGATATTGAGCAGGGCTTTATGTCAATGTCTAGACGTGTTACATTTGCTTTATTCAGTCCCGACGGACGTAATGTTTATAAGGTTAGTAATTTTTGTTAGCATACAAAAAAATGAATTTTCGTTTCGAAATGAAACCACAAAAAAAAAGAAAAAAGAAAACTACAAAAGTATTCCAAAAATCTATCCCAAATAGATGAACAAAGAAACGAAACGAAAAGAGAGAGAAAAAAAAACCAAAAACATTTTCAATTAGTTTTTGCAACTACAACAAATGATATATAATATATATTGTTTGTTCTAGTTCTTTAATTCAAATACAAAACATTCAAATTTATTTTAAAAAAAAGTCAATTCATAAAAAAAAAAAATATTTTGTTTCTTTTGTTGCAAACAAAAAAAAAAAAACAATAATTTTTTGCGTTCAAGTCCCAGAAAAAAAAAAACAACAACAAAAACAATTTGATACTAGACTCGAAACTAGTTTCTAAAATAAATGAAAAAACAGTTAATTAATTTTTTTGTATAAGATAAAAATTACTATGTTTTTATCAACATTTGTGTTCAAATCGAGGCCAAAAAGAAAGACGAATTCGAACTCTATTTTTTTGGCCCTCGATTTGTGAGCATGACAATAACAAAATACGATAAACCACTTTTTAGATAGCGAGATATATGCATATATATATATATCAACTATATATATAGATATATACCGTTATGCCACCGATATACCAAACACTAACTCTGAACTCTGGTCCAGCTGCCAACCCAACTCAACTCAACCAACTTAACTAGAAAGCTAATCACAAACAGAAAACTAAACTAAAAAAAAAAAAGAAACCCGACAATAACCAACCAATGCCACCAACCCGTCCAAGTACTCAATCGTAATATCGTTATCGTAATATCGTTATCGTAATCGTAATCGTAATCGTAATACAGTTGTCCCATATGCTAAATGCTTGACGAAAAATACCTATCCATTTTGTTCTCTTTGCGCTTGGACGCTTCTCTCTCTCTCTTTCTCCTGCACACACACACACACACACACACACACGACACACACAACACACACACACACACATATATATACAAATGTTGTGCATTTAGGATTACAAACAATTGGAGTTGTCCTGCGAGACGGTGGAGGATGTTGAGTCATGGAAGGCATCATTCCTACGCGCTGGCGTCTATCCCGAGAAGCAGGAGACCCAGGAGAACGGCGACGAGGTACGTTTGCAAACTACACACAAATATATATATATATCTATTTAATAAACCCTGTCTTTTGTTAAGTCAGTCCTAAGTCAGCGTATTTAATCTCTTAGTTAACAGTCCAGCCCAGCAGCAAATGTTAATTAACATTTTCATGCTTGCATATGTCAAATTGGCATCAGGTTCTATGCCACACATTGCTCTGACTCTACTGCATATGTGTACTATACCTATACCTCTGCCTCTATATATACCCTCTATCTACATGTGCGTCATCTTCTGCGCAGCCTAATAAATGTTATCAGCTGCTGTGAACATTAAACTGTCCAAATTGCCTACAGCTGTTTAGTTACCTAAAATGTTAACATGCTGTTAGCATTGCTTTTGCTCACAATTGTTGTTTACCATGCTGTTAATTAGCATTGCTTTGGCTTACAGCTCCTCAACCATAACAGCATTGATGTCTCTGTTATTAAGAGTGACTTAAATATGCCTATATACATATACCATGTCCCCTACATATTTGCTGTTAAATATATTTATAATCATTAATGTCCCGCTGTGATTAACAGTTGCTTAACATAGTCACTGTAAAACTTATTCTGTAAGCTAACAGCTGTTATGCTCATGTACATATCAATTGGTGTCTTCTGTTAATAACAGTCGCCTAACATCATTTGATAACAGCTGTTAATTTACAACTTAAACTGCTTGCAGCTATCTAATAATGTTATAACAAACTGTTAATAGAATGTTGCTCTTAACATTATGATAGACCTAAACAGACTATTAACATTATGTTACACCTACACAATAGCAATAACATACTGTTAACATAATATGTTCGAGTCTTCTTCCGCCCTATTCTCCCAGTGTATCCCATAACAGCAGCAACTGATGATCTATGTTAACTAACATACAATTAACATAACTCTTTTAATATTCTTATACATAAATATCTATAATAGTTGTAAAAAATTGAACTCTTTGACCAAGCAATTAACTGATTCAATGTTTCTTTATTTATTTTTTGACAAACGAAAAACAAAAACCAAAACCAATTTATATATATCGAACTATATGAAATGCGTTTTATAATGAATGTGTGATATATAAAAATATATGAATATATATGCAGGAAGGACAAGAGGTTTGTTTCTTTCGATCATCATTTTTACCATATACTTTGCGCTCTCTCTCTCTCTCTCTATCTCGCTCTGTCTCTGACTCTAACTCCCATTTTATTTCCTTTCATTTTATAGATAAGTTTATATTTTGATTTCTTATTTCAAATTTTGGGGTCTGAAATTGGAATTAACTTTTCTTTTTTTTTTTTAATTTTTATTATTTTTTGTTATACTTGTTCACGTGCTGAAATGAGAGCATATTGGTTGAGTGCAATGTTTGTCTGAGCAAAGATTTATAAGACATCAAGTATATTACTTGAGTGGGGCTTGGGCTTCTATATATGAAGTTCAAAAGTATCTGACCTCAACAAGCTCTACAGTTGTGGAGATTTCTGTCTATAAGTTGCCTTGATCTTAGTCAAAATGTAGCTAATTTTCGTCACGTGAACGAGTATTATGCATTCGGGCATCTACGACTGCAGTGTTCTCATTTGGCATACACTAATTGACAAAATTGTTGTCTGGGCCACACAAAATCGGGTTTTCAATTTGGAATTTCGTTACACTTCGCCATTTACCCCCTCCAAAGAAAACCCTCATTTGTGTTCTTAAAGGTGTGTGCTATTTGCAATAGATCCATATTTCAAATATAACTCTTAATATATATATCTACACACATATATCTAAATATATCATCATATATATATATATACATATGTATATATATATATATACAATTTTAATTTACAATATTTTTTATGAATTATTTTCTTCTATTTTTCCCCCTTTTCACGTACCAAACGAATCGAAACGACTGACTCAACACACACAATCAAAAACACATGCATATATATATATCAAATATATGTGTATCGTTTCAAATATATATATATATATATATTTATTCACATATATATATATATATAAATACGAAAATTACAAATCAAATTTGTAATGCGAAATATCAAAACAAAACAAAAAATATGTCCATAACCAACCGTTAACAGCAAAAAGTATGTTCAAACTTTTATTTCGTTCAATTTTGTTGCTCTTTTGGAACTTTTACGTATTTCACTTATTTTTGATGCATTCGTAATGTAAACCCAATTAACATTGGCATTGCTTATCGATTTACGTTGGCTCATTCGTATTTTATTACAATTAACACACGGCAATTACACGATTCGAGGCTTCTCACCCACACACTGTGACCTCACATGATATGATATTGTATAAATATATAGAACATAATCGAACAAGTAATATCGGCTTATACCTATTCCATTCTACTATTCTAAATGCTTTTCTAAACATTTGCTTATTTTACAAACAAAAGAAAAACACAAGCTTTGGTTATAGATTATCGAAGTAGACAATCAGAAGCAGTTTCAGTTATCGATTATCGGAAGCAGCTTCAGTTAATGACAATCGGCAGCAGTTTTAGTTAAGGACTATCGGAAGATCCTTAAGTAACGCAACAGCTTCAGTTATTGACTATAGGAATCAGGTTCAGTTATCGATAAGGAGAAGCAGCTTCAGTTATCAATTATCGGAAACAGCTGCAGTTAACGACTATTGGCAGCAGCTTCAGTTAACGACTTTTGGAAGATCTCTAAGTAACACAAGAGTTTCAGCTCCCGATAATCAGAAAAAGCTTCAGTTATCGCCTAATGCAGTAGCTTCAGTAATCGATAATCAGAAACAGCTTCAGTTATCGACTATAGGAATCAGTTTCAGTTATCGATAATAAGAAGCAGCTTCAGTTATCGACTATCGGCAGCAGTTTTAGTTAAGGACTATCGGAAGATAGCTTCAGGTATAGACTATAGGAATCAGTTGCAGTTATCGATAAGGAGAAGCAGCTATAGTTATCGATTATTGGCAGCAGCTTCAGTTAAGTACTATCGGAAGATCTCTAAGTAACACAAGAGCTTCAGCTTCTGATAATCAGAAAAAGCTTCAGTTAGCGCCTATTGGAAGCAGCTTCAGTTAAGGACTATCTTAAGACAGCTTCAGGAATCAGTTTCAGTTATCGATAAGGAGGAGCAGCTATAGTTATCGCCTATTGGAAGCAGCTTCAGATATCGAATGCAGCTCAAGTTATTGGCTATAGGAAGTAGCTACAGCTCTTTAGTACAGTACACGCATATTAAACTAAATGACAGGGTTGTCAAGGACATTTCCTAAGACACAATTCTAATAGGAAATATTCAATTCTAATTGCAAATATTTCAATATATTTTACTTTTTCGAAGATTCAGGGTTTTGTATTAGTTCCACAATTTTCTATTAAAATGTATATGACTTTGGTGGTATAAAAAACTTAAAAGCTATTTTCCAGCATTTATATTTCACTTCATTGTAATTTTAAAAAAATATCATTAATTTTTGCTCTGGTAACAATTGGGGAACTCGACGAGTTCAGGTTTGTCACCCACACACATTTCCATATATTTAAGTATTACTGGGAATTTAGCGTAACCTAACCTAACTCTAACATTTAATGAAGCTAAGTAGATTTGGGCTTTCAGGCTTTGGGTTCCAAACTCTAGAGTTTTACATATAATAGCTAACACACACACACACACACATACGCACACACACTAACAATTTGTTAACTAAAATTTATATTTGTAGCATTCGTAAATAGTATTTTTTGTATTATGTATTTTTCTATTTGGTATTTTTTCTACTTTTGTTTTCCTAAGCACTTAAAATATTCGAAAAAAAAAGTTGAAAAGTTTTGTAAAGTTTTATACTCTGTAAATTTTGGCTTCTTGTGTTTGATTTTCTTCTTCTAATCAAATTTTCACTTTAGTTTTCAAGTTGAACTAACAAAATAATAAAAAAAAAAAAAAAAAACTGCAAAACTCTTATAACTAGATTTGGAAATCTAAAGATGATATATATTTGTTGAATTTGTAATATATAATGCTTTACTTTATCGACTGCACCTTTTGGCATTTGTTTCGATTTGTGCAAAACAAAAAGAAAAAGAAAAACAAAAAAGAAAAAAGAAAACTCGACTAGAGAACACAATTTTTTCATTTTATTGATTGTTTCTTCGTTTGTTTTTTCCATTACTTTTTGCCCCACTTTCCCCCAATCAACCAAACAACCAACAACTAATCAAACGAAACGAACAAAATTTTCAAAAACAACAAACAACAAAAATATTCCACACATCAAAATCGTTCAATCGATAACACAACAGTCGGCTAACGAGGAAAGCTCCTCGGATCCGCAATTGGAGCGTCAAGTGGAGACAATTCGCAATCTAGTCGACTCCTACATGAAGATCGTCACAAAGACCACACGGGACATGGTGCCCAAGGCAATTATGATGCTGATCATCAATAATGCCAAGGACTTTATCAATGGGGAGCTGTTGGCACATCTATATGCCTCCGGTGATCAGGTGTGTACATCAGCTGAGATAAATGCCGCGTTCTATTCGATGGTCAAGAGTGAAGACATTCGTAGACAGATGCTGCAATCAGTTATGAGCTGATCTATCTGTTGATAGTTAATCAATCTATATATCATTGCTAATCTGTATCTCCCACTTGCCAGGCACAAATGATGGAAGAGTCCGCCGAGTCGGCAACACGGCGTGAGGAAATGTTGCGCATGTATCGCGCCTGCAAGGATGCTTTGCAGATCATTGGTAAGTGACATAAATTTCTCCCAGTCTCGATCATTCATTAATCATGCTTTCAATCGTAGGTGACGTATCGATGGCAACTGTATCATCGCCATTGCCGCCGCCAGTGAAGAACGATTGGCTACCAAGTGGCTTGGAGAATCCTGGTCTATCGCCGCCCAGTCCCGGTGGACCACGCAAGCCCGCACCCACCGCACAGGTGAGAGCATGCAGTCAATCAATGTCGAATGTCAATGTCAATCAAGCATAAATATTTGCAGGGCTCGTTGGGTGGCCGCAATCCACCTTTGCCTCCGGCAACGGGACGTCCAGCGCCCGCTATTCCCAGCCGCCCAGGAGGCGGGGCACCGCCTCTGCCAGGCGGCCGGCCAGGCGGAGCTCTGCCACCACCATTGCTACCATCGTAAGTAGAGCACATTAACTTGTAAATTGAATTGCTTTCAACTCGGCTTAGTGCGTCCTGTACAGTATATCTACAACATACAGTATTCCCAGTATTTATTTAGTTTTATTTATTGATTTTTTTTATCGACGATTGGGACTCCTTTTTATATGCAGCCACACACACATTGATCACACAAACACACACACACACACAAAAGCGCATACACATAAATATATATATATATATATATTCATAACTTCTATATATAACTACGATTATATAGCCTAACCTATGTACATATGTATATACTAATGTGTATGCAAACACAAACAAAGCGCTGCAAACGCTTTAAGTATTTTTGTTTTTTCATTTTTGAATTTCCCTATTTTTTTGTGTTTATAACTAACTTTGACATTTCTTAGTATTAAATACTAAAAATACCTAAGAACATTGGTTCATTCCATTAAATTGCATCATTTGGGGAATTTTTGTATCATACTCTTGCAGTTGGGATATTTCAAATTAAAAGTACCAAAATGTCCATAAAGTACATACATAAAGGCCCGCTCTTTCATTACATTCAAAAAAGTACCTAATTTAGGGAAATTTGTTGCATAAAATAATATCCCATTTAACATTTGTCTTCGGCAAGAGTAGCATACTTTTGGCTTCGTCAGCTCGAAGATAATTTATGATTTGTTTCTTATTTCTTTTCATTTTTCGTCTTTGCCCTTAGAAGGCAGCTTGTCCACTTCTGAATTGCCAACTACTTCCATTAGGCAATCAGTCTAAAAGTAGATCACAGCTAACAGTGAAAGTTGCATATAAGTAAATTGGCATAACCTGCAGCGTCAACATTCATATGTATTATGTTTCTCTTTTAGTCTACTATTTTGTGTTTTGTTTTTAGTTGAGGGCAAGCTGCCAGAATTGGCATATACAAAAATCCCTTCTTTTGTTCTTCTGTTAATTGTTTTTGTTTTGTGCGCTGTGTACCCAAGTTTAGCAAGTAAATGTAAAAAAAAAAACAAAAATGAATAGAAGATTCTCTTGAAAAGTTTACAAAATATAACAAAACCAAATTGTTTGTTTCTTCCTCTCTCTCTCTCTCTTTTTTCTCTCTCTTTTTCTCTCACATATTTGCAAATTTGCAAATCAAATGCGATAAACCAACAACAAATGTCCAACGAATAACTGTTAATACATACACACACACATACTCGCACTCGTTACACACACTCAACGCTTACATCGCTTACATTGCTAAACTGTAAATTCAATGCTGCAGACGTCGCTAAGCTGTCAGCCACAGGCCCGCAGGCATTTACTCTCTCACACACACACACACACACACCACACACTCCAACTCTCTCTCTCTCGATCTCAAATTAACCAACCAAAAAATTACAAAATTAAAAAAAAACGCTTTAGCTTAAATCAACTGGAAAAAAAACTAAACCCAAACTCTTTGAGTTCGGGCTCAAGCGCTCAGCGTTCGCCCTTGCGCTCACTCTCGCTCTCTTTAGCAAATGTGTTACAGTTATACACGCAAATGTTCGCTCAGCAACCACTAAAACAATAATATTAACAACAACAACAACAACAACGATGTCAACCGTTAAAATTTATACATAAATGAAAAACAAAAAACATAATCTAATCGCATATATATACATATATACAATATCTGATGCGTTTGTTTATAATTTCTTTAAGTAATAAATATATGTACATACATATATATACACATATATATACGTATATGTATATACATACATATATGTATATTTAAAACACACACAACTTAAGTATAAAGCACAGAATATATATACATATATATACATATATACATGCATACATATATACATATATATATATATAGCGATATAAGAGTACTTTCTATCAGAACTGTAAACGCTCTTTAGATTTCCTCATTAGTGTTGTTAAAAACAAAAACGCAAAATATCCTAGAGAGCAGAGCCTTGGGAATTCCCATTGTTAAGAGAGCGCAGTGTGCACACACACACATATACAAATACATACACAGACACATACACATATATACAAACATATTAAATATACGTTATGAAAAGTAAATGGAAAAAATATATGCTTAAGTTAACTAAAGTACCTTTTTTTGTGTTGTTGTTGTTGTCGTTATATAAAACTAAAGCATACAAAATCAAGAAAGAAAAAATTATATACATATACATTATATACAAATATATATATGTACATATATATATATATATATACATAAATGCATATATGTACATATGTATGTATATATATATATATATATATATATTTATATATATAATTATTAATATTAAATGGGCTAAAAGTTACAAATTTACTGTTCAGTGTGTGTACTACGTAAACAGAAAAAAAAAAACAAAAACAAGATTTAAATAAATATATAGTTTAATTAAAATAAAATTACATTCCAAATTACATTTATATATGTATGTATACACCTACTCTATATACATATAAACATATATTAACAGACTGACAAGACATGTTCGATTATTTTGGCTGGCACTGTGTGCAGTCACTGCTTCCAATTCGCTTCCCTCTCTTTCTCTCTCTCCCACTCGCACTCACAGTCAGACTTCATTTTGAAAGAGCCTGGTGGCTTAGAGTTCCGTTTCCGTTATGTACTCTTTAGCTCACTCTCTTGTGTGGGCTGGCGTGTAGAGCAGTGTTGGCAAGCGCGGCATCGGCATCGGCATGTGACGGCTGTTTAGTGCACAACAATTCGTTTGCTTTTTGTTTGAATTGTATTTGCTTTAATTTATTAACATTGTTATTATTCTAATTTGTTTGCTCTATGCTCTGCTTGTGTACATATATGTATATAATATATATATATATGTATATACATATGTGTGTGTGTGTCTCATAATTATGTGTATTTTGATTTTTGTTCTTGCTATGTTTTGTTGCTGCCCTAACGGGTTTTCATTCATTTAGTTTGTTTTTATTATTATCCTTTATAATTTGTGATTAAATGAAATAAACATTACACACACACACACACAAACACAAACACTCCCATACACACACACACACACACATCACAGCGCCCGAAGCAGCGAAACAAACAAATCGATAAAAAGGGGTTTCAAGCGTTCCGATACATGTTTGATCACATAGCCAAGCGCCTCTTTAGTTTAGCATTTGTGTGTTCTCTCTATTGCAAGCCAAACAAAAAACAAACCAAAAAAGAAAAAGAAACAAAAAATAGCTAAACAAAAAAATAAAAACAAAAACCAAAACCAAAAAAATACCCAAGCAACAACCAGCCAACCAACAAGAGTACAAAATCCCTTTTCCAACTTTCAAGTCGCGTCACTGGAGCTGTCGGCGGTGCCATAACACAGCAGGCGGGCGCCAATCGCTACATCCCGGAGAGCATGCGCGGACAAGTGAATCAGGCTGTGGGCCAGGCGGCCGTGAATGAACTCTCCAATGTCTTTGCCACACGGTTCAAGTAAAGCAAATTGTGCAACAAGTGCAAGTGCAAGTGCGAGCGCAAGCGCAAGCGTGAGCATGAGCGCGAGCGCGAGCCAGAGAGCAAGCCTAGCAAGCATGCGTGCAAGCGAGCAAGCACATTAATCAGCAAATAGTGAAAGAGCAACAGAAAACATAAAAGAAAAAAAAACACGCACACGCACACGCAAGCACAGTAACAAGAGAGCAAGTGGGTGCTCTGCGTTTGCGTCTGCGCCTGCGCCTGCTGCTCTTCTCATTCCAATTTCCTTCTCTCATCATCAATCAGCCAACCAACCAACCTACCACCCACCCACCCCCCATTCATACATATATATATTATGTTATTTATGAACGTCGCTCACATTCCTATATTCTTCTTCTTCTAATCATTTTGTGCTTTTATATAGTAGATTCTCTCTTCTTATTATCTTCTCCTTTTTATTTGTATATATGTATATGTGTCTCCTGTGTGTGTACATGCCTGCACACATGCATACGCGCCTATGTATGTATGTATGTGTGTGTGGTGACTAAATTTTTGCCTAAAGATATTTCGAAACAACCAAAAATTTTTTTGTTTTTATTTTGAATGGGAGGAAATTGTTGTTGTTTCTGTTTGTTGTTGTTTATTTATTTATTGCACATTGCATTTCCTGACATTCCGTGCGCCAGAGCAGGCACCAAACTATCGATTACATGTGTTTGTTTTTTTTTTCTTCAGCCTGAATTTGTTGATCGATAGTTTAACTGCCAAGCACTCACACACATACACACACACACGCACACACACACACACACACACACGTATAATATATATATATATGTATTCAGCAAGTGTTTGCTTTCGATAAATTATAAATATTAAAAGAGAAACTCTCTTAGAACTAAATTGTTGCGATTAAATTAAATGCATACATATACATAGCCTTTCTCTCTCTCTCTTTCTCTCTCTATTCCACTTTAGCTAACTCTAGCTCTCACTCTGTCTCACTTAAATACAGAATTGTAATTGTTGCTAATTGTGTTTTATTGTTCCATATTTATATATATGGACTATATGTAGAGCGAAAGAGAGTAACAGAATTAGAGTTAGTATAAAGGTTATATACATTATTATTATTATTATTATTACTATTATTATTATTAATATAAAATATATATATTAATACAGCTATATGTATATGTATGCGCATTCGTATGTATGTAAATGTTTATTAAACTAAGCACAAAATGTAAACATTTAATGTAGTTCAACTAAACGCCATATTTAGTTTGTTTATTACACTAACAACAACAACAAAGAAGAACAGAAAGAAAACAGAAAAAGAAAAAGAAAAACATGAACAGAATTATTTCATTTTCAAATTTGAACTGTGCATTAACAGCTGTTAAGTGCAGCGGTCTGTTACGCTTAACAGCGGCTTGACTGCTAACGCTTAACAGCTGTTAATGAACACAGCACAGCTTAGCTTATGCTCAAGCAATATTCAGTATTCAGCTTTTGATGTGTTATCGAAATAATAATAATAAATCAATAATCGATATCGATTTCGATTTGATTCGGGTAAATATACAATGGAAAATAAATGTTAAACAAATGCTGAACATAACCTCGAAATATATATATATATATATATACATATATATACATATATATATATATATATATATATATATATTTATAGCTATATATATTTTAACGAAAAAGATTTAGCAAGTATTTATCGATAATTTGGGCATTTCGCAAAGTTTTCATTTAAGCGTAATTTTAGCCAGTTGTTGTTATCGTAGTTAAATCGCGAATCGAAATCGAAAGCAATAGAAGCATATACAGCAAGCGAACGAATGAACTAAAAATGCTATCGATACATGTAATACAAAATATTATATTTATATACATATATATCGATACATATGTATATTACTCGCGTATGTTTTATTAAATGTGTATGTTCTATAAATTAGATAACCATATGAGTTATGCGTAGCACTAATCAATTAATCGATAACATGCAGAGAAAACCCAAACAACTGTTAAATCCACAGCTAACCGTATAATTCAACCGATAACTAATCGATTGTTACTATTTTCATCTCGCGTCACGATAACGGATATATATATATATATATGAATCTATATACCTTAAATATTATATATATGTATTTATCCCTATACATAGAAATGTCACAAGTATTTAGCTCCTCTCTATGTTTGTTCAAGTAACGCACACTAACATACAGCTCATATATATACACACACACGCACACATACAAATATATACACATATATATATTGTGTGTGTGTGTGTCCCTATCCTTCCCCTTCGCAAAGGAATACCCCCAACCAA
Source organism: Drosophila leonis (assembly GCA_035045365.1). NCBI lineage: Eukaryota > Metazoa > Arthropoda > Insecta > Diptera > Drosophilidae > Drosophila > Drosophila leonis. The sequence goes on along the minus strand of JAWNPC010000481.1, from coordinate 4,571,948 downwards.
AATGTAGTCTCTATCAACTGCTGTTTATTGAATTGAAAGTTAGAAAGAAAAACAGTTACATAATATTAAACAAAATCCAAAAAGAACAAAGAGAAAGAGTATTAAGTTAGTATGCAAAGCGCATGTCACGATTAAATGCATACAACAAATCGATTAATCGATAACATGTACATGAAAGAAAGAATGCAAAATGTGAGACGAGCGTGTAACTACAATGTTATAAATAAAAGCAAATTATATATATATATACATAAATATATATATACATATATATTACAAAAAAAAATAGAGTATATAGCTGCTTGATTGATTATTTGTTTTGTTTTTAATTTACTAAAAAAAAAATAACAGAAGTCTGTTAGCTAAGAGCAAATAATTGCCATTTTAATGGGAACTAACTTTAAGGGGAAATTTGTTTAGAATTCACTGCTGTTAGCCATTCATTGGCTGCTGTTCCCTAACAACGCTGTTAAGATTGCTGCCGCTGTTAATCATATGCCTAGCACTTACATTTGCAATCATTTATCAACTCCTGGAATCCAATTGCGCTGTTACGTTCTGTTAGCTAACAGCGCTGTTAAGCCACGCTTCCAATTGGGCGCGAAGCTCAGGAAGAGCAAGCGAGACAAATGCTTCGTTCCAAATTAACACGCATTACATATTTCCCAGCTAAGAAGGAAGCGTCTCTCTCTCTATATCTTTAAATTTCCCACGCTCTTGTATGTGCATATGTATGTTATGTATGTTGTTAACATCTCGTTTATTCGTTGTTTGTCTACTACTGGTGTTGGTTTTCGTTTTGGCCATGCTCTTTTTATATACCAAATGAAAAAGGCAATAACTAACATAAATATGCTGTGCTGCTGGTGAGTTGATCATTGACTATCTATCTAACTAAAATACATTAAAATAAGCTCTCTCTCTCTCTCTCTCTCACTCTGTGTGTCTTTCTCTCTATCTATTTTTATGTGTAAGCATTATATGATTTGTTTGATTGATGTATGTGATTTTGTATTCACAGTCGACCGGGCATGAATGCGCCGCCAAGGCTACCTGAACGTCCTTCCTACTATGGCAACACGACCAATGGCAGGCCCTACTGAGCGTGAGCGTGCGTGCGTGCGAGCGAGACAGCCAGCCAGCGTGTTGGCGCTAGTTAGATGCATCGAACAGTTGCAGTGCGAGCGTACGCGCCAGTGCGAGCGAGATGGCGCGCATACGGAATTGTACTGTTAGTTGTTCACTGTAATTCAATTTGTATTATTATGCATGTATGTATGTGTGTGTGTGTGTGTGACTGAGTGAGTGCGCCTGGCCGTGTGTCTGTGTGTGTGTGTACGTGGTTATTTTTATAATTTCCCTTTTTTTTATATATTGTATTAATATCTATATATATAAATAAATACATATACATATATATTAATTGTTGTGAAACTCTGTACTAAAGTGTGTAGTAGAACACTTTCGACTGGTCCCTAGTAAAGCTAGATTTAACATAGTTAACATATATACAATTTATGTATACACACACACACCCACACACACACACACACACATACACACACATACACACAAGCATACATATATATATATATTTGTAATTAGAGTTAAGCGATGTGAAGTGTGAAAAAGCAGCCTCAACTGTCATACAGTCATACAGTTAAAACCGTTATACAGTCATACAAATTTAGCACGCTAAAACTTTTATATAGATAGATATGCATATATATATATATATATATATGTATATATATATATCACTGATATTGTTAAAGCTCAACAAAAAATGAAAGAGAAAAAAAACATTTTTCCTGTGCATTGTAAATATTTCAAATAATTGTTATATAAATAATGCTAAAACATAAACATAAACAAAAATATGAATAAAAACATGAAACGCTTTAAATTCACAATATTTTCCAAAATATATATATATATATACATACATATACTATATAGAGTGGGAATTGCCCTCACTTTTATACACATATACAACAATCTATATATACATACATATATTAGAGAAGTATATATGTATTTATATATATATAATAAATTAATCATTTAATTTTACATAATTTTTTTGATATAATTTATATATATATATATATTACAATTATATAATTTAATTTAACACTTAAGCTTAGGCAACAAAAACAAAAGCAAAAACAATTGTAAGCATTAAATTAATGTTATTTAAAGCAAACGCAAAATAAAGTTGAAAAATATATACAAAATTGTACATTTGTATTTCATTTATATAAGAATATACGGATGTAATCTGTATACCAAATATGCCCAGTTTAGCCCAGTTTATAGGGTAAAGGCATAAGCTGCTTTGGTATGAGACGCCTGCAATGAAAATATACTTGATCATTTAGCCAAGTTGCAAACCAGCCACGGAATTTCCCAATGTCTTATTCCCTCTTCTCGTACTACTCGTAATGGCTGCCAATAAGAAACGAGATATCATCACACAGTGTAGCTAGATGGGAATCCAAAGAGGCTAATCATCATCTAGCCTTGCAAGTTGCTAGCAATGAAGCTGATGTGGGCCCAAAAGGACTTGTTGGAAACTGTTTGCCCGACAGAACTGGAACTCTGGTTCAGAGCTACATCCGCTCTTAGTGAGTTAACAGTCTCCCTCTCTCTCTCTGTCGCTCCCTTCGCCTATTAGCAGAGCCGATACGAATTTCACCTTCATCCAATTGGAGCGCATCCATTGGCAAAGTAAATATCCCAATAAAAGTCTTTTGTTTGTTTTTTTTTTAGCTTTGCAATGCAAAGTAATAATTTTATTGGTTGCACTGTTATAATTCCTTTTTCATAATGAAGTTTAATTTGTAATTAGACTGTAATTTGATTTAAGATCTTTTTTTTCGTTTTGTTTCTAATTGGAATGAATGCTTGCATTTAGTTAAAGTTCATTTAAAACGTTTTCTAGTTGAATGTGATTATAGTTTAGTATATAGTATTAACTAACTTTTTGTTGTAGCTTTGAAATTGTTGTTCTTCGTTTTTTGCTTCCAAAATCTTGTTCTAACTGGTTATTTTTTTTTCTAGTAAGTAGCGCGTCGCATGGTCTAAATTTGTGATTCGATTTCTTTTTTTCGTTTTAGTTAAACTCCTTTATTTTGCATTAATTAATTTTCAATCTTTTCTACGAGTTAAGTAATTTAATTTAATAATTGTTAATTACGTTTTAAGAAATTGACAGCAATTCTTAAGTATTTGTATAATTTATAATTATTCATTTCCATTTTAAAATATTTGTATATAAATTTGGATGTTATGTAAATTTCCGAAAATTTCTTCTTCTTCCTCGACATTTGTTTTGTTTTTTGTTAAATATCTTTAATAAATTTCGTACTAAAAAAAGGAGTTATTTCGTCGGTATTTATGTTTGTAACCTAAGCGGGTTTGACAACATCCCAACTAGATCCAACTAGACTTTTCATTCGAATATGATTTGTTGAAATTTACAGTTTTAATTTAATCTCACATTGCGTACAGGTCGCACCCGTTTAGGTTTGATTTTGGATTTGGTTTTATAATAATGCATTGAATACTGGCTTACGATTATATATTATTATTATTATTATTATTATATATTTGTATAAACAACGGTCCTTCAAAATATTTTCTACTTAGCTACAATTGTTGCTATATTTAATTTGTTTCCACAAGCAATAAACATTTAAACGTGAATTCAGAACTTTTTTTTTGGCGCCTCTCTCAAACTCACCTCTCACCACTCACCACACACCACGCATACATATGCTTTTCAACACACTGACACGCGCTCGCATGCCTGGCAGTCCGCACACGTGCACACAGCGTCGCCTCGACAATTCGCCAGTGTGATCCTGTCTCGATGTTGCTGAGCTCTTTATGGGAGGGGGTGGGCGCGAATTGTCGTGCGTCGCAGCCCTGGTTGGTTGAGCTTCGTTGGCTTGATCTTCGTGTGTTGGGCGCCAATAGTGCGCGTGTGTGCGTCCTAGCCGGGCGTGCATGCGTGTGTGTGTGTGTGTGTATGCAGACAAGCATGCGCTCACTCGCTCTTCCTTGGGGTATTGAAGTTGGACAACAACAGTTTGCGTGTGCGCGTCTGCAGTTGTGTGTGAGCATGCGCTCAACGAATGAAAGAGCGGCCGAGCAAGCATATGCTTACGCACAGGCTCGCCTGCTCACACTCTCATTTGTTGCGCTGCAAATTGCAGTAGGTCTGGTGAGAAAGTGCAAATACAACACACTTGCTCAAACTTAGCGCGCCTTCGTGTTGAGTTTAACAGCAATTCAATTGGTGCGGAGCTAGCATGCCTGTCAGTGTGTTAATGTGTGTGTGTGTGTGTGTGTGTGTGTGTGTGTGTCGAGGCGCCAACTAAAACTAATGCATAAATATATATTATATATTTGAATTAAGTGTAAATATTTGTTTCATATAAGTATTAAATATTATATAGAGAGAAAGTTGGGTTTTTGCAAAACTTACTTAGCTAGGTCTTATACCTTTTTCATGTTCATTTTTATTATAATTAATTTGTAATTTGTTTGGGCAAATTTGCCCTTAAAAAACAAGATCAAAATATGTTGAAAATTGTTTAAAGTTTTTGTTTTTGTTTTTTTTTTTTATTATATTTTAACAATTTTATTAAAGGTTAAGAAAGTTAATGAGAGAAATCTAGAAAAGGCTAATACTTTATTATAATTAAAATAATTTATTAACAAAATACACAAAACCATAAAAAAAGAATAGAAATTAAACATAAAAAGCATTTGGTTAGAAATTGCATTCACACACGCACATACATATGTACATATATGGTTAATATATATATATATATGTATATATATAGTACATGCAGTTATTTGTTATTGAACTATTGTAGCACTGTGTTATTGTTGTATGGAACAACGGTAAATGCAACCTTTCGCTACTTTGCCAATTAGAATCCGATTATGCATTGATATTATTAATATTGTAATCATATATGTATATATACATAGCTATTCGTATATATGTTTTATATAAATATATATATATATATTGTTAACATTGCCTTCGTTTCAGTTATATATGTATATAAATATCTATTTTGTTATTTAAAGCTTTTTGCAAAGTAGTTCTTCAAAAATTGTTCTTTGCTTACATTTTGTTTTGTTTTGTTTTGTTTCTTTGCATTTGATTTGGAATACACGTAGTTGAGTTATGTGGAAGGCGCATAATGTTGGTTTTCAATTGTTCATATTATATATAAATATATATGTTATATGTATATGTGTGTGTATATTTATATATACATATATATATATATATATATATATATTTTATATATAATTGTGTAACTGCAAGTTTAAATATTGCTTTTCAATGCTAGTTTTTCATGTATTCCTTAACGCATACAAATTTGAATCACAAATTTCACCACAACGGCGCGCTTTGCGTTGTATCTGAGCAAAGTCTGTGTCTGTGTCTGTCTGTCTGGTGTGGTGTGTTTCTGTTTTGTGGTCGGTTATGTGGGTTGGTAAGTTGTGCAAATTGCAATTACAATTCGATAAATCGTTATTCGATAAACTGTTTGCTGTTAACATATGCTTAACACTCTGCTGTTATGCTGCCAGAGGGGCATTAATAGTGGGCAATTTTTGAAGAAACTGTATATAATAAATATATATAAATGTATATATATGTCTTCTTTTTTTTTGGATTTATAACTGAATTTTCGCAACTACATTTTACTAATTGTCCAAAAATGTTGTGTTTAAAGTTCCTTTTGGTATATAATTGAGTTTTGATTGAACTATTAGAAATGAATAAACATTGTGTACACACATAAATATATAGTTGAAAAATAAATAAATATATATATGTATATATAGAGAAATATATATGTATAATATGTTAAATTTCATAGGTTCCTCATACATATATATAATCGATTTAACGAACTTTTGGGTATATAGTGTGGTAATACATAAAACGCTTTTCCATTACATATCGGACTGCACATATATAGATAAATATATATATATATATATATTCTGTATATATTTGTAGTGTATTGTTCTTTCGATTTGTGGGTTGGTTAGTTAAGTGGTGCACATAATGTATGTCTACTATACGGTGAACAATGAACAAATCGCCTCAACGAATATATATATTATATATATATATATATGTATATATATGTATATATGTGTATGTAGATATATATCGAATAACAAATTACAGATCTGGCTAAGAGATGTAAGAAGCATAAATGTGTGGTGCATGTCTGCTTGATCGTGTGCCTCACTGTACTTAATCCTCCTTGGAGAGGCTGCCCAGATCGCTGAGAAAGATCTCCGGGGACAGGACATGGGAGGAGCCGACTATCACCTCCCAGTTGCGCACCGAATTGGTCACCTCGTAGGCACATCTCATCTCCGACATGCTCACGCCGCCCACTATGAAGATGACGAGGCGTGGCACATTCTTAACCTGCGTCTGTGCCTTATCCTTATGCCAATGACCGTAGCGAGCGCTAGTCGGTGCATGATAATTGGTATTCTGTGCACGCCCCTCAAGGAACGGGAAATGACGCTGATCCAACTTATCCTCAATGCAATCCTCCATAATGTCCTTGATCACTGGCGTCCAGCGCGACATTTGGTAGGTGCTCTCGGTGATGCGCTCCTTGCGTGGCACCGAATAGATCTTCTTGCGCGACTGCAATGTAATGCGAAAGATGTCAGCGATTTGCCAACACAATATATTTCAGTTCATTTGCCACTCACATCTGCGATAACGTTGATGCCCAGATAGCTGAGATTGCGAACCATATCCTGATCCTTCGTTGACAACTGAGCGTGTGTGAAGAGCTTGGTCAGATTCTCCTCGGAGATGCCGTTCTTGATCATCACATAGAGCGAAATGATGCGCACCTTGTCGTAGTTCGAAACATTCTGATAGGAAAATAGGAATTGCAATTCGAGATTTGATTATTCAGAGGACTCTCATCATGGCTTTGCTTACCGCATCCAACAAAATGGGCACAATGTTGCGCATATGATCCTTGATCTTCTCGCCTTCGGCATCGGTGCCCATGGCCAGATCCTGTTCGACACGGCACAGCTTATCCACATAGTTCTGATACGACTTCATGCAATCCTCAGCCAAATGCAAATGGGTGGAATATTTGGATAGCTCCTTCTGGTATTGCGGCATTTTCTTGATCATTTGCGAGAGATCGCGCATCGACGATTTATCAGCTATCAATTGGATGAACAAAAGTTTTATAGTCAACTAATTAGAGTGGGGTGGGATGGGGTGGTGTGGTGTGACTTACTGGAGCTCATGCGCTTGGAATCGGTGAACTTCTTCAGGTTCTGTGTGACCTGTGTGGAGACAACGGCAATATGCTCGTGACGCAACTCCACCCACAGATCGTCGTTCTCATCGAGCAGCACCTCCTTGTCCGGCTGATTGGGACCCGGACAATAGCGATACACATCATTCACAATGGGCAACAGATCGTAGGCCATCGCCTGCAATGTCAACTCGTGCAGCAGCGGCGACACACAATCGAAGCCACGATCGAGTATCAGCAGCTGGGAGCGCGCCTTCTCCGGTCCCTCGCCCATGGTGGGCTCATCGGCCTTGTAGGCATCCAGTTTCTGCTGCACCGATGCAGCCAAATCGATATTCCGATCCCAGTCGCTGCGATACCGAACATTCGGATATTCGCCCAATGTGGCGCACAGCGTGGCAATTTGCTCGGCGATCCGTTCAATGTGCTTGCCGCGTATCGAGGCGAACGCCGGCGAATACAGACATTGGAAAGTGTCCGGCGAGTCCAGCGAGAAGACCTACGGCGAATGTGCCAAGAAGAAGAAAGAGAAAGGAAAAGAAAAGAAAAGACAAGGGCGAACAGACCGAGGCGGTTCGATTGAGCCACACACCCAGGAATTCTCTATTAATTGGGCGAACTTGTGATGTTTTTTTTTTTGGCGAATTCTTACGAATTTATCGAATGTATATAGAGTATGCGAGTGTGTGAAGCTGATTCTCGTTTAGCTACGCTACGTTTGTCTGTGTATATGTGTGTGTGTGTGTGCAGTGCAGCAAGCAAATGCTTATCGATTTCCTCAATCTCTAAACATTGTAGACAATCGATTAGTCGATAGATTGAACTTATATTAATCAAAGCTGACCGTTTAGATTGAAATCTGTAGCGTATGTATGTCTATTGTGTGTAGCTTAAAGTGTAAGTCTTCGCTTATCGAATTCAAATGTAATCGATAAATTAAACATTCAGAAAGTTATCGGTAGTTCGTTTTACGCTTTGAATCAATGAAATGCAATTTGTGCATACTTCTGTAAAAAATAGTTAGTTAATCGATCTATACAAGTGGAAAAGTCTATCGATTTATCGATTACAGTAACTTTTTACTATTTTCAAGTTTATGCAATATTTTTATAAATAGTTTTAAGTAATCCAAATTGGAAATATATTCATTTGCTTGCTGTTAACCGTTATTCAACACAGTAACACGAATAAGCGAGAGCGAAAGAGACACAGAGAGAGAGCGACATGCAATGCTCAGCATGCTGAACGTTAGAAAAATGAGAGCGAGCGTCTGTTTTGTAACGAGTGAGTGAGAGAGTGTACTTAAGAGCTAATGAGTTACATATTTACACAGAATGAGCGAGAGAGCGAGACAAATAGATAGAGAACACGCAACCAATTGACAAACAGTTACATTTACAGATTATGCTAAATATATAACATTTACATAGATATATATAATTGTTTTTTTTTTTTTTAGTATTTGTGGTATATTTGTGGTATTTTCTTTTGAGCCCTGGGAGTTGTACTCGCCGCATCACAAAATGACGAATAACGAATAAGCGACAAAGCGAAACGAATGCAGCTTAAACGTGCTTGGTCAGTTTGTGCGTGGGTCGGCGAGTAAGTTGAACTTATTCATTAGGTTTTATTGTTATTAGTTATTGTGATTTGTTGTTAAGTTCAGTTGGTTATTATTAGTTGATATTGTGTGTTTGGTTAGGCACGATTTGCTTTTCTGTATACAATTCACATACATTAAATTGAACACTACAAAACAAGTTTAACAAAACTTAAGGAGATTCAAGTTTGGAGTTTACGCTCAGAAGAGTTTTACACAGAGACAGAGAGTGGCGGGGGGAGATAGAGAGACGCTTTGGCTTGGATAGTGTTGGAAAGCGAGCTTGTGTTTAAGTTAGTTGATGCGTTAGTAATTACAACAACAACGAGTACAACACATATGGTACATATACAACAAGGCAGAGATGCTTAGAGAGAGATAGAGAGAGAGAGAGAGAGAGACAGAGTAGGGAAATATAGAGGCTTTGAGACATTAGGCAACACTGTTTAGTGCTGTACAGTAGGCAGAGCAAGATAGACAAAGACAGTCACAGAGAGAGAGAGAGATAGATAGATAGACTTAGGCTTCGCTTAAAACTAAGACTTGCATTGAATTTGCTTTATGCTTTCTTTGCTTTTAGAAGGCAGAAATACAATGTTGGCTTATGTACAAGAGAGATAGAGAGATGGATAGAGAGAGAGAGAGAGAGAGAGAGAGTTTCAGCTCTACTAAGACTTGATTTGGACTTAACTTTAATGCTCTTGCTTAAGGCATATGTCTATATACAAAAAGAGATGAAGATAGAAGCGGGAGAGTGAGAGAGCTAGATTATTGGCTTAGTTCAAGTCATAGACTTGATTGGGCTTAGAATTTCAGTTAATGCTCTTGCTTAATGCCTTTCAGTAGTGGGAAATTTGACTATGTCTAATGTACAAGAGACATAGACTGATAGAGAGAGAGAGAGAGAGGGAGAGATATAGATAGATAGATAGATAAAGAGCGGGTAGAGTATTTGTGTATTGTACACGCTTAACGTTTAATTTAACAAATATTTTACGATATTTTGTTTTGTATTTTTTTTTTAATTTTTTTTTTTTTTGGTTTTGGTTTTGGTTTTTATTTTTGTTTAGCGCACCTGGCATTCATATGGTAGAAATGCAATATTAATCTCCTTTAGAGTTTTGATCTTTCTTGCAGCGCACGATTTACACAAATCGTTAAATAATTCCTCCGGGCAAACTATAATTATAATTTTTATACGCACATCAAATTTAGCTCAATTTTACGATATTCTCTACTTCTTATTCTTCCTTTTATTTTTTTTTTAAGTTTGATCTATTTTTGGCTACAGTATGTGTATAGTATATGGTTTTTTATTATGTAAGTGTAATGCATGTTTCATTTCTTTATATAGATTTAGATGTTTTGGATATATATAGAGTTTGTTACCCTTTGCTTAGTTCTAGACGCTGAAAAGTAAACTAAATTCAATCACGTTTCGAGTAGAAATGAAGCTGTAAAATGTGGACAATCAAAAAAACAAGAGGCGAGGACATGTGTAACAAAATGATAAAGCATGTACAGTATGGCCTGCCTAAGGCGACAATCTTATAGAAGTTATAAATTTTCTCTATTCAAATATTTCATTTCATTTGGAAAAGTTTTGGCAAAAACTAAAGAGAGGTGAAGTGAACAGGTTGTTCGTTTTAGGCAGGTCATACTGTACTGTGTGTATGTGTGTGTTGATTGTTTGCAACCCAGCTTTGGCAGTTAGTTGTAAAAAGCATTCGCTTAAAAATACATTTTTCGTGTGGAACAAAACACGTTTAACAGCACAGTTGAATTAGTAGTAGGAAGAAAGAGATAGAGAGAGCGAGAGCGAGAGCGAGAGAGAGACGAGTAACTGCAACGTGTAACGAGTAACGAGTAACGATTAGCGAATGTGTTAAATGTTTCGTTAAAAAAGTTTTTCTAACAGACAGAGATAGAGATAGAGATAGAGAGAAGTATACCTGCGCTTCATAGGCCAAAAAGGCAATATTGATCTCTTTGCAGGTGCGCACATAGCGGCGACAAATGTCTTTGTGCGATTGCAGCATTTCGAATATGCGGGGTGGTATCGCTACACGATACACACACATATATATATGCACAAATATATATTCATAATATATATATATATAGATATCGAGTCATAGGTTGCATATAGGTGCAGGTGGATAATTTAAACGGGATTTCATGAAAAAATTTCAATATATAAATCAATAAATTAAATGGAAATCAAAGGTAATGAAAAAATAATCATAGATATAACATATATGTATATATATATAGCTAGTTAGCCAGACAATCAGTTACTATATATCTATACGAACGATGAACTATCTATCTGAACGACTGGCACATACCCTCGGTAAAGAAGACGTGCGCATAGCGATACATCGGACGCGCCGGATTCTCAAAGTCGCGTATGAGCGAGCGCACAGATTCGTCCGATGGCGTTATCAAATAGATGGCATCCATTGTCGGCAACGGTTCCCGCTTCTTGTTGATGTCCTCCACCACTGGAAGCAATGATTCAATTCAGTATTTGATTTGTTTGGCTTTGCCTGTGTGGCACTCACATGTTATGCCCTCGGCGCTAATCTCGTGCATCTTGGTGCAGGCAGAGACCATGCGCATGCCCAGCTTATCGACCACCAGAACACGCCACTCAATGCCACCGGCGCCGGCTGCCTTCGCAGCAGCTGGTGCGCCCGCCTTCTTTGGCGGCGGCGGCTTATACTTCACCACCTCGTTCATAATCTCTGCAAGAAGAAGAAAATCAGCCATTATAAATATGTGCTTAATAGATATATCTATATATTTCGGAGCTTGGCTAATCGCCTCCAGCCAAGGAAGGCTCCAAATTTAGTTTTCTCTGCTCCAGTTTCTTTTATCTTCACATTGAGCACGAAAAGTTTTCAGACAAACTTTGTTTGCTATGTGTGGGCGTAACAGTGTTGGCTCTTTAGCTTGCAAAGCGTTAAATCTAGCTTTTTTTTCCGTAAGGGTAAGCCCGTCAACTTTTAGCCTTTTTGCTGAAGCTAACAAGCATTCAGTTAGACATGAAACTTGTGCTTTATGTATATACTTTGATTTTTATACATATACACACATATATTTATTTATACACATTCGTGCATATATGCAGCCTGTGTGTTGCTCAGTTAAGTTAGCAAAGCTAAAAAGCTGTCGTAAATCAAATGAATTTGCATTAACTTCCTTATCAATATAATCTGGTTAGAACTAACTGAAATAGCCTTTAATAACCGAAATTCCCGCTAAAAGTAGCCTTTTTTGGTGCAACTGCCTGAAAGTAGGCAGCACTGATGCAAGAGTTTAAGATGATGTTGAATTATATTTACAAGTTTACTCATAAATGTTGGTTTGACGCTATTACTCATAACCATGATGACTCAACCAGTCACAACAACAAAATTCATAACAAGAAAGTGAAGCACCACAAACAACAACAAGCAAAGAGTGCATGGAATAAGCCACTTAACGTTGGCGTTGCCTGATTGATTTTATACCCATATGACATTTAAATTGAATGACTATTAATAGCAATTGCCATTTGCATAGCGAAAGGGCTGCCAGATAGCCGCAATCAAGGCATCTAACTAGTGCATGGGGGGGCCAAAGGCTCAAGGGGAGCGCAGTGGGCGGTCGCTATGGGAAATGCTTATCCTGTGGCAAAGGTCACCGTAAAAACAGCCCGTGCCTTGGAAAAGGCGTTGCGCGTGGGCGCTGCCTGTGGGTGGTTGGGTGTTTGTTTGTTGAGTGGGTGCCAAAAATTGTGTTGGAAAAATCGATAAGCGCTGCGGGTCTGGGGTTGTGGCTACAGCCTCGTTTGATAAGAATATAGAAATGCTAATTTTTCCATTTTTTTTTGCATATCAGCAGATACCAATTAGACAGGTACATAAATAAATAAATAATTAGTTGTATCTCATGTACAAAGGGGGCGTCATAGTTATCACAACCTTGTCGACAGACTTGTGTTTGTGTGTTTGTATGTGTGTATGTGTGTGTGTATGTTAGTCACAACAGCAGCAAAATTACAGCTCTATTGGAATGTTTGTTCATTGCACTTACTCTGGCCGACCAAAACTTTTAACGCCATGTTTTATGGGTTTCGTTGAATTCACTGACCCGGCTATCAATCAATAAATAATTTATATTCGTTTTTTTTTGTATTTTAGTGCGATCGTCGCACAATACGCAATACCCAACACCGTTTCACAATAATGAATCACGAAAAATTTGCCACCACTGGGAACACAAAATACAAAAAAAAATAATAACTTAGCCACCAAACGTCGTTGAAAACGCGGCTAATATTTTAATTGTTTATTTGAAATCGATGCGTATTTTTCTTTGTATATAATTGCAGCTTGTATGAATAGAACTTCCGACACTTTGCTTTGCAGGGCAGGCTTAAAATATCGATATGTTTGAGGAATCGATGTGTGCTTAACATGGCGATGGTCGTGATAGGACGAGGGCGGCGAATGATATCGATATTTCTTGGCATAAATGGTCTGTTACAGAAATAGTGTTTGATTTCCATAGATATTAATTTAAAATAATCTCATGGTTTCGCTAATAAAATACAATATACAAATTCTTTAAAATATAACCGTACTTTCACTGAAATTAACTGATTAAATATGCTTTTGATTTCACTTAAATTGTCTGGCAGCGCTGTAGCAACAGTGTGGCACCTCTGTAAGAAAAAACGCACAATTTTTAATTTTTTTTTTTAACGTTCTTATTATTTTTTTTATACGACTAACACTAAAAGAACAGAAACATCTTATCACAATATGTAATATAGGGGAAAGAAAAAAAAATAGATAAATTATACTATCATTTAAGCTACAAAGGCATCAACTCCGCCAAGGATTCGGCAATTGTGCTATCACGGAAGCGTCCAATACGTAGCGCATAGGAAATAACATGCGCCACATAGCTTTGTTCGTGCACGCCGTGAAACAGATACGACATGGCGCCTACAAATAAGAACAAAAGAAAATAAAGAAAAAAATAACATATTAACATATTTGACTATTTGTAGATGGCTTCTGCTTACCACGCGCATGTATTGTCACATCGGAACCGCCGTGCAGATTCTCATTCGTATTGATGGCCGCCTGCTGCGCGTATTCCCAATCTGTCGTATCGCTAAGCGACGGATTCTGGCGCATCATGCGCTCCGGATCCACCTGAAAGCCCTGATAGCTGGTGCCATATGTGAGCGTTGTATAGGGCGTCTCCTCCGTCTTCGAATTACCAGCTAAGCCCAAGATATCAGCGCCTCGATCTGGATGTCCATTGATGGTCAAGCTGTGCGAATGATCGGCAGTCACGATCAGCAGCGTCTCGTCCAGCTGATCTCTGTGGAGCAGTCTCTGAATTAGTACAATAATTGTTCCACCTGTCTAAGCAGCCTCACTCACTTGGCTTTCAGATGCGCCTGCACCGCTTGCACGGCCTCGTTTAGGGCCAGGACTTCGCTCAGAGCCTTGCGCGCATGTCCACGATGATGCGCCTGATCGATCATACCGGCCTCCACAATAAGCAGATAGCCTTTATCACTGTTGCCCAACACCTCGAGCGCCTTGAGCGTCATATTCGTCAAGGATGGCATGCCCGCATCGCTGGCATCCCGTTCATGCTCGTACTTGAGATGTCCGTTGGCAAAGATGCCCAGCACATAGTCTACGTTAGCCGCATCCAAATGCCTAAGCTCTCCATTGTTTTGGATCACCGCATGCGAGTGGCCCTGATCCGCTTTGAGCTGTGCCCAATCTTGGATAAGATTGCGTCCATCAGCTGAGTGGCCCGCCCACGTGTCCAGCGGATCGCTGTCTGTGCCGCTCACATTCGAGACGAGCATCTGGCGGCCGCCACCCATGATGACCTGTCAGTTGATGAGTGAGTTGAGCTCCTTAGAATAATAATAATAATAATTATAATAAGGCCACTCACATTGATCTGCTGTCCCGTTGTCTGCTGCACCAGCTGGCGTGCAATGTCCATGCAGCCCTGCTGCTGCGCCTCCGCTGGCATGGTGGACTCCGACTCCCAGCGACGATCTGCCACATGGGCGTACAGGGCAGCGGGCGTGGCATGTGTTACACGTGTCGTCGTCACAAAGCCTGTGCGCATGCCATCCGCTTGAGCCCAGTTGAGGATGTTCTGGACGTGATGCGCCTCCTGCAACGAGGCACTGCAATTGCCCAACGGCACCGTGGCATCAACGCCGCCCGTCTCATAGTTGACCTTGACACCGCCAAAGAGAGCGGTGGCCGTGGAAAAGGAGTCGGGCACCTGTTTATTCGCACAATAGGTCTTCAGCAGACCCATGTGCGGGAAACGCTCCCAGCTGAGCAGACCTTCCTCTTTGTAGCCATAGATCCGCGATGCTGTCACCGTATTCGGGCCCATGCCATCGCCCACAAAGAGAATCACATTCTTGGCACGCCGTCGATTCAGCTCACGATTGAGGGCGAGCTTTAGCTCATTGATGCCACGATCGTACCACTCTTGCTGCTCCTTGGGCAGGGTGACGTGCCAATAGGAAACCGTTTCCATGTCGCTAACATCGCCAGCAAACTCGTAATGCACCAGAAAGCCAATGCACATGGCAATCATTAGCACCGAGGAGAAGCTAACGGCTATGATGAACACTTTAGATTTGAATACATTCTTTTGCTGTTGCCGCTGGAGCTGCTGTTGCTCCGGCAGCGTTTTGGTCCTGGGTGTGCCGCCATTCGAATTGGCGAAATTGTGACTCGAGTCGAGGCTATCCAGCTGCACCTCAATCAGGCCCACATCGCCCAGCTTGGTGCTGTCCGTGCCCGTGGATGACATCGCAAATGTTATGGTATCTGTAGCTGAATCCGAATCTCTGTTGACTCACGTCTGGGGCGGATGGGAACGCTGTATTAAGTTTTATGCGGCCTGTAAATGTGAGATATATGACAACGATTACACTCGCAAGAGTCCAACCAGATAATAATAATAAGACGAGATAAAAAATCCCGCCCGTTTCGTTCCGTTCAGTTTCTAGCCCACTTACGGCGAAGTCTGCTAAATACCCAAATAGATTACACTTAGCTGGAACTGCGCGTCGCTTAACAAGCGTGTCTCCACGTCACAGTCCCCCCTCGAATTAATGAATAGACCGCAAATTCCCCGTTAACCACTTGAAAGCCCCTACGGCTCTACGGCTCCTGCCCCACCTACCTGCCGATGAAGGCGTCAAGTGCCTGCCCAGCTGCCGTGGGCCGTGTGCTAAACGCGTCTGTGTTTTGCCATATTGGCTGACATTTTTCTAATATTTACTCCAAGCATACCCTAGCCAAAGGCAAGGTATATGCACTATGTCATATGATGTGTGTATATGAATATATATATACTATATCTTTCACTTCGATATCAATTATTTGTTTACCAATTTCAGCTAGCTACAAGTCTAGGGTATATTAGCTATAGGATATACTATATATTCGTATATATACTTATTTTTAATAGCTATTCCTATGGAATATGCCAAATTGTTGTCCTTCTCAGATATTATATACTAAATTTATTTTATTTTGATAAAAAGTTATATGTACTTTAATCTAAAAACCTTTGGTAAAATCCTTAGGTCCCAATATATATATATATATCTCACTGTCCAAGTAAATCCAAGCAAATCTTAAAAACTCACTTTTCTCTCCATTCCTAGAGTATTTACCTAACTCAACTTACATATATAGAGTTAAAAGCTTATTTCTTTCCATGGAATTTGCTGCCTAAGAGAATTTGATATATTTTACGTAAAACTTTTTCGTGTAAACAAAAAATAAAACGAAAACTTGAAATGAAAAGCAAAAGTTTACTTAGCAATTAGACTTTGACGAGTTTCGTACTAATTGATTTTCTTTCCTTTCTCTTTTTCTTTTTTATAGGGTATCTCTGAGTGTTCTGACGCACACAGCCAAGCTCCTAAGTACGCACCATTTTTGAAATAAAAATAGAAATGAATTTATGCGAGTTCGATAGTTTTGTTTTCTGTTTTTACAGCTCCATCAACTGATTACCTCATCAAGCATAGTAGCTCCTCTGCAGACCTGTTTACGTGGTCAGCTTTGATTTCAAGCAACTTCTGAATACCCTTTGCTGTTGTCGAATCTTACGAGGCACATCATAATTACCAAAGCCTTAGTGCTGCGATAAGACTGATTACAGATTTCTTATTGCTATTTATGACCACTTCAATTTGGTCGAACGCGTATACTAGTAATATGTGGCTATATGTCTATATGTCTGTGTGTATATATGTATGCATGGTCTGTGGCTGATAGGATAATTTGATTCTTATCAATGGCCACAGATGTGTCATAAGCTAAAGAGCTGAACAAAAGTGAAAACACGAGACAATCGCCATATTTCGATTGGGGCTGACGTAAATCGGATTTTGCTTTATAGATAGGATAGAGGATTGCAAGTGGGAATAGATGATATTATACAAAATGCTAGATAGCTATGGATAGATGAATAGAAGAATGTTACTATATCTATAAATATATACACTACTATTTCCATGAACACAGCTGTAGATGTAGATGGATAAAGGAGGATAAGGGCTTTGCTCTATAATTGATGAACGGATGCAGGCTTAAATGAGAGATGGAATGACAGTTTGATATATGTATATGTACAATATATACATTATTCTATAATAGATTGGATACAATCAAGACAATCGCACGACAATTGCAAATAAATACAACTTGTACTTGAGATATGCGAAAGATATATGAATCTGTTATGGATGAATCGTATGTCTGATGAACGATAAACAGCTCAGTCATCGAGCTGCATATATTTAATCATATTTGCATATAGTATAACACTTTGTATAACACTTTGTTGGAAAACTTGATCTCATATGCATATAGCGCACAGGCATTAGCACAGATCGTTAATAACATTGGATTTACAATGAAGTTAGCGAGGCATAAAAACTTAAGGTCGATACGCGAAGAGCAAGAAACAAAAGCGAACGCTGCTTATAGCCAGCCTACAATAGGTCTCTTATAACAGATATGAAATAATCTAAATGAAGTACACTTAATAAAGCTATAAAATAGTTTATATAGATATATACATATGTACATGTATATATAGTACTAGATATTATCTGCAAGTATAAAGCAAACGTAATTCTAGACGATTTTTGTTGTGTATGGGGAAATAATACTCAGAAATGGGGCATATTACGCCGAGCTAACGGTAAACAAATCATTTGTTTCAATTAATTCGAGACTAATTGTACTATGGGAGTGGCATGCTTGCATATGCATATATATGTATATACCTAAATATACACTATTATTAACTGAGCCACAACTAATTGATTTATAACAAAAAACGAGCGAACAACAAACAACAACAAGCAAAGAGAGAGCAGGATGAGAGTCTCTTCTACCAATCCCTGCGCCTCTGCCCAGCCATCCCTCCATCTCGCTCTCTCCCATTGCCGTCAGGCTGAAGCCTGCTTAAAATAATGGCAAGATTTTACAATTTAAGATAAACAGACTTAATTGAGCAATGGTTCGGCTATATATACAACATATGTATATTACTTACTTGACATAAGGCACTTGCATATATATATATAGTATATATTTATAAATTTATATACATATATATTATTTCTTAAGCAATATATATTTTCATAACAAATTCTCTAGTTTGTTTTAGGCCAAAAAATTACACTCTATTAATGTGTATTTATTAACAATAAAAAATACAAATTTCATTTAGCTTTCGAAATATTTAGATTTGTTAAACACAAAAAAAAAAATAACAAAAGCGCGCACTGCAAATTCTCGTCCGCTCACAGCAAAAGTTTTTGCCGTTTTGCAGGCCGAAATAAACGGTATGAAAACAAGAAAACTAGCTGTAAGCGAAACACACCGAAACGAAGCTTACCCTAACCGAAGAGGAAGGCGCAAATTGCGCGAACGTTTCGCGATTTTAAGCTTATGCTGCTGATAAGCTAATCGGACATGTGCCGTCCAATACGAATTATAATTAATCATAATAATGATGCTACACATTTTGGTGTTTTGCACAAAGCTGATGCTGTAGCTGATAAGCTTTCGTAGGTTCATTCAAGAACTATAGCAACAACAAGAATAACAAAACATCTGCTGGCCTTAGAAACTGTATGGGTGAGAGTGGTAGAGAAAGAGAAAGAGAGACAGAGAAGTATCCAGAGCATGCGCTCGCTGTGCTTACATTTTGTCAACAGCTGTAATGCAGCTGCTATCGATATATGGAAATATATCGCACGACTGTTGTTGAGCAGCTGTTATCGATGTAAAGTAGGCCAGCAGCACACACAATATATCGCACGATTGTTATCGCGCGCGCTGTTTAAATTTTTCAATAATATTCAAAACAAATTGATGTCGCTACTGCTTTTGCTGTTGTTTGTTTTATAGTAGGCGTGTAAGTCATTAGGTATTTGAACGTGTGCGAGAAAATGCTCAGTATTGGGCGTGTTACACAGTCAGTCGCACGAAACAAATATTTTGCTTCCATAAATATATTTTAATATACACAAGTGAAAAAGTCTATTGAACAGGACCATACAAAATAAAAATTAATCAAGATGTTGCGCATACCAGGCATGCCCCTCCTACCAGGGACCCTCTTTCGTGAAGTGAGTAACCAATAAACAGTTACAGTTGATATTTATAGTGATATATTTATGGTTTTCTGCTCTTGGTTTGGTTTGGTTAGGTTAATAAAGTGTATTATCCCAAATCACAAACGTTACTCAACTTTCGTGGTATACCGATGCTCAGCGATCGGCTGAACTCGATGCCCGTAGATCCCGCCGGTGTTGTGGTCGACATTAGTTGTCCGCCAGCCAATGCTCATGCTTTATATCCCCCGCGGTCGGGTCCACATCTACCGCCTTGGCTGGCATATGACAAGAAGGTGCTCAGTTTTCGCGCCTATTTCAAGCAGACACTGCAGGAAAACTTCCATGCCCCCTATATGGTGAGGCATGTGAAAGTCTATTACTATCTGGAAGATGGCACTGTGGAGATTCATGAGCCAAAGGTCAAGAATTCGGGCATTGTGCAGGGCTGTGTCCTGCATCGACAGCGGGTGCCGAAGCCGCCGCCCTGTGACAACGAATTCCTAGCGATTACTGATCTCAATGTGGACACAACGGTGCAGATCTTCGATCGATTCTATCACATCTACGACTGCGATCCGTTCACACGCACTTTTCTCAATAAGCGTGGCATTGTGGTGCCCGATCCGGTCATGGCTGCAGTGTAAGTTGAGCTCATCAATCTGTCATTAGCAAGTTCTACGAATATCTCAAATATTCTAGTGATCCCTCCGAGGCGGTTCGTAACCGTGTCCCTGCACGAGCCAGCAATCCGGCGGAGAAACGGCATCCGTTTGCCCAGTTCCTCAAGTACGATCGCCAGGTACTCAAATTTCAAGCCTATTGGGACGATCGCACTGACATGGGCGATGTGCGTAAGCTGGAGGTCTGCTACTACCTGGCCGACGATACCATTGAGGTGAAGGAGGCTCACATACGAAACTCAGGACGCGATGGCCCGAGCGTGTTTCTCAAGCGCGCCAAATTGCAGCGCGTAAGTACCAAAGATCAGTCCATGATGGACTAACGATTTTCGATTTACTCATCAATAATATGTGCTTCCACAGGAATTTGAGGGAATGATGCTGCCTGGCCAACAGACACCGCAAACCCTGCTAAATGTGCTTGGATCGAACCGAAATGTTCGCTACTGCATCGATACGCTCAATATTGGTAACAAGGAGATTCTCTATTACAATCAGCGCGATCTGCAGATCGGCAGTGTGCTCAACGTTTATGGGCGATCCGTGGTCATCACCGACATGGACCCGTTCACCAGGCAGTACTATCGCGATCACTATGGCATCGAGCAGTTTACGCCATTATCAATGCCAACCCGATCGGATATCTGCAAGCCGTATGACAAGTCTGGACGTATGTTGCCGCCGTACAATGGCTGGGGCACCTACGAGGACTCGGCGGGCAATTGCATGTCGATTGTGATCAAGAGGCCGAAGACCGATTTCAGGAAATTCATCAAATTCGATCGCTATGTCCTGCGTTTCGGCGCCAAGATGCTGTCGACCATACGAGAGAATTGTGAACGGATCTTTGTGATCAGCTACTATATGAGCGATGATTCGATGCAAGTGCAGGAGGTAGCTGTGCGGAACTCAGGTTTCCTGGGCGGTGTATTCATGAAGCGCACCCGAGTCCTGATGCCCGGCCAGGAGAAGTTCACGTGCAAACAGCCCCAGTACTATAGGCCGTGCAATTTCTACATTGGTGGCACCATGTCCATTAAGGACTTCCTGTTCCATTTGGTCTCGGCAGATGAGTTCACATTGATGTATATGGAACATCATCCGGAACAGTTTACGCACTGCAATCTGGATCTGATCTTGGAGAAGTTGCGCAAATCTCTGGAGCCGCGCATGTCACAGTTTGTGTCCAGCTGTGTGCCCGACTGTCAAGATCTGGAAAAGAAAATGGAGAAGCGCGCAGTTTTCATTTCGTTCGAGAGCCTCAAGGGTGCCTTGGTGGCCCTGATGGGCAATCAGATCAGCGATCATGAGATCATCACACTGTGCCGTCACTTTTCCGGCGAGCAGGCGGCGCCGAATGCCTGCGAACGGGACAAGGTGCGTGCCTCGGCCCATTTGGAGATCAAGCGTGCGTTATGGAATGGAAGGGATGAGCTGATGGAGCACTTCCATCACATCAATCCAACCAATAAGCCATTCCTGTCAGAGAGTCTGGTGCGTTCGACGTTGCGAGGCTTCCGCATGCCGTTCACACTGGAGCTGATCGATACTATTTTGTCGGTGCTGAATCGCAATGATTGCGATGACATTGAGGTCTGCGATCTGATGAACTTCATCGATGTTTCCTGCACCAAAGGCTGCGATATGCCACCTATCAACTATGCCTTCGAACTGTGCCCCAAGCTGCCCTTCCAATACAGAGGACGTGTGGTGGACTTTGGCTGTCTACTGAAAGCCCTCAACCTGCCGCTCAATCTGCCCGTCAGCAACGCCCAGCCGACCAAAATGATTGGCGATGGTCGCATTATGCCGCCCTCAGGCACAGCCGACTGTTGAACACCAAAAAACAGTTAGTCGATCATTACGATCATCAATACCCAATACCCGGTCCCATCTGGATCATCGACGCACACAGATCCTCGCTCTACCATCAATACCCAATACCCGATCATAAACAGACTGTTGTTACACCTACACAGATCGTTGATCTTCAATACCAAATCGCTGATCGGATCGGATCAGTGAGAGCGGAAGTGAATGATGTTATTGTCACCCAATTTTCATTTGTTGTACAGTTTTTTGTTTACATCTCTCAGCTCCTCAAATAGGACACTTCGAAATTTCTTGTACAATATCGGTTTAGCGGACAACACACACAGTAGCGAGCATTGTCGTATAGCACACGTACAATACTTGGGATCAAATCAAGCCCAACCGCACACATGTAAATACTAAAGCAATAATATGTACAAAAAAATTAATAAAATCCTATAGAAGACTTGAAATTTAATTCTTTGAATTGCTGTAGCTGATGATCCTCAGTTGATAATGTTCCTACACCAAAAATCTTAAAAAAACAAGTAAGAGTGCTCTAGTCGAGACTGCTCGACTAAGAGATACCCTGAACCCTGGGAAGATGCGACATTCAATTCACTTTACGCTTCTTTTATACATACATATGTATGTACGAACAACACATACACACACACACACGCAAGCACGAGCACTTTCTCTGCTACTGCGCAGTTTACGCGGCGACTGCGCGCGGGCAGCGCTTGGGCTGCAGTATGGGCAATACTATGAAAACTTTTTTGTTAAATAGGTTTGCTTCTAGATGGACTTTCGTAACCAAACTTTGACAGCGTAATAATGCCATTCATATGTATGTATTTGCCAAAGCACAAGTCTCTAGTATTTGAAATACGTTTTTTTCAAATTTGGGGGGAAGGGGGCGTGGTATCCAAAATCCAAAAATTGCAAAATGTTTGTATTCATTATACGGATACACACAGTAAATATGAAATCTATAGCTATAACGGTATTCAAAAACGAAGAAAAGTTAGCGATTTTTATCGATAATAAGGAAATGGGATGAGTTATCGAAAAAAAATGATAAATTCGTATTGCGTAGGATATACACGAGTATACATTTCAAATTTCAGATCTCTAGCTTTTGTGGTTTGCGAGATCGCTGCGTTCACACGGACGGACGGACGGACGGACAGACGGACATGGCTATATCAACTCAGTTTGTCGAGCTGATCAAGAATATATATACTTTATGGGGTCTGCCACGTCTCCTTCTGCCTGTTACATACATTTTCACAAAAACATTATACCCTGATTTCCCATTTTCAATGGGTTCAGGGTTTATACCCTGAAAGAAAGTAACAATTTTATAGAAAATATTTGAGATCATATAAAATCTGCATAGATATGAACTCAGGAACTAGTAGTGTTATTTGCCCAAAACAAAATTGTTTTTAAAGCTATTTAGATATACAATATATCAGAAAAGACCTAAGATACTTTGAAGTCTATGACTATGCAAAAGGCTTCAAGAACTATAAATTCCTATAAGATTACCAAATTTCTCAGTCTAAACTGGAAAAACAAATCCCTTTCAGCTTATAGCTTTACCTATATTTAGGCATAGAAAAACTTCCACATTTTATGAGCCCAACAAAAACGAATCTTTGCCAAGAGTTTTGTACATTTTCATAAGTCTCTATTTATTAGATTTCTTCAAAATAGCATATTGGGGTTTCTTTTGCACAAAAAAAAAAAAAACTAGTTCATTTTTGTTTTTCTTTTTTTTTTTAAATAATAACTTATTTTAGGGAAAAATTGTCGCATATCAAGGGGGAGTTATCCATTCCATTTTGCGTTGCATCAAGTGATTTAGTCAAAAAAATGCAGCTAGTAAAATGTTTTTTTTTTTCTTTTTTAGGCATTTTTTTGTTGTTTAAAGTTTAAACATTTTGTTGTTGAAAAAATTTGCGAGTTAAATTTGTTGTTATTTCTTGCTTTGCCTTAAAAATTGATTTTGTTTTTATTTATTTTTCTTTTGTATTTATTTCGTATATATATATATATTTTTATTGAAAGCCAAATTTGAGTTTACAAAAATTTTTAAAAATAAAAATAAAAAAAATTGGTCGCGTGTATAAAGTTTTTGTTTGTTTCTTTCTTTAAACTTTTCTTCTTCTTATTAATTGCGATTTGCTTAAGTACTGTACTTAAAATTAATTAAACATTTAAAACAGATATATATATATATAAAGAGAGAACAAAAATATAGAAATTTGGTATATCAAAAAAAAAAGAAGAAATTGAAATCAAAATTTATACCGTGAGATGGGCTAAACTAAAGGATATCCATAGATTATTTATATATATATAATAATTGAAATAATAATAATAAAAAAAAAATACACTACAAATTGAAAGCCGAAGAAAAATTAGTTATTCATATGGTTGCTGTTGCTGTTGTTGTTGTTGTTGTTGTAGCTGCTGCAGTTTGTTTTGTTTGGGTTCGGACAGGGAAAGGGAAATGTTGATCAGCGCCGTTAACATATGTATATATATATATATATACTATATATATATATATATATACATATATATAGCATATGGCATATATCCTATATAGCATATATAGAGTGTATTGTTTATGTGCAATTTAATTTAAATATAAATTTTGTGTTTATTGTTACAAATGGGTATATAGGATAATGCAAATGTGATTACAATCGAAATGTAGTGAAGTCGTGAGATTAGGCGATTCATCATGGAAGCTGCGCAACGAGAGACAGCCTGAACACTTCGCTGCATCGAATGCAGTGAGCTAACAAGTTAACTGATTACTCGCCCCTTTGCCACTGTAGTCACTAGCAAATCGTCACTTGTTACTCGCTACTCGTTACTCGATCTTAATCAGATAGTTTTGCCACGCTACTTGCTGCTCGCTTGTCACTCGTTGCTGCCGCAATTCGTCGCCTGCCGCTACTCGCTACTCGCTTTCCGCTTCTCGGTACTCGGTTCTCGCTTGCCGCTTCCCACCACTGATCACTATGCTAGCTTGCCTTCTAGTCCAAGTCTTATTATTTCCTCTTCTTCTATTTGTTGCCATTCCTTCTAAACCGTGCGCTATTACAAAATTTGGCCAAACCCCTTGTCCACAAACTGATGCTGATGGTGCTTTCTGCTTAGATCTCGTCGATGTCTATCTCGTCGCCATCCTCGTCATCCATGGCGTTCTTCTTGTTAACAGCAGCAACGGCGGCACTGACTGCTGCCACCTTCAACGGCTCGACACGGGCACGATCATCATATTCGATTTCGACATCCGAATCGCCGCAAGCATTATCATCATCATCCGATGAGGAGTCCTCCTCCTCGGCATCCTTCAGCCATTGGACAAACGGTTCAACTCTTTCGTGTATCTCGGTAGCTATCTTCTTCGACACATGACGCTTGCTGACCTTCTGGGCCCATTCGAGTATCACCTTCTCGTCCAGGATGTCCAAATCGTAGAAGATCTTGAAGATTCCAGCCACCTTGCCCATCAACGTGTTCGCATGCAGCTCAACAGTCTGTTCGATGCCACCGATCAGATAGCGTTGACCCTTCGGATTGTTGTGGGTGAAGCGCAGCAGCAGGATGCGGTTTTTGCGCACATCGTGCGTGATGTTCTCAGTGAAGAGCAGCTCGGCCAGCACTAGCGGTGCCTTGTTCACAATATCCAAGCGCTCGGCCTCAATGAGCAGCTCCTTATGAGTGGGTACATCATCGAGCTGCTTCAAATCACGCTTGTTCTTCACCAGCTCATAGAAGATGTCGATGCGCTCCTTCTCTGTCTTGTCGTAGTCATCCGAAATGGTCATACCCTTGGCTCCATCGGTCAGATCCTGCAAACGGGCGCGTATCGCCTCCTGCATAAACAATTAAATAAGTCAAGTCAGTTCAGTTGAGAATCACAAAGAAAGGCTATGCTAACATTTAAATACAGTATGTTAATGAAAATATGACCGATAATATGCTGTTATACGACTCTTACTGAGAGCAACATTGACAGAATCTTACTCTGTAAAAGTCTAACTGTTATGACATTAACATATGTAATCTTAACTTAACAGTCGGCTTTCACGATTCTTTTCATTTCCGTCATTGAGTTGATTAGGTATAGACATTTCACTTGTCTTTCGTAGCTCACCTTGGAAACATCAACGCTCCAGCCGCCATCGTCGTCATCCTCGGCTATGCTCTTCTCTGGTATGGCAGCGCTAATCTCGGCTTCCGTTTGGCTGGCATGGTTGGTGCCATTGCCGCCATCCGATTCGCCGCCAGAATTATTGGCCATTGAGTTGTTGGACATCGAACCATCAGAGTTTTCATTCTTTTGCTTCTGCACACGCTTGGAGCGTTTGCCCTCCGTTAGAGATGAGCCCTGGGCAGCGGGATTCAGCGATGGCGGATTCTTCACAATGTACGTATTGACCTTGTGGTTGACCTTCAGTAGGCCATGGAAACCACAAGCCTTGCACGACTGCGAGATGGTCTGATTCTTGGCCGAGACAGTTAGATTCGTCTCCGGATTATCGCACTCGGGGCAGAGCACAAATTTGCGTATGAAACCATCGAGCAGATCCTGCAACTTGTTCACATCATGCGATCCATTCACAATGAAACGTTCATTCTACAAAATTGAGTAAGCAAAAATATATTAGAGCTAGGTATACTAACATAGTACTTTATAGAAGTTCAAAAGGATCGAGAGGTTAAACCAATTTGAAAAGATGTCAAAAACCTTATGCGATCTCTAGATTTGTATCTCTATTTCTAGCTGTATCTATATATATCAGATCAGATATGCATACCTTATGATCGAACTGCGTTTGGGCGCCCAGCTCACAGCCAAAGTACTTGGTTGGATAGGTGGCTGGTCTCCCGATCGCTCTTGCCACCTCGGCCATGTTGACGAGGACCGTTTTGATGCCATTGCCTTTGCCTTCGACTTTGGCCTGAAGGCGTGGCATTTTATAGCGATAGAAGATATCCGTAACGCTGCGGTTTACGTTTACGGTCGCCATGTTGAAGCTCCGAAGTACCGTTTGATTTGAAGTGAATGATTGAATGAATGATTGTTGACTGATTCAATTATTGTTGCTGCTGATCTGATATCAACTAGATCCAGTTGCCGATTGCTGACTGTCTGTGTGCGTGTAGGTGTAACGATGTTTGTGTTTGTGTTTATGTTTGTCTCTGTGTCTGTCTGTGTGCGTGTGCGTGTATGTGTATGTGTGTGGGTGTGGGTGTATGTGTGACTGTAGCTGTGCTGACGGCGTTTTTAAGGGGAGGTACGGGGGGATCAGATATGATCGGGATCTTATCGGATCGGCTAATTCCAATTGTCTATGGTGGTTTGTGCGGCTGGCAGCGCCAACTTGTTGACTTCAGCTATTTTGGCTATTTTGCAATTGCTTCGTTGCGCCTCGTTCCCGTTCATTAAATTTGCTTTTGGCTCAACCTGTGCTCCGATCGCGCTGATCTTTAGATTCTCTCTCTCTCTCTCGCTCTCTCTCTCTCTCTGTGTTTCTTACTGACGCTAGCTCGTTCGCGCGCTAGCTCTCTGGCAGTTTCGTTTGCTTGTGGAGAGTCTAGCTAGTGGTTGGAATCGTCCGCGTCGTCCACACGTGCATCCACAAAAAAAGAGAACAAAAATGAGAATTGGGCTATCGGCTTCTCAAGTTTTATTACCTAGGTTGAGGTGTGGAACCTATTTAGGAGTTGTGGAACCTATGTTTGCTTCCTCATCTAGTTAGTTGTATATTTCTGCTTCTATTTATGCTTCCTCTTCTTGCTTATCTTTTTCTTTTTTTGGTATTTGTGATTCCTTCTGCCGTCTCCTTTTCCCCTTCTTTTCGGTTTGTAGTGCAGGCTTTACTGTAGTAGTAGTATTTATATGCTCTCTATATATCTGGCATAGTCTTAGCTATTGGTGTTTTCTTTTTTTTGTTATTTTTTATGTTTTTAATTTTTTTTTTATTTTTTATTTTTATGTAATTTTTTTTTTATGTTTTATTTTGTTTGTTGTATGTTTAGTAAAAAACTATTGGAACGGTACAATGGTTGGCTCACGTGTACCTGAACGGCTGTAACTTCCGATGTCTGTTACTTGAAGTCCTATAAGTGGGAGAAAGAATACAAAATCAAACAATAATCAAAGATAAATCAATAAGTTTCGAGCATGTTTAAGCTAAGTTCTTCTTTATATTCTAGATTGGCTAACAGCTGTTAGTTAACATTTGTATTTAGCAGTTATGTATATATGTGACTAACAGCTGTTAGTGCTTAACTGTAAACTGTTTAAACTGTTGTTAACAGCAATGTCAAACAGAACTGTTAACAGAAAAGAGATAACTTTACATTGAGTTTGCTGCTCTAAACAATTTCCTTTCACGCCAATGTTAAATATTGATTTTGTCTTCTGGCAAATGTTAACCAACTGTCATTAACAGCTCAAATTATAGAGAATATATAAAAAGATAATTTATGCTAATTTGAGGCCACACATGCGTGCTTAGGTATTCACACGCCAAAAGACTAACAATCGATAACAGCAACAGCTGTGCCTTTTCGACCTATTTCACAGAAAGACCCGGAATCTAGTATTTGTCCCATATTTATAGGGTATATTTATCTATATATATATATACATAGCGTAACACTTACCGATGACTTATAGTTCGCCTCTTTGAATTCATGCACAGTTCGAAGCTTTTACTCCGTTTTTGTGGAATTGGAGGTGCGCCTTTTTTTGCTGGTGTTTCTGCAAGAAGAGAGAAATTCAGTTAAATCAGATGACTTTAGGCTATAGCAGATGCAGCTATATATATATATTTATCTGTATGGCATTTGAACCTTAGCTTATGGCTTACCCACATAGGCATACAGTTAGGCCAGCTTTCGGTACGTTGCATAGCAAGTGAACATTGGTAACCCACTTTCGACAAACTAACTAAGGACACTTCAAACAGGAATACGTTTTACTTTCTGGAGGAATTGAATCTTCGAGCTCGATGTGTGTGCGTGTGTGTGTGTAGTTTTATATATATATATATACATATATATATATAAATACAAAATATATATACATATATACATATATATGTATGGTACTGATTTGGAGCGGTTGGATGGGGCCAGAACGATCGATTGGGATTGCTCGCTCTTACGCCAGCCTCTTTAATGCCGCCTCATCGAGAGCATAGAATATGAGCTGCTAGCATTGGCTCTCTCTCTTCTTCTTTTTACACGGAGTAATTTTGAACCAAAGCTCAGCCAAAAGTTAGACCACATCAAAAATACTTTATCAATGTCTCTTCGCTTCGCAGTGTACGCCAAAAGATATTGCTGAGTGTTATTATATATATATATATAAGAATATATATATATATATATATATAGCTAAAATATATATATATATATTATATTTTATATATATATATATATATATATATATTTAGCGGTTGGTTATCTTGATTTCACGTCCAATTCGAATTGCATTTGCATTTGCATTTCTTATTCATCAACGGGCAGGAGAGACAGAGGAGAGGAGTTAATGCCAGTCACTGCAAATTTGAGATTTACACTGAGAATTTCGCAGGTTATTTATCGAATGATTTCAAAATTGAATGCTTTGTGTCAAATATTTCACTAGCAGCTACGGTCGACCAAGGCCCTAACTGACAGCAAACTCAAGGCGATGACAACAATCGAAAACAATAAAAGTTGATCAATTCAACGAATTATCGGTATCGAAACTTTTAAGTCAACTGTACATAGGTATTTATACTTTATAAATTTCTCACAGCTAAATACAAGCGAATTCTTTAAGGATATTTTTCGAACAGCTGATGAATCAATCACATTCTGTTAGATCCAGCCCAAGCACAAGCTTTAATTTCATAAAATTCTTCAAATTATTCTCCAATAAGTAAAACCATTATATATGATAACTGTACTTTTACTCGATGGCAATTGCCGTTAATTAACTTAACAGCTAATGAGTTGCGTGAAAATGAACTTAACAGAGGAGCTGATGAGCAGCAGCCAAACTACTTCGTAGCCAAATGCAAACTTAACGAAGAATGTTGAAAACGAAAACAAAACACACCACATAAGCGTGAGGTGTGGTGTATTGGTGCATCTCTGTGCTTCTGCTTCCGTGTGTGTGTGTGTGTGTTGAACTAACTAACTAATAACTCACCGCTGAGGTCATAGGTAATGGCCACAGTATGTCGCTGGATGGTTAAATCGCACAGCATATGATGCAGCTCGCTTTTATGATTGGTTGTTACGAGCAGTAGCTGAACGAGTGCCGCAAGGAATTGCAATGCCAATGGCAATGGTAACGGCAATGGCAACGGCAACGAACACGACGACGACGACGACGGCGACGTCGATGATGACCACGACGAAGACGACGACGACGACGACGACGGCGACGACGTCAACAGCGTCAACGACAGTTTCGTTTGCTTCGGCGGCGTCAGGTTGATGACGTTTAACCAGTTGGCAGTTGTTGTTGTTGTTGGTATTATTATTATTATTATTACTATTTTTATTGTTGTTATTGTTTTTGTTGTTGTTGATGCTGCTGGCAGCACAGCGTTCGCTAACAGGATCTGCTGATGCTGCTGCTGTTTATTCTTTTTCTTTGCGTTAACAGTTCGGTCACTGTTACGTTTACCGTTGTTTGCTGATATTTTGAACGTTTTGCTGTTTATGTGAAATTTGAATATGTTATCGTTATTGTTATTGTTATCGTTATCATATAGCAACGATCGATTGATCGTGCGATAGAAGACACGAAATAAACAAAATAACGACAAATGATATATACGAAAAATGATATATACATATATATGTGTAGGTGTATGTGTGTGTGTGTGAGAATAAGACCCGTTATTCTATGTGTGCGAGTTCTCAGCTTGACCGAAAAGGATCAATTACATTAGTTTGGCTCTTCTTCTTGGATGTAGAAGTGCTGCTGTTGCTGCTGCATTT
Organism: Drosophila leonis; assembly: GCA_035045365.1. Taxonomy (NCBI): domain Eukaryota; kingdom Metazoa; phylum Arthropoda; class Insecta; order Diptera; family Drosophilidae; genus Drosophila; species Drosophila leonis. The sequence continues at coordinate 4,540,769 of JAWNPC010000481.1, read as the reverse complement.
TTATAGATAGATTCGCTAATCGTTAATCTTCTTCTTAAACTATGTGTGTTATTTTTTAGTTTTTGTCTGCTCTTCTGCTGCTTTCTTGAACCAATTTGGTGTGACATTTGAAAAACTCTCTCACTCTATATACATATACAGATACGCATATATATAACAAATATTGCTGGGCAATTGCATTGATTGAAAAATATCATAAAACTCAATGCATCAAATAAAAATGCCAAATAAATAATTGAAATTTTCTATAGAAATTGCCAGACACATTTACATACATATATGAGAGATGGAGAGAGACAGAGAGAGATAGAGTTAGGCATGTATGTAGTTTAGTTTAGCTTAGTTTTTCTTTTTATATATAAAAAGCAGCAGCAACAACAAGAACTTCATTGCACACACACACACACACACATATTATATATATATACATATATATAGAGGAAAAATCCAATAATTACAATGCCAATTGGCACGAAAATTGTGTCTCTGCGATTTCTTTCTTTCTTTCTTTTTTTGGGGCGTTTATATATATAAATATATTTGATGCACATATATAATTTATATATATATATAAATTGCTTACAACTTTTCTTTTGTTGTTGCACGCACTGCGTGGAAAATTTTTTCACGTAACACGAACAATTCGAGCAAGGGGAAAAGGAAAATGTCGGAAAAAAACTTGCGATGGGCTTAACGCTGACGAATAAACTAACTTGACTGACTGTTGACGGCGATGCTGAGAGGCCAAGTCCTGCCAGCGTGTATCCGTGTGTGGGTGTGTGTGTGTGTGTGTGTGTGTCGGGGATGGAACACACGGAACACGCACGGAACAGCACAGAGCAGCTCCAAAATGCGCATGTGCCATGGCCCTTTGCAGCAGCAGTAGCAACAACAAAACATATGTTTAACAGAGACAGCGCCAACCAACCTCAACCAACCCCACCTCTACCTCCCTCCCACCCCTTTTACTGCGCCTCTCTACAATGCAACTCTCAGTTCAGTTCAAGCATATGCTAGGCGCCCATTAAACACCTTATTGCATGCAAAATAGTTTTTATTTCGGGTCAGCTGCAAAGTAGGCAACAAAAGGCCAATGGGAAAGCAGGCAAAAGTGTCAGCACTAGCAAAAACAACAACAGGGGCAGCAAAAGGAAGCACAACAACAGTTAAACTACAACAGCAGGTCACGCAATGGCAGCAGCAGAGTGAGCGGGTGCGGTAGAGGGAGCGAGCGCAAGCACATGCACTGCACTTGACAATTGTTTGTTGTGCAAGCGAGAGCGCATAGCTGGGCTCTGGGGCTGCAACTGGCAAACAGCTGAGAGTGAGCGAGAAACAAGGAGAGAGCGCAAAAGTGAATGGGCTGCACTTTTGAACAGCTGAGTGTGAGAGAGAGCGAGCGAGAGCAACTATTGTGGAAGCTGAGCGATTCTTGCAGTGCAAATAAAGATTAAGTGGAGATTGAACTTATTAATTGACAGGAAGTTTGCAACTTACGCATACCCTGCACATCTAATGCAAGATATTTTAAACTTGAATTTCTGTATGCTCTGATTGTCATACATATACATATAGTTGATATCTAAATAAATATGGATATATTTTGGCATATACTTGTTTGTATACCCTGGAATATGCACAATTGCAATTTCATTTGAATATGCTTTTTACATATATTATGAATTATTTAACTTTTTGTGAAAAACTTTCAAGATAACTTCAATATTTAATGTGCTAATTCAATATATTATTATATTATCATAAGGAAGTCTAATAGATCTCAACAGGGTATCTAAAATGCTAGTTATATTTGTGCACTCAAATAACCATGAAATTGCTTTTTGTACTTCATTTATTTATATTTTTTTTAGAATCGCATGACAAATGCAATTTGAGCGATAAAAGCTTATTTACAGTATATATATGTACATATATATAAATTTAATTTATTTTTTCTTGGTATCACGTTCAGCTTTTGCCGTGATTGAAAAGAGAAAACTTTCGAGTTTTCATTTCACAGTTTATTAACCAACAGAATTTTCATTGCATTTCCACAGAAACAGATGCAGCAAAAGAAGAAGAGGCAGATGCAAGACAAGTGGCACAATTAGTTGTCGAGAAAATACTACGGAAAATATTTGCAATTGGATAGCGTCAACAACTGTTGCACACAAAGGAATCAAAGAGCAGGATACGAAAGTCGGGGGCGGTACGAACATGGACGTAAACAAGAGACAAATGAGAAATTCCAACAGAGTGACAAAAAGTAAATAAAGAAAATGAAAAAACAATTTAAATGTCCAACGGATCAAACAATGAAAACTCATTCAAGCGGACACCCACGAACCACTTGTCTTTCTGAAAGATATCTATATATATATATATATATTGTATATATGTATGTATACAGATGGAGCAGATATAAAGAACTTTAAGTTTAAATAGACTTACAGACTTATTCAAGATTTTCTTTGTTTATATACAGGCATATAAAACATATATTTTAAGATCCAGATATATCTAGTTGATTCTTATATTAATATTATATATTATATAGATATATATGTATATATACTACAGATATATAAACTCTTTTGCAAGAAAACTGTTTAGCCCAAACAAAAAATAATAAAAGCTTGAACTTTACTCAAGTAAAGAAAACATTTGCCTAAGCCAACTATATACACACTCAATAAGAGTTTTCACTGTACTTTGGGCAAATGTTAAGTTTCGTTTGTTATTTCACATAACTGAAAGATACGACCTAGAGCAAGCGGATCACACACATACCCTATAATGGCCAATCCACGCGCGGGGCAGTTCAATCGACCACCAATGCCATAAACTGGTTTCTCACGTTTATTATCAGCGCTTGCAAACTGCCAAACAAGAAACAAACAAAAGAGAAATAGACGTAAACAACAAAAAGAAAATCAAGTTCGACTTGCTGCGTAACGTGAGATATCCTAGAAAAACAAACTTCAGCTTATTGAAACTGGAGTAGAGAGTAACGCAAACTGCAGCAAGTGGACTATGGTCGAATAAACAACATCCTATATGAAAAACAAACTTTAAGCTAATTCAATTCAAAGGAAAATGTGCAGTTAAATAAATAACATAAGTTGAGATATAACTTACACACATGTATACCCCATTTTAAACAATAAAAAAGGGTATTAAATAACCAAAAGAGTCTGATTTCAACTGCAGGCGGAATTCGTAAGCAAAGCTGGCCATGCAGAGGGCAGCACGGAGAAAAAACAACAAAAATCAGAGCCATTTGATTGGAATTGATTGCGCATTGTCTTTTGCTTGCTATTAAAATAATACCAATTGCGGTTAGTTCCACTCTAAACAGGCGCCTAACAGCGCGCTGTTAGCTAACAGAGCAGCAGCAAAAATAAAATATGTAAATATATGTACATACATACATACATATATACCAAGCGTGTGGCTGAATAAGTGTAAGAGTGTGTGTGTGTGTGTGTGTGTGTATTAGTTGATCGGTTACGGCATGCGCACATTAAGCTTAACAGAGCACACACACACAGACACACACACACACACACACAACAGATATGCCTATATACATGTGTATGTATGTATGTATGTATGCACATAAGAGAAATGGAAAAAAAAGTACACGTCGCTAGATAATGATGTTCATTTCGTTCATGATCTTGAATTGCGTAGGCGTAACGAAAGAAAATACTGGAACGTTTTTTTCTTTCTTTCTCTTTTTGCTGGAAAATGTGGCACAAATTGCCAATTAAATGGAAAATTTGTAATAGAAATATAAAAGGTGCATTTGAATTAAGCAGAAATTGAAAGGCACAAAATGCATACACCACTGTATATATAAATATGTACATATATATTTATGTGTATATGCAGGTATATATAAATAATTCTAATGAAATTGAAAATGAATCAAATTCAATTTGCTATAAACTGTTTTTATTTGTGGTTTGATTTCCTAATATGAGATTTTTATAAATAATTATGTATATATATGTTAGGGTATATATTGATTATAGTATATATATAGAGTAAACTATATATAGTAACGCGACTCGTTTGGTATTACTCAACACTAGATAATGTGACATTGCCTATGCACTTTAGCGAGTTTTCACTGTATATATTAAGTGAGCTATTTGTTCAATGAAAATTGAAAACGTTTCTAGCTACAGTAGAAGCTCTGTAAGATGTCTTGCAAAGGTCACTCTATTAAGTTCTCACTGTATACCAGCTAAGCCACAAATGTATGGCTGAATATCCCCATATTTATTGCATAATAATAATGGGAATAAATACTAAATGTGTTTATAGGTATTAGATCTAGCTACAGTAGAAACTCTATTTGACGCACACTTGGGCTAACTGCTGTTCAGTCTATTAAGCCCCATATCCTTTTCTTTCTTTTGGAAAAATAATAATAATGGGAATTTGTATATGATAGATATGTTTATACAGACAAATATATATAGATGCACAATTGAGAGGTACTTACCACTTAATCTTTCAAAAGTCATATAAGATATTATGTTTCCCCTGCTTGGGGTGCGCAATGCAATCTCACGAATTAGATAAGGAAGTGTATGAAGAATGTCTTCTCTCCTCTCAACACACGTTTCAAATTCAAAACGTTTCGATCTGGTGTTCTCTCTCTCTTTCTTTCACTCTCTCTCTCTATATGTGTTCGTCTTGCTCACACACACAGATGTTTGCACGGGTTTGTTTTGATTCAGATGGTATGTATATATACCATATATATATATAAATATATATATATAGTTGAAGGTATTTATATGCTGGTTAACCGTAACTGATTAGTACGATTCTTGTTGTTGTTGTCGCTTTTCGCTCTTCTTTTTGCCACGTGAGAATTTTTGCGCAACTGTAAAAAAAATTGCTTCGCGTTTTTTTTTTGCGATGGCCGCTGGGCGCGCTAAACCACGCGAATTGCTTTTTGGTCAATTGTTGTTGTTGCTGTTTGCTTGTGCAGCTGCTGCAAAAAGTCTGTAATGAAATGAAATAAAAGATATATAAATACATACATATATATATCAGTGTATGTGTTGCACATTTGTTTACAATCGCAAATAATTTCGCATTGAATATTGAAAAATGATCGAACAATATGCTAAATGTTAATTGCGCATGTTGCCCAACAGAGGGAGACACCCTTCACTCCCCCTACCAGCTGTTAACACGCTGTTGTCTTACAGTGTGCGTGCCCGTGTGTTTATGTGCGTGTGCGTGAATGTCTATGTGTGTGTGTGGTGATCAAATTTGTTGTTGTTGTTGTTGTTGTTGCTGCTGCTTTACGAACAGCGAAATGAAACGAAACGTGCGCAGTACACTACAACACAAGAAAAAAAAAATGAAAAAACCTTTGGGATCTCCCTCTAGTAACAAGTACTACCAATCGCTTGCAAAATCACACACACGCAATCAGCACAAAGTGTGCTTCGACTTTTTGCGAAATAATGATCAAGCTGTTATCTTTTTTACTGCTGGTTACCCTGCCCCGTAAATAGTTCAAATGTTGCCAAGATATATAAACGCCAACAATGCACGTAATTTTAATTTTTAGTTCACACACACACACACAGTCATGCACATGCACAACGCAAGCAGCCACGCCATTTAACCTTTTTTTTGAGGTTGTGTCTGCCACTTTGCATATATAATTTTACCTTTTTGTTTATAACGCAATCTTATACGGATCTTCAACACAACAACTGCATAGAACGTTGGCTTTTATATGCGAACTTATAATGCGATTTGCAACTGATTTTCCACGGAGAAACGACGACAAACTGCTGTGCACTATTAGTGATGTACAGAAAGTAACATAATATCGATAGATCAACTCAAAGACGTTGGTGCGAAGACATCGCGTATCGCGATGTGTAACGATAGGGCCAAGCATCGAGTGTGTCTGTTCTAGTGCAATTTTGTTGTTTATATTCTTGCAAAACTGACATTGAATGGTGTTGTCTTGCGTGGGTTAACTGCTTGGAATGTAGTGTGTAAAGCCGGCTTCAAGTGATTTGGTGAAGCCGCTGTAATATTAATATATGTATGATTGACATTTTTCGCAAAGCATGCTAATTTCTGTTTACTAAACGTCAATTAAGCTGCAGGCCAGTGTCATAAAATGTAAAAAATAGTATTCAAAACCGACTTAAGTTATCTGAGATCGATATACGATTAAGAACTGACATGCAATATACATCCAAAATTTAAAAATATATATCGATAGCCGTTTCGCAGCACATTTTGAATAATTTTTTTCCAGTGTTTTCCAGAAAATGTTATATTTATATCTGATCAATGTTTAATTGACATAAAACTAACAGAAAGAGTTGCTAACGAAGCCTTGCAGATAATTTTAGCTTTGTTATTGCCGCTATGTGAATGCAAAGAGTGCCATGCTAACAGTGGAAAGAAATGTTAAGTTTAAAATACTATATATTTGCAGGCATAAATAATGTGTTGTATTTATATGAAGCTAACAATTATCTTACTAGAAATAACATATAAAGATTAAATTGTGAATTACTTTGGAATATAATTAGCAGAAGGTAATTGTTCTCTTTACCAATAAACATTACCAATTTGAGTAAAGTATCGATATTTGCTGTACACATCGATAGATGCAGAATTGTGACCGGCAGCGTGTTGTCATATGGTTTAAAAAACTGAATATTTGTGATTTGCTGCCGCTGTTCCATTAAATTGACGACATGCCTAAAGAACAGTTTCGCGCCTCGGCGCTGAACAAGAAAATGTAAGTTAACTGCAACGAACTGAGAAAGTTGATTAATGATGGGCTGTTATTTTGTTATTTTGCAGCTCACATGTGCAATTCGGCATCAGCGGCCCAGATGAAATTCAACAGGAATCGCTGGTCCGCATTATTTCGAAGAATTTGTATCAGGCACAACGCCAACCGGTACCCTATGGCGTACTCGATCGTCGCATGGGCATCAGCACCAAGGATGCCGTCTGCGAGACTTGTGGCCAGGGCCTAAACGAATGCATTGGACACTTTGGGTATTTGGATCTCGCCTTGCCCGTCTTTCACATTGGCCACTTCCGATCGACCATCAATATTCTGCAAATGATATGCAAGACGTGCGCACATGTTATGCTGAAGCCGGAGGATCGTGCTATATTTGAGAAGAAGCTGCACAATCCAAATTTCTCATATCTGGGCAAGAAAGCTCTGCACTCCCAGATGCTCGCCAAGGCCAAGAAGGTGACCAAATGTCCGTATTGCAATGCAGCCAACGGTGGTGTTAAGAAGGGTCCCGGTCTACTCAAAATCCTACACGATCCCTATAAGGGGCGCAAAAAGGACGCCATCTTCACCAGCCACATGGATCAGATGCTGCGCTCCACAGAGCAAAATCGGGATTTGAATTTAACACTTAGCAACTACAGCGCTGCAGAGGAGCTAACGCCACTGATGGTGTTCGATCTGTTTGAGCAGATACCGCAAACTGATATCGCTCTGCTTGGCATGTGCTCGCGTGGGGCGCATCCAAAGCATTTGATTGTCACGCGCGTCTTTGTGCCACCGGCCTGCATCAGACCCTCTGTGCTGTCGGAGGTGAAGGCGGGCACCACCGAGGACGATCTGACCATGAAACAGAGCGAAATTCTTCTGATTAACGATGTCATACAGCGCCACATGGCTACAGGTGGTAAAATAGAGTTAATACACGAGGATTGGGACTTTCTGCAGCTGCATGTGGCTCTCTATTTCCATAGTGAGATCAGTGGAATCCCCCTGAATATGGCACCCAAGAAGACGACGCGTGGCATTGTCCAGCGACTGAAGGGCAAACAGGGACGCTTTCGCGGCAATTTGTCCGGCAAACGTGTTGACTTTAGTGGACGCACCGTCATCTCACCTGATCCCAACCTGATGATCAATCAGGTGGGCGTGCCAGTGCGCGTGGCCAAAATACTGACCTATCCCGAGCGCGTGAATCCCGCCAATATACGGCAAATGAAGCAATTGGTGCGCAATGGCCCAGCCACACATCCGGGCGCCAATTACGTGCAGCAGCGCGGCTCGAGCTTTAAGAAATATTTGGCCTACGGCAATCGCGAAAAGGTCGCCCAGGAGCTCAAGTGTGGCGACATTGTGGAACGCCATTTGCGCGACGATGACATCGTCCTATTCAATCGTCAGCCCTCGCTGCACAAGATGTCCATCATGTGTCATCGTGCCAAGGTTCAGCCGCAGCGTACGTTCCGCTTCAACGAGTGCGCCTGTACGCCGTATAATGCGGACTTCGATGGCGATGAAATGAATCTGCACTTGCCGCAGACAGAAGAGGCACGCGCCGAGGCTTTAATCCTCATGGGCAACCAATCGAATCTGGTGACACCGAAGAATGGTGAAATCCTGATAGCAGCCACACAGGATTTCATTACGGGTGGCTATTTGCTGACTCAGAAGGAGGTCTTTCTTACCAAGGAGGAGGCTATGCAGCTGGCCGCTTGCTTTCTGGCCAATGAGGATTCGACGATGAACATCAAGATGCCGCCGCCAACCATTTGGAAGCCACGTCGCCTCTGGACGGGCAAACAACTATTTAGTTTGCTAATGCGACCCAATGACGACTCCAATGTGCGTCTCAACATGGTCAACAAGGGACGCAACTACACGGGCCACATGGATCTCTGTGTCAATGATTCCTGTACGTAATCTATATATATATATTGTTTACTAACTCTTTCTAATATCCATTTAACTCTTGCTGCTGCAGGGATTCATATTCGCAACTCGGAGCTGATGTGCGGCACCATGGACAAGGCCACCATGGGCTCGGGCACCAAGCAGTGCATTTTCTATCTGCTGCTTCGAGACTTTGGCGAGGCTTTTGCCACCAAAGCCATGTGGCGTCTAGCCAGGGTGCGTATAAATTTTAGATATCTCTCAGTCTCTTTCTCTCTCACTGTGAGTGTTTGTGTGTGTGTGTGTATCCATCTTTCTCTGTGTGCTAACTGACCTGTATTTCTATCTCTCTCTCTCCCCCTCTCTCTCTCTCTCTGTGTGTGTCTTTATGTCTACTTTTCTATCTGCTCCCATGCTCTTTCTGTTTGTCTCACTCTGGGTGGGACTGTTGGCCCACCTGCCTGTCTCGTGTGTGTGTATGTTTATTATATTATTAGTATTAGGCTATTTCTTTCTTCTATATCTAGTAGCCTATCTCTCTCTCTTTCTCGCTCTGTTTCTGATAGCTCATGTCTCTCTGTGTGTGGTAGCCCATCTTTACCTCTATCTCTTTCACTCTCTCTCTTTTGCTCTTTGTCCCTCTCGCTCTTTGTCTATCTCTCGCTCTTTGTCTCTCTCTCGCTCTTTGTCTCTCTCTCGGTCTTTGTCTCTCTTTCTTTCTCTCTCACTCTTTCGCTTTCTCTTTCTATTTCTATAAAGAGGAAGAGAGAAATAGAAAGAGAAGAGAGATATATATCTCTTTCTGTCTCTCCATCTCTCTCACTATTTGGGCGTCTGTCAGCCTGTCTATTTCTCTCTCAACGTCTGCCTGGTTCTCTCTATCTCACTTCATCTTCCTTGCTCTTTTTCACTCACTTTCTCTGTCTCTATTTATATCAGAAAGAGAAAATTCCAATAAGTTGAAGCAAAGAATCGATAAATGCTGCTTGGTTAACAAGCGGAACTGAGCCCTTTAACGACAGTTCGACAACGATAACGATAACGATAACAACAGCAATAGCTCGATATGCAGATACTTGAAGATAAGAGCCCTTGCACTTGAATCTTTTGCACCTAGCAGCCTAGCAATGCATTGAAGACCCAGCGTAGCTATCTATGTGATGGTATAGGAGAGATATTGATGGGCTATAGGCAGAGATCATATATGAGGTGTGAGGGGAGGCAATGGTGATGGCGATGGTGGTGGCTCGCCTATCTTATCTGTGGCATTCGTGGCAGGGGGAAATCTTTTTTTGGTGTTATTCGAGTGCTATATATTTGCGCTTTATTTTGCGAAATAGAAGGAAGTGGACTTTTGATTGATTATCTTAGCCATGGCATCAGTTTAGCTGAGTGTCAGTCCCGTTGTCTCGGCGATGTAGTCCAAGAACGAGGTGAGACGCACATAGCCCGATGGATAGCCGCTGGTGCATTGATCCTCGGCAACAAACGAATTGATGCCAATTTGTATCCAGGCATTCGCATTGCTGCTGTACACAATCAATGGTCCACCCGAGTCACCACTGCAGGTGGACATCGTGCTGCCCGCATAGCCCTCGGCGCACATTGTCGATGCCAGCACCACATTCGAGCCAAAGATCGTTAGGCACTTATCGTTGGCAATCACCTGCACCTGGGCATAGAGCAACTCCTGCGAATAGTCCAAATACTCGTCGTCGATCAGGCCGAAGCCAGCGATGGTTGCCTGAGTGCCCACATAGCTTGTGCCGGCCTGTTTGCTGGCCACCAGCTGGATGGGCTGTATGCTGCTGGAGAAGACTAGCTGCTGTGGCAGCTGCACCAACGCCACATCGTTATTCATCTTATCATTGTAATTGGGATGCACAAACAGCTGCGTCGCCGTCATATTTATCGCTTGCTCCGGATTCAGCTCAACGCTGCCAAAGACCAAATAAAGCGAGCTCCGGCCATAGGCACAATGGCCAGCCGTTAGCACCCAATTGTTCGAAATGACGGAGCCGCCGCATAGCAGATCATCCCATTCATCACGCTTCAATATCACCTGCCATGGAAATTGTCCAGCTGCCGCACGCTGACCTCCAATAATGCGTCCTTGCTGTGGATGCAGAGATTCGAATGTGGATTCTGAATTGGACAAGCTCCTCGTTTGGCTACTTACGATATCTGATTGTGAGGCAGGCGGAGCTGCCAGCACCATTTGGAGCAACAGCAGCCAGCAAATGCCCAATCCTGGCCAGCTTCTATGTATCCTTGTCATATCCTTCATTGCTTTCTCTCTCTCTCTGTCTCTCTTTCTATGTATCTGTCTTTGTCTCTCTTTGTGGTGTCGCTTGTTGTTCGGCGACGTCTGCGTCGCTTGACGTCGATTTTCGCAATTATATGCGGACTCATATGCAGCCCACTATAAACTTGCCCCGCCCCCCGCCACCCGCAGCGCCCCATCTGCTCCCACCTCCTGCTCAGCTTGTCTGTCTTTTGTACAAGTTCTTATTAACACGGCCTGGTCGTGTTCTTGTTATTTGGCCAGCTCGCAGTTCGCAGCGCAGCTCGATAAGATTAATTACTCACACGCCACTGTCTCTGTCGCCGTTGGCGTCGCAGTCGGCGTCGCAGTCGACGTCGCCTTTGACGTCGCTACTACTGCTTAAATACCTAGCTAACTGTTCGCCCTGTTGTCTCTTCATCACTTCCTTTTGTCCAACTTAGTTGAAGCTCTTATCACTGATAACGTAAAACCAGAAAAAACTGTTCAATTATTACACTAAACAACATAATTGAGTTGCTCTAAACAGTTTATTGAAACGTGTCCAAACTACAAACTCCTGAAAGGCCTTAAATATTCCTAAAAATGTTTAATATTAATATGAATATTCCTAAAAATATTGAATATTAATATGAATACTCCGAAATACATTTAATACTCCGAAACATATTTAGTGCTTGGAAAAATATTTATAATATATGGAATTACATTGAATTACATCGAATTACATTAAAAGTTAATACTCCTAATAGTACTGATTACTCCGAATAATAATTTTCTGCTTAAATACTTTTTAAAACTTCGTATTATAATAAAAAATAAATATAGAGTTGATACTACGCATAATATTTGATAACTCCGAAAAATATTTAGCAATCCGAATAAATTAGTAATCCAAAAAATATTTATTAGTCCGAATATGTGAACTGCGCATAAGATTTTAATATTTAATTTAGCACTTAAAACTCCGAACCATATAGACTACTCCGAATAATAATATGCTGCGAATAATAAGACTCACACTCCGAATAATATTGAATACTCCGAATATTATTTATATTTCTGAATAATATTCACCGAATTATATTTAAAACCTCAACAAATCTTGAAGCGCACTCCTAATACGTGCCTCATTTACTACTCCTAATTATGTGAAATGTTCGGAATCCAATTAGAAACTCCGTCTAAGAGTCAATAGTCCGAATACTTTTCAAAATTTGTATTACTAATGAAAAATAAGACTCACACTCCGAATAGTAGTAAATACTCCGAATATTATTTATATATCTGAATAATATTCACCGAATATTATTTATATCTCTGAATAATATACTCCGAATAATATTGAAAACCTCAACAAATATTGCAGCGCACTCCGAATAAGTGCCTCATTTACTACTACTCCTAATTATATAAAATGTTCGGAATTCAATTAGAAACTCCTCCTAAAAGTCCGAATACTTTTCAAAATTGCTATTACTTGTGAGTTGAAGTCCTAAAGAGTAAGAGAAAGAAAAGTTATTTAACTAAATATATTTATATAGGCTAAAAGCTTTCTTGCCCGACTGAGCTTTGCTGTGCAGTGTAATTTAATTAGCTCACCTGCCAGTCGCTTGTCTGTGCGAGCGAATTTAACCAATTAAATGGCAAACAGCGAATTATTTACGTGCTTAACACTCGATTGCCCTCTGCCGCCATCCCAACCCGCACGGCTCGCGGCTAGCGCCTTGACGTGGGTTTATCTGAATCTGGCGACGACTTTCGCCAGAATTATTTCTGGTGTTAGCCATGACGGCACAGTACAGCCTTGTTATATATGAACCAATACTGGGAAATCAGAAGAATAAAAAAAACGAAATAAAACGAAATTCCATGCGACTATAAATAACTTTATTGACTAACTCTTGCAGATTGCCTCGTACTTCATACAGAATCGCGGATTCTCTTTTGGCATTAGCGATGTGACGCCCAGCGCGAAGCTGCTGCAGCACAAGCAAGTCCTGCTCGAGCGTGGCTATGCGAAGTGCAACGAGTACATCGACAAGCTCAAGGCGGGCACTTTGCAATGCCAGCCCGGCTGTACGCCCGACGAGACCCTCGAGGCTGTGATGCTGCGCGAACTGTCCGGCATTCGAGAGCAGGCGGCCAAGACCTGCTTCGCCGAGCTGCATCCAACGAATAGCGCTCTGATCATGGCACTCAGCGGCTCCAAGGGATCCAATATCAATATATCCCAGATGATTGCCTGTGTCGGACAGCAGGCGATCAGTGGCAAGCGTGTGCCCAATGGCTTCGAGAATCGCGCTCTCCCACACTTTGACAGGCACTGTAAGTAGTCACTCGTCATTGTTTCAATCACTCGTTAGATGTCACTCGTTGCTTTACACTCGTAGACAGTTACTTTAGTTAGATGTTTGCCTAGCTTTCATTACTTTATGTTACTCGTTATTTAATATTCGTCATATTTTACTCGTTACTCGTTATTCGTTACTCTTTTAGTATCATTTGCTTACAAGTCAGAATTTAGCTTGACCTTCTTGCTAGTAAGTTACTCACTACATAATACTCGTTATGTGTCGCTCGTTGCTTTACACTCGTAGACAGTTACTTTAGTTAGATGTTTGCCCAGCTTTCATTACTTTCGGTTTTAATATTCGTCATATTTTACTCGTTACTCGTTACTCGTTACTCGTTACTCGTTACTCGTTACTCTTTGAGCTGCATTTGCTTACAAGTCAGAATTTAGCTTGACCTTCTTGCTAGTAAGTTACTCGCTACTACATAATACTCGTTATGTGTCACTCGTTATGCATCAGGTGTCAACTTCAACTCTTTCCCACAATGTAAGCAGAATCACGCAGCTAGCTAAGTGGCCATTGCTTAACACTCACATTAAGTTACTCGTTTTATGGTACTCGTCAAATTCTACTCGTTACTTAATACAAGTTTTATATCATTTGTTATTTACTACTTGTTATGCCTAACAGCTTATTAGATGCTCATTACATCTTAAGTGATGCTCGTTACTTGTCTCGTCTGATACTCGTTCATATTCCCACTACTCGTTACTTTGTAAACTTTACTAATTACTCGTTGATCTCCACTTGCAGCTGCTATTCCAGCCGCTCGCGGCTTTGTGCAGAACAGCTTCTACTCGGGACTGACGCCCACCGAGTTCTTCTTCCACACAATGGCCGGCCGTGAGGGTCTCGTCGATACGGCTGTGAAAACCGCCGAGACAGGCTATCTGCAGCGTCGCCTGGTCAAGTGTCTGGAGGATCTGGTTGTGCACTACGATGGCACAGTGCGCAATGCCATTAACGAAATGGTGGACACCATTTATGGCGGCGATGGCCTCGATCCCGTTTCCATGGAGACACGCAGCAAGCCCGTCGATCTCAGTCATCAATACGACAATCTGCGCGCCCAACTGCCATGTGGCGAGCAGCCGCCGCTGGAGGCCGGCGAAATAATCAGTACGGCGGAGTCACTTCTTAAGCTGCCCGAATTTGCCGAAGCACGAGACGACTTTAAGCTGGATATAACGTAAGTTGTGAAGCTGGAGAAGATTTGAGTCGACTCAATACGAATAACTTCTTCCCTCTGCAGCTCTCACTTGAATGCCGTCGTTAAGCGCATTGACAGGCTGCACCAGCGATACGGCGTAGATCATAAGGATCTGTGCTATCAGATCGAGTGCATCAGTCGGGAGCAGCTGCACGAATTTCTGCGTCGCATCAACGATCGCTACAATCGAGCGGTCACCGAGCCGGGCACAGCAGTTGGTGCTATCGCCGCGCAGAGCATTGGCGAGCCGGGCACACAGATGACCCTTAAGACTTTCCATTTCGCTGGCGTCGCTTCCATGAACATCACACAGGGCGTGCCGCGCATCGTAGAGATTATCAATGCCACCAAGACGATATCGACGCCCATCATAACAGCTGAGCTGCGGAACAATACGAGCATGGAGTACGCGCGGCAGGTGAAGGCGCGCATCGAGAAGACAACGCTGGGTGAGCTGTCATCGTATGTGGAACTCGTTTGTGGACCCTACAGCTGTCACTTGGTCATTGGCATTGATGCGGCGCGCATTAAGGTGCTCGGCCTTCACATCGATTTGGATACGATAATGTGCAGCATACTGAAATCTCGGCTGCGCATCAAGCCCAATCAGCTGCATGCGGTGCCAAATAAGTCGAGGATTGTGGTTCGTGTGGAATCGACACGCAATGCCACGATCAATGCAGAGCTGGCGCGCTTAGCGACCACCATACAGAACGTTGTCGTTGCGGGTCTGCCAAATATTGCACGCGCCGTCATCGCTGTCGACGATGCCCATGAGCCGCCCACCTACAAGCTGTGCATCGAGGGCTACGGACTGCGGGAAGTGATAGCCACGTATGGTGTGGTGGGCGAACGGACGCGTAGTAACAACATTTGTGAAATCTATCAGACGCTGGGCATTGAGGCGGCGCGCACCATCATCATGAGCGAGATCACCGACGTGATGGAGGGTCACGGCATGAGCGTCGATTGGCGTCACATTATGCTACTGGCCAGCCAGATGACCGCACGTGGTGAGGTGCTGGGCATCACGCGCCACGGCCTGGCCAAGATGCGAGAGAGCGTCTTCAATTTGGCATCGGTAAGACGGGCGAATTCAATTATTCCTTAAATTTACTTGCTGCTCGTGTCTAACTCGTTGTTTTCTCTGATTTCTGTTCTCTTTGCAGTTCGAGAAGACGGCGGATCATCTGTTCGATGCCGCCTATTATGGCCAGACAGATGCCATCAATGGCGTCTCGGAGCGCATCATATTGGGCATGCCCGCTGGCATTGGCACGGGCATATTTAAGCTTCTGCAACTGCACGATGACAAACAGGTGCCGGATATAACACCAACCATCTTTAATGCCCTGAAACTACATCCGGTGATCTAGCCCAAGCGTTTGCCCATCAATCGTCTCTATCACCCGCCCGCCATCCATTCAAATACTGTGAAATGCAGCAGCACCAGCAGCAGCAGCAGCTAATTATTTGTTAACCTTTAGTTAGTATAGAGGCATAAAACAGCAACGAAAACAATGCCAACTTGATATCCAAGAGCAACACAAGATATAGAGCAGTTAACACTTGATGACTTCTGAAAATCTAAAACTTCTTTCTCAAAATGATTAAATACCGACAACATATAAAGTACAGAGTGTTATCTATGATAAGATATACTCATTGTAAATAGGAGTTACTGGGTAATACCCACTGTTTACAGAGTATGTAAACAAGTGAAACATAATAAACGCTAACAAACCACTCAATCAAATAGATGATTAGCTATATTACGCAGTTTTCTATATGATAACTGATGGATATAACTATTTCTATCTATATAGATATATATAATAGGTATAAATATACGCTATATATCTATAGAGTAAACCCAATTTGTGCCCAAGGAAAAACACAAGGAAAAACACATTTCTTCATTAGTTTCACTTAGTTATTTATTATATATAATATATATATAGTATAGTTGTATATATATTTTTCATAGGGTATTTGCTTAGCATGAATAGAATTTTATAATTACGATATTTGTTTTCTTTCTTCATTTTTTTTTGTTAAATATATACTTAAAATCAAATAAAAATATATATAATAAAAAAAGCAACAAAATTCGTTCGATATATTCAAATAAGTTTTCAATTGATAAAACCTAAATATAAATATGTTTTTTATACTTAGAATAGGCATGGATCATCATTAAAATACTAAAAAAAAAAAAAGATTTATTTATTAAAAAAAAAAAACAACTAAAATATGCATATCACAGGATTATTTTTATACAAACAAAAAAAAAACGTAATCGGAAATCGTTGAAAGAAAATCTTTACTTAAGAAACATTTATTTTCATTTCAATTATTTCATGAAATTTAAAAAACAAAGTAAAACGCTGTTCACATTGGAGCAAAAGCAGGTAAAGATCAAATATCTCACATGAGATTAGCTAAAGATCAGATATTCCATATGGGGATTAGCTATATAGATATATATATAAATTTTCCATTTTCATTTTTGGGTTTTCATGCATATTTAATTGAGCTTAGAACCTAGTAAAAAAAATATGAATTTAAATATTTCAATTAGTTATGAAAACTAGCATTAAAACCTATAGATAGATTATATATACATACATATATACATATGGCTATATATGTATGTATATATGTAAGGTATATATATTTAGTTACTTGAACTATGACTATAAAAAATTGTTTGCTTTGGGCTTTGTTTTACTTTCTCTGAGCCGACTAAAACTTAAGTTTAAAGAGAGAGTGTGTGTGTGTGTGTGTGTGGGGGGAGGAAGTATCTAAAAATCGATATAGATTTCTATATCGAAATGAAAATCAAAATTGGAAATCAGTCACTGACATCGCCATGGACCTGGCTGGCACTAACTAGATCTGGCTCTGGCATTGCTCCCATCTCCGCACCGGCACCCGCCTGGGCCTCGCCATAGCCGGCTCTTCTGTCATGGATCAGCATCGAAAGCGTTTCCAGGCTGCGACGCACCTGCAAATCAAATCAAATCAAATCAATCATTATATTATAATATTATAGTATCTATATAGTGCGATAAGGCGCAGCTGTTAGTCTCTCAAATTTTATTGCCCCCAGCTGGCCAGAAAGCATGTGGGCGACCCATGTTTGATAAGATTATTAATTGATTTACTAATCGAGTGATTGCCCCATTTATCGATTGTCTAATCGATTACCCCAGCGGCTAAAGCTTTTGCAATCAAATATATATACAAATCTGTTTTTGTTTTATAAAGTAATTTGACGAGCTCTCTCTCGCGCTCTCGCTCGCTCTCTCTAGCGCTCTCGCTCGCTCTCTCTCTCTTTTTCTCTCTCTCTTTGTTGTTAGTCTCTTGCTGGCTTACTTTCTCTATTTCTCTTCTTGTTACTTCTCGTTTCTCTTTCAAATTTCGAAGATTTCCTTTCAACATAATTTTGCTGTCTCTCTAAACTTGTTCACTCTCTCTCTCTCTCTCTCTCTCTCTCTTTCTTTCTCTTACCTCTCATGTTCTGCTCTTTGCTCTTTGTTCTTCTAATTCTCTGGAATTCCTTTTCTTTCCTGTCCTTTTCTCTTGCTCTTTGTCTTTAACTCTATATTTATTTACTTTTACTTTCTCTAATCTTTGTCGCTGGTCTCCCTCTAATCACTCTCTTCACTTTCTCTTCGCTCGCACCTTGGATATTTGCTCCAGATTCCGTGTTAAAATATGTTGAGCCTCTGCCGTGCTCTTGTCCTGCAGCTCCTTTTGCCAGCGCAGCGCCTCCGCGAAGATGTCTTCATCGTTGCCCGGCCGCTATTGACAAAGAATATAATGTTAATACTGAATACTCTTAGAGAGTGCCAACGGATCTACATACCAAATTGAAGTCAACTGGCGTCCGATAGAGACTCGTCTTGGCCTCGATGTCCAGGATGCGGTAGAGCAAGAAGACGGAGAAGAGGGCCAGCATGAGGGCGAGCATTATGCCCAGATAGATGACATGCAACTCTGTGAGCGACGGCAGCCGCAGGCCCAAATGCAAGCGGACCGAATGGGCCAATCCGCTGAGACGTCGACCCACTGATGGCGATGGCGCTGGAGTTGGAGTTGGAGGTGGCGCTGCCACGCCCACAACTGTAATGGGCGACGAGGAGCTGGAAGGGGGGCCAGAGCTGGATGCAGCCGAGGCTGTTGCGGAAGTAGACGCAGAACCCATCATCGAACGGCTACCAGCGCCATTCTGAATGGGCAGCACCTGAGCCCCAGCCGCCGGCTCCTCATAGTGAACAATGGGCGGAGCGGAGCTGCGAATGGTCACCGCGCTATGTGATACGCTCTTTGCCTGAAGATCTGCTTGGACAACAACAAAGAGTCGTTAGCTCAGCTGACATAGGTATACCCATCGGATATATAGTCGGACTCTTACCGGAATGTCTGTCACTGCTTGGTCGCTGTCTGATCAACATTTGTGGCTCGGATTCGATGCCTGCCGCCTCGGCTGCTGCTGCATCTCGCAGGTGGGGTGGGCTCTCGTTGCCGCTGATCGAGCAGCTGCTGTCATCGTCGATCATATACTCTTCCGGTAGCTCCACATCCACGGGCAGGGGCTTGGGCAGGATATCTGGCCCAGTGGCGAGATGGCTGCACACGTTGCACATTAGACGAAATGCGGACTCGCGGCTGATGAAACTACCAAAGACATGACGTTCATCGGCTGTGGCCACGCCCACAGCGTTTGGTATGATTTTAACGGTTTTCTCTTTGGAGATTTTCGTTACCGAAGACGTGGGAATAACAACCTGAATGGATAACAAAATTTTTATGTTAGGTGGTGCCACTCTCAATGATGAGACTTAAAACGACTTACCTTGGTTACATAGCCAAAGACATTGGAGTAGAAGGCGAAGTGCTCATCCGTTATGTAGAGATGACCCTGCAGCGGAATGTCGCCAACCAGAGCGCATGAGAAGTCTACAAACAAAAGCAGGAGCAGAAAAAAAGACGAAAAAATTAGGTTTGCATTAAGCATTAACACGATGCGAGGCAAATCTAAAAATGTATCCATTTATGCTTCTTTATGTCTACCCATACATCTATCTCTGTCTAATCATCTATCGTATAGATATCCTATCTCTTAATATATCTATCTATCTCTAGATATATCTATCTATCAATACATGTATGGAGAGATAGATGTATAGATAGATATATACATCTATCTCTCCATACATCTATCTCTCCATACATCTATCTATCTATACATCTATCTCTCCATACATCTATCTATCTATACATCTATCTCTCCATACATCTATCTCTCCATACATTTTTTTAGCTATACACCTATCTCTCCATACATCTATCTCTCCATACATCTATCTATCTATACATCTATCTCTCCATACATCTATCTCTCCATACATCTTTCTCTCCACACATCTACCAATCTATACATTTATCTCTACATACATCTATCTCTCTATACACCTATCTATCTATACTTCTATCTCCCGATAGATCTATCTATCTATCTTTCCATACATCTATCTCTCCATAAATCTATAAATCTTTACATCTATCTTTCCATACATCTATCAATCTTTACATCTATCTCTGTATACATCTATCTCTCTATGCATCTACCTATCTTTACGCCTACCTCCCTATAGATCGATCTATCTACCTCTCTATAAATCTACCTAGCTATATAGCTGCATACATCCAGCTGCCTATACTTCTATCTATCTATACAATCTGATCTACTATAATCCAATCTGATCTTTTATAATATATGTTTCATCTGGCATCAAAATCAATCAGCTCTATCAAGTTTCATCAGCGAACAATCGAGTTCTTTGAGAACAGTTGAATGCTATTGTGGTAAAAGTACAGTAATCGCTGGCATATTTGATTGGCTGATGGAATTGGGAAGTTTGGGATTTGCAAACGTAGCTCAAAAGCGCCCTCTGTTGGCATTTACACTTACAATTGATGAGCTTCTCATCTTTGGAGACTTGCGTGAAATGGCGATGGAACTTTTTCACACGCGAACTGGAGACTTCTTTGCGTTTCTTCTCCTTTTCGGTTGACGTTGCGGCTACTGTGGCGCTGCCCGCAGCTGCCGATGAGGATGCAACGCTGCCGCCGCCGTTGCTGCCGCTGCCGGCGCCAGCGGCGGCAGATGTTGAGGAGATCGCTGCCACCGCCGACGCCTGCTGCAGTTCATGTTGTTTGGCCGTGTTGCCGGCTGCTTTGCCGGCCGTTGAGCCGCCCGCCTTGCCTTGACCCTGAGTCGGACTTTGACGGTTGCGAGGACTGGCACTGGAGCTGCTGCCGAGACTTTGAGCGCTGCCGCTCGACTGCAGCGGACCGATGTAGCTGCTGAAGCTCTGAGGCAAAGAACTGAAAAACAAGACAAAATCATAGATATGAATAAATCATGTTAACTAAAATTCAATTATAAAAATCAATCTACAACAAAAAGAGATTTGAAAAGTTAAAAACTGCATCTTTTTTTGGCACGTCTGGCAACGCCATAAGCATAGTTTACAGTTAGATTTGATGGACAAGTTCAAGCATTCACTAGTTCAGTTCATGAACTATGTATTAAATATATATTGGTTAGTAAAAGATTTAGTTATTCAGTCACTCATGCTTGACTTTCTGAAAAAGCCTAAAATCGATCGAAAGACATAAATTAAACTTAACAGTAAGTGGGGAAAGCTATGATCTAAGATCTATTGTTTGTGATCTATGACCTATGATCTATGATTTACGATCTCTGATCTCTGATCTATGATCGATGATCAGTAATCAGTAATCAATGATCTATGATCTCTGATTTCTGATATCTGATCTCTACTTTCTTATCTCTGATCTCTGATCTATGAGCTATAATATGTAATCTATGATCTATGGTCTATGATCTATGATCTATGATCTATGATCTATGATCTATTATCTATAATCTATAATCTATAATCTATAATCTATGATCTATGATCTATGATCTATGATCTATGATCTATGATCTATGATCTCTGATCTATGATCAATAATCTGTAATCTATGTTCTATGATCTATGATCTATGATCTATGATCTCTATTCTATATTCTATATTCTATATTCTATATTCTATGATCTCTGATCTCTGATCTCTGATCTATGATCTATGTTTAATGATCTATATTCTATATTCTATGATCCATTATCTATATTTTATGATCTCTGATCTATGATCTATATTCAATAATCTCTGATCAATATTGCATATTCTATATTCTCATATGTTTCGCTCACATGTATTCACAGTCCATGATTTTGTACAGTGTAGAGGGCTTTATCAGGCGTTAAGCTTAACGATAACACAATCCCGACCATGGTCACAGATCGATCGGTTGGCACAGAGAACTGCATGTGACAAGGTTAGGGGGAAACGTTTAAGATAAAGGTTGCCAAGCGCTCTGGCCTATGGTTCAATTAACATCTGTTCACTGTCGACTGCAGGCAACTGGGTTATGCTAAGGCTAAGGTCTAGATAATGCCAATTGATTGGCCATAAAGCTTTTATTATCGACTGCGAGCGAGCGAGCGCAGCTGGTGGAATACCTTTGCCAATTAATGGCCCAATTAAAAGTGGTAAAAATTAGCGATACGCGAACACGAGCTGCTCCCGAGATAAGTGAAGTGCGAAGAACAGTGATCGGTTAAAGTCAACGTCATGGTTAATACAGCAAATTGGGAAGCTACAAAAGTAACTTTTGCGGCCATGGTCTAGGTCTATCCAATACAAAGATGGTATACTGTGCTACGCATTGGAATCTAGATGTATATCGGGTAGAAATCTATGCTATATATTTGTATAGCTACGATACTGTTGATTAGTTTCGATAAATATCGATTTTTAAGGTAGGTTTCTTAGGCATAAATTTGGTATGTAGATTAAGTTATATAAATTCTCAGCCAGCAGCAAATCATATGCAAACGAAACGTTTTCTAATATTCAATATCTTTTGATATTTTTCAAAATTATCGATAAAAATCGTTTGTTTATTCTCTTGAATATTGATCAAAAAATATTATGTAATTAAATTGTAGTTCTCAAATTTGTTATATAGCCTTATTACGGTCAATATCTTTTATTAAATAAAAATTCTATCGATATATATTGATTAAAAACCTAACTCTAAGATACTAAGCGCTTTTAAGGCTAACTACAGGGCATGTCATCGTCGTGCATTTATTTTATATGTCATTATTTTCCTCTTTTTTTGTTGTTTTGTGCTCAACAATCGTAGAATCATGCATTGATATATTGTGAAACCTTATCGCTAGACGCACAAGTCGATTTATGGTTAGAAGCTCATGACATTGTTAAGATTTACGATGCTTCGTTTTTTTGGTATCTCTCTTTGTCTCTCACTCTCTCTCTCTCTCTCTTTCTCTCTCTCTCTTTCTCTCTCTCTCTCTCTGGTTGTCTCTCTTTCGCACCACGCTGTCTCGGCATCATCTACATTCCAAAAATATAGAACTGATAAAGCTCCATGTGCTGTGTTTTCTAATTTATAGTATATATAGTTATTATCTACAACTATGAATCAGGCTCAGCAGCCGCCAACTGCATTGAGGTGTGCGACCCACAGCTGAATCTATATATAGATATGGATATATTGTATGTATATCTAGTCTTGTAGTCGATAGGTGTTAACAATTTGTTTTCCCAGTTTTATGGGGCCTTTGAGCATAATCTTATTTGTATTCTATCTATCTACGGGTTAGATTTTAGGTGGAGTTCAGAGTTTTGCTGCGTCAGCTCAGACAGTTCAAAACTTTCGCTGCTCGTTGAGTCATCATCTGGCAAATGTTGTCATTGTCCAGGTGGAAACGTGTTTGTCTTTTCTTTTCTGTTTTTTTATTCTTCTCAGTTGCAGGTTCGTCAGTTATCGGGTAAATGTCAAGTGTGGCAAGTGTTACACAAGCGAAATGGTTTTATAATAGGCCTTTTCACTCAGTTGGCCAATTGGTTTATGAAATCTTGTTCTCTGTTTCCATTTTATCAATGGAACTCGAAATCGAATGGCAGTTATATAAAGGTATATGAAAAATCATAGAAATGTTCCAATCTCTTCCTTGATTATATGAAAAGATAAATTAATGAGACTGGGGAATAAGAAAGTTGTGCACAATTTTTAAAGAATTTTACTTTTTCATCTATTTAAATATATATTTCTGCTATATTTTTCCATCAAGTCAAAATAAATAAATCAATTTCAATTTATCTCTTTGAATATTCTAAAAGCTTTCGTTAGAATATAAGTTTAAACTGAGGACTGGCATTAGTGATCTATAAAGGGTGTTTAGAATCAGCTATTGATCTATTGATCTATTGATCTATTGATCTATAACACTTTTGATCTTATATAACACTTTGACCCTTATATAAGATTTTGATAAGGCATCGATGTACTTATATCTTAAAGATATTAAAAGTTAACAATTTGCTATTATAAGACTTTCACCCCTGACAATTTCCTTTTATAATGCTTAAATTCCTCTATTAAACTGGAATTTGCATCTCAAAAATTAACTTAAAACGAATTTGCAGTGCATTCTCATACTAGAGTACATTACGAAAGATCCTGCTGCAGCGGTATCGCCTCGAATTCGCTTCAACTCTCTTTGCTTTTATTTTCGCTCTAGTTTCATTAACCTAAGTATGTCTCAAGTGCAGCGCCAATTCGCTTTTAACTAACTGTTCGCTCGTGACTTACGGCGTTGAATTGTATTGCTGCTTATGCTTGCTATTCGCCTTGAGTTGCTCGACGCCATTTTGAGCTTTGCTCTCTTTTGCAGAGCGCTCTCGCAGGCTGCCGCCAGTTGTATTATTGTTGTTGTTGCTGGTGCTGGTGCTGGTGGTGCTGCTGCTGCTGCTGGTAGATTCGATGAGGGACATGCGTTTAAAAGTGCGCGCTACGGTACGTGCGCCGCCGACGACAACGTCGCCGGCTGCAAAGACAAAGTTGCGATCGCGGGAACGGGACTGAGAGCGTGTGCTGCCGTCTTTCTTCTGCCGTCTGACGACAACCGGTGGATGCGTCATGTTGTTGTAATCGTTGCTCTCAACACTCTCAATGCTCTCGTTGTTATTATTGTTATTGTCGTCGATGGGCAGCGTATCATTGGACTCGCTGCGTATATCAACACGTTGCACCGGCGACGCACCCTCGTCCCCTACCGCAAGATCCTGCTCGAAGTAGACGCTGAGTCGGCCATTGCCGCGCGCATTATCCGCTACATGCATTTTTTCAAAATATTTTTCACCTTTTTTTCTATTTATTTATTTATTTTTTTTGAATTTTATTTTATTTGACTTTAATTACACAGCACAACAAAAATATAGGCAGCAGCAATAACAGAAAAAAATAGGGTATTTAACACGCGCGCTGGCTGACTTGCATGCGAATAATGCAAATAGAATATAAATAAATTGTAACTGTGTAACCGAAGCTGCGATTAGGCAGCGAGCGCGTCTCAACTGTTAACTATTAACGGTGCTTGTTTGTCTTTTGTCTTTTCGTATTCCGTATTTCGTGTCGCTGTTTGTCACTTATTTCGCTCGAACACCATCCGTCACCGGTCGTGTCGTGCGCCAGCGTCTCGCATTAACTGAAACGTATAACAGTGCCGGTAACCGCAACAGCGACGCAGCAGCTGCCATTGGACATTTTTACCATTGTCCCAGTCGGCGTTGACGCCGGCAGCAGCAGCAGCAGCAGCAGCAGCAACGATGGCGACGTCAGCGGCGGCGCTTTGTTTATGGCATGCTGCAGTTTGGGAGAGCGCGAAAAGCAAATGGCGTCAGCTGTTGATGAAAGCATAATATACCCTGCACTGCAGGCTTAAGTGGCTCAAGTGCGGAGGCTTAGTATATACATATAATGTATATATGTATATTTATATTTTATTTATTTTATTACTTAAGATTTAATAATTATAGTAGTGATTTTAGAGTTTTATTGGCAAAAGCTGCAAAGCAAAGTTTTAAAATTGCGCGGAACAATATACCCGCTTATGTCAGCACATATGCTGCAGGGCAAAGCTTATGCATGTGCCTGTGCTTTGTTTTGCTTTTGCTTTTGCTTTTGCAGACGTCTTCAGATAGCAGTTGCTTCTATCTCAATTAGTTGAGTGTAAAGTTTTAAAAGTTTGTTCGCAATTTGTTTATTTCTTGTCGAAGCGCATGAAGTGTCAACTAATTAATTAACTAATTATCTATTATCAAGCGCAATTGTTATGCTTTGTATAAAACAAAGAGAGAAAGCGAGAGAGAAAGAGAGAGAGAGAGAGAGAGTCTCTCTTGTATTCTCTTTTATGTATACATTGTAAACATTTATCAATGACACTCGTTGTTCCCGCTGCAAGAGTAGATAACGCATATCTAGCATTGGATGTCGGCTTGGGGCTATCCTGCAAACGGCTCACGACGGCTCGTGGCGCTCATGCGTCTGATGGAATGATTCATCGTGGAACGATTTGGAGTGGTTCATAAAAATATCAGCGATTGATTATGCACTGGTAGTTGACATTTAATTGTTTATTGACAACCTGCTGTTCCATGGCCCCCCAAAATCTTTAGAGTGAGTCATTCAGAGAGCAGCAGGGGGGTTGGTTGGCGCTCGGAAAGGCGGCTGCTACCAATTGGGAATGGTTTAGCTCGTGGCTAGTGAGCCGCATGATGAATCACGTGCTCTTATCAAAAAACACCTCAGCCAAAAGGGGTCGCAGCACAACATCAATGCAATCGACTTTCAAGTGAATATCAAACACATATCAAACATATTCTTATGTACAATTATTACTTTATAAATACTGAACGAACGAACATATGTATGTTCGGCGAACACGTGCGATTTATGTTTTTATCTGATATGTGATAGCCAAACTTTCTTAATACTCGCTCAGCAGGTGAAGATGGAGCATATTCTATGTCTCTGATTTCTACATATACAAATATGTATATGTCGGCCACTAGAGGGCGTTACAATTGCCAGCAACTAAGTATGAGAGCGCCTTCTAGTGGGCAACTCGACACTTCAAAATTAATGCGAAATTTGGTTACTCTAGATTTTTTTTTTAATATTTTTAAATTTACTTTTAAAACTATTTAATATAATAATACAAAATCAAATAAAAGTTATGTTTGAATATTTTTTTTTTGTTTGGTTTTTCAATTCTTTCTAAATTTATTAATTTAAAAATTTAGTAAAGAACACCGAGCGAGTATTAAGCAGTCAGTGTAAAAGTACGGCGATCGACGATAACGATGATGTTGATGATGACTAATCCATTCGCATGAATTGGTTAGGAGTGATTCATGAGGTATCTTTCATAAGATATCTGAGGAATCATAAGCTAAGCCGTTGAGTGGGTAATCAGTTAAGTGAATAATCAATACCTAAGTACTCGCTGCTAAGCTAATTAGCGAGAGAGAGAGAGAAAGAGAAAAAGAGTGATAGAGAGAGAGAGAGAGAGAGAGAGAGAGAGAGAGAGAGAGATAGAGAGTGAGAGAGAGAGAGAGAGAGAGAGAGAGAGAGAGAGGTGAGAGAGGGGGGGGGAGAAAGCGAGAGAGAGAGAGTGAGAGAGTGAGAGAGAGAGAGAGGGGGGGGGGGAGAAAGAGAGAGAGAGAGAGAGCGAGGGAGAGAGAGAGAGAGAGAGAGAGAGATAGAGATAAAGATAGAGATAGAGATAGAGATAGAGATAGAGATAGAGATAGAGATAGAGATAGAGATAGAGATAGAGATAGAGATAGAGATAGAGATAGAGATAGAGATAGCGATAGATATAGATATAGATATAGATATAGATATAGATATAGATATAGATATAGATATAGATATAGATATAGATATAGATATAGACATAGATATAGATATAGATATAGATATAGATATAGATATAGAGATAGATAGATAGATAGAGAGAGAGAGTAAAAGAAGGAGAGAGAGAGAGAGAGAAAGAAGTAGAGAGAGAGAGAGAAAAAAAGGAGAGAGAGAGAGAGAAAAAAAAGGAGAGAGAGAGAGAGAGAAAGAAGGAGAGAGATAGCTTTTAGTTAGCTGTAGTTAACTTTAGCTACAAATAAAATATTCTTATTTGCCAAAAATCAAAGCTAACGATTCCCTCGCTATATGCAAATGCAAGGTACGTTAAAGCCTCTAGAGTTTGACATTATTTTCATTCAATTTTAGGGTAGATTTATCCTATATAATATTGACTACGCATGCATGTATTTGGCATCTCTAGCTGAAGAGGTCTTCAAGTTGTGCTTGAAAAAACAACTTAAAATATCGATTTTTATCGATCATAAGAATCGAGAAAATGACACTAAATGTGTCATCTCTATTGATCTCCAGATCAAGAGAGTTATACCAGAAATACCTAATGTCCATGGCATATATTTGCAGTAAAACATACCCCGCATTGCCATTTGCAATGGGTATCTTGATACTGAAAGGAGCTGCTCTTGAATGTCAGGCACTTAATGGTCTTGTTTATCTAAGCAGCTGACTTTGGCAATAATCTGTGTAGCGCAGCTGACTAACACCTGCTACACACACACACACACACACACACCTACACACACAGAAGAAATTTACAAGCCTTTTTTGATGTTTTCTGAGAACTGGCTGATTAAGAGAACAACAACAAATGGCCGCATGACTGCCAGCCACGCCCATCGTGTGACCAGAAAACCGCCCCACATCGACGAGCAAACAAAAAGCAACAGAAAAAAACATGCGAATTGGCCCATTGATAAGACCAACAGGTGGGCAAAATAAAAAGGTAAGAGGAAGCAGCAGCAACAGCAGCGGCGGCGGCGGCAGCAGCGATCAGCGACGTTAACTGCGCTTTAGCCATATCTTATCGATAGACATTGTTCCAATTGCCAAGCCAATTACTCTCACTCACACACACACAGGCACACAGAGACAGACAGACAGACAGACAGGCAGGCACAACAGGTAGCTAATTGCTGTGGCTCACCTGTGCTCCGGGCCAAGCGTCTCTGGCAGGGATAACTGTGCAG
This sequence comes from Drosophila leonis, assembly GCA_035045365.1. Lineage (NCBI taxonomy): Eukaryota > Metazoa > Arthropoda > Insecta > Diptera > Drosophilidae > Drosophila > Drosophila leonis. Next base: position 4,512,138 of record JAWNPC010000481.1, on the reverse strand, counting down.
CCAATTGCTGGCGTCTTAGCTGCAGCAGTTGCCGTTGCTGTTGCTGTTGCTCTTGTTGATGTTGTTGCTGTTGTTCGTTTAGAGTTGTCGCTGCTGTTGATTTAGGATTGTCACCAGCTGCTGCTGCTGCTGCTGCTTGTCCTGGCAGCTGCAGCGCTGCCATGGAGCTTGTTGCACGCTCATCGACGGCGCAGTTGCTGCCACTAGCGACGTTGTTTGTCGATCTGTTGATTAGGCAAAGAAAACAGACGAGCGTCGGCCAACGCGGCGCATGAGTAATTTGTGCCACAGCAGAGCAAACATTAACCAAACACAAAACTGTTGCATGCTTTCAGGCGGCGGCATAAAAATACCGCCAAAGTAAAACTCACTAGCATATTGCTTTGGGCTTTATATGAAGGCGGCGTGTGCGTGTGTGTGTGTGTGTGTGTCTTCTTTCTAGTATGTATATATTTATAGAAAACGGTATATGATGGATTGTGTGTGCCACTGTGATCAGGCACTGCAAGTATCACTCGTTATTATTTTAGTTACTCGTTAGATATCACTCGTCACTTTAGACTTTCTGACTGCAAAAGTATCACTTAAGTGTTCAGATAGCTACTTTACCCTGCAGCGAGCTAGGCTCTGTTGTTTTATGTTACTCGCTACTTATTACTCGTTATATTTAACCCATTACTTTAGACTTGCTGACTGCTAAAGTAGCACAAAAGTGTTTAGATAGCAACTTTATCCTGTAGCTAGCTAAGTCCTGTTGTCTTATGTTACTCGCTACTTGTTACTCGTTACATTTAACTTTTTACTTTAGACTTGCTGACTGCCAAAGTAGCAATTAAGTGTTTAGATAGTAACTAGTAAGTAGTATCTAGTTAGACTATATTGTTTTATGTTACTCGTTACTTATTACTCGTCATATGTCAATCCTTACTCGTTCTCTTAGCAAATTAGTTATCTGCAATATCTTGTAGTTAGTTAACTTTCATAGCTGCATGATACTCGTTTCTCGCCCTACTTATATCTCATCACTTTATATCTTTTCTTGCCTGTTATAAGTAAGTTGTAATGAGTTGCATTGTCAAATGTTACTCGTCACTCTATTTACTTTGTTAGTTAACAGTCGTTATATTACTTGACTTCTATTCTAACTTCAGATGCAAGTTGAGTTCTTATGCCACTCGTTACACATGACTCGTCATATGCCACACGTTATATATACATATATTAACTTACATATTGAATGTTAGCTTTGTATTCTCTAAATTTCCAATTACTCATCATATTGCTCGTTACACGCGGGTATCAAGAACAGATTGAGTATCAACTACTCGAGTTCGTACTCTTGCCAATATTTATCTAAAATCTTCTCTTATCTAAAATTGACAAATTTTAGCTATTTGTACGTAATTTTCTATAAGCGTTCTAATCTAGATAGAGCGGATATCGGATTGCCTAGATGTGGAATTGAAATGCCCTTGTAACATATAATGGTTCCATTCTACAGTTATTAATTGCAACTGTTTAGCTAATTGAGAAGAGCAAGTTGCTCAATTGATGAAATTGATATCAAGCATATATATAGGTCTATATATACTTATAGATATATTGATATTAATATAGATATAGACTATGTCTGGTTTAGGCTTGTACTAGGAAAAACAAATGCATTGAAATCTGAATTTTAAAGCGCATTTTCCACTATGCCAGTTGAAATTGAATCAGCCGTCATCGTCTACTTTCACACTGTACTATATCAAAACAAATGCAATTTACCTCAGCTCTTATAGTTAGGGTCTGATTGTACAACAATTTTCAGTCAATTATAAACTAATTTGCACCGTTCATATGCGAATGACATTTCTTCTATTGTGCCCGCTTCCTTTGCTATTTAAATGCATCGATTCTGTCTCTTGAATTATTCAAGTCCGTTAGCCAAATGTGTTGAAAGGCTCGTCGGCTACCTCTAAATTGCACCAGTCGCTTCCACCTGGCACCTCGGCTGCATAGACACGTGTGTAGTGGCCCAGCAACAATTAAAAATGCATATTTCATAAGCTTCACAAGTTCTTTTCCCATATGAGCGAAGCGTTTCATTTGCATTTTTAATCTGCGGCAAAATGATGGAAAAATTCTAAGTGCCTTATGGGGTCTGAGTATATTTCCAAATTCTCCATGAAAGGAATGACCTTTCGAAAAGTCCGACTAAGCTAAAACGAACTTCTAGATTAACCCATTTCAAGTCGGTGCAACTCTCATCGAATATTTATAGCCATTTTAACCTTTGACTTTTAATACTGGCAATGCTAAGACTCCCAGCAAAGGTAACAATAGCTTTGGAGACTTCAACAACCGTGAATTTATATTAAGAACAACAGCAATGATACATTTTGGACAGGCATGAAAAATAGTTGGAACCTTGTGGAGACTATAAAAAGTCTATGGAGACTTACAACAAGCGTTTGGCTATAGTTGAATTATAAAAAAAAATGCTTTTGGAGACTTTATTGCGCCTTGACTTATATTAAAGATGAAAACGAAAAGATTTTGGAGACATTATACTGCACTAAACAGTTGGTGGAGACTTTAACAAAGTTAACAAATGTTAAAATGTTTTTGGAGACGTTTACAAGAATTGAGTTTCAATTTGCTTTTGTAAACTCTCAAATTGTATTAAAAACTTAAATGAAGAGTTTTTGGAGACATTAGCAAACTTTAGAATTGTGAAAAGATTCTATTAAAATGATTTTGGAGACTTCATTAGCAATAGCAATAGACTTCAAGTAAGTAAAGATGGGTTTGAAGACTACAAAGAACCTAGAATATATTGATAGACTAAAAACAATAAGTTTTGGAGACAGTCAACTTGACAATTATATATAGATTCTCCAATGAAAAGCTTCTGTAAAGCTTTTTATTATGAAGACTTTCGTCAATTCTAAACTATAGAAGAACAGGTAGAAACATTGTATATACTATAGGAGATATACGCTTTTACGGTTTGCCACACCCCCTATGGGCGTAGATATATCGGCCATATCTTTTTGATCCGGCTTTGTCAATGCAAGTCAATTTCTCTCTCTGTAGCAATTTAAATAGTAACATTTCTGAGATAACGCTAATAGTATTTTCGGGAAAATCTTAACACTTTAACAGACGTGGATAGCCAGCGAGTATATATTCCAAATTTCAAGACTCTAGCTTCAAAAGCGTTTGTTTCGGGCTCATACGGACAGACGGACAGACAGCCAGACGAACATTGCACATATCTAATATATACTCATTTCACTTTGTTAAGGAGTTGAACACAAAACCAATAACTCAGTTCACCTTGTGTAGGTAAATTTGAAAAATTCAATCTAGTTAGCATTTGCTCCACATCGAGGCGAGGCTATGAGCTGAGCATTTATTTTATTTCAGTTGATATGTGGATTCCGTACAGAACAGTTCACTTTACAAAAATTTAAATTATAATCGTATCTCAGTTTTTCATATTTTTTTTTTTTGCGTTAAATATTTTTCGTTTTACAAATTTCCAAATTCCAACGTAAATTTATATCGTGTTTAGCAGAGGAACCACTCAACTGTTGAGGCGAACCTTAGTCCATGAGAAGAGCAGAAATAACCAAGAACCTGAAAGGACGTCGGATCAACGATTCGCAATCAACATATCCTCAAACACATACACACCCATTTACACAAGAAGACACGATGCCTAAACAGCCGGTGAGCGTTAGGAATAGCTCCCTTAGTGCAGTGGAGCAATATGAGCTGAATCAATGGCTGGAAGAGAATGAAATAAGCTCGTCGAACTTGCGACGAGCCTTTACGGATGTCCTGCCCTTGGCGCGTCTATTGTTGCGTTACTATCCGGAGATAATAGATCTCAACTACTACCCCCCTCGGAATAGCATACAGAACAAGGTCTACAATTGGGAGACGTTCAACAGACGTGTTCTATCCAAACTGGGCTTGGAACTGACCAGGGAACAGATGATTTCCGTCGCACGCAGCGTGCCCGGCACTGTGGATCAGCTGCTGTATAGCGTAATGCGTGTCCACATGGCAGACGAGACAAGGGCGCGCGAGCAGCGTGTTAGCAGCGAGGACGAGGACGAATCGGCAACGGCAACACTGCAGCCATCTGTCGAAACGGACGAGACCAAGCCGGAAGCACAGAAGTCATTGAACTTGCCGATGCCAATGCCATTGCCATTATCATTGGCACTGCCCTTATCCTTGCCGCATTCCAACAAGCAGAGGAAGTCCGAGGCCAATGAGGATCCAGCAACAGTTCGAGTCAAGAACCCGAAACAGGCACCAGTGACACCGACGCCAGCCGTACGCCATCGTATGGGTCTATCGCGTAGCGTCACTGGGATGGGTGTTGGGACCGTAGGACGTGCGGGACGTAATAGACGACAGACGCATCAGCATAGGCATGGCCACTCAGCAGCAGCTGCTGCCGAATCATCATCCGTGGCAACAGCAACCACAGCAGCCACAGCGGCAGCAGGATCACTAACGGCAACATCGTCGCGACAAAGAGGTGAACAAGTTAATGTGCTACCAAAACAACGTACGGTACTTTATTCCATCTATATGCAGGCCGTCAATCAGCTGCAGCGAAAAAACGCTAAGATCGCTCGATTCGACCAATGGAGCGCCCATCTGGAGAATGTGTTGCAGCTGAAGTGCGAGCGGATCGATGAGTTGCAGCGCCAGGTGGCCGCTGCAATGTTGGCCACCCGGCAAAAGGGGCGACGATTTAGACAGAAGAAGCGCCACATGCCGACAACCATAGGTGGCATGCTCGAGGCTGCAAAAAGGTTATAGTACAACACACCCACACACACACACACCAACACACACACACACACACACATACACATACAGACTTACAGCCCCACACACACACACAAACAGACACACACCCACACACATCCAACCTCACCCACACTAACTCACAAATACGCTCAATCAATTAGACCACGTCGTATCCGTTCGACTGCTCACATACGCATATAACTATATATCTTTATATATATATACACACGATACATATATACATATAGCTATGTGTATACATATACATATATGCGTATATATACATATTTAGATATATATCAAATTGGACGCCGCTTCATCTTCCCTGCCATATTTCGATCCCGTTTAATTTCTCTCTGATATGTCAATTTATTAACATTCAAATTTTTTTTCGGCCAAGCATCACACGGGAATTCCCAATCTGATTTCGGCCATATCGAAAGCAAAATCCATTCAAGAAACTGAGAAACTTAAATATATTTGTAATTTCAAAATCTGTAATTCAAATAAACAAATTATTAACAAGCTTGTTAGCGCATTTACACACAACGACTTTTGTAATTCCCAAAATGTTTTAGCTACAACATCGCTTGGCCGAGAGTTGCCCAACGAGTTTGCGGCATTTGGTATACTTTTGTTTGGGTGTATTGCTTGAATGTATGACTAATATTTGGAAAAGAGCTTTGGTAAAAGCTTCTATTCAGCGAGGATTGCCAGGGAAGTTTATTGGTCACAAATTTGTAGCTTTTGCGTTGATTAAGCGCTAAGCACAAGTCGCTTTTGTGAAAGCTTCTTTAAACTACTCATTAAATAGAGCTTTTATGGACACTAAAGAAACGATTGGCAGGCAAGTTTATGGGACCGAGAGTTTCCCAATGAGTTTGCGGCATTTGGTATACGTTTGTTTAGGTGTAAGCTTTAGGTAAAAGCTTCTATTCAGCGAGGATTGCCAGGCAACTTTAAATATACGGGTTATTTGTCACAAATTTGTAGCTTTTGGGTTGATTAAGCGCTAAGCAAGTCGCTTTTGCGAAAGCTTCTATAAGCTCGTTGCTAAAGTGAGCTTTTGTGAAAGATATTATTTTAAATGATATTAAGTTTCACTCTGATTAAGCGCGTAGCAAGTCGCTTTTGTGAAAGCTTTAAAGAAACGATTGCCAGGCAACTTGATGGGATTAAGTATGTATAAAATGCCTGCGAATTTGTAACCTTTGAGCTTTTGCGAAAGCTGGAAAGAGCTATTGTGATGGCTTCCTCAAGCTTCATCATTTATGCTTCCAAAATCAAGCCAAAATATACAGAGCTTTATCGATATAAAGAATATGGAATGCAATATTTGGAAAAAGACGATTCATTTCAAGTTGGTAGCTTTTGCGCTTGTCGAGATCCACGAGTTCAGAGAGACAGACAGACAGAGCTAATTTAACTCAACTGTTGCACTAGATCAAGAAAATATACATAGATATATCAACTATATATGGATATATCATATACATAGATGAAGTGAACCACATCTTTTTCTGCTTGAAAGCCAAGAAATGTCCTGATTTAAATTACAAAATTGAAGTAAAAATCAGAGAGAGGTGTGAAATATTTTTGATGCTAAGCTCGAACATAGCTGAATCGGAACAAACTGTGCGCCAGTTGTCATAAGTTGTATATATATATAATATATATTTTCTATTATCAAATATTCTTCACAATTTAAGACTAGCACAAACCGTGCAAAATGCACACAATCAGCAGCAAAGACCTCAGCGGCGAGGAGATGGCCGAAGTACACAAGTGGCTACAACAGTATGACGTGAATATAATGCGTTTGCGACGCGAGTTCTCGGACGTTTTGCCATTGGCGGAGATGATGAAGCGGGATCATCCACGTTTGGTCGATCTGAACAACTTCCCAAAGCGCAGCAGCGTCCAGCTGAAGGTGGCCAATTGGGAGACGTTCAACTATAAAGTGTTGGCCAAATTCAATTTGACTTTAAGTCGTGAATTTATCGAGCTGCTCTCGACGGGCGCCCATGGGGCGGCCGAGGTGCTGCTGCATGAGATCATGCGACTGAAGAAGCGTCAACGTGTCGTCGAGACTAGAAATGCGATTCTGGCCCAGGAGCAAATCTGGGAGGAGAACGATGAGGTGAAGACGGTGGTCGTCAACAAACAGGTGGGCGACGGCATCGTTCAGGTGCCACAAAAGATGATTCTCTATTCGCTGTATGAGAAAATGGCACGCGACAATCAGGCAAAGGATCAAATCATCGAATCGAATCAAAAGCGCTTGGCCCACATGGAGAACATCATCAAGGTAAAGACCGAGCGCATCGACGAGCTACTCATGCAAATGGGCAAGGCCCCCAACAAGCTATGCAACAGTCCACGTCTGCAGTGTTCCAGTGTCACACGACTGCCATCCACATCGATGATAAGCTATGAGGCATTGGGCGCTATACGTAAGCGACATCCAAATACGCCAGCCTCATCCGATTAGAGGCTTGCTCACACATGAATACAGAGAGGAGGGGAGAATGAAGAAGAATCAGAAAGAAAAAGAGAAGGAGAAAAAGAGAAAAATAGAAACAAGCAAATAGGAAAAACAAAAAAAATATAGAGCGGGCAATAAAAAACAGAAAAAGAGAAAAAAAAAAACAGAAAAAAGAATTAGAATTGGAAAAAGAATTAATAAGGATTTGCTCAAAGAGCGAGAAAACACAGAGATTTAAGGAAGACGGAAAGAGAATAAGAAAGACATAGAGAGAGAGAGAGAGGAAAGCGTCAACGAAGAGGAGTGAAAGCAAAAGAAACAGAAAGAAAGATTGACTATTGCCACGTTGTTGCAGTTTCAACGAGTTACATAACACACACAACCACCCACCCACACAACCACCCACCCACACACACACACACCCACCCACACTGACACAGGCATATATTTGTATTATCAGATCGTAAGATCGCCTGTTTATTTCTTGTATTTGAATGTCTTTAGTTCTAATTAACATTTTCTATTTTTGGCATCTTCCTGTTTTTCGACAAACGAACTACCCAAATTTTAATCGAACATTTTGAAATTATAGTCGAAAACGATTAAATGTGTTCCAAATTTAAAACATAAAATTTGGAAAAAAAAATTGGTTTTATTTTAATTTAAAGAAGTTCAATTGAATTAAATTTGATTTTTCAGATCTAGGGAAGCCCGAAGAATGTTTCAAAGAAACTTTTGAAAGATCGAATTCGAAAATAAATGATTTTGTTTTCTATTTGACTGCAGCGTTTCATTTCCCACTCGTCCCACAAAAGCTCAATTTATACTTTTCGTCCACGCAGTTTTTGCCTTTGCTTCGCATCTTACGCGATCCTTGAGACTCCTGGCGCACAACTTACATTTCAGTTCCATTAGTTCCATACTAAATGGTTTTATATAACAAACTTTTTTATTTTAAAAACATTTTAGATGAAGCCAAATATATTTTTCAATTCCATTTGTTGCATTTAATATAATTGCATGGAACGACAACTAGGATCATTTCACTCGTTTCACTTAAAAGTGTGGGATCTAATGACCATTCTGACAGGCTATATTTTATTTCCATTCGTTCCACTTAGTAGTATAGTATCTAACGATAATTTTGACAGTCTATGTTTCATTTCCATTCATTCCACTTCCACTACTTCCACTCAATATTTTTTATTTTAAAAACATTTTATATGAAACCCAATATATTTTTGGCACATTGAAGTTTCAATTCCATTCGTTGCACTTCATAAATTTGCATAGAACGACAATAGGGAATTTTTTTTTACTGGTTTCACCTAAAAGTGTGGTATCTAATGACCATTCTGACAGGCTTTATTTCACTTCCACTCGTTCCACCTGATAGTCTTGTATCTGATGGCTATTTCGACAGTCTATATTTCACTTCCACTAGTTCCACTCATTAGTCTACCATCTAACAACCATTTAAACAAGCTATGCTTCACTTCCAAGCATTCCACGCAATAGTAACCAAATTTAGCTAGTGTTTCACTTCCCATTCGTTGCACACTGACTCTAACAACTACATACGCTAGCTATCATCTATGATTATGTCTCTAGAACTCTATGCGTACCTGGCCTTGAGCAACAGACGCTTCTTGATCGCTGGCCGAACGGATGCTGTCTCCTGGCTGCTGCTGCTGTTGTCGTTGTTACTCTGGCGACTCCAGTGCCAGCTGCCGTTGCTGACAGTCAGGCTCTGGGCGAGACAGAGCAAGGCGCTGCCGCTGCCCGTGCGATACATATTGTATATATATAATTGTGTTCGCTCCTCGGGGGGTTTGTTTACGAGTAGCTGGCATCTATCTCTGTGCGTCAAATTTGCAGCTTGATGGCTTAATTAAATTAAGTTTTATGGACTTGCTGTGGGCGTGTGTTTGTCCGTCTGCCCGACTATACAAATATATATATACTAAATATATATATATATATATCTATATATATAATATATATGCATATATATATATATATATATCTATATATGTATGTAAATGAGCGTTAAACGCTTTGATAAGCATTAAAGTGCACAGAGACAAATACAATTTAGCGTGTCAGGTCAGCCGCATGCCTCCCCACAAAGTGTCTTCAATTACATGTGCGAATTTAATACCAACGACCGCCGTTACATGCAATTATATATACATATACATATACATATAGATATACATATATATATATATATATATACATATTCGTATTATTGGTGTCTTTGATTGACTTCGTTTTCGCTTAGCACGGCACAAGTATAGGACGCTGACTGCGTGCCCAAATGTGTTGACAGCGCAATTTTATACGAACAGCCAGTTTGGGTCAGTGCGAGGGTTGCAGCAGCTAACTAACTAATGCATGACTCATAGACTTGGCTAAAGACAGCTTAAAGTGGCCTACACACTCAAGCTGAGCCGCTTAGCTTGAGTGCTTTGGCAGCCCATCAGGCTGAACCGCTCTTGAACCGTTTCAAGCGATATGAAACATATCATTTTTAATAATAATAATAATAATAATCGTATTGATTTAAGACGACGTCATTGCTGCTTAGTTTGAACCGTTTTTGAACCGGTTCACGAAACAAAAGCTGAACTATGATTCAGTTCAGTTCTCAAAGAATGTTTGAAGATAATGTGTGCCTAGCAATCGAAGGCATGAAAGCTCTATAGAAGATATCAATCCGAACCAAATTTGTTGCGGTTCAGATTATAAGAGTCTTAATCTTAGTCTATGCGGCTGGCGAAGTATAGTTCTAAGTTATAAGTCTAACAATCCTTAGTACTACTTTTTGTAAGTTTAGTTACTTGATTTCCGTACTTGATTTCCAGATCTAGCTAAAGTTTCTTAGAACGAAACTCTTTTGATCCGGTTCACAAAACTAATAATACGAACTGTTCATTATTTTGTGTAGTAAGCATATAAATGAACCAGTGAACCGATATGAGCTGGCACAAAGAGTTCATTTATTGTGCAGCACTTGATGCGAGTGTTTTGGGCGCTGTCACGCCCCATGTGACACCCAACTCAATTGACACAGCCTTGCGCTTTCTCACGGCCCTGTCCCTGAATTTGTGTTGTTTTGCGCGAATTGCATTTTTGAAATTTAAATTTTTGTGGCAAGTTAAGCAAAAGAAAAGGCAATTGAATACGTGAACAAGTATCGATTTACAGAGTCCAACTCTATACAAGCTAAAGAACCATATCGAGTGCACTGAAAGAGCAAATAGAAAGCAAATAGAAACTACACTAGACATACAACAATTTGAATCATGAATTATCGCACATTGATTATCAATCATCTATTATCAAACTTCAATCATCAGCCGTTAAACGTCAATCAACAATCATACGTAGTAGCCAATCATCAATCATCAGTCATTAAACTACAATCATCAATCATAAATTATCAACTTTCAGTCATCAGTCAATAATTATCAGCCATCAATGAGCAATCATTAGTTATCAATCATAAATAATGAATCATCAATCAGCAGTCATCAGTCATCAATTATCAAGCATCAAATTACAATCATCAGTCATCAATCATCAATCAACAAACATCAAACTGCAATCATCAATCATTAATAATTAATTATTAGTCATCAATCATCAATCAAAAACCATCAATCATCAATCATTAATTATTAGTCATCAATCATCAATCATGAACCATCTATCATCAATCATCCATCATCAATCATTAATCATCAATCATCAAACATCAATCACTAATCAATCATAGAAATCTAATAGCATCAATCATCAAGCAATCGCAATTTTATCATATAGTTTCGATAAATATCGATATTTTTACTTAGTTTTTTGAAGCACAGCCATAACGCCAAGGCTCAAATACACTTCTAACATCTTCCAAACTCATTTCATGAGCTTTAGTACATAAATTCAGAGTATCTGCTAGTCGGATATGCCGTGCTGAGCCACTCTTGCTTGTCTTCTTTTCTCTTTGTGCATGTTTCAACCCTTTTTAGCATAGAATTCAATTGCAATCGTTGAGAGCCTGGCAAGGGCAAAGTTTATTAACCCATTGTGTGTGTGTGTTGCATGTAGATGGTCTTGAGTAGACGGGGGAGTAGAGTATAGAGCCCCGACGAATGCAATGCAAATTGCATTAGAAAGGCAACCGCAACCCCAACCCCAACCCCAACCCAAACCCAACCCCAACCCCTAACCCATGAACAACCCCAGCAAATAGCGAACATAAAAATTTCATGACACGCCGCAATAAGATTTTAATAGAGCTGGACTGCGGGCCGAAGAGTTTGGGGTAGACAAATGTTGGCACGCAACTAATTAAATGGCGACAATGTTGCCAGAGGCAATGAACTCCACCCCGTCCCCACTGCCCCATGCCCGCCATCGTAATAGAGACCCGCCGCTGCCTCGATTGTGTCGGCATAAAGTGGAACAATTTTACGCGCGATTTTTGATTTCAACGGAAATTGTGATAACAAATTAACGCGTCTTTCCTCCTCCTCTTTTTTCGTCTCTTCCTCTCGCCTCCTCCCACGTTTCCCGCACACTTTGATTCATTACGCAATTTAGTGTTGTTAGTTAAAAACTTAACTTCCGCTTACAACAGCTGACACGCCCCCACAGCCACGAGCCAATTGACAAACAATTTTCGGAAAATTTACAGAATGCGAGAAAGCAAAAAAAAAAATGTTCTAAAGAAATTTGGTGTTAATGGAAATGTATGCCAAAATTTGCCTTTGACGTGGCTCGTAAATATTGTGTGGAAAATCTGTTGAAAATTCTATTTGCTAACACACAAGCAACACAGCAACGAGCATGAATCGAATCCCGGAAGATTCAGCAACAGAATTTATGAAAGCACGAAGAGAAAAGATTATAGACGAAGTTGAAATACCCTAACTTTATTCTCATTGCAGTGTTCTAATCTTGTTTTGATATAATTTAATATAATATAAATTTCACTGCAAAGTTGACTTAAGAAATTTTGTAGAGTAAAAGTTCAGTTTTAACTGATTTTTCAGATCAAGTTATAGAAATGTCTCTATGCATGGTATAACACTTTGATATACTGCAAATTGTGTGTATATCTTAGAAGTTTCTTCTGAAACTTCTAAGATATACACACAATTTGCAGTATATCAAAGTGTTATATGTTTAGTTTAGCTGTAAAGCAAAACAAGTGAAGTTTTCATGCAAACTATCAACAAATTATGTTTATCACAGTCGCACTATTATTTTGATGAACACAGCTGTAGTTTGATCGTAAATATCTGCACAAACGAATCTATTTGCTACAGAAAATCAAAGAGTTCTGGTTTTTCCCTAATAGATTTATGACTAATAGATCTTTCTTTATATATATATTTATATATATATATATATATATATATATACTCTAATGAATATAATTTATATTGTTGTTTGTGCATTAACATTATGTATATTGCTTATATATCAGCCAATATCGCTTATCAGCTTGATGACTGTAGGAAAACAAAACCAAATAGCAAACTCACAGAGCCACAAGCAATGGTAGCATGACTAAGTAGCAGACCATCAAATACCCTGTAAGCAATGAACTAAGGAAAATTTCAACTGAAAATACAAAATTCAAGAAATTTTTGAATCAAATGGAACTTAAAGTAGAATTTTGGATATTGTTTCATATGTATTACAGTTGAAAAACTCGTATATTTTATAATATACTTTAACGTATTTCATTTAAAAAATATTTTCTAAAAGTTCAGTTTCTGCTGCCCCCAAATGTAGCTCTTAGCTTATTTACAGGGTATACGAAAACTTCTAAATTTGTTTTTAGGCATAACAAAGCAATAAACGCAGTATACACATAGCACCTATCGATAATGATATACCAGTCATTATATAATACTACCATAGAAATGAATTGCTTTAACTCGAAGTTCAATTCTGGATTCTATTTTCAGAGGTTTGACTAAGCTTTCGATATGAAAAGTATTTATAACTGCATTAGAAATCTAATTAGTTTTTATTTAAGAAGAAGCTGAAATCGAAAGTTATAGAAATGGAAGTTTACTTCAGCAATTCTTTAATAATGAGCGGGCATATCCGACGGCGCACTACTTTAAATAGAAGCTAAACACTTTTCTCACTCTAGTTTATAGACTCTACAACTTTTTTTTAAGAGCTTTAGATAACATAGCATGCCAGCTAGAGAAAGTGTAAGCTAATATGCCTGTCTGGGCGCACGGCAACGGCGTAGTGCAAGCAGGTTTCGGTCAGAGCAAAGATCTAAACAAATTATTGGCTCGTATTCGCTTTGCTTTGCGTCAGCTCTAAAATGCACAGCCATAAATAATTGTTTGCCCCCAAAACTGAACTGTCTATACATTATATTTTTTGTTTATACCCTGAGTCCATTAACAATCGCTACGCAGGGTATATTGTGTGTAGCAGAGAGTAGAAGGAGTGGACAATTCAAGATATATTTCTGAGCAGCAGCAATAGATGAGTTGATCTGTCTGTCTCTTTTAGATATTAGAGCTTTCTGTATCCAATCAGGGATTGCCTTATTTACATATTGCCATGAAATCGATTAAAATCGATGATAAACTTTAGTTATTGGAGCTAATTTTAAGAGCTGATGTCTCCATTCTAGGGCTTAAAAAGTCTTCTAAAGTATACACAGATCCACTTTTTGGACAGCTTCGTCCTATATCATCTAATTTTCTAGGAATATCAATAGATATGTGCCTAAACTTGCAATTCCAACACAATCGAACTACACATACCAGAGTTATAACAGTTCGGCGCTGTATTCAGGGTATTTGCTAGTCGTTCACTCTCGACTTTCACTTGTTTTTGTGCCTATATCTATACTATATCAAATATGAAATATTTAGTCAATCTCTCCCTCTCTCTCTCTCTCTCTCTCCCTCCCTGCAAATTCATTTCAGATTTGGCATATCCAATGTGTAAATAGTTTTATGATCTTGCTATTCATATATAATATATACTATATATATATAGTATACATATATATATATACTATAGTATATATAGTATTTCACACTATTTGACTAAACAAAGTTCAAAATGATTTATGGCAATATTTTCGTAACGTTTTTTGCTTTTTAATTGTGATGATATAATTACGACAATTTGCGAGTCAGAATTTCTATTTGTTTACCACTCGGTGATAATTATACTCGTTCACACTGTATGAATGCATGCAATGCGAGTATATACGCTTTGTTCAATTCACGATCTACTGTAAACAAAGCTATAGACTTGAAATGCAGTAGACGAGTATGTGCATGTGCGAAAGCTGACAAATCAAAACTGTTAGATCTATAAGTTATTGATATCGATCTCTTTACGCATAGTTTGATTTGCTTTTTGTTTTTGTTTTTCTCATATGAACGAGTATGCTGCTGTCGTTGATGCCCAACTGCAAGCTTTCTTACTTGTTGAGCGTGCGATCTTCTATCTATATAATTTTTTGTTTTCTGCCGGTTCACACAATTATATAATAGCAGGCATTAAATTAGAGTTGTTCTGTGGGTGAATGTGTCGTGGAGGGGGGAGGAGGATAACACTTGCACTTTTGCTAGAAACATATCATTAATGAATCGAAATGCATACCTGCAAAGAGAACAAGAAAAACGTAGTACGTTAGCTTCATCTTGCAAGTGAATAGAAATATATATAGTATATAGTAAATAGTATATAGTATATAGTATATAGAATATAGAATATAGAATATGAATATAGAATATAGAATATAGAATATAGAATTTAGTACATAGTACATTATATAGGTAGGTTAGCCCTTATATCTAACTAATAATACTTATGAAGTCTCGTATCTAAAGGCTTTTAAAGCTCATCAAACTTTAAGCTCTATTTAATCAACTTTATATTGTAGAACACATAAAACCAATTTAAACTTAATCTAATCAAAAAATTCATTTAGTAAACTAAAAATAATTTTTAATTATTTTTAAATAAAATTATTTAAAAAATTATTTGTGTAATATATATTATTAACTTTAGTTAAGAATTTCTTGAATAAAAAAAGAATGTAGAGATTTAATACACACAAAATTATTGATAGATTTTTACAGTTTTTTAAGATTCATTCAAATAGATGGAATATGAATGAAAGAAAGTCTTAGAAACTTAAGCACCTCATATGAATAATATATATAATATTTTTTCCTATGAATAGAGACTAGAAAAATTGAGCTTTATAGCAACTTGATTAAGTCTACGATATTTTCTATATATATGTTATATACACTTATATATATGAATCATATATATATATCTTCTATATATACATACATATATATAGAATACATTTATTTTCTTTTAAATTTATGTTAAGTTTCAAAAACTTCTTTCGATTATTCTAGTTTAAGCACAGATCTTATAGATACACATATAATTATAGATATAGATATAGATATAGATATAGATATAAATATATATAAACACACACTTATATTTAAACACAGCTTCAATAGATCACTCTCTATTCCTTTTCAGTTTCAAATATTCATTTCTATATGACAAATGCAGCTCTGAAGCTGAACTTTGCTTAGCTTCAAACATTCTTTAAGAAATTTCTTCACACAGTTGAACTAAATTTTCACGTACAAAACACAATTGAAATGCGGATTCTTAGCTTTGCACTCGCACAGCAAAAAAAAAAAGTAACTAAATAACTAGAAGATAGTACGAGAAAATGATTTATGACAGCATTTTAACGTACCGAAAACAGAAAAAAAAATTAAATAAATAAATAAAGAATTGCTGAACAAAAATTCAACAATTTCTTTTGTTTTTGTTTTTATCTAGTTTTTGTTATTTTTTTCTTGTTTCGAATTTGCGGCAAAAGATTCGCTTGACGGCAACTGACAAACTGAAATATGTGAAATTATTAAAATCCATTCAATGGCATCTAAGTAGAAGTACACACACACACACGTATGCGTGTGTGTGTGAGAGAGAAAGAGCGAGAAAGAGAGACAAACACATTTTGCTGTCAATTGAATGTGAAGTGTGTTTCACAGATCGCAAACAGTTGAAGGCAAAATGCGAGAGCTTCTGGACACACACAGGGTAGGGGGCTGTCTATATAGACACACATACATACATATACATACATATATATACATATTATATATATATTTCCATGCATGTATATGTGGGGCATTATCAGCGTGTTTATATTAAGTGTGACACTCGTTTATGGGTGTTTTCGAGTGCAATGCATTAAATGCAAGCGATTATCTTTTAACACCCAAAGCTAATCTCAGCTGCAGGGGGGAACACATCAAGTGACAAAGAGAGAGCGAGTGGAAGGGAGAGCAGCCAGGTAATGTGTAGCAGCTATTCACATTCGATAGTTCATTGGATTTCAGCTCACTCGAAGCAACAGGCAATTTACAATTTTTCTACTTTGAAAGAACTTTAACTAAGTTTTTGATATTTGAATTCAGTTTCAAGTTAAGTTCAAACTATTCCAAGAGCTTTACAAGTATTTTAAAGCTTTTGTGAATATGTACTTTAGTCTTAAGTGATATATGAAGCACATTCTTTAGTTTATATTACTTTCAATTAGCTGTTCGATGAAAAAAGCTTGATGAACTTAAGCTTTAAAGCTTTCATTGACTTGCATTTTTATATAAAAATGTATATGAAAATGTTGTCTTTAACATAAATCACGAATAAATTAAGGCTCTGCTCACACTTAAGGCTATATAAGTTTTCACCAAAGCCTTAAAGCTCACACAAGTGCATATATTTAGATATTATTACAAATAACCTCACGCTCGCTCAGTTAAACTTAAGAATTTTACCTTAAGAGAAAACGTTTAAGAACGCTTAAAGCCCGCTTTAAGCTTTTCGTACACTTAAATCCATGTGAGCCACTCATCAAGCTTTAGAGCTCACATAACGGATATATAAATTTTATACACTCAAAATGCAATTCGATTATTTTGAAGATTTCCGATTTAAGAACACTTAAAGCTCGCTTCAATATTTAAGCACACACTACGCACTTCACACTTTCAGCAGCAATGCCTGAGTGTCGTGCATGAAGAACGCTACTCCAGAGTACCCAACTAGAGCTTATGTAACCGTATCAGTTTTAAAACTAAGCAAGGGCAAAGCGCAGAGTTCAAAGCACAAAACTCACATGAAAAACTCATTTGCTAAAGCCATTCAGCTGTAGATCGTAACTAATATGTAGATCTATACATATATAAATAAATATAGATATATATTAGATATTGGTTTAGAAAGTTTATTGCAGTGTAATTCTCAACTCGTTCTAGTTTAGGAATAGTTGCAATCGCTCTATGACATGTATATTATATAAAGTATAGTTCCAATCCTAACAACAAATATTAGTTCCAGCTTGATATTTAGAGCTTCAAAGAAGTTCTCTTATCTCTTATCTCGCACTGTTTGCTGCAGGGCAAGCCAAATGATCTGTGAAAAGTAGATCATTAAAAACATATTGAAGATTCGAATTCGAATTCGAATTGCCTTCCATTAGACCTGAATGAAAATGGGAATAGCGTAAGTTATAAAGTGTTTTATCAGGTGGATTATCAACCATAGCAAAAGTTCAATTACATCACTGACATAGATGTGGGGTGGATAAGTTCTCTAAGCGATCTCCATTTAGTAGCCGAATAACTATCAATTGGCAAATCAATTGACATTTCAATAGATGTTTGTTTTCTCATTGACAATCCAATCATAATTGCTCCAAATATTGTTGAAGTTAAAGAAATGAAGATCAAAAAGCGTAGCAAGTGTACGCAAATCGACTACAAAATTCTAGCACCTGGCTGTAAGACTCGCATGACAAGCAATAGAGAGCGCGACACTACGAGCAAGAATCGAAACCAAGCTTGGTATATATCTGTTGAAGTATATATGATATCATATATATTTAGATATTAAGATTATGAAGAAATATTCTTGAAAAATTAAAGAAAACTTTTTTTAGGAAAAAAATTTTCAAGTGCATCATATCATCATATCATCATAATATCATACCATCATATCATCATATCATCATATCATCATGCCATCATATCATCATATCATCATATCATCATATCATCATATCATCATATCATCATATCATCAAACCATCATACCATCATACCATCATATCATCATATCATCATATCATCATATCATCACATCATCATATCATCATATCATCATATCATGAAACCATCATACCATCATATCATCATATCATCATATCATCATATCATCAACCATCATACCATCATACCATCATATCATCATATCATCATATCATCATATCATCATATCATCATATCATGAAACCATCATACCATCATACCATCATATCATCATATCATCATATCATCATATCATCATATCATCAAACCATCATACCATCATACCATCATATCATCATATCATCATATCATCAAACCATCATACCATCATACCATCATATCATCATATCATCATATCATCATATCATCATATCATCATATCATCATATCATCACATCATCATATCATCATATCATCATATCATCATATCATCATACCATCACATCACCATATCATCATATCATGAAACCATCATACCATCATATCATCATATCATCATATCATCATATCATCAAACCATCATACCATCATACCATCATACCATCATATCGTCATATCATCATATCATCATATCATATCAAACCTAACCCGCTACAATTTTCAGAGTCTTCCATAAGTTACAAACTTTCCAAGCTGCCCTCAGATCTTATCAATTCGTTTACATGTGTACATGTGTTTACTTTCAAGAATTCTCCTTAAGTTCATATTTAGTTAGTTTTTTTTCCCAGTTGTTATCATATAACATTTATTTAATTCATTTACAACGTAAAAATTCTTGCAATTTGCAAATGATATTCGAAACCTATAACGAACAATTGACCCATTTGAGTTAATGTTCTCAGCAAAGACAGAGAAACAAAGAAAGGGTGTGAGAGAGAGAGAGAGAGAGAGAGAGAGCGAGATGCTACCCCTTAAACGGGCATTGCATGTTGCCTTTGATAAAAATATAACAACAAAACAACAAGTAAAAGTGCTCGAATCGAGAGTGCACGACTGAAAGATACCCTGAACGTTATGCACAAACAAATATTGTGAATAACTTTGATGAATATGAATACGACATAAAAATATGAATATGACTAAAATGATTTTAAAACACAATAAACAAACAAACAACCAAAAAAGAAAGCAACAACAACTAAAAGCACAAGTATAGATCCTTAAAGATCAGATGGGATTCGTAGACCATATACATACAACATATCATATATAAGCTTATAGCGCTAGACAGGCGAATTGGGCTAGGTCGATTCGATGCATTAGCGCATTCTGATTATAAAACTGTCTGCACAATAAACATTTTACCAATATACCCTGTTTATACATTTTCCATGGATCCAGGGTATATTTGAAAAAAAAAATTTTGCTGGAAATTCAATCAACGCGAATGCACTCGAAAAATGTATTCACAAAAACGTATCGCCCACATGGAAATGACACTCAACATATGTATATATATCTATATAGTTATACACTCAGAATGCAGTGGACAATATAAGTGGAACTGGAAGAGCAACAACAACAAAGGCAACAAATTGCACGCATCTTTCAATTGAGGAGGTTAGTTGTCGCCCACCCCCTTTGGGGGTAGCTGAGGGCACATCCATCCATATATTTAGTCGTTGTGCGTTTTGATGCCAACTGCACTTTTGCAATTGACCAATGAACAATACTGAAATCAAATTTTACGCACTTAACTGAACTGAATAGCTCTATATATTTCCTGTTTTGTTATGTTTTCTATTATTCTGTGAAATTGATTTCACGAGCATAACTCGAGAACTTTAAGCGCTACTTACGGCAAACTTGATAGCTGCGTTCCCGTTAACTATATACAGATTTCCTAAACATCACTTTTCATGGAAATCGAATTCAAATAAAGAACTATGTACATATACCGAAAATACAGATGTGAAAATATCTTTGAAGTTGAGATTTGGAGAAGTAGAAGTTTATGAGAAATATAAAAAAAAAAACAATTCATAGAAGCTTTAGCTAGTTAATCAATCAATCAAGCAGCAATTTGTCTGGAATTGTTCAGCTCTTCATCTAAATTTGCTTTGGAGTTAAGATTTGGGAAGCACGAAAAGCTCTTCAATGCTCATAAAAGTTTCAAATTTAATGAGTAATACTAGACTATCTGAAATTCTATCATCATTCATCAAAATTAGCCTCATTTAAATAGAGAAATTAAGAAATTTGTATATTAGAAACGATATTCAAATATTATTTTTGATGTTTGCTGAACCGCAAACATTTTGCAAATATTTTACGCAAATGTTTCTCTAATTGCTTGTATATTATATATCCATCCATATAAATATACTTTGGCATACATTGGCAATAGAAAATTATTTATAAAATGTTGCGCTCTTGTGACGTCACGAAATATAATAAAGAAATTCCATTGTTTTTGGACGGGCCTCAACTTTGGCAACGGCAATTGCAGTACAAGAGCCAAATACGCCGCGAAGAGCCAAATATGTCTAGGGCATTATGTCGTTGGCGTTTGCACAATCATACATACATATGTACATACATATAACCAAATCTATATACATCTACATATATCTATCTATCCATCTAGCAATCGGTTGGTTTGTCAATTTGTCAATCGCTCAATCGCTCATTGCGGACATTCGCTGCATGCAAAATCGGAACTTGAGGAGCTCTCAATTGAAATCGATCCGATCTGACAAAGTAAAAGTGCGCGACAACAATAAGTGAAAGTGCTTGAGTTGCATGTGACCAACTGGCAGATACCCTGTATCCTCCATAAATGCCAGATATGAGATAACAAAATAGATCGATATTTATAGATGTATTGGAAAATATCGATAAAAAATGGATAAAGAATATGACTAAATATAGTATATAGAAAATGTCATTATCTCTCGCATCAATTGCTCTTTTAGTGCTCAATACTTCAACAATCGATATTTATCGATAATATGAAAAGTATATTATATAGCTTTTTAAGATAAGAAATATTTTAGCAGCTTTTATACGAGTTACTTTTATGTTACTTTAAAGTTACTCGAAGTTACTCTAAAGAAATCAAAAGTTCTTCGATGTGTGAATTTTGCACAAATCGATATTTATCGATATGATAATAATATATATATAAGAATATTACATATGGCTAGAGCAATCTGTGAAGTCAAAGCTCATTTATTCTGCCTGCTACATAGCTATAGCTGTATACCCTACCCGTCTCTAATTACAGGGTATATCAAATACAAATCGATGCTTGACATTGGCTATTCACATTCTCAAAAAGAGCTCAGCTCAGGGTCTTCTTTTTTTTTAAAACTATTTTATTGGCAGTCGATTTGGAAGCATGTGGCTCGGTACGGGGGCGAGGCGAGGGCGTTGACGTAGCTGGCGTAGCATCCGGTCTGATTTGCTGTTGCAGGTAATTGAATAGCTTGGCCTTGACTTCTCTGCCCTCTTCATATGTGTAAAAATCAATGCGAATTACAATGGAAAAGGCTGCAACTCGAGTGCAATGCAATAGACAGGATGGCGGAGGCGTTACGAGCTACGTAATCGAGGTTGCAGCAGTAAAAGTACAAAACAGGAATTGCTTCAATGTTAACGTAGACCAAAAGCACATTCAGGCTTAAAGCTTGATTGGACTGAGTGGCAGAAAAGTTAATCAAAAGTTTATATAGTACATTAAAGTTGTATGCCCCATTAACGCTATTATCAGATTAATTCAACTGAAAGCTATCAAATCAGCTAAAAGCTCGGCAGATTTCTTTAACAAAAAAAGCTTTAATGTGGAACTTATACATAGATAAATAAGAAGTCTTGAGTGCTTTAAGCTTGGAACAGCGTAGAATAACGAAAGATCTAGTCATAAATAACAATGATTAAACTTTTCAAGCATATTAAAGCTCTACAAATTCATTAAGTGGAGCTTTTGCAATACTTTGAGTAGCAAGCTTAAAGCTGCAATGATGAAACTAACAAAAATCTTAGTCTCAGCTTAAAACTAAGATTTTACTACAACAAAAGCTCTCAGTTACATTGAGTTTTGAAAGCACTTGAAATCTTAAGTCTCAAATAAATAGATATGCGCTCTTAATTATTAGAATACTAATTAGAATAAAACTATCAAAGCACATTAGAGCATTAAAAGCACATCACAAAAAGCTTTTGTAAACTTTTAGGAATTTGTATTATTTTGATGCTTTCTTACATAAGACGATGTTTACATTTAACTTATGAGCTCTAAAGTTTAGCTATCTAGATAATCGCAGATCTCTCAAGTTCTAGCTTTGCTTACCTGTTCACAGTCTGATTGAGATATTTGATCTGCGCGTCATTGTTGAGCAGCAGGACAACGGGCGTGGGCAGGAATTCATCGAGGATGTGATTGTGCGCCTGCGCCTTGCTCAGCATGGTGATGGCTGTCGCTGAGGAGCAGGACGACGTTGTCGACGTGGACGAGGCATTCGATGAGACCGGCGAGGGCAACGGTGTGCTCGTGGGCGTGACTATCGAAAGCTTTGACGAATGCTTGTTCGATCCAAAGCTGCGGCGTATCGATTGTAGACTCTGTCGCAAGAATGATTCGCGTTTTATGTTGCCGCTGCGACGCTTCGCTGCCTGCGGCTCGACAATGCACAGCGCCGACGCCTCAAAGTGCACCTTGCCGGGTAACGATTGTGGGCGTGGCAAGTGGCAGCCATGTGGCGCCGCTGAATGCTTGAGCATTTCCAGTTCCTCATACTCGTGCGGGCTGCGACGCAGCAGCTGAGCCTCCTGTTCGCTAATGAGCTGTGCATCCTGCTGATCCTGTTCCAGCTGCTTCTCAGCATTTTTGATGGCCTTCGCCTTCTGCTTCTTTTGGGACTTCTTCGAGCGCGTCTTCTTGGCGGGCTGTTCGTCGTCAACCAGCACCAGGGATGCGATAGCCGGAAAGGGTTCCATATCAGGTGATTGCAAACGTTTATATGGCGCATGATTATGATTATTATTTTTATGATTATTATTAATATTATTATTATTATTATTATTATTATTATTATTATTATTGTTATTATTATTGTTGCTTCTGTTGCTATTGTTATTGTTCTTTTCAATGAAGCTGTAGGACTTGATGAGAAACAGATTCGATTTGTTCTTTTTGGCCTTTAGCTGCTGCAGCGTGCTGTCCGGCTCCATCGCTGTATCGACTTTCCCATTGCCGTTGACCTCCTCCTCGTTGATTGTGGCCATTGTCTGATTTACTTAGTTTCTTTCTTTTTTTGCTCTGCTTCTTGTTCCAATATTCTTTTTCGCTAGTTTTTTCTTCTTTTTTTTATATATTTGTTTGCTATTTTTTGCTTGGCTTATTGTTCTAGTTGGTGCGTGTTTTCACTATTAACAACAACATCGTTTCGATCAGATCTCACTGCCTCCCTCTCTCTCTCTCTCTCACACACTCTTTGACTGCGGAAAGAAGGGCAGAGCTAAAGTTATTTTTATGCCACTGCGTTGACATTGGCTGAGCGGAGCGGAGCGAAGTGAGAGCGCTTCAGGCACTGGGAGGTCGATCAACTATCAAATACACACACACACACACACACCTGCATGTGTATTGGTAAGCTTTTGAAAGCTTCCCTAAGGCTTCTGCTTTATACACGAAGTTGCTTTCATAGTTCATTTAAGTGAACCAATCTGTGTACCAATCAAGTGAACTAGTAAAGTGAATAGTGAACGGGTATAGTTCAATTGTTTATGGACGTTAACAGTTCATGAATGAAACGTTTTATTAAGTTATTTAGCTTTTGATCATGCAGAATCTTATAACTGATCAGTGATCTACTGCTAATAAGCTGCTGAACTAACTGAACTGAACTGAACTGGTTATTGAACTCATGCCACAAATGGAACTGGTAATAGAACTCTACACAAAAAGAACAATTATACAAAACAGTTTAGTCGTTATGTTAAGTTAGTATACTATAGATCATAGTACTTATACTAAGCATAAGAATATACGAAAATATATTTTATATAAATCTATAATATTAAATATATATAATAAAAATATGTAATATTAAATATATAATATTAAACATATATAATATTAAATATTATATATATAACATATTATATGTAAAATATATATTATTTAATATAAATATATACATATATATATTATTTCCCCTTTGGCTCTAGTATTTTCTTTTTTTAAAATATAATCTTTTTGAAAAACAAATTCCTATATTATACTAAAAAACTTTTTCCAGATTTGAAGGGAAATGTAATTAAATCAGAATTCTACGCTCCACTGAAGTATAACAAATTAGATCTATATATTAGTCAGAGAGTAAAAGTAAGTTAAAATATTAAAGCAACATTGCTCTATTATCTCTGTTGAATGAGAATGTTGCATAACTGTAAATATCTAACTGGATATTGGATATATCTGCAAATATTTCCATCTCTTTGCGAATTGACAGCTTTTAACCAATTGAGTGCTAATCGGTATTTGTTTACAGTTAACATCTATGCATAAAGCTCACAAATTTGTAATGTGCGATTCGACATTATCGTCGATCTCTTAATTAAACGAACGGAATTAATTAAACTGTCGCTGCTAATTTTTCATATAGTTAGCAGCTCGCTCCAAATGTACAAAATATACTTTTCATATTTATTGTTGACAAAGAACTCGCACGAGTGCCAGCTGATAATTATTCGAAATTTCAATCATGATTATTATAGATTTAGATAATAAATATATACGTATACATATATATACAGTTATACTAATAAACAGGGCTTCTTTTGCGTAATACTACTGCAGATGCTCGCTCTCTTTCTAACATCAGCTGTTGCCGCATGTCCATGTCCATGCACGTGTGTGTGTGTGTCTTTTCGCAGCTAAAGTTCTTTTTGTCATGTGCACTACAATAGATGGCGCCACACAGCAGCCGCCCGGCATACGACAATACTCTGCCTGCCTCGTAGGCCTACACACACATACATTCGCACATTCTTACGCTCTCTATCATACACACATACACGCTCTCAATTCGCTTCGTTCGCTTTGTTGTTTTGGTCTGGCCAGCAGGTCTTTTTCTCGCTCTCTCTCACTTGGTCTCTCTCAGCTGTGCGCGTGTATTTGCTTTACCGCTTCTTCTTCGCCTTGCTGCTGCTGCTGCTGCCGCTGTTGTTGTTGCTGTTATTCTTCTTGTTGTGGAGTACAATTCTTTTACTTATTTTTTGCTGTTGTTGTTGTTGTTTTGCTTTTCTCGTCTTTTTTGCATTTATTTTTGGCCACGACACACGGCCAACAATTTCCGTCACTTTTTTTGTTGTTTTTTTTTCTTTTAATGATGTCACTTGGCCGTACTCCCCGTCTACGCTGGTGTCTACGGCTGCGTTTGCCGCTAGCCGCTTAGTCCCGTTGCTTTGCGAAATATGTTTGATCGACGTTGTTATTGTTGTTATTGCTTTGTTGTTAACGCCAAACTAATTCGCCGCAATTCAATAAACATTTACACTAGAATGGACTTTTTTATTTGTTGATAAACTTTATTGTTGTGCGCGCGATAGCAAACAAAAACAAACCGAAAACACTTCAAAGAAAAACAAAAAAAAAAAGCTAACGAAATTTGTTGTTTTATTTCTTTCAATAGAATTTTTTAAAAACACACAAAATGTGGAAAAGCGGCCACCGCTCGCTGCTGCTGCTTAAAAAAGCGCTCTCTCGCTCGCTCTCCCGCTCACTGGCTGCCCGTCTGCGTTGTCGTTCGCTTTCGCACTGAATTTCAAATTGAAGCGCCGTTGCGGCCAGACCCAACCAACGTCCAGCAGCAGCAGCAGCAGCAGCAGCAGAAGCCGCAGCAGCAGCGACGGCGGCCCTACATCAACAATATCTGAGACGAAGCGAAGCGACGCGGCGAACAGTCAAACGACGACGGCGACGGCGAATTGTGGCCACATGCATGCATACGCTTATGTGCATGTGTGTGCATGTGTGTGCGTGTGTGTGTGTGTGCGTGTGTAATAAACTTCTTCCCTGCTTATCATGCGGCGTTGCGTTGGCGTCAGCGCCGACGTAGCCGTTGGCTTTGCTTATTATGTTATTGTTGTAAAGAAATTTAACAATGAAATGAGAGAAGCCGAAGAAGCAGCAGCAGCAGCAGAAGACAAAGTGCTGTGCTCTCTCTCACTCTCTCTGTCTCTCTTTTGCTTCTGCTTTATCTAAGGAGCCGCAAGCAGCTGATGCTAACAGATCCGCAGCTAAGATTTAACTATTAACCGTTAAGCGTTCATTGCTTTGATTCGCCTTTCGCTTGCCAAGTGATTTTGCTGTTGTCTTTTATTTCATTTTTTCTTCACTGCTGTCCCTAAAACCGTTGGCCAATGCACATACACACACACACACACACACATGCACGTGCGCTTTTTTCTTTCCCTTTGACTGGATGATTTGTGATTTTTCGCTTGCGTTGTGCAAAAATAATAAACGAAACAAATAAAAAACGAACGTGGCTAAACAACATTAACAAAATATATACGAAATGGCACTAGAGAAATATTGTATGTATGTATATTAAAAGTAAAAACACAAAAAAATGGACAACACCTGACACCGGGACCTCCCCATCTAATCAACCAACATACTACCTGCTATCGTGCATTAGCTAAAGGGGGGAAGTGGGCGGCGACGCGCCACGCCCAGCCCTCAAATGTTCTCTAGTCTTAATTGAACTCTTAACGTATTATTTTTCGATAAAATTTTAGAGATAAGTGGCCAAGTGTTTATCGATATGGCAACGCTATTGTTAATTGCAGTACTAAGCTTAATTCGCCACACACACACACACACACACACACACACGCACACACACATAGTTCAGGCGCTAGTCATGGTCACCCTACAGATGAGCTATGCGAAAACCGCAACCGACTAAAAGCAAAAAAACAAAAACAAGGGCAACCTTCCGCTCTATCTAACACTCGATCTGTTGTGGCCCATTATATTAATACCCTGTATTTGTGAGAGTTGCCATAGGGTATAACAAACTGACGTGGATTACAGGCATTCGCTGATCTTCAATTTTGGAGATTAAAGACAAGAAAACTAGAGAACTTTTCGTCATATATGTACATATATTCGAATTATGTATAATTCAATGTTTTAATCTTAAGTCGATCTATTTTCTTATATTTCTGATAGTTTCTCTTACATAGTAGCTGTGATAGATCAAAGTCTATAGATAAAAGTCTATTTAAAGTTACTTTGAAGGAATCTTGAGGATCTCTTGTCTGCTTTTCTCTTTATCTCTCAGCTCTTCATCGCTCTTCGACTCTCTTCAACTTCTTTCTTCTACGATCTTTTATGTAGCTTTCTTCTTATCATTTCCTTTCTCTCTTTGCCCGTTTCTGCTCTCTTCTCTATGTTTCTTCTGTCTTCGCATGTTTTTTTCTTTCACCTCTTGTTTTCTCATTGCTTAGCTTTTGCTCTCTGCTCTGATCTTCTTTTCGTTGCTCTTTTTCTTACTTCTCAACTCTTCTTTTGTCTTCAATTCTCTTATATTCTCTGTTCTTCTCTTGTTTCCTTTCGATTGTCTTTCCTCTGTTTTCTCATTTAGTCTGCTCGCACTCTCTTTTCTCTTTTCTTATCCCTTCTTCTAAAGTTTCTTCTCTCCGTTTATCTCCTCTCCTTTTCTTCCTTTAATTTCCTTTCTCTTCTCTTCTTGACTGCCTTTCTTTCCTTCTTTCTCTCCTATTCTCTGTTCTTCTCTTGTTTCCTTTCGATTGTCATTCCTCAGTTTTCTCATTTAGTCTGCTCACAGTGTTGTCGTCTTCTCTTTTCTTTTCCCTTCTCCAGTTAGTTCTCTCCGTTTATCTCCTCTCTTTTTCTTCCCTTCATTTCCTTTCTCTTCTCTTCTTGATAGCCCTTCTTCTTCAGCAATATTTCCGCTTCAAAAATCATTTAATTTCACTTTACAGGGTATCTTTTGGTGCAGCATTCATCTGTAGAGCAGCCTTGACTATTTTTTGTTTTGCTTTAATTTGGGGCGTCACTTTCATGGGGCGTTTTGTTTGCTTAATAGTCTCATTAACAGATATGATATCGTATCTGCGCGTGGGTCCATGGAAATGGCTGCGAAGATGGGGAAAACCCAGCCACAAAGAGAAATCGTTCAAAGTTGAGGAAAAACTGTCTTGACTCATTGCATTGGCCACTGTTTCTAGGGCTAACACAAATCCATAAAAAAAAACACAAGCACACACAATAAAACGTCACAATTGATAGCGAAATTGCGTAAGATCCAAGTGAAACATAATCAAAATATATATATTTATAAAGTATATATATATGTACATATGTATATATGTTTGTTTATATAAAAAAACAATTATAACGCCGAAATGAAAATTAATCTTTGCACCTTCTCGAAATGCCAAATGACTAATGATTTCCAGGTGTTCCAGGTGCCATACGAGCAGATATGACAGCCAAATATGCTGTACACCTGGTCTAATGGACTAAGTCAATTATGATATGAACATGTATGTATATACATACCTATATATAGTATAGGTTCTATCTAGCTATCTATTGTATCTACCCATCGGCACAGGTGGCCTGATATATACAACAACCTGCGAAACATCAGTTATATTCTACGTAATACTAATTGGCAAGCCCGGAAAAGCACCTCACGGTCTTTCCATGACTAATGATGGGTCTCTATTTCGGTATCTCAGTCTGTGGCGTATTCCTAGAAATTTTGGTGGCCGCACCTGCTGAAGTAAGTCTAAGTCTAAGGGGTTTACCTGTCTATTACATCCTTATGACAAGAATTGGATATCATATCTTTATATGTTTGTTCCGCTTTGTAGTATGCTCCAAAATTTCTACTTTTCTTAGCAATTCACATCAATTGAAACCAATTGAAATCTCTACAAATTTTGAGTTTCCTGAGTCAACACTCTTCAAATCTATTATATTATCTCAATGGATCGAAATTAGGTTTCCCTAGAAAGATGACCAGCCCAAGAATTCAAACGAAAACGATTCACTTTAAGGCGCAACCAAAATATTTTGACACAATTTGCACAGATTTATGAGCAAAACATGCTCAGAACATATTCAAAAGACATATGCATATATATATATATATATATATATATATATATATATATATATATATATATTAAATATATATATGCTATATAGTATATAGCTATAGTATGGCAACAACAAAAACTGGGATCGTGCTATCAGTCACGACTATACAAACGGCTGAACGAGGCGAGATGACAAAAGAGTTTTAATCAAATGATCTCGCTCTTTGGCTCTAGAATTGACGCAGGCAGATCGGTGCTATATATAAACACACACATATATATATATACTATATATACGTGTATTATCTCGATACGGTGTGTCTAATAAATCACAGCACGACGTTTATTTAAACAATATGCCCGATAATGTGCCACGCCACACGCACACACACGCCTTGCCTTGATAATCAAGAAGTAGTTCACACCGATCTCTAGCTATACAACCAGCTCTCTCTGTCTCTCTTTCTCTTTCTCTATATACATTCTATATGTATAATAATCTATGATCCATGTGGACATTCAACTTGTTGATCTGCCATATCTGATCATATAGCTGATCAGCTTTTGTCTTAGCGAAATCGCTTCAGTTCGTATCTGACCAAAGGTGAAGATCACATTTAATGGTTCCAAAAATATACGTTCAAAAATTCCATTCATATTATATATATAAACATTGCTGAATTATGCTTAAAAATAGAACTTAAATAAGCTTTGCTTTATGAGACTTTGTATAGAGGGAAATATTATCGAAATAGCCTACAAAATGTAGTCTGAAAACAAACTAATAGCAATACTAAAGTAGTTGAACTTAGGTCTATTGCTTACATCTTGAATCTTTAATAATGAACTCACCTGGAATGTTTCCGTTTCGCATTGTCGCCTAGCGAACCAGTTGTGGCAAGTTGCGTTAATCTACAAAAAAAAGAAGCAAAATATAAGCAAATGATATTTGTATATATACAATAGTTGGGGAGCTCCAAACATATAAATCAAATACCATTATTTAACATATTCATAGGTCTAACCAAGCTCTTAGCTATATAGGCATAATAAATTATATATCAAGAGGTTATATGCCAAATTTCATCCGAAAAACTCAAGTATTTCCCGAGTTACGATAGTCTAGTAACATAAAATTAAGTTTCTTGCCGTGTTTCAAAGTCTGCATAAATAACGGTATTTGCTTTCAAATTTGCTTACCCACCACACTTACGTGGTGGTGTATTTGCAAACCTTGACATGGACTCAGGCATAAGCCAAAGGTTATGCTTTCCACTTTCATAACTCAAAATTACACAATCAAAAGGAAGCCCCAAAATGCGCGTGTATGTGTGTGTGTGTCGTTTCTCTCTTTCTCTTGCATACCCGCAGCGGCATTAAGAAATGAACAAAAACAAACACAGCGAAAAGTGAGAGCAAACAATGTTGTTTGAGCGAATTCAGCGGGCGACCCGCCCTCTTAACGCATAGGCTTGCCGCAAAAGCCGACACTCACACACACACACACACACACACATACACACAGCAGCAGCAGCACATACACAAACACACAGTCATTGCCGCCAGGGGGCGCGCGCGCTCACCTTGATTTTGCGTTTGCACACAGATTTTTGCCAAATTTTCGCAAGAGTTTTACATGCTGTTGCGTATGGTAAAAGTTTTCCCAACACTTTTTGCACTTTTTGTGAATTGTTGTTGCTGATTATTGTGCGTGCGCTTTAACTTTTGCTTTCGCTGCTCACGGCGAATTTGCGTATTGCGGATTTCTCAATTGCGTGTTCTGCCCAAAATAATTTGTTGTACGTTGTAGGTTGTTGTTATTGAATATTGCTTTTTCTTTTTTTATTATTTAATAATGCGTATATTTTTGGCAAAGACCAGAGAAGTACCGTTAACGACACGACGCGCTCTGCACTCACTTAATATATCAACTGAAGCCTTCTCTGCCGCTGCTTCTGCTCTTCTGTGTTTGTGCGGCATTCGCAGCAGCAGCAGCACCAGCAGCAGCAGCAGCAGCAGTACTAGTACCGTTAGCAAAGCAGCTGTGCGGTTGGGTGGTGGGTTTGTGCGGGCGCAAGCCACCACCAAATGGAAGCGCGCACACAGTGGAGCAAATTAGCAATTGTGTGAGGCAAGCACTCAATTTGCCGAATGAGCGGCGAATTGCAAGCTTATGCTTCTGTATGAGTGTATATCCTGTGTGCTGCAGAACGTGCTTTGTTGATTTTTAAAAACAATTCATAGCTCAAATGCACAAATTACCCCATTGTAGTCAAGCGCAGGCATTAGGCAGCTTAGAAGATACAGAGAGAACGAGCTAGAGAGACATCGAGAGAGAGAGGTACGAAGAGAGCGGGTATGCAAATATGAATTGTCAATGCACGCAAGCACACATACACAAACACACGCACGTATGTTATGTATGTGTGTGTGCATGTATGTGCGATGTAAGGGCGCTAGGTATGGACAAGCTCTGCACAGATGCTGCTGCTGCTGCTGTTGATTAGCTTGGCATTGCTCTCTCGTGTGAGAGCACTTTGCGCATGCACACACACACATGCATGTATCATACATGACAATTTATGTTTGCGGGGCTAGAAGATTATGTCGGCAGCAGTGTTGAACATGACAGTTATTTCCCGACAAATCTGGCTTTTTATTGAAGTGTTATGCCACAAGTTGTATACACAAAAGAGCTAGATTTGCTTCTCTTATATACAATTTCGTGTACGTGTAGATTATCTAAATGACATAGTACACCCCACACACACATATGTATATACATATACATAACATGTGTGTGGCTGCATTTGCTTAGGTAATTAAAAGCCTTTTAGTAGCTTTTAATTATGATAGAAGCAAATACCTCACGTGACGTTAGCTAGATAAATAGCCATCATAATAATATCTAATTTGTTTGCGTGGCTCGTCGCTGGCGTGACACGCACGCATCACTAGCCGCATGTCGACAGAATCCATAACAAGAGCGAAGGAGAAGAAGCAAAAGGTCAAGCTCATTAGCCGGTGCTGATGTAAGTGCCGCAGCGCCATCTTACGGCTGCCAAACGCAACATGTCAGCTCTTGCCCCTATCTCTTGTTCAGTCTCTCTCTCTCTCACGGTACGTGTGTGTGCATTTGTTTATTGGGCAAACGAAAACAAAACACAAAGCTCATGCAATAAATTAATTGGCAACGAGGGGCAGCCGTCACGCCAAAAAAAGTTACCCAGCGGATAGATAAACAAAATGAGCAACATAGAAATTTGTTGTAAATTTTAAGCAAATACCAATTCCAAAATGCGCAACAACAACAAATTACAAGCAAAATCTTTTAGTGCGCTGACCTTGCAAATCGAGAGAGCGAATTGGAGCGCAGCGAAAGAAATGGCTGCGCAACGCACCAGCAACAGCAATTCGCTTCGATCTGCAAAACTCGCCGCGCAATTGCACAACGGCGCAGCTGCTGCGGGCGAAACACTTACCGTTCCTCGCTGGCGCTGAAGCCAACCGATGCGGTTGTCACTTTAAGCGTCTGTCGCAGCAGCGAGCCTAGAACGCTGCGCGTCGCCGTTGGCTTTTTACTGTTGCTGTTGTTGTTGTTGCGGCTGTTGCTGGGATCGGTGTTGCAGCGCGGCCGAAAGATCTCATTGAGCTGTGTGGGGCGTGGCGGGCGCTTGTGCAGCGGCTGCGGCGAAGCCAATGGCGATGAATCTGCCGCATCCTGCGTGGGCGTCAACGAATTCGCCCGACCACGGCGATCAGGCGAAGCCGAGCGACTGGTCAGTCGCTGTGCGGCGCTGCTGCTGCCGCTGCTGCTGCTGCTGCTGCTGCTTTGAGCAGTTGGAGCGAGGTAGTTCATATTATTGACAAAACGCTGCGTACCGTTAGTTTTTGCGATTTGTTGTTGTTGTTGTTTTTGTTTATTTTGGATTTTGCGTAAGCAAACGAATCGTACGCTTTGCCGTAAGCACGGCTGCTTAGCGAATGGCGGCCGCAGTGGCAAACTGCTTGGATGCCTTCGCGCCGATGTTGCATGCCAAAATGCGGCAAGGTGAGCAAAATAAAATGGAAAACAGCAACAATAACAAACACAAAATTAGCCCCCGCTTTCAGTGCTGACATTATCGAATTGACAAAAGAATTGGCAAACGAAATGGCCGTAAAAAACAGACAGCAACAACAGCAACCAGAACAGAGCGAAAAGTGTGAAGGCGACAAGCCGAAAGGCAAAACATACAGAAATAAACATGAAAAGGCAAACGGCGACGCTGACGTCGACCGCACGAGTGCTTTGACATAACCGTTATGCAGGCGCTTTGAGTACAGTCAGATAACGTTTCAAGTTGCTGGCGAATCGGAAAAGGAAATGAAACAAAAAGTATCATTGATAGAGGAAAAAGAGGAAGAAAAGTAGAGGAAATTGAGAAAGTCGTTGACTTGGACTTTGGTCCCAAAGAAAAATACTAAAGTATTTGAGCTGTGTGAAGAGGAAAGTAAAGCTTGAAAATGCAATTTGAAGAAGTGTAAATCGCTCGATACCAAAAACTTTTTTGTATTGGTGCAGGTGATAAAGCTGTAGCCGCATATTGATATGATAATATATAGAAAATATATATAGGTAGTACTTATTGTATATTATATACAGCTGTGTTCATAAAAATAGTAGTGCGACTGAAATGTTCGACGCCAACATTTTGTGATAAACATAATATTTTGATTCCAAAAAAGAGCAACCAAGTCTTTTTTTTTTTTTTTGTTTAAGTTCTTTTGTATTATCTATCAAAACATTATCCCATTTATAACATTTTAATTTTGATTTTTACTCAAGCTTCAAGTTTTTCTTTTTATACTCTAAACCCACTGAAAATGCGAAATTCTTGATCAGGACGACGATCTGAGTCGATATAGTCATGTCCGTCTGTCCGTCCGTCCGTCTGTCCGTATGTATGAACGCGTCGATCTCTGAATCTATAAGAGCTAGAGCTTTGAAATTTTTTTGTAGGTCCCTGTATAGCACTCGCATATCAACTAGAGTTTTCTTACTTGTTTCATATAGTTAAAGTTTACGCACCATCGTAACTCCCAGTTGCATTACCAAAATAAAACTCTTTTTTTTTTGTTTTTGTTATTATTTTTAAAGTTCTTCGTTTTATTTGATTGTTATTTTTATATTTGTTTTTGTTGTTGTTAAATTTTGTGCTAGTTTGTTGTATTTAGTTGACTCTGCAGTTCTTTCGTATTATATCATAGCATAATCATATCATATCATGTCATATCATGTCATATCATGTCATATCATGTCATATCATGTCATATCATATAATGGATCAATGTAATTGGTAATTGTTCACATTCATAGATTCAGTTAGTTCAATAAACATTTCTCATAGTAATTTTGTACTCAACCATCAAGACAAAAAATTAACCGAAACAACAATTTGTTATTTATATATATAATTTGTTCATTATTATATTGTATTATTATTCAAATATGTTTCGAGTATTATTAGCATATTATATATATAATATTTCCTTTTGTTTTTCTTTTCTTTTTTAACTTTATTTGTGCTTTGCTTGTAATTGAAATTGAGAATTTGCTAAGGTTTATGCAAACTATGAAATCTTGTTTAATTATTTAATTAATTTTGTTTTTGGTTAAGTGTTAAGAGCTGTATGTATGTGTGTGTTTACATATGTATATGTATATATGTATGTATGTGAATGTGTATATACTACATATATATATATAGTTTTGTATGTGAGCCCCAAGCCTCTTTCTTTTCAAATCTATCACGAAACGTGTCTTCAGCTGAATTGAGTTTTATATTTATTTTAAATAAATTTCTTTTGAATATATAAAAACAAATTATTATAAATTCTTTTTAAAGTTTTTTGTTGTAAAAAATTAAAAAAAAATTTTTAAAAATTCTTTTTAATGTTTTTTTTGTAGTCAAACAAATTTTCAAAAAAAATGTATAAATTATTTTTAAAGTTTTTTTTGTATTCAAACAAATTAAAGAAATTTTTTTAAAAAATAAATTAAAAAAATTTTTTTTTACTAAAAAAAAATAAAAAATTGTTTTAAATTTTTTATTACCTAAAAAAATATTAAATTTTTGTATTATTTTTATTTATATTCAGAAACTCAAAACGCGCTTATTGGCTTTAAGCGCAATGTTCGTATTGCTGTCTGTTCGTCTGTCTTTAGAGAACTCAAGTAGAAGTATTTAGACACTTTCGTACACCAATTTAAAGCATAAACATAAAACTACGCCCTTTTGGGGGGCGTGGCAAATAGATAAAATAAATGTAACTTCAAGAGATTCGTCAACTGGTTTACGGCTGAGCTGTGGATTGCGGCTTAGCAAGTTGAGGCATTGTAACTATGTGCATATACGATATACGATATACGATAAACGATAAACGATATACGATATACGATATATATTATGTATATATATTTATGTTTGTGTATTTGTTTTGCTTTGCGAAAATTTGATCAAAACTGAATAGTACAGCTTGAGCGCCTATACAGATAGGCAATATACGATATACGATATACGATATACGATATACGACATTTAAACTTGTTTTTTTCATTTCAGTAAAGTATCGATCAGATGCTGATAAATTTGTTCAAATTTATCGTTTAGCTATCACATAGAATACATCTAGTAAACTGAAAATGAAGGAAGGGAGGGGGTGTAGGGGTAGGGGGGAGGGGGTGTGTGTGTTTGTGAGGTTATGGTCTATAGAAATTAATATTATATGTAAAATATATACATATATATATATAGCTATATATATATATATATATGTATGTATATGGAGAGAAACGTATTCAAACTCAAGTTGAGGTCTTATATAGCTAAAGAGTCGAATATATCACAACATCACATATACATAAGTACATTTATAACTATATATATATATATATGCATAAGTATATATATATATTATAGGGTAACTAAGCGCTGGTCAGCTCTTTAATCTTAACTTTTCATTTTCAGACTTGGCCTTCTACATAACTCTTAATCTCTCTCTAACTCTCCCTCTCTCTCTCTCTCTCTCTCTCTCTCTCTATTTCGTGTGCTCAGGAACTTAAAAGTGTTGAATACTATTTTATATTATATTTTTATTATTTTATTTACTATATTTGAAAATGTCATAGAAAATAGTAGAAAAACTTGCAAAAATTTTCAAATATTTTTAGTTGAACAATCACAAAAAAAAAAAAAAACAAAAAACTGATTTAACTATTATATGTTAGATATATAAGGTATTATTGCTGTTAAGTACTTTGTTGCTCAAGACTTCGATTCATATATATATATATATATATATATATTTATATATATACTTGACAGTTATAGTAATGTATATTGCATATGTTGGGGGCGAGCCTCTAGAAAATAAAAACAAAAATTTCACAACAACCTTTCAACAATATTTTTCCTGCATTCCATTTCGATTGTGCTCTATCTCTCTTACTCCTCTTCCTCTTCCTCTTCCTTTTCCTCTTCCTCTACTTCTTCAAAACATTTAAACATTTAATAATATTTGTTTTTCACACTTTGGACAACTAACTTAAGAGATCTCTCCTTGATATGATACAGAAGAAGTAAGAGAACTAAAATTTGTTTCATAATATTTTAGCCATTATTATATAGTCGAGATCTGTTCAGTTAGTTGGCCCTTAGCATTCGATTAACCTTGATTTAGCTAATTTCGTATTAATTTTTCACTCTCTTTCTGAGATCTAAGTTTTAAGAATTTGAGATCTTATTTGCGTTTGTAATTCACTTTTATCTATTTAGAATTTTCGCCTCGGCTTTACGTATTTAGTTTTTTTTTTTTTTTTTTTTTTTAATTTTTATTATATTATATAATTCGTAGTTGGATTTCTAGTTTTCTAGTTTTCTAGTTTGTCTATATAAAGTATTTAGATGTGCATTTTGTAGATTTGAAGTCACAATCAAAGTTCAACTATATAGAGAGAATACGTAAAGTTCCATTTGATTTCGATTACGATCTATATTGATAATACACTTGCAGAGAGTTGGAGAATTTTGTTGATATCTGATATATATAGTATATGGATATATAATATATGATGTATATATATATATATATATAGTCGATATATGATCCGGAACGATAAACTCTTTAGACACATAGTTTATATTAGAGAGCAAGAAATCGCTTGGAATTCGATTGAGAGAAAGTTTATATTAGTAATTTGATCTAGATGCCATATACTATATATATTTATGTATATATATATATATATATTCTTGATAGACAACTTCATATATCCATTATCTTTCTTCCACTTTCAAGCTTAATCTTGTCAACACATTGACTGATCGGAATCGGACGAATCGCATGACTAAATCTTGTCTGAAAATTACAATTTTCTTGTTTTCATATTTGATCAAGATCGAAGTTTCATCGAGCTCTATGGAAAGTAAGTTGGAAAATTCTATAAGGTATCATAAAACACGAGAGTTATTGGATAAGTCGATGCCATAGGCTAAACGAATCGAATAAGTAGAGAAAATAAGTTTAAAGAGAGCTCTACTTAGTCCTAAATCTAATTGGAATCAGTTGGATTTAGTTCTATATGTAAACTTGGTCTTAATTTCACTCCATAATTTCATTATAAGTTTAAGTGTAAAAGTCGGTTCAACTTTAGGGAATTACTATATCCCATATAGGAACAAACAATCGGAATCGAAATTTCATATAATATTATATATAACATATATGTATGTCTGCAAGGGTATTAGCTCTTCGATCAGCCGAAGCTAGTTGTTTTCTGTCTTTCAACAATCTATATATATATATATTAAGTGGGTGCTGTGAATACCCTGTAAACTCTATGCGAATTGGTTGGCCAAACATTTGCACGTTTCAAACATTTGCAACAATAAATCTGATATTATAATTTTTTATAATTTTCTCTCAGTGTAGCAGAGCGTTGATTAACTATGACAGTCAGATTAACTTGCAGTTAATTTACTTAGTTAGAATTTTGCGACTTTTTGTTTTGTTTTACAATTGCATTTCTCATTTCGCTCAGTGTGCGCATACCCTGTTTTGCAGCGATTTACAGGGTATCTTTTTAGTTTGTTTCGGCTTGCTGTCGGCCTACAATTGTCTTTTTTAGCTCAAAACAAGTTAGCAAACACTTAAACTTAGGCATAACTAAAAAATAAACAAGCTCGACTAGCAGCTACCCTGTAATGAACATAGCGCATATAGCTGTAGACTTTTTAATGCTTATAATAAGGTTCGACTTAAATTGAGAATTTATTTTCTTTTTTTTAAATAGCAGGGTATGCTCGACTGGCAGTTACCCTGTCATATTACATATAGCACGTGACTGTATTCTCTTCAATCTTAACAATGAAAGCGTTTCACTTCAACTGAGTATTGCATTTTATTCTTCACAATTACAGGATATGCTCGACTAGCAGACACCCTGTAGTTAAAATTGCACAACTGAATGTAGATTATATGGCTCATAATATCGAGGCTCAACTTAAATTGAGTAAATATTTTTGTTGTTTTTAAATATCAGGATATGCTCGACTATCAGTGACCCTGT
Organism: Drosophila leonis; assembly: GCA_035045365.1. Taxonomy (NCBI): domain Eukaryota; kingdom Metazoa; phylum Arthropoda; class Insecta; order Diptera; family Drosophilidae; genus Drosophila; species Drosophila leonis. The sequence goes on along the minus strand of JAWNPC010000481.1, from coordinate 4,472,948 downwards.
AATGAACATAAAACACGTGAAGTTAGAGTCTTTAATACATATATACATACAATGAACAATTTTGACTTCAATTGAGTATTTGAATTTCTTCTTTACAATTGCAGAGTGTGCCTGACTAGCACATACCCTGCCATAACCAAAAATATACTGTTGCAGACAATTTAATACTTATAATTAACAAATCGGACCTATTTAAAATTTGTTTTTCATATTTCACTTCTATTACAAGTAATGCTCGACTTTGCAAATACCCTGCATTAAAATGGGAGCACAACGCTTCGCGCATATTAATAACGCATAACAAAAACTCTCGGATTAAAATTAGATATTTTTCTAACTGATTGTGGAATTACAGGGTATGCTTAGCAGCTGCAACTGAGTTGACAAAAAAAAGAAACAATGCTAGGCTTTGTAAAAGGCAGACAATAGGCATAATAATAATAATAATAATAAGCTTGCTAATGCTATATACATACATATAACTACTCTTTATAGGGTATAAATAGGTCTAGCAATGTCCTACAACTAGACTAGACTTTGGACTAGATTTTGCGTAATGGATCTCAATCGCCTACAAATTAGTTTGGGCTGCACTGGTAGCAACCACCGCACCACCCACGGCACCACTGCCAGAAACTGGCGAGCCACCACCCGTTGAATGGCCACCCACCGCAGCACCAATGCCGCCAATGCCACTAATGCCACCCACCGTCGAGCTGCTCGTATGCATGGCCAGGCCATGTTGGACATTCATGCCCGTGAGGAGTTCATGCTCCGTCTTCGCCTGCCTCAGCCAATTGCGCAAATCGCGCGTTCGCTCCACCAGGCTGGTGGTGTAGTTAACCGCTCGCGGACTCTGCGAAACGATGGTGTTGGCCGCCAAGATGGCACCACCCATCGAACTGTGCATACGGCCCGCAGCCAGCTGGCGATACGTCTCCAAGCGATCGGCGAGTGTCGGTATCGATTGTGGTGCATGGACCGAGGCAGCAGCAGCAGCAGCTGCCGCAGCGCTGGTGGTGCTAATGCTATGATTCGAGCCGCTGGCAGTGCCAGCGGTGGCCAGCGACGAGGACTGTTGGCTGCTAAGCATATGCGACCAGCTGAGCTCGTTGGGTGAGATCAGCGGCATGGTCAGGGCTAGGCCATGCGACGATTGTGATTGATGGTGGTGCTGTGGCAGCTGCTGTTGCTGTTGCTGGTGGTGCAGCTGCTGCTTTTGGCCCAGTATGTCCAGTATTTCGCGTATCTCAGCATTCAATATCTCCAGATTCTGTATGCACTCATTCGACTCCTGCTGAAAGTATTCCTTGCGCTTGTGCAAGTCCGCACCGCTGGCAAAATCGGTGCTGCTGAAGCCCGAACTGGAGTGGGAGGAGAGATCACTGAGCGTGGTTGCATCATCCTTGGGCTCCAGCTCCAGGCTGGGCTTCTCCTTCTCATAGATGCGCAACAGACTCTGCTCCAGATGCCTCAGCCTAATGACCTTCTCGCCCAGCAAAGCGCGCGTCCGATGCAAATTGACTTCCATCTCGGTTAGTTCCTTCTCCTCTTGAATGAGCTGGTCGAGCGAGTGCCTGGGTGCAGCCAATGTTAGGCTTTTGTGCCTTTGCTTGATCTCACGCTGACGTGAACGGAAATTGGTGCGCTGTGTGCGCAACGATTCCTTGGCCCGACGCACTGAGTCCCGCTCCAGGTGTATGCGATGCTTGAAGAATTCCAATTCGGATCCAACCACCGAGCCCACCACAGCCGCATGCTCATTGGCCACAATGTCCGTGAAGGGATAACGCAAGTGGTACGTGGTATCCAAGGTGTGCTCCGGGAACTGATCCTCCAGATCCTCCAGCTTCTGCAGCTGATGGCGCAAGTTCTCAACGGGCGTGCAGGGGCGCTCGACCTGCTGCAGCTGCTGCTGCTGCTGCTGTTTGTTGTAATCGGAGTTGAGGCGCGATGTTGAGGCGGATTTGGTGCGCGAGAAGAGCTTCTTGCGAGGCACAGTTAAGGCTTTGTTATTATTGTTATTGTTATTATGCTCATGATGTTGCTGCTGCTGCTGCTGTTGCTGTGCCTCCGAGTCCGAGTTGCCGTTGTCGCTGAGCACCAGCGTCGTTGAGGGCGCGGTTAGATATCGACCCTTGCTGTAGTTGTTCGAAATCGTTGTATCCGACTGGCTGAGCGAGGTGTTGGCATCGTCCTGCAGCTGCAGCTGCTTGATATACTTGCTGGCCAGACAAACACTGGCTGCCTGCTTGCCCAGATGGCTTTTCGGCGGCACTGGCGGCTTCAGCTTGACGTCCGTGGTCGTCGCCTGCTCGGAGTAGCTGAGCGAACGATTCTCGCTGTTGCCAATGGATGGCTTCTGCGACAGCGAGCGTTCAGTCTCTGAGTTGTTCGTCTGCAAATGTGGCTCTAGCTGCGCCTGGACCTGCGCCTGGGCTTGGGCCTGCGCCTCACGCCTGCGACTGCGTCGCTCCAACGACAACTTCACATCCGTCTTGAGTCTCACGTACTTCTCCTTGAGGCAGCGATATTTGTCCTCGAGCAGTCGCTTTTCGCAGCGCACCTTCTCGTACAGACGCTCCTCGCCATTGTCGCGCAAGCGCTGCTTCTCCAGCTCCAGTTCGTGGTTGAGCTTGTCGCGCATTTGGCTCAGCTTGGTGGCATGCTCGCGCCGCAGCAGCTCCTGCTCGGAGCGCAGATCACGTTCCAGTTCGTGCAGCAGCTCCGCATGGTTCGACTGCAACGTGGCCATGCGCGTCTTGTGCTCGCTCACCACCTGAGCTCGCTTCGACTGCAGCTGATGCTCCAGCTGGTTGCGATACTCCTCCAGCTGCAGCTGGAATGCCTCCTCCAGCTGATGCTGATGTGCGGTCAAGCGGAGCTCGTACTCATGCCTCAAGCTCTTCAGGCGCAGCTCGTGCTCCCGCTTCGTCGCTTCCATGTCCTGCTGCAGCTGCTGCAAGGCTGCCGCCTCGTTCAGCATTTCGCTGCTGTGCTCCTTGCTCTTGAGCAGGCCCACCAGCTTGCTGGCCATCTTCAGGCTGCGCAAGCCGAGCTTCTCGCTGGCCAGCTGCGCCTGAGTCTGTGCGGATTTGCGCTGCAGCTGCTCCAGCTCGTGGCTGTGCTTGCTGTGCAGCTCGTCGAGGTCAAAGGGATTGCTCGGATTGTTGCCGTGCAGCGACTCCTGTTCCGATTTATTGATGATGAAGCTGCGCACCGAGCTGCCCTTGGAGTCCGAGTCGGTGTCCTCGTATAGCGGCTTCACTGTGGCCGTCGAGCTCTCCTTCAGCTTGTCCAAGTAGCTGTTCGTCTGCTCCACATCCTGCTTTAGCATCTGTATGGTCTGTGCCTTGGGCAGGCTGATGATGCGTATGGGTTTGTTGGCATCACTGATGAAGGGATTGAGACTGCACATACCGACCATGGCATCCGGATCGGCCAAGTCCTCATCCCATACATCATCATCATCGTCGTCGTCCTCGTCCTCATCGTCATCATCTTCGTTGCTGTCGACGGCCACTGCAGCTGCAACAGCATTGCCATGGCCTAAAGCTTCGTCCTCGTCGTCATCTTCTTCCTCCTCGTGATCCACCTCCTGCGCTGAGACTTGCTCTTGCTCCACCTCCTCCTCCTCCTCCTCCATGGACAGCTCTGGCGACTGCTGATGCTTGCGCGCATTGTCCTCCTCAGTGGGCGAGCTGCAAATCCGTTGTGTTTCCACCAGATTGAAGCGCACGCTCTTCTTATCCTCCACCACGACTGCATCCTCATCTCGCTCGTAGCGTCTGCGCATGTCCGTCAGGCTGGAGTCCCGCAGAATGCCCTTAACACCATAAGCATTGCTGCCGCTCTCCGCTGGCTCCAGCTGGCGGCGCGACTTGAGGAACATGGCGCCCGTGCCGGATAGCTGAAAGGAGCCTCGCCTCTGCTGTTGCATTTGCTCTGCCGGCGGCTGGGGTGGGTCCATGCTGCCAAATTTCATGGCCAGGCTGATTTGCTGATTCGTTTTGGCCACCTCGAAGCGTGTGTTCTTTACCGGCTGAAAGATGGGCCCGAAGCTCTTGCCGCGCGTCTCCAAGAACCGACTGACGCCACCGCTAAAGCCACTCGGACCCGGAAAAGCCGACGCACCACCAGCCGTTGTATGCGCCTTAGAGCTGCCAGCAGTCGCAGCAGTTGTTCCAACTGTCTGGCTGCTGCCATTGTTTAGGGGCGAGCTCATATCGTCTAGTAGCTCGTCTGTTCCTTGCATGCTGCGTATGCCCGAGTCCAGTTGCGACACATCGTCGGAGTTATCAATAATGGGCGTGGCACCACCACCACCAGCACCAGTAGCACCAACAGCCGCCGCTGTTGTTGTGGCCAACTTCTGGCGCGTCTGCTCAACCAGATCACGATAGACAGCGTCCAATGGATGATCCCACTGCGATTGCTTTGTGCGCGTATTGTAATAGTAGTGACCGCTCTTCTCCTCCGAATAGCTGAGAGCAAAAGAGTGCAGATTGTTAGAGAATACTTCTTACATCCATTTGCAATATACCCACCAGATCTTCCACTCGGCGGGCAATGCGGCCATAAGCCCCTCCTTAGCCAGGTATAACAGATGCGGTTCCTTGCTCGGCTCAATGCCAATCAGTGTCGCATAGTCGTTGATCTCTGCAATGGATGGAATAGAAAAACTTGAATGAGTTCGAGTTTTAATTTGAGTTGTTGCTTGACAAGCTTTGCCTGGACTGTTCACATTACTTTATAGAATATTCTAGCTATACAAAAAAGGAATTTACTTCTGAAATTGAACACTTTATGACATTTGGTAAACCAAATTTGACAGCTTTGGCGCTTATATTTCTCGAGTTAGGCTTGAAAATATAATCATGTTATTATTGTAGATATTTGTGAAAAGTTGTAGAGCTGAATTGCATATAAGAATATTCAAAATATATTTTAAATTTCAAGTGCTTTTGTTGTGCCTTCTGGATATGAGTGGATTGCACGATCGAACTATGATATGGAGCTTGCGCATACAAAAAGGTATTTATATTTTAAAGTCTTAATCCAATTACTATTTGCATACCAAATTTGCTGTCCATAGCTCTTATAGTTCTCGAGTTATGGAGAAAATGAGATTGGATATATTAGTTATTTGCTGCATATGGAATATGTACAATATATTAAAAGTTTCAAGTCTCTGGCTTCTGTTTTGCTTGAAGACTATGTTTACAAGTTTTTGGCTTTTGTAACTTCTTTTGGATATGAATGGATTGCACGATCGAACTATGATATGGGTCCTACGCATACAAAAAGGTATTTATATTTGTATGTCTCTATCTAATTACTATTTGTATACCAAATTTGTAGTCTGTAGTTCTTAAAGTTCTCGAGATATTGCGGTTGAAGATATTCGATATTTTCTACAAATAGTTTTTCTAGTTGTTAGGAATAATCAGTTATGAATAGATCTAGCATAGCTATATGATCTTCACTTATCAGACTAGAGTATATATGTTAACTGGCTTTATGAATGTCTAAAAACAGCTTAACTAAACCAGAGTCTAAGCTAAGCCTGAGGCTGAGCCTGAGCAAAAGCAAACTTATGCAAAGGACGTCACACACACTATAAACGATAATTAAGAAGATATATATCTATATATCTATATACATACAGCCTATAATTAGCTGTATATAGCACAAGGCACTTCAAATATGACGCCCGCAGCACAAAAGTGTTTGAGCCTTGGCCATTGTTTGTGCAGTGACCCACTGAGGCATGGATTGAGAGTGCTCCTATTCTTTCATGCCCCAAGAGCTATTAGCTGTGCCACAATAAGGCTCTTTTAACAATTAGGACTAATGAAAGCAGTGCAAACTGTGTCACACCCACAGCCACAGGCTTAGCCACAGCCACAGCCACAGCCTCACCTGCCCCAGCTCCTGCCGTTCCTCCTTTGTCTGAAGTGAAGTGAAAAGGAAATTTGAGCAAATATATGCTTTAGGCTTTCAATAGCGCTTGGCTTTCAGTATGAATGGCTTTGCGGCGCAATCTGGAATCTGAATCGCGAGCCAAAAGAATTCTTGCAAGCGCTTAAAAATTCCATTTGGCTTAAACAAACGAAGCCGGGCCAAGAAACGCGACTGAATGCCAAATGACGTGGCCTGCATTCTGCATTCATATTGAGTCCGCTCTCTTCCTCTTGCCCTCACTCTCTTACCCTCTCAGTGTCTCTCTCGCTCTTATTGATTGCCGGTGGCACCACCTGCAGCACCTGCAACCACAATTGTATCTCAAGCAGCGGTCAGCGCTCGTTGCCTGGCAACCTCAAAAGCCACGAACAAATTTGCGTTTTGGCCAACATTTCCTTGCGCTTAGGAGGGTGGCTTTTAGGGTAGCTTGTCGTCATAGCGAAGGCTCACACACGCGCTCAACTCTTCAACACGCACTACTTGAAATTTGCTGCCTGTGTTTCAATTCCATCGTTCCCCTGTTCTAGCTGCCTACAGCAGCAACTTCCTTAACTCATTTTCATTACTCATAAAATTATTTTTTAAAAATTATTTTCTTTTCTTTTTTCCTGGCACATTTTTCACTGTTCCTCAACCTCAAGTTGGTTGAATATTCCCAACTAGAAATAGCTTTAAGCTATTTAAATTGTTTCTCAATGCCATCTTTCCCCTCATTGGATTGTTTAATGACAAAAAAGTCTTATTTCCACTTCATTCTTAATCTTAACTGTTTCAATTCCATCGTTCCACTCATTTGATGCTTTCATCTAATGGGTAAACATAGACTTGCCCAAATTAACATTAGCCCTACAAAAATGTTTTATTTCCACTTCATTTTTAAGCTTAACTGTTTCTCAATTCCATCGTTCCCCTGCTTTAGCTGCATATAACAGCCAGCGAGACACATTTCCTTAACTCATTTCCATTGTTTACATCATTTAATTTCCCTAATTCCATTTCTCACTGTTCCCCAATGCCAACGTGCCTTCCACACACTCTCACAGCTCAGCTGAACATTCCCAAACTTGAAGTAGCTTAAAAACACTTACATATCTACTTTAGTGTTCCTCAATTCCATCGTTCCTCCAATTTCTAGGTTTCATTTTACATTTGCACAACTTGAAATAAACTGTATAAAAATTATCTGATTTCTACTTCATTCTCAAGTTTAATTGTTTCTCAATTCCATCGTTCCGCTGTTCTCCAAACAGTCAGACACTCATATGAAGAGCTTGACTCAACACGCACAGCCAGCAACGTGAGAGATTACAATGCTCAGCTGCTCAGCTGTTCCTCAATTCCGTCATTCCACTCATGCGGTACAGCCGAATGGAACTGCTCACGCCATTCAAGCTAAACTAAGCTGCTTACTCACTCACTTGCTACTATTTGGTAGGTCTTTGGAAACTCATGCTGTTTCGCTTGCACACGTTCCCCCTAGTGTGACTCAAGTTACGCAGTTCCGCAATGCCGGCGTTTCCTTGTTCCATGTCCTCGTAACAGCGGGCACGAACTAATCCAACTAATTGACGGACTTCAAAAGCCAACCAACCAGGCATATATATATACATATATACCTATATATATATATATATAAACTATATATAGATGGACATATATCCATTTTCAGTTGACCCATTAACCGGACGCTGAAGGACACAACATGCCATGGCAGTAAAAAAGAAACACACCCACACACACACAGCTCTTAGCATTTGCCAGCTGTGAACATATTATATTTCATACATACAGTAAGCACTCGCTAATTAGAACTATATTTGCAATTAGTTTGTCATTTCCACTATTCCTATATAGTAAACAATATCTATCAAAGTCGAAGTCCAAGTCCAAGTCGAAGTCGAAGTCTTACTTTGCAGTGTTGCCCTTTAGCGTGTGACTACTGTAGCGAACAGCTCACAGCTGGTGGTTGGTCGCCTGCTGCGCAACAAATAGCTCAATGAAAGGACATGCTAATTGGGCGTCGTCTTATTTGATTAAAACTTTGTCCAATTGGACGCACTGAATTGCAGCCAAAGAAACTTGAAATCTTAAATTTTATTGTAGATTTGACTAAAGATAATTTAACCTTTGTATAAAGTAATTTAACAACTTTAAATAGATACATAAACCTATATATATATAAGATAATTTATATATAAATGGCACATTCCATTAAGTATTTCCGCATTTAAATATTATCGATAACTGAAGCAGCTGTTGATATATAGCTAATGCAAATAGCATCACTTCTGCTGGGTCACTCTTTACTTCAAGTTTGGAGTCTTTTTTATACCCTGTACATCAATTTATAAGATAGGGCATGTTGTATACATTCATAAACAATCAGTTGACCTTGCTGCCTGACAAGCAATTGGATTATATTTTTGTTTAGCTTTTGCTGCTCAGCTCAAAATCGATAAATATCGATTGGCTGAGACAATTTCTGGGCATTATAGGGTGTTTTAAGCTGATCATTTGTTTTGCTTTATGTTAGCATGGTTAACATATAGTTAACATATGTTATGCGTGCTCTAACATTACATTAACATTTCGTTAACATTGCTAATCTAAGAACTGCCCTAGTTACTTGAGTTGTTCTGTTCGACTTACCCTCGGATGATGGCAAACAGGCTTCATCGAAGACTTCCTCGCAGATGACCGAAGACGTTGCCGTTGCCGTTGACGACGCCGACGCCGACGTCGACGTCGCTGCTGGCGTGGTGTAGCCCAGGCGTTTGGCTGTTGTTGCTGCCGTTGTCAGCGCCGTTGGCGTCGTCGCCGGCGTTGTGGCCAGCGAAGCGGTTGCCGAGGAGTTGCTGTTGTTGGCCATAGTCGCTGCCGCTGTCGCTGTCGCTGTCGCTGTCGGCGTCGCTGCTTCCACTGACTTTTTCGCCTTAGCGATTTCTTATTAAATTCGTGCTGTTTTAATGTTGGCTAATTATGCCGTCAGATGTCGCCAGCGTTGCATAAGTGTGTAACGGCATCCTATATACATCTGTGTGTGTGTGTGTGTGTGTGGGCGACGCAGCGAATTAAGAGCTTAGAGCGAAAATCGAATGTGACCTAAAAAAAAGAGCAGCAGCAGCAGCAGCAGCAGCAGAAAAGGAAATAGGGATAACCGTTAGCTGCAGTTGAGCAAGGGAGCGTGGGTCGTGGGGCGTGGGCGAGTGGGCGGAGTGGAGCGTTCTGGACTTTGTCTTTCGCTGCGTTTGCTGCTCTGCCTGCCTGGCAACAGCAACAACAACCACAACAACAACAACACACACGAGGCGAATTGGTTGCGCAGGCACAACAACAAAATGCTAACGGTATAACGGTATTGATTTTTCACTTGTATTTAATTATGATGGGCCAGCCGCAGCCCCGCCCCGCCCACCTAACGCCCACACGCACAGCAAATTTCTTGGCCAACATATTGCAAACAAACAACAACAACAAAAAAGTCAAATAAAAATAAACAACAAAAAATACAACGAACAAATTTCACTTTGCACTTTTGCCATACACGCACACGCACACGCACTAGTATATGTGTGTCAGCAGCAAAAATAAAACAAAAAAAATTAAAATATATATATAGATATTATCTATATATATATATCTGTAGAGAGAAAGAGATTTATGCACTTCTATAGCTAAGCGTTAAAGCCAAAACCGACCGATTCGACTGCCCCGTTTAATTTGGGCTGTGCGAGTGTTGTGCGTGCGTTGCCAACTGCAGCGAATGTTGCCAATGCCGCGCATGTTGCTAGGCGATGCCCTTTCTTAGTGCAGCTCAGCCTATCGAGTCGCTATCGCCTATCGATATATGTCCTGTTTGCCTGTTTGGTTGTGTGTCTAAATAATTGAGCTTAACGTGCAATTGGGTGCATGCCCAAATAACTGTGGTGCTTGTCTGCGATAGCCTGTGCGTTCTCTGTTGCTATCTAACTGTTGTTTAAATTTATGCTATTTTTTACAATTAATAGAGATATTTTTATATATACAAAAAATGTAGTTATATGTATCTATGTGGAGCTGTCTTAAGTGGTCTGTGTTTTAGCTAAATGTGCTAATTTCCAGTATATTTTTAGCTCTGGTGTGTGTCCTACTAAGATTTAGTCTAATGAACAGAGATTTCTATTGTTGCTGTTTAGGCCAACGCAGGTGCTTGTCTTAGCTTACTCAGCGCTAAGCTCATGCAATTTTTAGCTTTTGCTCATTTTAGTACTGGGTGTGTGTCTAAATGACATGTGCTTAGCTTGATTTATGATAAAGTGCTAAGTAATTTAGTAATTGTTGAAGTACTTAAAACAAAACATATTTTTATCAATTTTAGTTTTACAAGCTACAAATTGCAGAAACTTTGCTAATTTAAAGGCTTACTACAATTGGTTGTAAGCTTTGCTAACTGCTGCGGGTTGTGTGTCTAAATAATTGTAGCTGAGGTGCAGGTCTATGCTATATTTAAGTGGCAGCTGCGCCTAATACATCAAATGTAGTTCAAACTGGTATTAAACTTGACTAAGTTAAGCGCGCAACTTTCGTTCAGCTAGGCGCGTTTTGGTGTTTGTATCGACTACAACTGCACGTTTAGCTGCTGAATTGCAAACTTAACGAAATTTATGGCGCGCTTTTAGGCGCTGTTCAAATAATATAAAAATAAGATATGTTTAATAAATGCTTGAAAATAAAATAAGAAATATATAGTATATATGTGTACATATAATATTATTTATAGTCCAATTCAAGCTAATTTCATTCATATATTACATAGTTGTTAAATCGTATTTATTTACCTTTGCCTATTTCCATGTAGAATTTCGCTTTGTCGTCATACAACATTTGAGACGTTTGTTATGCGATTTACAACATGTTTTATGTATGGCTGTTCTATTTCGTGTTAATTACAAATAACACTATAAATTTTTGCATATTTCTCAGATATTTTGCATTTTACATTGCGGCGCTGCCATTAGGTAAATGCCATCATAAATTTTGTTGCCAGCACCCGCTTTGCCCGTTTACGGACGGACGGACGGAGGGCGGTTGGCCCAGGGGAATGGGCAGGTGAGGCTGAGGTCAGGGCTTCCGTGTAAATCAATGCCAATAAATATATTATTGGCTTGCATCGAACGTTTGCTGCGGTTCGTTCAGATCTTTTACGCTTGGAGATGGCACAAGTTGCGCGCGATACTCCGAGACACGAGTCACGTGACACGAAATGCACGAAAATGTTGGCTAAGTATCGAAATATGCAATTCAAAAAGGTTATTTACTATAAATATGTATATATAAATGATACGTATCGATAAATACATCGATATATATGAGATGTATCGATAAATGTATCGATATGTCTATTGTGGTTATCGATCAATTTGAAGACATTCAATCTTCCACATTCACATTGATATTGCTTGATTTTATATACTTATCGATTGTGCGCAGTTATCGTTAAATTAATCGAAATTGTTGTTGACCTAGTTGCTAGGAAGCATCTTATAAATATGAATAAGAGTCGATGCGCAGCTATACTTTAGCTATCAGAAATATAGATTATTAATCGTGTGTATAAATATATATATATTCTATAAGCTCTCAAAGAAAGATATCGCACTCTATAAGAATGATATCGATATGGCTTAACAGCTTCGTGTCACGCTGTCAGCCCTAGCCATTTGACATCGCGTAAGTAGCTGATAATTGAGGCTGTAAATGCGGCTCATTGAATTTCAAAAAATGAGAATAAAGAAGCAATACAAATATACAAAATGAAATAAGTGAGACCTATACAACTGGGTATAGCCGACTGCGTGATACTCTGTAGTGCAGCAAGGCTAAAAGAATAAAGGAGCAAAGAAGAAAGTAAGATAAAAGATAATACAAATAAAAATTGCAAAGAAATTTAAAAATAATATATAGTATATAGAGGGAAGAATGAAGAAGGAAGGCAAGGAAGAAGATGGAAAATGGAAGGAAATAAAAAGATAAGAAACAATGAGAAAGGAGCTGTAAAGGCAGAAAGAAGGAAAGAAGAAAAACGAGCAGGACGGAAAAACACAGTAAGAAAGGAAGAGGGAGAGAAAAGGAGAAAGAAATGGGAGGGAGAACAAAGTATAGAAAGTAAGGGAAAAGAGAGATGAAAAGAAGAAAGACAGTCAAAAAGAAAGTAGAAAGTAGAAGGAAAGAAGAAAGAAAAGAGAAAATTAAAAAGAAGCAGGCAAAATAATTATAGGAGAGAAAGAAAGAGAAAACAAGCAAAAAAGATGAAAAGAAAGAGCAAACAAGGAGAGATATAGAAAGAACAATAAAAGAAGAAAGAAAGAAAGACAAATGAATGTTGAGTAAGAGAAGAAAAAGGAGAAAAGAACGAGTATGTCAAGAAGGAGAGCAGAAAAAAGTAAAAAACAAAAAAAATATAAATACAGATGAAAGGAGAAAGAAGTAAGAGAGACTAAAGAAAAATAGAAGGAAGTAATTTAAAAACGAAGAAGAGGCTAAAGCAGGCATAAAGAAAGGATTTACCTATTGAGATAAGAAAGATGAAGAGAAAACGAAAATGTTGATTATATATAACATATAAAAGGATATTGGCAGTATGTGATATTGAAGTATGATATGCTCGATATATATATATATATAGTATTGTCTATATATCGCTAAAAATTACTCAAAAGAGACAACTACATTCTAAGAAGTCGATGTCTTCCTCTCTCTTTCTCTCTCTCTCCCATTGAAAATGGGAAATCAGGGTATAATGGTTTTGTTAAAATGTGTGTAACAGGCAGAAGGAGGTGTGGCAGACCCCATAATGCATATAAATTCTTGATCAGTGCGACAAGCTGAGGCGATATAGCCATGTGCGTCTGTCCGTTCGTCTGTCAGTTCGTTTGCCAGTTCGTCTGTCTGTCCGTCTGTCCTTCTGTCCGTCCGACTGACCGTTCGTCGCACGCAGCGATCTCGTAAACCACAAAAGCCAGAGATCTGAAATTTGAAATGTACACTCGTGTATACCATACGCAGTACAAGTTTGTCTATTTTTTCGAAAACTCAGCCCATTTCCTTATTATCGATAAAAATCGATAATGGTTTCGGGTTTCATGATATTTTTTGCCATTGGGTGCGGGTAAAGTTTTGCTCTTCGGCCCATGGGTCGGGTCGGGTTGGGTTGCCCAACTCTAGTTCAGGGTATACAAATATATATATACACATATGTATATACCTTTATACAATATATATATATATTTCTGAACAAATTGCCGCTAAAGTGAGAAAAGCTTTCAATAGAATTTAATGTGAAATGTTGATATGCAAATCGGCTGTAGTTGAGCCCTCGTTGTTGCTGTTGTTGTTGTTTGTTTACTTTATTTATTTATTAATTATTTATTATCTATTTTGCTGTCGTGTTTGCATGCTGCTGCCTTTATTTTGTATTTTTTCTTCTCTGTTTCGGAATATATTTAATCTTTAATGCGAATAAATGGCAATATTTAGTCGATCCACAGCTGAACGCCCACAAGCGCTCCCCGTCTCCCCCTCTCTCTCTCTCTGTCTGTCTCTGGCAATTGGCAGGCCACAATTAAAGGCACATTCATCATACGCCCGGTGTTACACGCGAAGGAGCTAGTTAGAGCCAAGACAACAACCCCCTGCCGCCGCCTCAGCCCTACACAGTGCAGACCCAAGCCCCGAACCCACCCCACCTGCCCCTTTTTTAGACCATGTTCGTACATGTGTTTGCTCGTTGGCATTTGCTTTTCAAAACTCGCTCGTTGACATGTTTATGCATGCACTGCTTTTCACTAGTTATCGATAAATATGCACACAGACATACACACACACACACACACACACACGCTTTGGCTTATTAATAGCTCTTGATACATAAAAACTAAACACTTATTGGCATCGATAACAGTTCGCGCAACGGTAAATGGCAATTAATCATTCGATTGGTATTTTAATGCCTGCGACATTTCAATTGCGAACCAGTTCTTTTGGCTAGTTCACAGCAGTAGCTACGAAAAAACTGAAGCAAATTAATCAAAAAAGTTGATTTTTGCTGTAATTTAAGTTTGTTTTTTTTTGTTGGCTTTTTATTTGCGAACTGGTTCATGTTTGAAGTTCAGGCGAACTAGTTCTTGTGAACAGCCAATTTTCAATCAATTTCAGTTGCATTTTTTGTTGGTTTCTCAACCGTGAAACATTTCTCTGCATCGTCAATTAGAGCTGTTGTGAACGACTTGCAGATACCCTATAACAATTTAATTTTTTGGAGAGTTTTAAAAAGCGTTTCAGCGTTTCTTATATACTTTTTGTAGCTTATGCCAAAGTGCTCCAGTTAGATGTGCATGACTTGCAGATACCCTATAAAAATGTTGACCTGGTAAGTTTCTATAATATAAACAGCCAGAGTTTTACTTCATGTTTCAGTATTTGCTTTCAGATTTATCTAAAGACTGCTCAAGTTGCAAGTGAACAACTTGCACATACCCTGTAACAATTTTGTTTTTGGAAAAATATTAAGAGTCAAAATGTGAGGCGTTAAGTTGAAAGTGAACTACTTGCAGATACCCTACAAAAATATTTGCACTTCACCTTAAGCTTTTACAACAGTCTTCATGGCTTAAACTCTACTTACAGTTTAAATAGTATTTTTTTTTTTATATTTAAACTATATATTTTTTATAAATTTACCTAATTTTTAAAAGAATTTTTAAAAATTTTATTTTTTGTATTTTAAAATCGATTTCAGTTGAATTTATCAGTGTAGCATTAGAAGTCATATTGAGTGCGTTAAGAACTCAATCAAACTTCATGTGAAAAGTCATCAAAACATTGAGCATTAAAGCTTGCCAGACATCCAAAGCTCCTCACTTTACATTTTGTCAAAGCTGAAACGATTTTTCTTCATGTTTTGTACCACTGTGCGAGCTTCATTTTCACGTTTCATTTGCCAATGTTGTTCGCGGCAGCAACTGCTGTTGTTGTTGCTTTGGATTAAATTGTTTCAATTGCGAACGTTGCTCACAATTTGTCAAGAGTCCAAAGTGGCGCTCGAGTTGCTGTTGCTGCTGTTGTTGCTCATGGCGCGTGGCAGCAGCAACAACAGCAACAACAAGCGCCAAAGCAAACAACTGGAAATAGGCAATTTCTATGTAATACCCTGTAAACTATTGCACATGTGCATTAATAGGGTATACTAGTTTAGAGCATGTGTTGGTAACAGTAGATAAAATCTAGCAGCTGTAGCTGTTCTAGTTAGTTCAGCTTGACTTTCCAATTGTATTTAAATACAATATATTTAATGATCGATATATGTATATCGATAACAATAATAACAATTATAACCCACGTCCAGTAACAGCTACATAGCTTAAATAAAATTCGACAATATGAATAGTTGTGCAATTCAGCTTATCATTTCATAGAATCGTTTGGTGTTGATTTCGATAAATATCGAAATACGAAATACGCTTCTCTTGCATTGGTTCACTTGCCGAATTTTCCTATCACATCTTCCAGCATGGCATCGCACAGCTCGGATATCGTATATCGTATATCGAATATCGAATATCGATGTTGTCAAGCACTAGCTGTGGTGCCTTGAGGGCAACGATGCCAACTTCTTAATATTGAAAGATATAAGTCACATTCATGTCGCCATTCCATAAGCCGCTCCAGATATATTCTTGCTTCGTATCGATAAACGATATGTAATTTATCGATAATCGATGCGTTGAATCGATCATTAATAATATCAGCTATTGCTATATCAAAGCATATATTTCTAACTTGATATATGTATGTATATATATTCTCGATCAATGTCGATAAACGATTTGTCTTATCGATAATCGATAGACCCTAGATAAATTGGCAAAATGTACACTTGAAATAAGATATGCTATAGCTATATACACATACATGGAGTATGCTCTACTCTATAAATAAATTTAAATTTGTATTGTCTACAGGGTATTTGCTCGTCGCAATACTTTTCCAAGCACGCGCACTTTTACTCGTTTGCTTTGATTTTGTTTTGGGCTTTTCAAACCTAATCACGACTAATGAAAGACAACACGGCAGCCGCAGCAGCAGCAACAGCAGCAGCAGCAGCAGCAACAACCAGCAACAATGCCTGCCTAGCTCAGATTGGCATTTGGGGTCGAACACGCCCCATAAGTGGCCAGAGCCAGCCCACCGCTCCCCACCTTCGCCGCCCCTGTGGCCCGCCCACTAGTGCAGCTGCTGCTGATTGACAGAGCGCCATTTGGCTGTGGGCACGGCCAAAAACAAACAAACAAACAATTGGAGAGAGGGAGTTGAAGATGAGGAGGCAGCACTGCATACGAGAGGTGAGAGGGCGGGGGCGGGGGTGAGGGTGAGGGTTAGGTAGAGGGGCAGCTGTCTGTGTGCAGCAGAGAATCAGATTGAACAACTGTCCTCGTTTGGTCAGCCAGAGTCAGAGTCAGAGTCAGAGTCAGCGTAGAGCTTGAGTCCAAGCTAAGTCAGGCCATAATTTAGCCAAATGTCGTGCCAGTCAACTGATCGCAGCGCTGACTACAAACATGCACTCATAGACTGCTATACCCTAGGGTCGTAGCATCTATGGTATATGTTAAGCCAACTAAGAACTGAATAATTTTAAATTTCTCTAAATTGTTTGCGGCTGCAAAGCAAATTTTGTAGCTGGAACTGATATATCCCACCAAGTTTCATTTACAGGGTATTTTTAGTTAAGCAGCTGAACAAAGTGTGTATCTATGTGAGCTAACTAATTGTAGTTGGCTTAGCAAGACATTGTAAGACTTGGTTTTTAGTCTGGTGACTAACAGATACCCTGTATGAAGTAGAATACAGGGTATGTGTGGGTCAGTCATTTAAGTGTTGTGAGCTCGTGCTTAAAGGCCATCTTAACAAACATCTTATACTTCACAATCTTTGTCTTCTCAGGCTACTTTTTCTATTTGCACATTACAGGGTATCTGTAGTCACATTCATTTCCATGCTCCTACTTTTATGTACAGGGTATCTTAATGAGCTACACACTTCGCACTCTGTAGCACTTTATTGCGTATCTTTTGATCGACTCACACTTTCGTTTCTTCTACCCTACAGGGTATCTCTTGAGTCGTGCTGTCGAGCGGCGTCGCTGTTCGTTTGAACTTGTTTGTTTATTGTTTTCATGTTTGGCCCCGCCTGAAATTTGTTTGCTTTACATTTAGCTGCGCCCCTAGTCAACAAAACGGCTCGGGCTCCAATTCCAGCTTCCAGCAGGCAGTCCCTTCTCCCCCTTCACCCCCCTTCTACCCGTTCAGCTCAATTCTCATGCCTTTCCTTCCCATTTTTTCTCTCCGCTCATTAAGTTTATTGGCACGCGTCGTTGTCGACCGTCCCCCACAACACTAATTGGAGCATCTGTTAAACGACTTTTGAGCTTTGATTGCATTTGCCAACTGCCACCGGCTTTTGCTCCAATACGATTGAACGATTGAACTGACTCACTAACTGACTGAA
This sequence comes from Drosophila leonis, assembly GCA_035045365.1. NCBI lineage: Eukaryota > Metazoa > Arthropoda > Insecta > Diptera > Drosophilidae > Drosophila > Drosophila leonis. The sequence goes on along the minus strand of JAWNPC010000481.1, from coordinate 4,455,443 downwards.
CCATTGACCAACTGACGATATTTTATAGCATTTTTTGTATTTACTCTCAAGCCAACAGTTAACGAGCCACAAAAGTTCCCGCTGATTGATTGATTGACTGAGGCTGTGGGAGCTCTGATTGAGAGCTTTGAGTATTGAGTGATCCATGTGAATGCTAAAGCTAAAGTTCTCTACACCTTGTGGTTCACGCTTCGGTCATACATTTGGTATTTACATGGCTCATTGATAGGTTCCGCTTAAGAGTTCATTTGGCAACTGGTTCAGTTGATAGTTCATAAAGCATTTTGTTCACTCTGATTTATTCACTGGTTCAGAAACTGCATCACAGCTCAACTCAAAATTAGTTCACAAAATTAGTTCACAAAATTGTTCATTTAGTAGTTCATTTTATTGGTGCTTCATTTGATGTTCATCTAAAAGTCAATATGTGAATCTGTAGTTCATTTAGTAATTCACTTTGTGCATTAGTTGACTAAGCAGTTCACTTGGTAGTTCTTTGTGTGGTTCACTTGGCAGTTCATTCAGTTCCAGGCTAACGTGTTCAGTTGGTTTTATTGGTTTAGTTAGAAGTGCTTCACTCAGTGGTTCTCAAAATGGTTTGGTAAATGGTTCACTAAGTGGTTCACCTGATGCTCCTTTGTAGTTCAAATACTAGTTCACTTAGTGAATCACTTGAATGTTCATTTTACATTTAACTATTTGTCAAAAGCATTCTTAAGCACAGGTTCACTTAGTGGTTCACATAGTGGTTCACCTTGTGCTCATCTCTGTAGTTCATTTAGTGACTCACTTAGTAACTCCCTAGTCCAAACTTTCTTATTAGTTCATTATGTGGTTCACATAGTGGTTCACCTTGTGCTCATCTCGATAGTTCATTTAGTCTTTCTTTTAGTAATTCCCTAGTTTCAAGTTTCTTCTTAGTTCATTTTGTGGTTCACCTTGTGCTCATCTCTGTAATTCATTTAGTGACTCACTTAGTAGTTCGCTAGTCCAAACTTTCTTGTTAGTTCATTGTGTGGTTCACATAGTGGGTCACCTTGTGCTCATCTCGATAGTTCACTTAGTGATTCACATAGTAATTCTATAGTCTAAACTTTCTTATTAGTTCATTGTGTGGTTCACCTTGTGCTCATCTCTGTAGTTCATTTAGTGACTCACTTAGTAGTTCACTAGTCCAAACTTTCTTGTTAGTTCATTGTGTGGTTCACATAGTGGGTCACCTTGTGCTCATCTCGATAGTTCACTTAGTGATTCACATAGTAATTCCATAGTCCAAACTTTCTTATTAGTTCATTGTGTGGTTCACCTTGTGCTCATCTTTGTAGTTCACTTAGTAACTCCCTAGAGACTCGTCGTACAATTAGTCGTTGATCATTTAGCAGTTTATTTATTAGTTCAGCTAGTGGTTCACTTAGCGACACACTAATTAGTTCACTTACCATAGTTCACATACTAATTCATCAAGCATTCAGGACTTGTTAGCCAGCAACTCTTTAGTTTCCCCACTCTCAGTTGGCGCTGTTGGCGCTGTCTGCATTTGCTGAACATTTTGTGCATTGTCGATTTAATTAATGACTCAGTGAGGTAATCAATTTGTAATTTAATTTGCAATTTTATTTACATAGCAATTGATTTTGATTGTTGCGTTACAATTACACAGCCCGGCGGCATTTCGAGGCGTTCCAACCAGTCCCCAGACAGAGTCTCAATTGCAGATACGAAGCGACACAGATACAGATGCAGATACAGATACAGATACGGATACAGATACAGATACATTGACAGACAGAGACACAGATACAGATACAGATACAGATACAGATACATTTGCAAACCTGGCTAAGACAACAACAACTGCATCGGGCACAACACGACATCATACGATACAAGGCGTTACGATACGGCTACGATATCACACGATACGATATGTTACATTACGATACGTTGCAGTCCAAGTTCCCAATTCCGTGTCTTGGGGCCTCTGGCCATTTGCCGCGTACAGCTCGCACGAGGTGTGCTTGAGAAGTTGTGTGTGTGTTTTTCAGGGTATCTGCTAGTCGTTCACTCCCCACTTGAGCAGTGTTAACTTTTATCAACTGAAAGAGAGAGAGAGAGTGAGAGTGAGAGAGAGACAGAGAGAGAGAGAGAGAGAAAGAGAGTAAAAGCGAGGGAGGGAGTGAGAGAGAGAAGGAGATTGTGTGAGAGAGTAAGAGGGTAAGAGAGAGAGAAAGAGAGAGAGAGAGAGAGTAAGTGCGAGAGAGATAGAGAGAGATAATATTCGAGACAGAGAGGGAGAGAGATTGGGTGAGAGAGAGAAATTATGAGAGAGACAGCGACAGAGAGAGTGGGGAGTGGAGAGTGAGAAAGAGAGGGAGTGAGAGAGAGGGAAAGAGAAAGATCAACAGAGACAGAGACAGAGTGAGAGAAGAACTCGAATGGAAATCACATAGCCTGAGCTCTTATCAAGCAACCCTCGTAGCTACTTGCACAGCTAGTAGACTCGGCGCTTTGGCTTTAGCTATGGCTCTGGCTCTGGCTATGCCTTTGGCTGTGGCTTTGGCTCTGCCTATGGGATTTGTTTGTGATTTGATTTGGTTTCGTTTTAGCGCTACGATTGCATACAATTTGCATTCGATTAACAGCTGAAAGCAGCGGCTAATGGGCAGTGGGAGGGAGGGTAGCGGAACAACATGTTTTTGTTGTGCCGGGCATGGATCATAAATAAAAATAGATGAAATTCCATAGTTGAAGGTGTTAAATGCAAGCGAGCGCAATTTACATCATCGATTTTATTAGCCTCAACGTTTATAATTCAATTAAATTGTTGCAACAACAACAACAACAACAACAACAGCAATAATAACAACAATAACAACAACAACAATAACAATAACAACAATAACAATAACAATAACAATAATAACAACAGCAACAATAACAACAATAACAATACATACTCAACATTCACAAATCATTCACAATGGAATTAGCATTCGTCACAGTTTTTTCTTAGAGATTAGCTAAGACAGGAAGCGTGATCTGTCTCTCTCTCTCTCTCTCTCTCTCTCTTCATCTCTCTCTGAGTGCCGGAAGTAAATGTTTTTTTCGAAATAGTTCTAATCATATATCTTTCATCAGCTGTGCTATATGAGCAAGATTCCTTCAGAGTAGTTCTAGTTGCTGTCTAAGAAAGTTTTACCTTCTTATACTTAGCTGAGTTAGTGCCTACGGTCTCTGAGTTTTCTTGAAAAAATCTAAAATGTTTCTCTCATACAATAGTTACCTCTATCAGTTTTATGATAGTATTGAAAAACCCTTCAGTTCCTAGAGTATTAAATACAATTAGCCTAGCTCCTCTTACAGTGTCCTTCCAAGCCTAAGAATGCTCTGAAGACATTGAATTCAAATTTCTTTTACAACTTTTTTCTTAATTAGTTCCATGATAAGTTCTTGGCTTCTCAACTGGAGAACTCAATCATATCTTGTTTTTTATCCTAAAACCTCTATCTCATATCTCTAGCGCATTTTCAGTGAGTATTTCTACCCATTCTTTACCTTAAGCTAGTTGCCTGTGGATTTTCCTTTCACTATTTCGCAATTTCAATGGACTTTTTCTTATAAGTTTTTATTAGAGTTTTAGAGTTATACAGCAATAGAGCTTTTCATGTAAGTTTTCCTTTAGAGTTTCTCATCAGCGAGTTTGCAGTGTGATATTTGCTAATTATTTTTCTGCTGGCTTTCTACTTTTTCAATTTTTTGAGTATTTTTATACTCATTCATTTTTGCTAAATTTCATTGAAGTGTTTTACTTTTTCATTTTTTTTAAATTTTGTTAGCTGTTTTTCTATGCCTATTCGCAGTAAAATATTTTTTTCTGTGCTTCATTTTTGTCATGTTTAATTAAAGAGTTTTTCTCGGACTTCTAAAAATATTTTTGCCTTGCTGCAATTTGTTTTCATACAAATTTGGCTTCGATTGCCTAATTCCAGAGCTGTTAAAAATTCCATTTGAATGGTAATGCAAAATGGGTTTTTAATGGGTTTTAAATGCTTCCATTTCCATTCAAATGGAATTTTTAACAGCTCTGCCTAATTCAAGATTTCTTTCAAAATAGCAAAGAGTTTAATATAGTAAATAAATATATACTTAATATATAAAGTATAATTTAGTAGTAAGTATAGTATATATGAAGAAGTTTCGTTCTTTTTGTAACTATTCTCATAGATGTCAGTTTCATTTCTTCAAATTTCTGTTTCCTGAGAAGTATTTGTTTAAGCGCTTTGCTGTCTCTTAGAGTTTTGCTCAAGTTAAACTTCAGCTTTTTGATTGAAAGATTTTATTCTTAGATTTTCTCTTAGCAGTTTTCTTTGTGTATTCTCTAGACTATAAATATGCAGATTATATAAGGTTGTCAAAAAAGTCTTGCGGTATTTCCGCAAGCTTGTCTTTGCAAGCGCGTAGTTCTAGTTGTATTCGTCGCATCGGTTCACGCTAGAGCATTTTGGAAAGCTCTTTTCACGTGCTAACACGTGTTTGATTGATTGTTGTTTGTTTTTAGTCGTTCGTGAGGTATAGCGTCGCAAACATGGAGCAAAATAAAGAGAAAATGCGGCATATTTTACAGTACTACTACGATAAAGGCAAAAATGCATCTCATGCTGCTAATAAAATTTGTGCAGTTTATGGACCCGATACAGTTTCCATTTCCACCGCACAACGATGGTTTCAACGTTTTCGTTCTGGTGCAGAGGTGATCGAAGGTTCTTCTGTGTGTTTGGTGGGCTTGGCAGGGAATCATCCACTATGAGCTGCTCCCCTATGGCCAAACGCTCAATTCGGACCTGTACTGCCAACAACTGGACCGCTTGAATGCAGCACTCATGCAGAAGAGGCCATCTTTGATCAACAGAGGCCGAATTGTCTTCCACCAGGACAACGCCAGGCCACACACATCTTTGGTGACGCGCCAGAAGCTCCGAGAGCTCGGATGGGAGGTTCTTTTGCATCCACCGTATAGTCCGGATCTCGCACCAAGTGATTACCACCTAGTTCTGTCCATGGCGAACGAGCTTGGTAGTCGGAAGTTGTCCACAAGAGAGTCCTGTGAAAATTGGCTCTCCGACTTTTTTGACAATAGGGCAGCGAGCTTCTATAAGAGGGGCATTATGAAGTTGGCATCTCGTTAAATCGCATTATTATAACTAATTTTATGAACAATTGAAAATTCAATAAAAATACCGCAAGACTTTTTTTCCAACCTATTATATATGTATATAAATATACATAAATATAGTATATGCATAACTACCTCTAGAGACAACTTCAGAGGTTTTTCATATCAAACCTTTTATCATAAGCTTTGAGCTTAACTTTCTCCTCACACGTTTCCCGTCAAGTTAAGCTTAGCAGATTATTTCCTTTTATAATTTCTTTTCTTTTCTTTTTGCCCAAAGTTTTTACTGAGTCTAATTCAATTTCACTTCAGTTTTTCATATAATTCACATCTTTTTCACTTTTCCCACATATTTGGCTGGCATTGCGTGGTTCGATCTGCATTTTTGTTAGTCTTTTATTCTGTTATTTGTTTGTTGGCCTGGCCAAAATCTTTTGGCCGCTAATTGTCGCATTTTGTTAATGTTTATTGAATATCGAAATATTATTATGATGTTTATGGCCTTTTGGCTGTTATTGTTATTGTCATGCTGACAAATTAGTTTCACACTTTGCCACCAATTTCGAGCTGGACTTTCAGTTTGTTGTTGTTGCTGTTGTTGTGGTCGCCCACAACTCGGTTCTTCGAAGTCCAACTGTTGGCTTTCATTCATGATTGCCACCATCCGCTGTGGGCCCCTTACTCCCCAGCTCCGCCTCGCTGTCGTCTGGCAGCATTTGGCAGTCCGCCCACCCATTGGCCGCGAGAGAGCCAGCCAGCCAGTCAGCCAGCCAGCCAGCTAGCCAGCATTGCCTGCCTGCATTTATAATTAGCTCCAAATTTGTCTCTCAGCCAGTTTTATGGTCATGTCCAGTTGCTTTTGTTGCCCACCTGTACCCCCAGCCCGCACCTTCCCCACCCCTGCGCCGACGCTCCCCCGCGTCTTCGTCTGCATCTTTGGCTTTGCTTGTGGCCAACATGTTCTGGCCAAATTGGCGTACAATTCATAAAAATGAAATTTTTTGTTGGTTTTTTTCTTGCTGTATACCCTGTAGACATGTATTGGGCATGCAAGGGGTATGCACAATTTGTGTAGCTATTGCAAGTAGATGTAGGAGAGAGAGAGAGAGAGAGAGAGAGAGCTTAGAGCATATAAAGTATTCACATAGGGCAGAAACTATATCATAACTTAAGCTAATTATAAGCCACTAGAGGGTGACCAGATAAGAGTGATACTATTTCTAATAATTATATTTCAACAATTGTTTAGTTTATCGATAACATTTAGCTATTGAAGTATTTTTTAGAGCTTGCCTTTTGATAGAAAATTATTTTACATTTGCCAAACCTTTCACGGGCTAACTCCAGCTCAGTTATTGAAGAGGGCTTTAGTGTTCATAAAAATAGTAGTGCAACTTTAACTGCAGTTGCACTACTATTTCTATGAAACTGCAGTTGCACTACTATTTCTATGAACACAGCTGTATATATGTGTCTATATATTATTATATATAAATATATACATTCATCATTCATTACAGGGTATTCCATAGCCACTTACTTCACTCCTTCAACTGCCAGCGACTTGTTTTGGCATTGTTGTCTCACTTTTTGCTTTGTTTTATTATTATTTTGATTCGTATAGTTTATATATCAATGCTTTAAGCTGATTTTGTTTCAAGCGCGTGGTCAACAAATTGGCCAAAAACAAAAACAAGATAAAAACAGAAGAAAAAAAACCAAATTCATTTTGTTAAAACTGGAGCAAAGCGAGTTGAACAAAAAAACATTCTCCATTCATTATTTTCACAGCTTATTTGATAGATCGATTCGTTCCCTCGTATCTGTGTTTGTATTTGTCTGTGTGTGTGTGTGTGTGTGTGAGTGTGACCATGAACAGTTGCTAGTTTATTGTTTCCCATTCCTCTTAGCTCTGAAAGTGCTGAAAGTGGGCTCAGCCTGAGCTAGTATATAAATAGAAATCTAGTAGCCTATATTTAGTTATATCATCTAACATATATAACATCATAGATCATCACATTCTAGATAATATTACCATAAAGTTCAAACTATACATCATTTACATGATACAATTTACTTGTTTCTTCTATGTTCAATTAATGGAAGTTGAAGGTCTCTGCTGTTTGATTGATTGACTGATTGATTGATTGCTTGTTTGATTTATCAATAGTCGAAAGGCTTTCAAATTGAACTTGATCGATTGATTGACAAGTGTTCTATGGCTGAGTGGTGTCATAACTGCGGGACCTGTTTGATTGATTGACTGATTGATTGATTGTTTGTTTGATTTATCAATAGTCGAAAGTCTTTTCAATTGAATTTGACTAACAAGCGAGAAGTAGACTTGATTGATTGAGTGACTAACTGACAAGTGAAAATTGGCTGCTTGAGACCATAATGGTCCTGATTGAATGACTGAAGGATAGCTGAAATATAGCCTTACAATATATACCTAGTTGCTTAAACTTATTGACTGGAAAATGAAGAAAGTTTGATTGTGAAAAAAGGTTCTCATTGATTGCCTGATTGACAGGCAAGACCAAAAATGACTTGAGCTTACATAACTATGATTTAAACTTATTGACAGATTGATTGATTGATTGATTGACTGATTGATGTTTAAGTCACAGCCAAAGCAGCAAGAGCTTGAGAACTGAAATGTTTACCACAATCAATTTTAAAGTAAATTTAATAAAAGTTCAAAAAGAGATATTCGAAGATCAGATCGAGATCCCAGATACATTTAGTGATTGCAACTAAAGAAAGTTCCTTAGAGTATAAGCTGATAACACGTTTTGTGAGCTTGGCAAGAGAAACAACAAGTTGAGAGTCTCTGATTGGAGCAGGGATCACTGGGGATCACTGGGATCACTAAGATCGCCTCGATGATCGTTGAGTCTGCCTGTTGCCTGTTGTTGCAGCTTGTTGCGGCAATTAGCCAGCGACAGCGAGTGCCAATGTTTTTTGACCCATTGCCGCATTTGCATTCGCAATCAGGCAACAGCAACAAGTTTCGCGCTGGCCAAAGCTGAAATGCAATCGAATTCAATTTCAAGTCAATATTGAATGCCAAATAGCCATAAAAAGCAGCAGCAAAAAACTAAATTTGTACTCACATTTGTTTGTGAGCTTTGCATTTCAATCAGTCAGTCGATCAATCAGTGCAGGCTCAATTTGACTCTAATCAATTTCTATTCAATGTTGAATGTTCGTTGACTATCAATTGCCTGAGTATGGCCAAATTTTGTGACACCTTGCTAAAAGGTTTGCTATGAATTTCAATCGGATAGTCGAACTACTTGTTTGAGCCTAATTGATTGACAGTTGAAGTTTCAATAATAAATGTTGAGTTTCAAGTTAGTTTCAATTTCAATTTTATTTTCAATTACAATGTCATTTTTAGTTCTATTCAATTCAATTCAATTCTGATTTTATTGCCAAGTTGCTTTGATCTTCGATTCTGTTTCAACTTTTTGATGCAGTTATCTGTTTCAATTTTAATTTTAGTTTCAATTTCAATTTCAATTTTAGTTTCAATTTTAGTTTCAATTTTAATTTCAATTTTCTTTCAATTAAAATTGAATTCAATTTCAATTAAATTTCATTCAATTTTTGTTTTAGTTTCAGTTTCTATTCAATTTTTGTTTCAATTTCATTTCAATTTTAGTTTCAATTAGAAAATGTCGAAATTATTTTCAATTTCCTTTTAAATTTGAAATTATTCATTTTCGAAATTGTTTCAATTTAATTTTCAATTTCAATTTAGTTTTCAATTTTAATTTAATGTAAAAATTCATTGAAAATCAATGACAATTTCAAATCCAATTAAATTTCGCTCAGTTCTTTTGAAATTAATTACATTTTAGATTTGAAATGAATTTCAATTTCATTTTCAATACAAGGTTCTTTTCAATTTCAATTTGTTTCCAGACTTGTTTTTCTTTTTCGATGTGATGTCAATGAAGAATAAACTTAAGCGAAAAGCACTTAAGTTTTATGACACATTGAACACGATTTGCATTTAATTTCAATCAGTCAATCAATCAATCAATGAGTCAATTATTCATGCATTGAATGACAGGCATTTTTCTGAGGGTTCTTCAAACTGAATTGGAAATAGGAAACAGATTCGAGAAGCTTACGATTTTTTTTTTTGAATTGAATCATTCAATCAATCAGTCAACTAAGAGAGAGAGAGAGAGGGAGGGAGAGAGAGAGAGGGATAGAGAGAGAGAGAGAGAAAGAGAGAGAGAGGGAGAGAGAGAGAGAGAGAGAGAGAGAGAGAGAGAGAGAGAGAGAAAGACATCCGTATTCACTTTAGAATAAGACTTAAAAACGAAAGCATTTTGTTGTTTCAATTTCAATTCCAAATTCAATTTCAATTTCAACTTCAATCCGAACTGAAAGGCATTCTTCAACTGTAGAGCGAGTGGGCGTCAAAGATATTTAACATTTTAGCACAAGATTTGCATTCACTGGGCAACTAAATAACGATCCATCAAACAGTCAGTCAGTCAGTCGGGCCAGCTTTCAACCACATTGTATGACAGTTGCAATCGCAAATTGAAAAACGACGTTTAAGATTAAAAAAAAGAAAAAAAGAAAAGAGCATTACTTAGGCATTTGTTGTGAATAGAATGCTGAAGTGCTTAGCATATTTAGCCGCAATACAAATATCAAATTGCATTTTCAATTCATTTCCATTTCCAATTTCCATTTCAATTTCAATTTCAATTGCCAATTGCCAGAGCTCAGATAATTGATGATTATGAGTGTCGGCTAAATGTCGTGAGCGTGTTATTGCAATGCATATAACAGCACATATATTCATACCTATATACAAATAGACAACTATGTGTATATGTATATGCTTATGTGTCGTAAATCAAAAGATATCATCTATAGCTGGGAGAGAGCGAGAGAGAGAGGGAGAGGGAGAGGGAGGCTGAGTTGGTGCTGGAGCCAGAGACGCTGTCCAAATGTGGGCGCTAAGGTTTGGCCAATTGCAATGCAAATGACAAATCGTTGTTGAGGTGGCGGCAGGGGGTGCGGGATATATTACATTTGACTTATAATAGCTCCATATATGGCCATTAAAGATGCCATCTCCAATCTTCACGACAAATGCCGCCAACGCGAAGCGCCACTTGGTGCCAAGTTTGGATTTCGAATGCATTTGGGTGCTCGGTTAGCGATTGCGATTCTGATTTCTAGATACGCGATCGCGTTTTGGCCCTTGCGTGTGCTAACAGTAGCTGTTGGCCTAGAACTGTGAGCCACACCCACCACACAGCACCTCAACCTCACTCGCTCTGCCTCTCCTGCCCTCCCCCCACTGTCTCTCTCTCGCGTTTGGTCTGCGGCAAATGGCGACGTATTCATTTGTTTGCTGTTTGCCAATCAGCCTGTCAATAATTGTCAACAAGGTGTGACTATGCCAATATTTAATTATTCGATTTCATTTGCTTTTCAATCGCGACAACTGTGAGGCACAAGCACATGAGAGCCGGAGAATGGGGGAGGGAGATCGGGGATGGGGGATGGGGATGGGGTTGTTTAGCTAAGTAACTAAGAGCGTAGTATGAATACCCTGTGATTGGTGAAGAGATGGGCATAGTTGGGGAGAGTATGTGTGTGAGAGAGAGAGAGAGAGAGAGAGAGAGAGAGAGAGAGAGAGAGAGAGAGAGTGAGACAGACAGAGAGAGAGAGAGAGAGATAGAGATAAAGAAAGAGAGAGAGAGAAAGTTAGAGAGAGAGAAAGAGAAAGAGAGAGAGTGAGACAGACAGAGAGAGAAAGAAAGAGAGAGAGATAGTGTATGAGAAAAAGATTAAAGGCAGAGATAGTATGTGTGAGAGTAGGAGAGAGTGATTCGAAGAGAGAGAGAGAGAGAGGCAGAGTATGGGCGAGAAAGACAGACAGAAAGAGAGAGTTGGAGAGAAAAGGAAAGAGAGAGTCGCCAAGAAGGAGTGAGTGAAAGAGAGAGAGAGAAAAAGATAGAAAAAGAAAGAGAGTGGGACAGAGATATGAACAAAAATTAAGAAGAAAAGAGACATAAAGAAAGAGTAAGAAGAAGAGAGACAGTGAGAAAGATAAAAAGAGAAAGATAGAAACTTCGCATATATATCCTGATATGAAAATATACTTTATATTATATTTACAGGGTATCCGATATGCAGTCTCTGCCTGTCTTAAGTAGCTTTTGCTGCCTCTCGCATCGGTATTTGTCTTTGTTTTTGTTGCTTCAAATTTGCTAAACATTTGCGTGAAAAACATTTGTCTTCAAGCATCTGACGTTGGGCTGCGTATACATTGATGCAAAAAGAGTACTTAAAACACTCACGAGTACTCGAAGCACTCACCACCCAATAGTCATATACTCACACCTCTATATAGAAGATGTTACTAATAGTATTTGACTCTCAGCCGGAGCACTTAAAGACTGTACGAAAGCCTTTCGAAAATACATTTGAGTATGCAAAACGAGCCTTAGCTAAACGGGTTCGATTCCGGAAGTTTTATTCACTTGTTTCTTTGAGCTTAGATCCATAACAAAAAACAAACGGACATCCGATAACCTTAGTTGGAGAGACAAAGCTATAAATCTAACTCAAGCTGAACCGTGCTGCAAGTCTAAATCTTCTACTAATCATGTCAAGCTTAGGTTCGCGAACCGAACCATCAGCACCAGAGCCTAAGCCAAAACGGTTCAGAGACTTGTTCCAGACCATAATACGCAACGCCTTCAAAACTTACAGCTAAGCTTACAGAACGGCTTTTGCGCCTCAAGCTCTATAGAGCTACTTCATGTGAAGCAAAACCTGCTGCGCACAGTCAAGCTGCAAAAGCATCTTAATAATGATCTTGCCTTATTGGAACCATTTAATGACCGAACAGTTAAAGACTTGCTACCGAAATACTTGGCTTTGTTTCGTTTAAGAACTCACATACGATACGATCATTTAAAAAGTGTTTCATTTGAGCTCTTGCCAAAAAAGAGTTCAGTTTCAATCAACTTTTATTGACAACTGCCAACATTTGGCTCTTTATAGATCCGCCGGATTCAACTAAATATATATATATATAGATGTTATATGGGGCATAACTTAGTAAAAGGCAAAACTCAATTAAAAAGAAATTTTGCTGTATTAGGAGTGAATGCCGGATATTCATTATCCGATGGAGCTTTCAATGAATCATAATGTGTGATTCATTGCGAATATGCAATGAATCATTATGAGTATCCTCTAAATCCTTACGAGTGTCAAATGAATCGTTATGTATACTATAAATCTTTTTGATAGTTCGAATCATATTGAATATTCAAAGAGATGATTCGTTCATGCAATATTTTGAGACTCATCAAAGAAGGCAACACAATCGCAGCAGATTTGAAGTCCATTCGTATTTGCTGTAAAACGTTTCTAAAAGTTCAAAGCAAACAAAACTCAATCGATATGAATCATTACGATTAATTATGATCTGCAACCAATAAGTTCCAACGAGTACTCAATGAAATCGCTTGGGCTTGCTTTTGAGTCTAGGTTTTCAAAGAATCAAAGCGAGTTTGACGCGATTCGGTGTTGCCTGTAGAATCTTTCAACTACAGTCGAGTCTCGATAATTTGTACCCCGCTAAATCGATAATCGCGATAAATCGAAACAAAATCTATCCCCTTGAAAAAAATTCGTTACAGTCGAGTCTCGATAATTTGAATTTCCGTCTAATTCGTAAAAAACCTGATCCCCTTGCCATTTCGAATTATCGAGACTCGACTGTATTTCATTAAAAACGCAATGGAAATTTTTGTTATTAAAAATTTTTTTTTTAAATTATATTTATATATTTATTGTATATATATGTCATATATATGTATATATATATTTTTTTTTTTAATTTTAACATTTTGTTGCTTGAAAAAAAAAAAGTTTAAAAATACTAAAAAATTAAAAAAAAAATAAATAAAAAATATTTTGTTGTTTTATATTTTTTGTTGTTTGTTTATTGTGTCTGTTTGTTTGTTTGTTTTTTTTTTTTGTGTGGGGGTGGGGGGACTTTGTTGCTTTTGTTTTTTTTTTTAAGTTATAAACATTAAATTTAAATATTATTAGTAAAATATGCTTTGTTTTTTTTTTGTTTTCATTTTTTTAGTATTTCGCAATTAAATCATCAATATATATATATATATATATATCTTATGTATGTGTGTGTATGCATTGTATATATATATATTTCCTTTCTTGTATGGTATATCATATGTATTTATATTTATATAAGCTATGAAAAAAAATAAACATAAAAATTATAATAATAAGAAATAATTTAATAGAATAAAATTTAATAAAAAAAATTAATACAATTTCATTTTCCGTTTCATTTTCATTTTCATGTGTGTGCGTGTGTGTGTGTGTGTGTGTGTGTGTGTGTGTGTGTGTGTATAAATATGTGTACATGGCATTTTCTTCTATTTATTTGTTGTTTGTTTTCCAAATTTCACAAATTTTTTTGTACATAAAAATTTATTGAAATAATTTTTGCTTAAAATGTTGTTAAAACTATACATAAAAAATGTATAAATTTTTTTAAATATTTTTTTTTTGTGTGTTTATGTGTGTGTGAGTAAGTAACAATTAGTACAAAATAATTTCACATTGAAAATTGTTCATTTTCAATTTTTTTTTTCATTAAAAAAAAAAATTATGTTTGCTTAGATGCTAAATATTTTCATTATTTTTTTTCATATATTTTTATATATATTTTTTTTTTATTTTGTTTTGCCATTCAGTCAATCAGTCGAAACTTTTGGTTTGGCCGCGGCAAAATGGTATCGTTGATCGATAACAAATCGATAGCGAAAATCGCGCCAAAGTAAAAACCGTTTCCCACTGCGTTTTGTTTCTCATAAAATATTATTCTCAAAAAAAAAGAAGATATAATATATATATTTATATATAGTGTATATATATATATATATATATATATATATGTATATATGTGTGTGTGTGTGTGTGTGTGTGTGTGTGTGTGTGTTGTTCGGCATTTGTATCGCTTTCAAATTGCAATTTAAATCTGAAATTTAAATCAATTGAAATGAATTTTTTGCTTTTTCCTTTTCTTTTTGTTGTTTGTTTTTGATGAAGAAGAAGAAGCAGAGTTGTTATTATTATTATATATTAAGTGTGGTTTTTTTGTTTAGTTTCTTGCTTTTCAATGTTACACAGCACAGTTTCTTTTTTATGTTTTTTCCATGTGAATTTTTTTTGAAAAATTTCAAACGAAATTGTGAAAAAAATGCTTTCGAGCTAAACTCTAAATCGTAGAGAATTTTTAAAGCAACTCTAACTGCACTGGTTATGCACATATATATGTATATATGTATATGTATATGTATGTGTGTATGTGTGTGTGTGTATATGTTTTGCCCTCTCTTTCTCGCTGTGTTCGCTTGCTCTTTCGCTCTCCCCTCTCTCTCTCTGTCTATCTATAATACAAGTTTACATGATGATGCTCGCTCTCTCTCTCTCTCTCTCTCTCTCTCTCTGTCGCTCGCTCAGCTTGTGGCACGCTGCTGATGGTGTGGCTGCCTCTTGTGGTGTCGCCTCGAGCGGCGGCACTGCGTTGAACAGCATTCGTCAATGGGCTGGGCAACGCCACCCACCAGCTCGGCCACGCCCGTTTGCTTGTCGAAGAGACGTCGCTTGCTGGAGACGCGCGTCTGCTGGCAGGTGGAGCGGGAGCAGCGTTTGCGATCGCAATTCACCTTCGAGTCCTGCAAATGGAATAAGCATAGGGTGTTTCGTTAGTCATAGTCTCATGGATCAGGCAACATGTTCTCTGCTGATGCTGATCACTTACCTTGCAGCGGCACTTGATGCACTTCTGTTCGCCGTGCGACAAGAGGATGGGATGCCATTCCTGTCCGTTCTCGTATACCTTGTTGACCACCTTGCAGCCGCCGGCGGCGAGCACTTCCTCGGCAGTGTGCGCCGCTGTGCGCTGCACGGCCTGATCGTGCAGCTCGTTGTGATTGGCCGGCGCATGCTTGTTGCTGGAGCCGTGATTGCTTTGCTTGCCCTCCGGGCACACCTTGCAGCAGGCCTTCTTGTCGGGGCGATAGGCCAGCTTCTCGCTGCATTGCAGTGGGGGACAGACCATGCGGGGGCAGCGCACCTCCAAAGTCTGGGCATCGCAGCTGCAGGTGGTGCAGGTGTCAAAGCCGTTCGGCGGCAAAAACGGATGCCAGCTGGCGCCGGCGGCATGGAACTGTTCGCCCAGCCGGCAGCCTCGTCGCTGTTGCAGCAAGTCGCTTGCATTGATCGCCGGCGAGCTGCTCAGCTGGGGCTGCCAGTCGGCCGGCCTGGCCACACAGCTGGGGCAGCACTCGCCCTCGCGCTGCAGCAGCTGCTCGCCCGTCTTGCACTTGAGAGCGGGACACTTGATGAGCTCACAGTTGGCCTGGCCACGCTGGCAGGCGCACATGTGGCAGGTGTCCTGGGCGCTGCGCCACTGCTCCGACTCGTTGTAGAAGCGACCCGAGTGATAGCAATTGCTCTCGGTGCTCAGCATCTGATTGCCATTCTGATCACCTGGCACCGGCACATTGTTGTCCGTGTAGATTGGAAAGCAGTGGGCGGGCACCTTGGTCGACTTCAACTTGCCGCGCAGCAGCAGCCGTGGATTCAGCTTGGAGTGCAGCTCCAAATAGCAAACGCTCGTCTCCAGCTTGATCAGCTCCGCCGAGGGCATGGACAGCTGAAAGCCCTCCATGTAGTTGCCCGTGAACTCCTTGAGCAGCTTTCGTGTCACGGGCGCTCCAATTGCCTCGATTGGTTTCTCCTCCAAGTACAGCTGCAAGTCTTGAGGCGGCACGCCGCTCAGCGTCAGCTCGTAATGGAGATTGCATTCGTTGTCGATGGCCATCCAGGCCATGCCCATGCCCTGGCCCTGGCCCTGTCCATGCTCCACGTGCGCCTTCAGCAGGATGGGCTCAGCGGAGTCGCGGGCATCGGCCACGGGACGTGGCACAAGGCGACCGCGTATCAGACTCGCCTCATGATCCGTCGCCACATTGACGCCCAGCTCGCCGGCATAGAGAGATTCGAGGACTTTGGGTCCCAGCTTTTCCACACTGCCAATGGCCTGATTGAAATTGAAGCTGGGCGTTAGATCCTCCAGCTTGGCCTTGCGATTGCCCTGCTCCTCGATCAGGCTAATGTTCGGACGATCTCGGGTATTCACATGATCCGTCTCAATGTTGTAGGCCAACGAGCCGTCCGTATTCAGATAGACCCAGGCCAGGCCGCTGCTGCGTGTGCTCAGCTCATTGCCGTGCGCTGGCGCCAGCAGCGTTTGGAAGATCTCACAGCTGGCACGCGTCACAATGTGCCCCTGGATCTTCAGCTGCGGATACTTCTTGGACTCGACCGTCAGCAGCAGTTTGCCGCGCGACATCAGGCGCAGATTCTGAATGGAAATGGGCGAGGACAGCTCCAGCACATTGATCTCGGCCGAAGGCTTGCGCACGCGCGACACCTCATCGAGTATCAGTTCCTTGCGCTCCGGCAGTTCGATGCGCACACTCAGGCCAGCATCGGCATATTCCTCCGCGCCAAAGATGCCATTGAAGACCAGTGTCAAGTGCATGGAGCTGGCTGCACCGCTGCTCGTCGACACAATGGCCGTGCCGCCGGCGCCAGCCAGCTGGGGATCTGTCTTGCCATTGGCTGCAGCTGGTTCCAGTAGTGAGCTGAACAGTTCCGTTTGCAAGGCCGTATATTTGGCTATTTTGCCAGCCAAGGCGAGCTCCG
The DNA here is from genome assembly GCA_035045365.1 of Drosophila leonis. Taxonomy (NCBI): domain Eukaryota; kingdom Metazoa; phylum Arthropoda; class Insecta; order Diptera; family Drosophilidae; genus Drosophila; species Drosophila leonis. The sequence goes on along the minus strand of JAWNPC010000481.1, from coordinate 4,438,465 downwards.
CCTGGTGCTTGTTGCCCCAGAGCAGCACCACATGGAGGCGATCGTCGCGCAGGATGCGCTTGTAGTCACGCGGCACACGTCGCCAGACGCCACAGATCTTACCCGTCGCATTCTGATAGACGCTCAGAGTGCCGCTCAGGGTCGTCTCCAGCTGATGCTCCTCGAGTATGTCGCCGCGATCGTCAACGAATTGGATGGCGCGTGGTCGACCGATTTTCGTTGATATATAGAACGAATAATACAGATTCTTCTTGTGGAACAAGAAGCGTGCAGTGGCCACAACATTCTGTGGATTGTATGTCGTGTACATGGATTTCATTTCCTCGCCCTTCAGGAAGTACGATGTGCGACCCGTTAGCAGCGCTGCGTAATCTGTGAATTGAAAAGGAAGGAAAAACTATTGTGAATGGGCCACTAAATGAATGAATGAGTGAATGAATGAATGAACTAGTGTCTCAGTGTGAGTGTGCACAACTGCCACCTTCCAGAGTTACATGGAAGTCGAGAGTAGTCACCTGCTGTGCGGCTATGACACCTACTGTTCTATGGTAACTCGACACTCTGGGCCGCTAGCGACCTGGAAATTGGTACAGCTGCTGCTGCAGGCAACAGATTGAGCATATACCAAAATCAAACAGATCGGCTAAACTATATCTTATTATAATGGCTAATATATGCATGAATATTGTAATCTTATCGTGATCTTTATGCTTAGATTAGTTCCTTAGATCTCTATGGATTTGCACTTACGTTTCATGTTGCGCTCCTCTTCCTCGCTGGGCACTGGCACATCCGAAGCAGCATCCGTATCTGTAATACAATAAGAAGAAGAAGAAGCAGCAAATGCTGAAGGTTAGCCAAAATGGTCTACTTAAATGGAATTTAGATAGCAACAAATAGCATCAAAGGGCCCCGCAATGAATGCAATGTATGAATGAATCTGAATAAAAGAAAACACAGACACAGGTAGAGGGGATCAGTTCAGTTCGCCTGCCCAGGTGGCATTCATTAATCGTGCATAAATTGAGCAGGTAAAACCAAAACAGAAAACTAGTCGAAAAGGAATTCCTAGAAATTCACACAGCGAGTGCCAGGCAAATGCGGCGTGAAAGTAGGTGGACATATCTGGGATGTGACAGCCACGGACAGCCACGGACAGCCACGGACAGCCACGGACAACACACTCGGACAGCACACACAGAGTTGGCTTGATTGACAGCAGCTTCGTTAGAAGCCGCTGGCTCCAAAGCTGATTAAAAGCAGAACACACACACCAAAAATAAATAAAAACGGCTAAAAAAAAGGCTAAGGCTAAAGCTGAAGTTGAAGCTGTAGCTGTAGCTGTAGCTGCATTGGAATTTCGTTTCACACACACAGGCGCAGCGCTTAAGCCGCAAAAAAGCAAAGAAGCAGCAGAGACACTGAAAAAAACACACACACACACACACACTTCTGCTTCTTCTTGCCGCATAATGAAGGGCGACAAATCTGACACCTTGTATAGCATTTTATTGAGCCGAGGCCGCAGTTGCGTGTTGCGGGTGGACGGGGGGCAGGGGCTGGGGTTAGGTAAGGCAGGCCAAGAGCATGCTGCGGTTGCGCCTGTGTGTGTGTGTGTGTGTGTGTGCTGCTGCTGCTGCCTTCCAATGTCGTCGTTTGGCTGTCCGATCTTATCGCCTGATCTTAATACGAGCCACTTCTGACCGAAGCCGAAGCCCAACTCTGCCCTCCACGCTGTCCGCTGTCCGCTGTCCGCTGCCCGCTGCCCTCTGCCCACTCTCTTTGTCTTGTCTTCTTCCTCTTCTGCTGCTTCTTTTTTCAATTTGACGCGTCGTCTGCATCGCATTCTTTAGCTTATTGGCAGAGCCAGCTCAGCAGATCCTGCCATTCGCCAGGCAATTCCTGCTGAATTCGCCTGCGCCTTCCTCTCTCGCCCTCCCTCTCCCTCTGCCTCTCCCTCTCTCTCTGTCGCCTGCCCTTGACTCGCGCTTGCTGCTTCCATTGCAGATGAATGAATTTCGTTTCGTTTCGTTTCATTTTTATGCCGTGTGTGGCTCTCAATGCTGTTGTTGTTGTTGTTGTTGTTATTTGGGTCTTGCTGCCGCTGCTTGGCCGTTTTTGTAAGCCAAGATAAATGAGTTTTGGTGCGCACAAAGACGACGACACGTTGCCCATCATGACAGTGGGAACAGAACGAATGAGCGACGGAGACGGCGGGCCGCAGAGGAGTCAAGACGAAGCCGAAGCCGAAGCCGACAAAGCCACAGGGCTAAGACAAACGACACCTTCGGCCATTGAGTCAACGCTTTGGTATGTGAGGCGGTCAGTTCCCCAGCTCCCCCATCCGCCCCTAGCCGCTCTGCCGCTCTCAGTGGCTCATTAACCAAAAGAAAAGAAAAAAAAACGAAATAATAAAACAGTTTTGAAAGTGTTTTTTCAAATGATCTAGCTGAATGGACGGGCATTTACTTATGTAGATCCCACAACCAGCTACACAGACGGCAGAGTCTAACTGATTGCTGATTGGATTGGATGGCAACTGTTGTGGTTGTGGTTGTGGCAGTGGCTGTGGCTGTGGTTGACTTGCTTCCATAGAATTTCAAACGTTGTGTGTGGCTCAAGAGCTTTGACGATTTGTTATTGTGGAAGAGACAGAGATAGAGAGATAGAGAGAGATAGAGATAGAGGGAGAGAGAGAGAGGGAAAGAGAGAGAGAGCGAGGGTTCGAACTGAGTAGATTCTTTGAGCTATTTAAGTGAGAGGCAAGGACTTTTGATCATTGATTGAAAGACTTTGAAAGCACTCTCTTGATTTTAGCAAGAGCAAAAGCAAAAGCTTTCTCTGCGGAAAAGCTTATTCTTAATGAAAAGCTTTAATTTAAGGAAAAGTTATAGTTTCAACTACTTGAAAGCTCACGTATTATATGAGAGTATAAGAAAAGCCAAAAGCTTATAGAGAGAGAGAGAGCGAAAACACTCTTTATATGAATTGTAATAGATCTATAATATGTTTCTATTATATCTCGTAGAAGCTTAACTGGGAGAGCTTGCGAGGGCTAAAAGTTAGAGGCAAAAGAGAAAAAGCGAGAGAGACTGGCGGAGCTTGCTTTAAAAGGAGAAAAAGAAGGAATAGTTTGTCTTGTATTAGGGTTCAATCCTATCTTCTTTATAATAAGTGGGTTATAACAGGAGCAAAAGCTGCACAAAAGAGAGCTTTCAATATGAAAAGCAAGCTTAAGTCTAGCTTGAGTGGTTCAGGGGAATAGGAATATTCTGCGTGGCTTTTGAATACTATAAGCTAAGTAGTTGTCACTGAAATGATATAAACGGCAAGCTTTGTCAGACAAAGCTTACGCCTTATTCATAGACAGAGAGAGAGAGAAAGAGAGAGAGCTTTTGTGCTTTATGAGAGTAGCTTAGCAGAAGAGGCATTCAGGATGCTTATCTAGACTGTAAATTTTCAAATCCTGCTTAACCAAAATGTCAAAAGCACACACACACACACACACACACACACACACATACACACACACACAAGCGCACACACACACACCTCGCTGGCAGTGAGTAAACAATCTAAATGGGATCTCGTGCAGCAGCGTTTTCTTTTTTTTTATAGACAGTTCCGTTTTTTTTTTGATGCCGTTTTGCGATAAAGATAAAGTTGAAAATTTTATTAGCCCCGGCACACACACACACACACGCGCGCGATAAAGATCTCTTCATGTGTGTGTGTGTGTGTGTCCTGTCTACAAAGTTGGAGTCGGGATTGATTTTGGGTTCGTTTCGGGTTTAGCCATAAAATGCACTAAAAAAGGAAACGCGCAGCCACAAAAGATGTCATCAACTTAAATTGTCAGCTACTAATGGACACTGAAAGAGACAGAGAGAGAGAGAGAGAGAGTGGAGAGAGAGAGAGAGAGGGGAAGGGGTAGATGGAGTTTTGAAGATGTTGGACAGTTGGCAGTTGGCCTTATCGCCGACTGCGATGCCAAACGATCGATCGAAACGATCTCAAACAGCAACGATTGACGTTGAAAAAGGCATTGGACATTAACTTTTATTGTGTCTACCTGGTTAAATGTGACCATAACATGGACATGGACATGAGGCGCTCTCTCTGCCTCGATCGCCCGCTGTGGCAAATGAGATAATTTAATAAGCGTTAAAATGCTCGAGTTATGTCATTATAAAAATAACGAAAAAATGCATAAATTAATGCGCCTGGAATGCGCCAGAGAAAATGACAAAGACGATGATGATGAAAAGAAGAAGAAGACGAAGCAGAAGTCGAAGAATAAGTAGAAGAAGCCGCAGTGAAACGATCAGGCGTCGGGCTTGGCTCAAGCTCTATTTGAGGCCTGCGGGCAACGGCGACCAAAAATGGGCAACAGCATTTTGTGGCAGATGCAGCGCAACTGCAACTAAACTTGGCCAAAGCAGCTGCTATACATATAAATCTGTAAGCACACATATATATACATGTGTGTGTGTGTGTGTGTGCCTGGACAAAAGCGGGCTAGACCAAGTTAGGCGAACAAAAAATAAAATAACTTTGGTAAATCAAAAGCAAAGCCTGCTGCTGCTGTTGCTGCTGCTGTTGCAAGTTGTTGTTGTTAAATATTTTTACAATAGCTGCGTGAGCGTTGCTTGGGTGGGGGCAGCAGGGTGTTGGGGTGTGCATGCAGCATGTGGCAAGCAGCGAGCCAAGTTGGGGCCGCGCCCGTGCCTTCTAACTATTTATGGCAAACGAGTTGCCAACGTAGCCAAACAGGCAGCGGCAGCAGCAGCAGCAGCAGCAGCAGCAGCAGCAACAGTTTCTGTTGCAATTTGACGTGGCAGCAATTTAAGCCAACTCTGTGCAGCATAACCTCAGCTACGCCCCCTCCCTCCTCCCCTCACCATCCATCCCATTCTCTCTCTCTTTGTCTCTCTCACTCTGCTTGCTGCTCTGGCATAAAAGTGAAATCTTTCTCGTCAACCGAGGCAACGCGCCAAAGGTCAACGGCTTTGCATAAGCAAATGAAAAATTGCCGCAAAACGGAAACTAATGATGTGCTGCAGCAACTGGCAGCAGCAACTTGCAGCAACTAGCAGCAGCAGCAACGGCAGCAGCAGCAGCGGCAGCAGCAGCAGCAGCAGCTGCAACCAGTTTCCATGCCACACAGCGGCAGCAACTGGGAGACTTGCGACTGGAATTCAGCCACAGCACTTGGCTTGATTATGTGAAAAATGTCACACACACACACACACATACACACACACACACACACAGCGCAACTTTCCTCATAAGTTTTTCTAATTATGAATTCAATTCATGCAGAAAATTAGCAAAAGCCAAAGAATTGCCTTGTGATTCAGTCGCTGTTTATGTTGTGCGTGTGTATGTTGTGTGTGTGTGTGTGTGTGTGTGTGTGTGTGTGTGTGTGTGTGTGCGTGTGTGCGTGTGTGTGTGCTGCATGTCCATAAGCATGCTTAAGCTTTAAGGCCACTTGGGAGTTTGCAAAAACTCCAAAGAGCCAAAACAAATTCTTCATCATTCTGAAGCAAAGCTGGAGACAGAGTTGCCACATAGTTGCAGGCGTAACTTAAAGGGTTGCCAGTAAGCAACAACTTGAATTATATTTAGTGAAATAGTCAAGAGAACTACAAGCAAATCACATAGTTGACTAAAGGCTGACTAAGTTTTATATTGCAGCGTTGCCACTTTGTTTAGATGTTGCCACTGTGTTAATAACTAAGTGCTTGCAACTACTGCGGTTATTTGATGGGGGTTTTCTTCACTTTTAGGCTATAGCATATAAAAGGAGTTGCCAGATTTGAGCACAATGTTGCCAGATCGTTGCAGCATTGGCTTTACTGTCAAATAAGTTACTTTTTGGCTATTTCATGAACTTTTGTGCATTTGCACACAACTCTTTGCCTTGTTAAAGCTGCTGGCGTTGCCACCTAATTCAAACTTAACTCCAGCTAAATGTATGATCCGATCTTATAAGCTACTTATGGCAGCTTCAATCTCTCTCTCTCACTCTCTCTGTCTCTCTCCCTCTCTCTCTCTAAAAATGTTGTTGACTTTGAACGGTCGGGCATCATTGGAATCCGTTCGGTTTAATGTGGCACGTGTGTGTCCCCAGCGAATACGCAGACCCCCTCAACAACAACAACAACCACAAAAAAAAGAAGCAGAAGCAAATGTGAAACGTAGCCCAATTTCCAGCTATGCCCCACCCCCTGGCCGCCACCATCGCACCGCCGCCCCCTGCCATATGAAGACATGGCAAAAATGTTCATAGCCATATATTCCCCATGGTCTTGTCGCATGATATACACCCCCCCAGCCCGCTCTCTACACAAGTGGAGGCTGATATAAAATAAATTGTGAAAGAAAAAAAAACACAAGAAAAAACATTGAAGAACATCGAACAACATGCAAAAGTCGAAAGCAACAATAAATAAATGCAGAGATGGTCCCAAAAAAAAATTGGATATAACATACATCATGTGTGTGTGTGTGTGTGTGTGTGTGTGTGTGTGTGTGTACTAAGTATAGATTGGAATATGATGTTGTATATAAGACTATATATATGTATATATATATATATATATATATAGTATATATAGTATGCGATATTGGGGCGACAACAGAGCGAACCAAATGGCATAAAAAAGAATTATAAATTGCGTAGCGCTGACCTTCAATTCGGGCCAAGTAATTTTTCATAAACAATTTACGCGTTTCGAACTATTCCACTACATGTGTCTATATCCATGTATCTGTCCAATCCACACAAACATAAATACACAGACAAACATTTATATATATTTATATATATTATATTATATTGGTCTATATAGTATTTGCTTGCTTCTTCGCTCGTTTTTATGGTCTACGTCGCGTTGAAAAGTGTTGTACAGCTGCGTTTGCTGCTACGCTTAATTATTCATAGATATATGATCTATAGATGAGCTATATATACCTATATACATATACCTATATATATATACTATATTTGTATAGTCAGCATTTTATATGTCTGAGAGCCAACACATAATCCTATTCAATATTCATCTCGATGTCTTTTCGCTTTTTTATTATGCGTAACAAACAATTGCATGTGTCAAAATATTGAGATATTTCGCAGATTTATAGATAGATTTATAGGTATATATAATACATATATATGTATATATTTTTATAGCCCTCTCTCTCTATATATAGTCTGTCTTTGTGGAAGAGCGCTCCCTGCGTTCTATGACTCATTTGTTTGGCATGATTTTGTTTGAGTTGCGCATAGTTAGGATTGTGATAGCTATAAGACGACTTACCGTTACGATCGCCTGGACAGGTCTTGCAGCACTTGCCAGGCAATGAGATGGGATCATCGCATTTAGCCGGCGGACATTCGTTCTTAATGTTGCGACACTGAACGCGTGCAACAATGCGACGTTTCTTGGGTATCTGAAATGTACAGAGAGAGATTTTCGATTATAATAGATGTAACATTGTGAAATCTGATGAAAATTGATATGTGAGCTTTGGAAGCATAACTGAGCATAAGCAAAGTATCTACATTGTAGAGCTGCAGATAATACTGCAGCTATAGCGTAAGGAAAAACCATTTTGCTAGGCATTTTGTTATATAATCTTATGAAATATCGAATTATCTTAACATATTATAATATCTCAACAGATACAATAGATATACTTAGGTAGAACATAATGAAAATTTGTATGTGAGCTAATGAAGTGTAAAGCAATATATATAAGGAAACTGTCTTATGCTCGATTAGCTAATGCTGCAGTTATATAAGGAAGAATTCTTGTGAATCCTAAGGAACTATTACTAACTCTCTCACCCACTCCTTCATACTCTAATGTTAGCTCTCTCTCTCTCTTGGAGAATATCGAATATGATACAAATGCTGTGTTTGTTTTTGCTTTCTGTCTCGTTTCTTTGGCTCTCTGATTGTAGCTCATTAGTTATGCTGAGTGGATGGGCAATGTGTCACTTCTGTCTGGTTTGTGCCATTACTGTATATTTTATTTATTTTTTTATTTACTTTTTATATAATTTTTGTAGCCACAAAATTAATTAGCGCTGCCATTCGCATAGCTGAAAACTGACTCAAAGTCGCCTGTCTCTTCTTTATTATGATTGTTTTTCATTTTAATTTTCATCTCTCACTCTCTCCCTCTATCAAATACCCTGTAATATGCTGATGTATGCCTGCTGGTGTATGTCTAAAATGCAGTTGCCCCAATTCCCGACTAACTGAAGGAAGTCAGCTGCTCGAACAGCTAGGCCCACTTCACTTTACTACAATAACTCCATTGAGACTTATCAAAGATTGAGATGTATCTATCTCAGATACCTGCTGTACAGGGTATGTGACTAGTCTTCATTGCATTTGTCATGCTGCATTGCCATCTCTTTCGCACTGTTGCGTCGGCTGCCTTAAAATTAGAACTAAATCAAGCTGCGATTTTCTTAATATAAATATCTGAATATATTTATAATTCCCATGTTTATTTTTTTCCATTTTGTTGTCCCCGACTTTTTATTAATTCATTTTTGATCTGCGCGAATCTGATGAGAGTTTTTTTTCTGCTCTTCTTTTTTTGTCATCTTTTGATGTTTATATGAATTTCTTGTTGATTTTTATGGGGACGAGACACAACGTTGTTGCTTTTAATGGACGCCATCCCAGAGTTCTTACAGAAGCAGTCAGTAGGAATTATTTTATGATCTGGCTCGTTTATAACGCTTGCAGCCACATAAATTATAATTAATTAATACACACAGTTCACCAAAAGACGATGAACACCACCAAAAAAAAAAAAGAACACGACAAAATATACAGCTTCATAAAAAATTTCAATTACTTGGCGAAAAGGGAACGGATTGCCCCGATGGCCTCTCTGTCTAGCGTTGGAGTGCGTACTAAGCAGGTGAGACGTTTGCAATTAGCCAAAAAAAGAGAAGCTGCTGCATTTAGAGAAGTTATGCTTGCCTTGTGAACTAGTTCGTTGGGCAAATGGAACTAGTTCTGGTAAGCACTGCAGCTGGTTAGCTTGGAATTCTGTGAGAATTGTATTTGCCAGAGTAGCTTCATTTGAAATGTGAGCTAGTTCTTACTGTAATTCGAACTAGTTCATTTAAGCATCAAGTTCATTGATCAAAGAGACAAAGAGAATAGTTAAAATTGCATTGTTAACTAGTTCTTATGGTAATTGAGCACAGCAAGGAACTAGTTCATGAAAGAATCACAGCTAAAAAGAGCTACAGAGTTAGCCAATAAGAGTATTATGAACTAGTTCTTTTGATATGTGCAACTAGTTCAACTCAGAGTCATAGCTGAGCAGCTTAGAGTTAGCTAAGAAAGGAAGAAGCTGAAGTTATGAGAGAAGCTAGAGCTTTGATTGTGCTGCAGCTGAAGCATTCAAAGAAGTTTGAATTCAATTGTGATTTTATTATATAAATTTTTGTATTATATATATAAATATATATATAATCTTGATATATTGTATATGTACATTTATATATAATCTTTATATTTATAATAAAAGCTGCGAATGTTCTTCTGATTGTGACTTTAATGTGTCGCCTGGGGCATTGCGGCCCCTAAGCACAACTCTACCCCAGCCTCAGCTTCAGCCTCTGCCTCTGCCTGCACAACCCCTTCTCGTCCTCGAATCGGCGCCCCCTGTTAGTGCACGCCTCTGTTTGTGTTTTGCATTTCGTTCAATGCAAAAATTCTTTTTGCGTAATTCAATCAACAACATCGAAACACAAAAAAAAAACGAACGCAATGTGAAATTTGTTGTTTTCTTCTTTCTTGCTGCTTTCCTTAGTTTTAAGTTTTGGCAACGCCTCAGAGAGAGGGGTATATATATAGGATATACATATATATTTATATATATATACATATATGTGCGTATATAGTGTGCTGCTTGTACCGACTTTCAAATCAATATTAATCATGCGTTCAAATCCCATAAATTATGCTGCATACGACTACTAAAATACTCTTCTTTTCCTGCCTTCCGCTCAGTGCCTAAGTGAAAATACATTTTTCTTTATCTTTTTCATTTTTTTTTCTATCTTTGCTATTATTTTTTTGTTTTTGGCAAACTGTGTTGTTGTTGTTGTTGTTGTTGCTTGTAGCAAATGTCGACGCTCATTAGTCAATTAGTTGGCCGCCTATAGCTGACTTGCCTCAATTTGTTTGGGCCACATGGCCCCAAACTACAGAACCAAAAATGAGGCAAAAGAAAAACAAAATTATCTTTATCTACAAATTTATCTATTGCATTTTGCACTAATTGAAAGACCAATCGTAATTAGAGAGTGAGAGAGGGAGAAAGGTAGTGAGTGAGAGCGATAACTGCTTCAAAGCAGCTGAAAGCTCACTTAATTGCTTAAAGCTACTGTCAAAGCTGCTTTTGATAAAGCCTCTTAGCTGCAAGCATCAGTGGTTAGTATAAAGAAAGCGGCTTAATTGATTTTCGTTAAGCTTTCAACTGAAACTGAATGGATTGGATGGAAATGTCAAGAAAGTTTAAAAAGCTTTAATATGCCTTAAATCAAAGCCTAGAGCAATTGGCAAAGGTTCATAATGCCTTATCTAACTAACTTAAAAGCTTTTTAAAACCTTGTTGTTAAGAGCTTTAAATTTAACTGCAATTGTAGTTGAAAAATATACTAAGTATAGCTTTTGCTGTCTTTAAACTATAGAAAACAGCTTTTCAATTGATTTAAGTCAAGCAAAAGTCTTGCCATATCGAAAACTAATGAGCTGATTAAAATCAACTGAAATCTAACAGGCAGACAGTTCACAGAGCTGAAAGTCTAGCCTTGAAAGCACCTGAAAGCGCAGCTACAAAAGCTGCGACAGCTAAAACTCTTTTACTTAAACTTAAACTTCTTTCTTTCATTATTATGACTCAAAGTTAGCTCGGGATTAACTTGGAAAGCTCTGTGGCAGAGTGTGACTGTACTTACCCTAACGCATTCACATTTGATGCAATACATGACGCCAAATGGTGGTCCCAGATCCGCATACCAGGTGGAGCCCAATTCGCGTAGAACCTTGCCGAACTGGCATTCCGTGACTGAAACGAGAAACGTAAAAGCGTGAGAAATGGAAAAATTATGAAAATGCAATTTGCTATAAAAAGTTTATAGCCTATAAATATGGCAAATAGATTCTATATATGCTATATGCCGGCTATAAAATTATATATATATATAAATATATTGTATATATAGAGAGAGATAGTTATTTTGGCTCTGTCGATTTGGCTGCGGGACTTGTGGCGCCAGCTAATTGCATTTGCCCATATTTGAAATTAGTCAATGCCTTTTCGCTTTGTCTGTAGCCTATATATAGCCAGAGTACCAGGATTGTGGGCGAGGGGGCGTGGCTGGGGCAAATGGTGTCGCCTAGCGGAGGAAAATGTGGCTGGCGCCAGCATTGGCGGCGCTTCCGGCAAACGTTTTCAATCACAAAATGCACAAAACTGCGCAAAAAAAGCCAAAAGCAGCTGCAGTCATCATAAAATGCAAACAGCAACAAAAAACAGATGAAAAACATTTAGAATATAACAAAAAAGGCTAAAATAGCTCAATATAAACTTAAGTTTAGCCCTTTTGTAGCTACTTTTCTATATAAAAATGGCTACACCAAAAAAAGGCTAACAGAAAAGCTAAAATAAAAGCTAAAAAGTTTAGTTAAGACTCTTATAGCCATGAAAAAGGCTAACAAAGTAGCTAAAAGAAGCAACAGCTGCAGCTAAGCTTTTTTCAGCTGCAACAACAACAACAACAGCTGCAGCAGCTGGCGCCAACAAGTGTCAAAATTTTTCTTTAGCGGCTTTTTCCTCTCTTGTTGTTGTTGCTGTTGCTGTTAATTGGCCGAGCCACTAAAATCGTTATGCAAATCGCTCCGCGCCGCACGTTTAATTATTAATATATTTTAATTACCCACAGAGCCACACAGCCACAACATAGCAACAACAGCAACAACAGCAGCAACAAAAAAGCCGATAAATAAATAAGCGAGGGAAAAAAGGCTAAATTACAAATGCTAAAACTTTAAACTCTTTGGCGCCACACATCGAACGATGCCGCCGAACAGCCCATAAAAATAGCGAAAAAATAGCCAAAAAAAAAAACGAAAAAAATATATAAAAAATTCAAGCAAAGGCAAATGCAGGCGCACGACTAGCAGATACCCTGGGTAAAACTAAATCTATTTAGATAAGGCTCGTAGTTACCCTAGATCTGCATACAAAGCTAAGCTATTTATTATAGATAGCCAGATACCCTAGCTTTGTTGACTGGCCCTGACCCTGGACCTGACCCTGGCTCTGAACTGAAATAGGCTTAGCTCTTTTTACAGGGTATTTTTGAATGTGCTATAAAATATTGTTTAAAGCTTAAAGCTGTTGCTGCCCCACTATATACTATAAGTTTACAGGGTATTGCTGCTGTGCTTATGCCCTAGCTGCCCCTATCTCTCGCTCCCTCTCTCTCTCTCTCTCTCTCTCTCATAACTTTGTTGTTGTTTTTCTGTTAGCTTATCACATCGAGCAACGATTTGGTCTTGAATCACAGGCAATGGCAAACATCTAATTAGCCAAATACAGTAACTGGCTAAAGAGGCGTGTCAAACGCCCACCCTAACGCCATATGCAAAGCAATGACTATGGGAATACCCTGTAAAGTAATGATTTCTTGAGTCATACTACAACTTTAGTCAGCTTGTCCAACTGTATGAGTCGAGCTGTGAGTGCAAAACTGTTGAAGTGAAATGTAGAGAGATAGAGAGAGAGAGAGAGAGAGAAGGAGAGAGATAGACAGAGAGAGATTGCTCAGTGAGTGACTTGCAAACTGTAGACACTCAGCACGCTGTTAGCTGTTTTGTATTGCCTTTTGCCAGCTAATATGCCCGCTTCTCAGGCCTGAGCAGGGTATGTGAGAACAATCAGAATAGTAGAGTAATCGAACAGCAGCAGCAACAACAGCAACAGCAACAAATCGAAAACAAGCTGAGGCGGCATTGCCCGACATGGCGTATACGTGATAAGTGGCGCTAACGACGCGCGACGTTTATCAAGTGTGCGCGGCCTTATTATAATTCTCTGCTTCTGCTGCTGCTGCTGCTGCTGCTGCTACTCTCTGCTGTTGTTGTTTGTTTTATTTTTTCATTTGGCGCCAGCTTTATTTGCGTGCGAAAATAAAGAAACATAAAATTGAAATGCAAGCAAAATACAAAAAAAAAAAAACAAATACCAAACAATAGAAAAAATCATCATAGAAGACAAAAAAACACAAAGAGACACACATACATATATACATATGTAAAATTGTTAGCTTAAAACAAGTTGACTTTGGTCTCAAGCTAAACAATGTTGAGCAACACGCAGCATTTGGCTAAAAATGTTGCCAAGCTTAGCAACAGCAGAAGCTGCACTTGAAGCCATCAGTTTTGGCAACAAACTGCATAAATGTTCATTTTATATATGCCCATTTTAGTCAGTTTTGTTGCTGTTGTTGTTGTTGTTGTTGTCATTGCTTGCGCAATTTGAAAAATTCATTTATTTTTGGTGCCCGCGCCGACAATATAATTGAAATTTACGTTAATTGGCGCTCGGCAATTTTTGCGCTTGATTTCACATTTCTTCTCGCCTGCCAATTCGGCGCAAAAATTGTAAATAAAATATAAATATATTTTATATTATATATTATATATAGGCTATAGATCATGTGCTGGCCAGCGTAGCTTCAAATGTTGCCATGCCAGCCAAGTCAGCAACAATGTTCAGCGGACTTTAGCAACATTGCTTCGAGTCTGAGCATTGCATAGCAACAGCTTATGCTGCCTTAGCAACAAGCTTTGGCTATCTTCTTCTGTTAGCAACAATTCCCAACGCTGCCCAATGCAAGCTTAGCAACAGTCAAATTGTTGCCACACTTTAGCAACATTGCTTCGAGTCTGTGCGAGTCCTACACAGCATAGCAACAGCTTATGCTGCCTTAGCAACAAGTTTTGGCTATCTTCTTCTGTTAGCAACAATTCCCAACACTGCCCAATGCAAGCTTAGCAACAGTCAAATTGTTGCCATACTTTAGCAACATTGCTGCTAGTCTGTGCGCCTGCCTACATTGCATAGCAACAACTTATGCTGCCTTAGCAACCAGCTTTGGCTACCTGCTTTTCTTAGCAACAATTCCCAAAGGATGGCTGCTTGCCCAATGCGAGCTTAGCAACACGCAGCTGCTGCCACACTTTAGCAACATTGCTGCGAGTCTGTGCGCCTGCCTAGCAACAATTTATGCAAGCTTTGACTGTCTGCCTTTGTTAGCAACATGAGCTTGGCAACAGGCAGGCTTCAGATTGTTGCCTAAAAATAGATTCTGTGTGAAAAGTGTTGACTGTTTGCAACAATGTTGCTGCTGCCACTTCCGCTGCTGTCTGCTAATGTTGCTAAGCGCAATTGGCTGCTTTGATTAACAGTTGTTCTTCCTGTTGCTGCCGTTCCGCCCCTCATTTCCGCATTTCTCTCTCTCTCTCTCTGTGTGTGTGTGTGCAATTGTTGTTGCAATTTGTCTAGACATTTGATTAATGGGCGCAAAACATTTTTGTTGTTTTTGGGCCACTTCATTTTGATTTTGTTTTGGTGTTGTTGCTGTTCCAGACTATTTATTATTTGCGCCAAATTCATTCATCGATGCACAAGTTTCTGACAGCCGAAGCGTGCAACAACAACAACAACAACAACAAGAGCCAAACATATTTTCAATGAAATTTGCGCAATTTTTGGAGCCAAAAAAAAAAACAAAACAAAAATAAAATAATAAAAATTATTATTATTTTTTTTCTTATTGTGTTTGTGCGCAGCGTGGGCGGCACTCAGCATTAACAACAACAACAACTGAAGCATAGGCAAGTGCATTGAGCACACACACCTACAGCACACACACACACACACATAGATATATGCATATATATGTATTTAAATATATATATTTTTGTTATTTTTAATTTTAATTTAAGACGAAATGTCTAGAAATAAATTTACGCTTTTCTGTTGTTGTTGTTGTTGTTGTCGTTGTTTGGCAGTGCATTGACACACAGACAAGCAAAAGCAACAGCAAGAAGATGAAGAAGAAGAAGAAGCAGCAGAGCAACAACAACATCAATATGCAGCATAAGTAGAAGAACAAAAATGAGAAGATGACAAAAATTTCAAAATTTACGATGATTCGCTGTCTTTGCGCTGTCTTTGTCTCTCTCTCGCTCTCTCTTATTATCTCCCTATCTCTCTCTCTCACTCTCTCTATCTCTCTCTGCCTCTCTCTCTCTTAGTTTTCCATTTTTCTTTCTTTCTCTATACATACATATATCTTTTTGCACTCTCTCTTCCTCGTAAACTACTTCGTAAGCTTCTTTAGCTTCAGAGAGCAACACTTAAAGCTCTCTCTCTCTATCGAGTCCTTAAAGCTCCCTTTAAGCTTAGTTCCAAAACCAAGCTAAGCTCAGCCTAACCTCAGCCTAAGCCAAGCTAACAATCCCTAATGTCTTCCTTAAAAAGCTCAACTTGAGTGCCAAGACAAGGACTATAGTAGTTTGATTAAAGCTTTGAATACCTCTTAAAGTTCTCCCATTTGCCAGCAAACAACTATCGAGGATAAAACTTTGAGCTTTAGCTAATTCTCTATATTTATTGCTAGCTGGACAAGCTTGCTCAATTAAAAAGCTCAATTTGGTACTTCGAGCTTTCTTTACGTACATAAATTCTGTTTTTTTTCTGTTTCCCCCTTTTAGCTACGACAAGGTTTTCATGTGGAAATATCTTTCACTTTTTTTGTTTTTGGCCCTTGGCGACAGTTTTGGTAGCATGTGTGGCATATGTCTACCTCGCCTTGTCTCTCTCTCTCTCTCTGCCCCTCTTCCTCTGCCGCTCTCTTTGTGCTGCTGCTGCAACAAGCAACAAGCAAGAGATGAATCTTCGCACAATGTGCTAATTACAGTCAAAAGGCAGCGACAGGCATTTCAACTTCTAATAAACATTGCGCTGGCTGCCAACAACACGTGGCCCCACTGTACGTCCCTCTCTCTCTCTCTTCCTCTCTCTCTTCCTTTCTCTCTCTCTCTCTCTCTCTCTGTGTGTTTGTCTTGTCTTGTTGGTCATTTGTTTTAGCCAACTAAAAATTCGCCTTGGTGTTGCCAAATGCGTTGCTGACTCACATGACGCAGAACCTCTGCCGCCGTCGCTGTCGCTGCTGCAGCTGACGCTGACGTCTGCAGCGGCGTCGCACTGGCGCAGCATTTTCTTTTGGCTATTTTTTGAAGCCTACACACACACGCACAGCGGCAAAGTGCTTTTGAAAAGCGCAATGCTTTACTTTTCCAATTTGCGCATACCCTGTAAACTAACTAAGCGGGTAGCTTATAACAATTACCAGCCCAACTCTGTGCTAGCTACAGAAAATATGACTAGAAATTGGTTGTTCAGACAAAGTGATGGCAAATAGTAGTTCTAGGGTATTAGCTAGTCGAGCAGTTGTTGCTATAGGCGGAATAATAAGCTAAGGCATAGCTAGGGCAAAAAGTAAATGAGTTTTTATGCAATTTTGCTTAAATTTGATATAACTTAAGTCTAATCTAGTTACAGGGTATGTACTAGTCGAGCAGTTGTTGCTATGGGCCATACATAAATAGCTGACAGCCTTGGCTAAGGCAAAAGTAAGCGAGTTTTGATGTAATTTAGATGAATTTTAAGCAAATATTAGTTACAGGGTATGCGCTAGTCGAGCAGGCGCTTGTCTTTTGCTTTTTTTTGGCTGCGTGCGCTTTTAATTGAGTTAAAAGATCAGCACAAATCGGCGAATTGGTAGAAGCAGCACAAAAAGAGCGAGAGACAGACAGACAGAGAGAGAAAGAGAGAGAGAGGGAGAGAGAGAGAGAGAGAGAGGAAGGGAGAGATAGAGATATATAGCTAGCCTCTTCTAGTTGTTGTTTTACAAAATGTTATTTGTGTTTTGCGCCTTAATTAATTGTTGCAAAATAATTAGCGTAAAAGTTTCATTGAATCAAAACAAAATATATATTTAGAGAGAGAGATAGAGAGAGAGAGAGAGAGAGAAAGAGAGAGAGACAGAGTGAGGGCAGATTGAATTTGATTGAAACGCTGCAACGCTTCGATTAGGCTTATCGAGTTCTTGAGCTGTTTTATTATTTCGGTCTTTTTGTCTCGCGCTTGTCTCTGTTTGCGTTCTTCAAATTTGACAGCGACGAGTGTCGAACTGTCAATCAATCGATGCGGGCAATCAATCAGAATCAATAGATCGATCGATCGCGGCACACAACAAAAAGCCACAGCAGACGCAAACTAAATAAAACAAAGTCAATAGACTAGGGAGTGTGGAAAAATTATGACGAAAGAGTGTAAATAGTTCGCCTCCTGCTGCTGCTGCTGCTGCTGCTTCCTCCACCTCATCTTCCTCTTCTGCTGCTATATCATTCTATTGGTATATACTTTTTGGTATATTTTAAATACTTTTTTGCTGTAGATCATATACTAATACTATCATATAAGTATTGCTTTTGGTCTATTTAAAATACTTCTGATGCTCATCATATAGCAAACTGCTGAAATGTCTTTTTTTTAGTATTTCTTTTGGTATATACTTTTTGGTCTATTTGAAGTACTTTCGAAATATACTAAACTACTTTTTCTGAATTATCATTTGAATGAATACCTTTTCAGTATTAAAACTCAGTATTTTTTTGGTATTTACTATAGCTGCACTATGATTTTGGTAACAACTTCTTTCTGCCTTATTGCTTGGTATTTTCTTTAGTATTTGGTATTTCTTTCTTTTCATTTGCTCGCCTCGGTCAGCCGCGTTCCACTTTATTTATTTTATAAGCAATTAAATTTATTTAAGTGCAAAGCTAACACAAAATGTAACCTCAAACAGCAAATGCAACCATTTGTCTGCATACCCTGTAAAAAAAACTAAAGTGTAACTCGGCTGGTTGGACAGAGAAAGCGAGAGAGAGCGAGAGAGAGAGAGAGAGAGAGAGCGAGAGTGAGAGAGAGAGAGAGTGAGTAACTAAGAGTTTATTATAGTTTTTACTATATATAGATAAATGGGGTATATCTACATATACCACGGGATAAAAGTAGAAATATTTTTACGGCATTTTCTCTTCAGATATTTATCTATTTGGTAACCATCATAGAGATATGCATATATAGACTGCAAACAACTCTTAGCTATAGAGTTTCATTTCAAATTTGTTCATGCTTGACTTTTCTAGGGTATCGCTTAGTCATGCCACTGCTCGAGTTGTGTGGGGAACGCGACGAAATAAAGATCTCTAATGGCTGATTACGTTTTTTTTTTTTTTTTGGAGTTGCGCTTGTTGTTGAGATAATTTATGACAGACAAGCGGTAGGTGTGAGTTGGTGGGCGTGCCAGGGGCGGGGGCAGGAGAAGCAGGAGAGGGCGATGGAGTGTAGGGGTGGGGGTGGGGGGTCAGTTGACAAACATTCAGCGGCGGTGGCGGCGGTGTCGTTGCCAACAAAGCAAACAAACAGCAGAGGCCGTTGGGCAAACACACGCACAACAAATACACACACACACACACACACACACACACACACACACAGACACACACACACACACACACAGGCACAGAGCAATCGCCCTTAAAATTAAAAAGTGTGAAAGTAAAGAAGAAAAAAGTTCAAAAGTGAAAAAGCCGCAAAATGTTGCGACGGCGCGTTTTAAAACGCTAGCAAAACGCGCACACAAAATACACTACAAAAAAAGGGGCTCGTTCAGTGCATGTTGTTGCTATTGTTGTTGTTGTTGTTATTGCTGAGCGCCTTGGCAACAACAATTGGCAAAATAATCGAGAAAAAGAATAGAAAAAAAAATGCTGAGAAAAAATCGAAAAAAAAACTTTTGCAAATTGAAACGAGACGAAAAAGTTGATGTAAAAAATAAGACAAACGAAGTCTAAGAGAGGGTGGTAGGAGGGAGAGAGAAAGAGAAAGAGAGAGAGAGGGAGAGAGAAAAGGTTTACTCATAATGAATGACAATTGTTAGCCAATTAGCCAAAAGAACAAACGATGCCATATGCAAGATCTATAGACGATCTATATACGATATATATGCAGATATATATTCAAATATAGCTTCCGTTCTGATTTCCTAATGATATACGTACTATATATCAAATAGAGCTCATTCTAGAGTGAACAACAAAACGTTAAATTGAATGCGAATTGCTCAGAAATGGGTTTGATCTAGGTATAAGAGACCTTATAGAAGAGAAACTTTGTATAAGAGAAATTGTGAAGACGATAAACTTTGTATGAGAAAAACTTGTTATAAGAGAAACTTTATATAACAGAAACTTTGTATAACAGAAATTGTGTATAAGAGAAATTCTGTATAGGAGAAACTTTGTATAAGAGACAACTTTGTATAAGAGAAACTTGACTTAAGAATAACTTGGCTTATATCCAACAACTATTTCTCGAAATATTTAGTAACTTATAAAAACAAGCTAAAATAAAGCTTGAAAACCTCTGAAATAGCTTGAATAGCTGAAGAACAAGAACAAATATGAATTATGTGCAAAGTAAAATTGAAATAAAATTGCAAATTGAGAGGTTTGAAGCCAAGAAATTTCCTAACAAATAAAACTGAAAACTAATTTGAAAAATATTTGTAATTCAAACTAGTTTTGAGCTAAACAAATGTGCTTTATAAACAGATATATATGATATACAATCAAATGGCATAGCTTATACCTTATTTGAACACTTGAATGTTATCAATAACTTAAACAGCCGCCAAATTATAGTCATGGCAATTGGTATCACTCTTGTGGGGTCGCTCGCAAAGACCAAAAACTGTTCAAGAATTTGAATTGAATTTAAGCTTAAGCTTTGCTTGGACCAAACAAACACTAAACAACATTTGATATGCATATAAATACTTATGTGTCAAACATATTTACTTTTTTGGTGTAAAAATTAGCTTGGAAAAAAGAAGCTAAATGGAAGCCGCTGTGGAACGAACTCTGTTGCCAGCGTTGCAATTATTTTAGTGTCTGTGAAATTTTGTTTAGACAATTGCGCATGAGTTGCCCCAAAAGCAGCTAATTTCCGTGCGTGTGTGTGTGTGTGTGTGTGAGAGAGAGAGAGAGAGAGAGAGAGAGAGAGAGAGCGAGTGGTGTGTGTGTGTTTGTTGGCTATTTTGGAACAGAGCTGCAAAGGCAGCTAAAGTCAGCTAAAGGCAGCTAAAGGCAACGCGTCTCTGGCCGTAAACATTTTCAATGACTATTTTTATTTATTTTTTTTATTTGTTTTTGCTTTTTTCTTCTTTTTTCCGTTTTATTTTTTATTTTTAATTTATTTTTTTCGATTTTTTTTTGTATTTTTTGTATTTTTTTTTTGGTTTTAGTTTTGCATTTTTGCTCATTTACAAAGCAAATCACGCGACTGCGAGTTGCCCCCGTCGCAGATGTCGTCAAGAGTTCAGACGGCAAAAACAATGCTGAAAGAAGATTGTTGTTGCTGTTGCTGTTGCTGTTGTTGTTGCTGTTGCTGCTGTTGTTGTTGCTGGCTAATTTTAAATGCGCTGATAAGTTGCACAAATATTCTAAGGATGTGTGTCTCGTGGCTGAGCAGTGGAAGGTGGCAGCTGGGCGGTGGGCGGTGGGCGGTGGACGGTGGACGGTGGGTGTGGGCTCTAGTTTGCTGATGACGTTGATGATGATGATGATGATCGCTGCAGCTGCAATGAATGAGACAACAGCAGCAGCAGCTGCACGCGACTCGTTGCTCAACTGGCAAAACAAATTCTAGACGGAAAATACTTTGTAGAGCTGTCTGACAGAACAAAAGCTTTAGGCTAACTTTCAGTGGAATCAAAGTGTGAGAGCTTTAAGGCAGCTTTAAAACTTAAGTGTTAAGCTAATTGAAATCAAATTCAGAGCTTTCAGGTTTACCTTTGAAAAGCTTTAAGATCGATTAAGCATGCATATTCCAGCAGCTGCACATAAGCACTAAGTGAGCTTTAAGACAGTTGCTGGAATCTTTTAGGCAAGTCTAAGCGTTGCATTACGAAGGCTTTGTAACCTTGAACACATTTTCAAGTATATTTCAATGAGCTTTCAGTTAGTTGTAAGCAAGCTTGAAGTAGGGCTTTAAGGCAGCTGCTGTACAGCTTTGAATATTTTATAAATTAGTTTTAGTAACGCTTTAAGCGAGCTTTTAGGCACATGAACTTGGCTTTAACAAAGCTTTAAGCTAACTAAGTAATTCGTCTAAGGATGAGCTCATAGATAGCTTCACTTAGAATTGAAGTAGCTTTCAATATGCACAAAATGAGCATCATGAGATCAATGCCAAAGCTTTAAGCTCCAACTGACTTTAATTGACTCTACTTCAACGCAATTTAAGAGGCTATAAAAAAGCTAAAGATTCGATATGTGAAAACACCATAAATATGAATATATTTTGCAATTATTTTCTATATATAGTGTAAAGCCCTTTTCGAGCCATCAGTGATGCGCAAACAGCTTGCTGGGGCGGTGGGGGGGGAGGGGCATGGCAGACTGACAGATAAATGTGAATGCGAAGAAATGGCAAATGCGAAGCGGGCTGTTTGTGCTAATTGAGAGGCGAGTCGAATGGCTGCAAATGTAGCTGAAACCAGAACGAAGCTGCCAATCAAAGGTGATTTCTCGATTGATTTGCATTCATATTCCCGCTAATTCAAGCCAAAAACTACAGGGGAAAAAGGCCAGCTCACACACCCACTCGCTCTCACCCTCTCACTCTCTCGAACGGAAATGCGCAACAGCCAAAAAACAAAAAAAAAGTCAGCCCACGAAGCTGTGAAGCGTAGCTGTATCTTATTTGCCTACGCTGCAGCCGAAATACAACAACAACAACAAAAGTCAAATTAATTAACACACACATACACACACACACACACATAGACAGTCACACACACACACACACACACACAGAAACACTCTTTGTGCCTTGGCTTTTTCTAGCTAGAGCTGGCTTCTCCTTGGGCTGGGTGGGCGAGCCGCACAGCCCCAGCCCCAGTCCCAGCCCCAGCCCCAACTCGTAACCGAAATTCGAATTCGAATTCGAACTCGAAAAAGAAAAAAACAGAAACAAAAAACTCTCTGCTGCAATTTGACACCTTGTGGGCATTAAGTGCTTCCTCTGCCCACACGCGACTCCAGCGAATTGCGACGCAGCCGCTGGCGGCTGGCGGCGATTTGGCGATTGCGGCGAAACTGGCGACGCCTCGTCTCCAAGCCAAAAAAGGCTGCAATTGGCTGCTTTTGTTGCTGTTGTCGTTCCGTTGCTGCTGCCGGCAACAAATTGGTTGCATTTCGTTTTCGACTGCCTGACATGCAACTGACACTGACGTCGACGGCGACGGCCGACTGTTGTTTTTTTCTTTTTTGGGTCCCTGTCGCCAGACACAACTGAAGAAAGCAACAAAAGCCGAAACTTTAACACTCTAAAGCAGCTTACACAAATTTAGCTAGTTTCACTTTTTTTAGCCAGCTTTACAGCCAACATATATAGCTCTAACTAGCTATTTGTTGTACATCTTATAGCTAGACTCTAAGCTAGCTACTTTTTTGTATTTTTGTATAGCTCGATTTGAAGCTCCCTTTTTGTTTTACCTTTCAAGCTTTACAGCTAAACGCAAACTGTAGCTAGCTAGTTTTTTTTTTCTTCCAGTCTCAAACTGTTTTATTGGCTTCAAGCTAAGCGTTTACTCTAAATTGGCATTAAAATATTATTTATTTTGTTGCTTTCAGAGCTCGTCAACTTTAGCCGTTAAAAGCAAGCAATATTGTGCTCCGTTATATTAAGATTTGTGTTTTCTGCTATTTTGGCTAGATGATAGTGAGACTGAATGACTTTGCTAGTTATATAGCTAAGATATTCCTTATAGAATAATAGCTAGAGAAGTTTTTAGCTCTTTTCTTAGCACTCTTATATCCAACTTCCGATATCCCTAGACATAGAATAGCTAAAGCATTTCGAATTCTTAGCTAAGCTCTTTATTTAACTAGCTTCAGATCTCCCCAGACATTTTGTAGCTAAATCAGTCTTTAGCTCTTTTCTTAGCCTTCGCTAAACTCTTCATATATCTAGCTTGACATATTCTCCAATATATAATAGCTAAAGCAGTTTTTGGCGCTTTTCTTTCTCTGGCCCTTTCTTTCTCTACATCTAGCCTCAGATGTCCTCAGAGATATAGTAGCTGAATCAATATTTAGCCTTTTTCTTAGCTCTCTCTCTCTCTCTCTTTAGATCTCCCCGGATATATTCTAGCTAAGTCATTCTTTAGCTCTTTTCTTAGCCTTCGCTAAACTCTTCATATATCTAGCTTGAAATATTCTTCAATATATAATAGCTAAAGCAGTTTTTGGCCCTTTTCTTGGCTCTCTCTATATCTAGCTTCAGATGTCCCCAGACATATATATTAGCTAAATCAGATCTTAACTGTTTACTTAGCTCTTTATATATATCTAGCTTTCGATCTTCTAGAAATATAGTAGCTAAATCAGTCTTAAGCCTTTATCTTATATATCTCTCTCTTCTTAGATCTCCCCGGACAGATTCTAACTAAAGCAGTTGTTAGCCTTTTCACAGCTCTCTCTCTCTCTCTCAATATCTCTTAGCTGTTTTCTTAGCTCTTTATATATCTAGTTTTCGATCTTCCAGAAATATAGTAGCTAAATCAGTCTTAAGACTTTTTCTTATATCTCTCTCTCCTCTTAGAGCTCCCCGGACATATTCTAGCTAAAGTAGTTTTTAGCCTTTTCTCAGCTCTCTCTCTCTCTCAATATCTAGCTTCATATCTCTCTCTAGTTTTCAACTCCAAATACCGCTATATCTCTGTCGCTCCTTCGCCTTCCCCCTAGCTAAACTCTGTTCAATTTGAGTTAGGCTTTGTGCAGACCCAAAACCTTTAGCCAAAGCAACTCACATATTTCCTCTGCAAATGCGGGTATCTCAAGTCAGTTGCTGCTGCTGCAAAAAAGGCTAAAAAAAAGCAGATTTGGCGTCTGACAGACGACGCGTCGTG
The DNA here is from genome assembly GCA_035045365.1 of Drosophila leonis. Lineage (NCBI taxonomy): Eukaryota > Metazoa > Arthropoda > Insecta > Diptera > Drosophilidae > Drosophila > Drosophila leonis. The sequence goes on along the minus strand of JAWNPC010000481.1, from coordinate 4,414,305 downwards.
GCTGTTGGCTGTTGGGACTTAACGTGTTTCGTTTTTTTAGCTCTTTTTTTGTTGTTTTCTTTTTGTTTTTGGCTTTTTTTTCATGTGCTTCGTATTCGTATTCGTTTTTCGTTAAAGATCATGGATATGTTTGCCGAGATGCCAAACGGCAACGCGCTTGCCTTCGCCCTCCCTCCCTCCCTCCCCTCCCTCTCTGTCTTTGTCTGTCGTTGTCTCGTTTGCTGCTTTACGTAGGCACATCTTGATTTTCGTTGTTGTTGTTGTTGTCTTTTACACGCATTCATTAAAAATAAGTTAACAACTTTTTAACACCTAACTGGGCGGCAGACAGTTGAATAAATGAATTATGCTGACGAATGGCGAATGGCTGTGTGCGAGAGAAACAGAGACAGAAAGAGAGAGGGGGAGCGAGGGAGAGGGGGAGAGAGTGAGAAGGTAGCTTAGCTGCTGTAGGCAACGTCGTAGGCAGCCGCACCGTCCGGTCTTTCAAAGGGGGCCAGCAGCCAGCAGCCACAGCCGCAGCCGTAGCCGCAGCCGCAGCAGCAGCGCTTGTTAATCAGCTAAATTAAATGCGAAATGAACAAAACGAATTGGTAGTTAGTAGTGGGTCTCCCCTTGTGCCCCCTGGCCCCCTCTCCACCCATCGACTCCACTCAGCGGAAAAAAAACGTGCGTGGTTTTTGATGTTTGATTAGCCCAATCTGTTGGCGGCGCCGTCGCTTGCCGCACTTACCTCTAGCCGAAAAAAGAAGGCTAAAAAGAACAGCTAAAATTTGGTGTGCGTGTGTGTGTGCGTGTGGATTTTCATTCATTAAAAAAAATCATGTTTAGTGTGTTGGTGGGATTTGCCGTTGAACGAATTTGTAGTCAATCGAAAGGTGGCTACAACTTCAATACTACGCTCTATAGATACATAGTATCCATGTGTGTGTGTGTGTGTGTGTGTGTGTGTGTGTGTGTATAACGACTAAATTATGCTGAGCTTTTAATTAGCACTCTGTAAACTCTATTTGGAGTGGGCGCTATGTTGGCCCATTGATAGATATTGTTGCTGTTGCTGTTCTTCTTGTATTTCTTAATGCTTAGCTGCTCAGTTTATGCTTTTTGTTGGCCTACTGCACTGGGCATAAACATTTAATGAGCTGAGCCCAGACCATACAAATTATTTGATTTGTACAACCTATTTCTCTATAATTAGCTTTACGTAAATGTCGTGGGATTTGGTTAAAATTTGATGCACACTCAGCCAGCGCTGCAATATGCAGCTTCGCATAGCATTTTCGGATATTGCTTCATAATATCATAGAGTAAACCTTATTTTCTGTTTCTAGCATTATGTTAGCGACATGCGATTTGGCTCAAATTTTGTGCACTTAACAGTGGCCATAAAATAAGCAGTTTGACCAAAAAATATTTTAATATTCCAACGGAATAAGAATTTATATTCATTTGCAGATTTTTGCTGCTGTTAAATGACGAACGTTTTTCATAAAAATTTAGGTATAATTGAATGGAGTTGAAATGTGCAGAAAACACGTAGATTAGAGCAATTTTGCTTGAAATATGCCCATTTAAAGGTTTTTGCTATGGTCAAATGACAAGGAATCTGGATAAAATTTGAGAAATGTTGAAAAGTGCACGAAACTAGGTGAAATGCAAAGAGAAACTGTTAGAATTATGAAATTGGTTTACTAGGCTCGATCAAAATTGTATTGCAATAATTGCAAATGAGTTTTAAGATGAAGATTAACATGAACATTGCCGGCGGACGGCATTTGCTATAGATTTTTACATTGTAAGACGAGAAACGGCTCAAAGTCGTTGCAATAAAAAACCGCAAACCGTTTTTAATTGAAAAAAAGAGAAACAAATAACAGAGAGGGAGAGAGAGAGCGAGAGAGTGAGCAAAACAAAAGGAAAATGAGAAAAACTTTATATAGAAACAGGAAATGCGGCTAATCAAGCGTAAGAATCGTAACAGCAGCCAGGGCTAAGAAACTGGGTCTGATCCATACAAATATACATAAATATATATAAATATATATAGAGAGAGATCTATATGTGTATATACATATATATCTATGGATTGTCTATGTGTGTGAGCTGCTAAGCAGCTTAGCCCCTGACAAAGGCCCAAACATTGCGAGCCGAGGACGCCTCGATGTCTGGGCCAGGCAGGCAGCAAACAGTCGGAAGGGAATTCCCATTTTCCGGATTAGCAGGCGGGCATAAAAAATGGTGAAAAACCCAAAGGAGCGAGCACGTTGCCGGCTTAAGGGTGCGAGCCAGCTACCACTGCTACCTGCTAGCTGGCGGAAAACCCAAAGGCCCAAACAACACACAGTTTATGGCCCGCTGCGGTGCATGGGGCGTATGCGCAATGCGAGTGTTTTGGCTATATACGATTTGGGATGATGGTGATAGTGGGACTTACCTGCTGGTCTATTGGAGCGCCTGGCCGTATCTGCCTCCTCGAACATTAGGGGGGCGTGGCGTCGCGCCTGCACCGGCTGGAGCCAACAGCTGTTCAAGCTGGCCACGCAGACGAGCAGAGCGAGCAGCAGCAGGTGTTGCAATCTTCTCTGATAATAATATGTGGCGTTGTTTGTGTTGCTGTTGCAGTTGCTGCTGTTGCTGCTGCTGCTGCTGCTGCTGATGATGTTGCTGCTGTTGCAACAGTTGCTGCAACTATTGTTGGCATGCCGCTCCAGCGTCTGGACTGTGCCTGTGGCCGTGGCCAAGGCCGTCGCAATATTCGTTTGATTGTTGTTCATTTTCGTTGATTTTTGCTTGATTTTCTGCTTCTTCTTTTTGGATTTCAGTTGAAAAAAAATTATAACTTTTGCTTCACACACTTTTCTTACTTGATTTGTTGTTGTTGTTTTTAAGGTTGTCGAAGAAATGTAAACAGAAAAAAAAACTGAATTGAAAGATATATATAAAGACCGACCGAACCGATTTATTTTACATATATATGTATATATATATAGATATATATACTTTATTTGCCGTTTTTTGTTTTATAGATTAGATAACACACGCGTTTTTTGTTGTTGTTGCAAATTTTTCAAACACCTTCTTTAGCTTAAGGTTTTAGGCTGTTTCGTTAGCTTCTTCTGCTGCTTTGATTTTGATTTGATTTGTGTTTTTTTTGTTTGTTTGTTGTTTCAACTTATTTTTTCGCACAATTTTTGCATTGAAAATTTCGTTGGTTGCAATTAAAATTGATTCAAGCTTTGTTTTTGCACATTTTCGTTGGCCAAAAACAAAAACATGCGAACGAACAACATCAAAAAAAAAAACGAAGAAGGAGAGAAAAGAGTTGTTGCTTCAATTTGTTGCTAGGTTGTGTGTTGTTAATGTGTTGCTTGTGTTGCTGTTGTCGGCGAGTCGGCGAGTTTTTATCTACTAGATAGCTCACGGGGCGCACACGCCGTGTATATGGGCTCTGGCTGCTGCGCCGCTGCTAGCTCGCTGCGAGACTCTGTGTGTGTGTGTGTGCGATGACGACGACGACGACGTGCGTGTGTTTGTGTGTTTGTGTATGTTGTGCGGTTACGATCGTTTCAGAAAATAATGTCCACACGGTATCGGTCGGTGGAATAAATAAACTAAAACCCAACAAGCGCAAACGATGACAGCAGCGACGGCGACGGCGACAGCAACAGCGACGCAGGCAGCGGCAGAGCGCAGAGCGCAGAGAGTGCACGATCTGAGAGCGAGCGCAAGCGAGAGCGAGAGAGAGACAACGAGAGCGGCGCGCGCATAAGCAGCGCAGACAGGCAGGCAGGCACGCAGCTGAAGAGTTGTGTGCAAAGAGCAAGAGCGCGCCTGAGAGAGAGTTGCGCACAGTGAGAGAGCGAGCAACAAAGTTGCTGCTGCTGCTGCTGTCGGCGTCGTCGTTTTTGTTGTCGTGATTCGTATTTGCGCATTCGTGCGGCGCTCGGCTGTTGTCGTCGTCTTTGCTGCTAGCGGTTTTGGCAGCAGCAGCAGCGCAATTTTCTTTTGCTGCTGTTCTTTTTCTTGTTGTTGTTGCTATTGTTTGCAAAGCCTGCGCCTTGCTGCTGCTGCTGAGTCGCGTGTCGCCGAGATGTTTGCCCGATGACGAACGATGCAAAGTTGAATGAGCGCCGCAGCGCTGCCAGCCCAGCAACAGCAGCAGCAGCAGCAGCAGCGCATGCGTGCGTGGCTGGCATATCCCACTCCTTCCCCCCGCTACGCAACATGCTGCCAATACATTGAGCTGCAACATGTTGCCAGCCGCTCGCCCCGCTTGAGCAATCAACCACCTGACTGACTGACTGACTGCCTGGCTGCCTGCCTGCCTACCTGGCGGCTGCTTGTGCAAATTGCGTTGACTGCGCGTGGGCGTGAGCCGAGGGAAGCTGAAGCTAATGTGGGCAGCGGCCATGCCCAGCGCAGCGGCAGCGCATCCTTTTTGAGCCAATCGCAGGCTAGCAACATGCGCCGCACAGCAGCAGCAACAAAACTAAAAAAAGGGATGTGGGAGAGGGAGAGGCGCGCACCTACGCCAACATTACTCTCCCTCTGTGTGTGAGTGCGTCTATGCTTAGTTATTATGATAAGATTAGTTAGTATGTATCATATATACAGAGCGAGAGAGGGAGAGAGGGAGAGAGCACGAATCATTTCTCGTGCTGCTATTGTTTTTGTTTTTGGTCTCAGATCGAGGCTCGATAGCCTGCTTACCCGTTTACCCGATTACCCAGTTAGTCACTTAGTTTGTTTACCTTTTTGCTGCTATCATATTACGAGGGCGGGGGGCTTACGTATCATATCTATAACATTATATATGTATGTATATATGGAGTATTTAGTAGTTGATATAGTTGCTGCATACAGTGTGACCTCGCCAAAGTGAACACTTGGCACACGCTTATGCTACTTAGCAAACAAATACTTTAAAAAAAATTATACATGATCAAAAATTATTGGTTTTTAATTTTATAATTTGTATTTCATTTTCAAGTGTTTCGCATATGAAAAAATATTTTGAAAATGGCAAAAGTGCTTGAAAATAAAAATCTTTTTAACAACTTTTTTTAATAAAAAAAAGTTTTTTTTTTTAATTAAAAAATTTATATTTTAATAAATTTTATTTGTAATTAGCTGGAATATTGAAAAGACGAGGCTTAAATATATATAATATAGTAAATATATATACAGCTGTGTTCATTAAAATAGTAGGTCGTATAAAATGTTGAACAGCAAAATTTTGTGATCAAACATAATATTTTGATAACAATTTGAAACGATTATTAAGATTTACATATACAATATATATATATATATATATATATGTTTTGTCTGTCCAACATTTCAGTCGCACTACTATTTTTATGAACACAGCTGTATATTTGTTATATTCTTAAACAAGTTGAGATATTCATAGTTCGAGTTTCGACTGCAATTGCATTTGGGTTTGCTATAGTGAAGCTCTGCTCTGCTGGCTCTGCTGCTGACTGCGACGTCAGCGTTGACGTCGCTAGCTAAAACTACATAAATCAAAGGAAAAGCATTTTTCTTTGCCATTTGGCGGGCGTCTAGAAAGCTTTTCCCACTTTTCTTGTTGTTGTTGCTGCTGATTGTTGATTGCTGTTTGTTTGTTGCTGTTGTTGTTTTTGTTGTTGTTGTTGCTTTTGCATTAGCATTTTGTACGCATGTTTCAGACATTTTAACATTTCTTTTCATATAGACAAGAGACAGATATCGCACTTATACAAACATATGAATATACATATAAGTATATACATATATATATATATATATACATATAACTACGCCGATTTATATTGTTGTTTGTTTTTTTGCGGCGGGCCGTGAGGCCAAAACATTTATAGGAATATTTCAAATCGCAGACACGACGCTGGCGTCGACGCCAACGCCGCTGTTGCTGCTGCTGCTGCTGCGAGCAGCGCATTAAATGGGGCTGACAACAAAAAACAACAACAACAAACAATAACTGAAAATTTCTCACATTCAAAAACAAAAAAAAACGTTCACAAAAAATTTTATGAAATGGAAATGCGGCAGACAAACAGAAAAATACTACTAAAAAGTGCGTGGATCTGTCTGATCGACACTGAAATACCCTAACCAAATCATGCTCTATATTATGTGCATACCACACTAATTAAATAGTAACTTGAACCATTAGTTCAATAGAACATTCAAGCTTCCTCTTTATAACAATCAATCAATGACTGTCAACGCCTCTGACTATTAGTATACATATGTATGTATATCTATAACTATTTGTTAGACACTTCGTATGACAGCTATGTGTTGTAGTGTATCGATCTCCGTTTTGTTTAATTATGCTTTTGGCTACAGCTAACAGAGATAGCTGTATCAAATTTCAGCTCTGTAGCTACGTTAGGAGTCGAGTTCAATGAGAACAATCATAGAGAATATCATGATGTAGTGCGACGATATCTGTGATTTTAATATATTATTTGAAATACAACTTGAAGAGACCGCTGTACCAAGTTTCAGCGCTTTTACTGCACTAAGACTCGAGTTCCTTGGGAACATGTTACTGAATATCATGATTTAGTGCTTTAATCCTTACAATTTTATTATATGCTATCGTTGCAGCTTAAATATACAAATGTACCAAATTTCAGCTCTGTAACTTCACTAAGACTCGAGTTATTTGAGAACTTATAAGAGAAGATCATGATGTTCTTTCTAATTTTATAGTATATGCTAGTTACGGCATAAATATATAACCATACCAAATTTCAGCTCTGTAACTACACTAAGACTCGAGTTCGTTGAGAACTTATAAAAGAATATAATGATGCAGTAGGCCAATCTTTCTGATTTTGTAGTATATGCTAGTTACAGCCTAAAGATATAATCATAGCAAATTTCAGCTCTGTGACTACACTAAGACTCGAGTTCGTTGAGAACAAATATTTTATTTGTTGTTTTATTAACTGAATGTTTCAACGTATTGGAACAGAATTGGTTAGGGTATATGTAGACTTTGTCTAGCTGTTGCCATCTGCCTATTTTCGTGCATATTATTTCATAATTTTACTCTGCATTCCGTTCGAGTTTTTTTTTCTTCTGTTTTTTGTTTATTTATTTATTTAGTTGTCAACTTTTTGTGGGTTTATTTTTTTCTTGTATTTTTATTAGTGCTTCAACTATTTTAATTTGTTTTATTTTTGCTTTAAGAGTGACAGAAATGATTGTTAACGATATCGCGCGATTTTATGGCCCAACGCCTGGCGCTACATGCGAGAATAAATTTGTTGTTGTTGATAATGAAATTGACATGGGAATTGAAGAATCAAAAGCAAAGTAAATGACAGCCGTCTCCCTCTCCCTCTCTCCCTCTCCCTCTATCTCTGTGTCTGCGTGTCACTCATCAGCTTTTGCATAAATTTTTCTTTCAAAATACGCGCAAATATTTTTCATTATTTATTACTAATACTTAATATATTTGCGAACATTTTGTTTTAATTGCGCTCACACGTGCCCCAGCCAACCCACCACCCGCCCCCTGCCCACCACTTGCACATCCAAAAATCCAACAGTTAAATAAACTACAAGACACAACAAAAAATCAGCTTTAAAATGATATATCGACGGCCATAAAGGGATTTGTCGCCAGCCCCCGAGACAAACATCGAAATGACAACAACAACAGCAGCAGCAACAAGACAAGACACGACAAGTAACATCATTGCAGCAGGGCGCAGCCGACTGCATAATACTCGCTCAAGGTTCAAGCAGTACTAAATCTATATATTCACATCAAATCTCTCTCTCTCTCTATAGAGTCTCACTTGATAATCCCTAACACTAAAACTTTCAAAGATAAAGTAATTCTTCAACCCATTAGCCACGCCTTAAATGGACTTGAGGCCGTAGAGTTTATCAGACAACTTTATACTCAAATTTCAAATTTCAATTATTTTCAAATCTTTTGCAGCAAACCAATATACCCGTTTTTGTCTTTGTCTCATAAACAAGCAACCCAAAAAAAAGAAAGAGGAAAATCTAAGGAAAAGTCAAACAAGAATTTTTCTTTAATATTTCTTTCAAGAGCGAAAGCGTTTCGTGTGCTTAGAACTAGTTGAATGATTAATCTTGTGCTTTAGTCATTGCTTGAATACATTTTTTAGCTCACACTATGCCTCACCTCACTCTCCGTATACATCTCTCTCTCTCGCTCTCTCTCTCTCTCTGTCTCTCTGTCTCTTTTACATTTCTGGCTAAGAGTTAATTAATCGCATCATCAATATCAATTGGCAGCTTTTCCAGACATGACTTGCATGAAAAGCAAGCTGCAAGCTCGCTCTCTCGCTCTCTCTCTCTCTCTCTCTCTCTCTCTCTCTGTCTCTTTGTCTATTTCCTGTTGTTAAGTTCATGTTAAATTTAACATTCGTGCTAAAATTGTTATTCACTGAATAAGATAAGTAGAGTAAGAGCTATTGACTGAAGCATGACTTGGAGTTACTCTGTCTACTGAGTCAATATTGCATTGAGAGAACTCAGCTAGTCTGCTGGGGTCTCTTAGACTAGCAGTCAAAGGAAAAGAAAGGCTAGAAATCAGTAAGATGTGCAGCTGATCTTTCATTCATTCCTAAGCTGAATCGATATTTATCGCAAATCAGTTCACTGAACATACGAAACTGTCTGCTTGAATGTTGCATCTTAGGTCTCTCTACATCGACATAATCCATATTATATTATATATAGTATTCGATAATCGAGAATAAAGTTCTATATATTGTCAACACTCTCTGACAGTTGCCCATGAAACAACAAATGAAAATCGATATATATCGAAGCAGATAAGCAATCGATTTACGTTCAGCAATAAACATACAAACAGATTGTTATAGACTTGAAGATACCCATTCGATTCATAATATGTTTCCGCTAATAAATGTCAGAGTTCCACGAACACTTGCGTATTTCGCTATAAACATTCACTTTTGTCGATTATTATGCAGTTATATGGCTATACAATAAATACATATACAATATATATATATATATACATATATATCGTATATATATAGTTGAATGCATTGCTTATCGGGCAATTGTTTGCGGCGACGGTTTCGATTGTTTATGGCTTTGCGCCTAGTCCACGTTAAGACTTTAATGGGTTTACACCGAATTCGCAACGGTAGCGCGCAATGCGATCAATCGTATCGTCGTATCGTTACGATCGTACGATCGGCTATTATATCATCGCTATATAGGGGGTTGATGGGCTCATGTAATGGGCCCCATCAACTGATAAGCGACTAGAATAATGGAGCAAGCGGCCAACGGCGAAGAGCTACACTGAAACGTTCTGCTATTGCGCATACGACGCGTAATCCGAGAAATCAACTTGATGATCGGCTTGAGGTGGGGCTGCAGCTCGGGGCTGGGGCTGAGGCTGGGGCTGGGCTTGAGGTTGGGGCAGCGGTTGCAGCTAACCATTCGGAACGGTAGCTGCCAGCGTGTGTTTCGCTTTTTTTTTGACAATGCTGGCAGACGAGGGCGACCGCAGCTATCAAAATGGAGAAACAAGCGACGTAAATCAAGCTGCGAGTCTCTCTCTGTGACTATACCACACAGTCAGAACTAGATTAAAACAGAGAGAGAGAGGGAGAAAGCGATTTCATTCTTCACATCTGTTAAAAAAGTATCTTTATCAATGTATCTTTCAATGTATCTATATATCTATAACTCATATTCATTAACATAAGTGAAAATGTCTGGGGATGGCTTTCACTATACAATACGAAGATAAGGAAACACTAACTGCAGCAATTCAACTAAGTTCAACTAAGTTACTCAAATTCCCTGAATGACCGGATATATTTGAAGTGATTTCGAACAAAGGAGGCATGTATCTATGTATCTATGTATCTATGTATCTATGTATCTATGTATCTATGTATCTATGTATCTATGTATCTATGTATCTATGTATCTATGTATCTATGTATCTATGTATCTATGTATCTATGTATCCATGTATCCATGTATCTATGTATCTATGTATCTATATATCTATGTATCTATGTGTCTATGTATCTATGTATCTATGTATCTATGTATCTATGTATCTATGTATCTATGTATCTATGTATCTATGTATCTATGTATCTATATATCTATGTATCTATGTATCTATGTATGTATCATATTCTATGTATCCATGTATCCATGTATCCATGTATCTATGTATCTATGTATCTATGTATCTATGTATCTATGTATCTATGTATCTATGTATCTATGTATCTATGTATCTATGTATCTATGTATCTATGTATCTATGTTTCTATGTATCTATGTATCTATGTATCTATGTATCTATGTATCTATGTATCTATGTATCTATGTATCCATGTATCCATGTATCTATGTATCTATGTATCTATATATCTATGTATCTATGTATCTATGTATCTATGTATCTATGTATCTATGTATCTATGTATCTATGTATCTATGTATCTATGTATCTATGTTTCTATGTATCTATGTATCTATGTATCTGTATCTGTATCTGTATCTCCATCTATGTATCTGTATCTGTACCCCTATCTATGTATCTGTATCTGCAGCTGTATCCGTTTGCTTCTTGTGCTCTATCTACAGTACATATTCAGAAAATTTGTATCTGTATCTATCTGTCTATGTATCCGTATCTGTCACTTTCTGTGTATCTGTATCCGCATTTGCGGTAGGCTCAAATGTTGTTGTTTCTGTTTTTTGTAGTTGTTGCCGCTGCTGTTCTCATTGATCGCTGATGAAGCGTTTGGCCGTTTGGTCGGTTGGTCGACTGGTCGCAACGTTTGTAACTGTCAATCATAAATTAGATGCCAATCAAAGTAAATCACAAAAAAAATTGTGCCTGATTTAAATGGCAAATGGCAAAATCCACTGCACTGCACAAACATCTGTTATTTTTGTTTTTCTTTCTCTTTTTGTTTCACATTGAAAGCATATGAAATCGCTCATCGTTTATCATATTTTGTTTATTGTTTATTGTGCATTGTGTTTTGGTTTATTAACAAGCTGAAGGCAATATCCATCAAGGGAATAATCAACTAGCGAAAGTTGCTAATGGATGGATTGGCAATGTGTTTGCTTTGATTGTTTTCCCATTGTCTGCTCGATGGGGAGCTTTGAAAGCACCTTAAAGCACGCATGACATTAAGGTAAGTTAAAGAAGCTTTAATCTTAAAGCTCTTCAAAATCAGCTTGACTCTTTCTCGGAGAAGCTTTGGAACCAACTGAAGTTACCTTACATTATACAAAAGCTTTTGCAAGAGCTTTGAAAGTTTTGTCCATTGATATGAGGGTTGAAGTTCTTTGCATTCTTCTTCGTAAAACTTGAGACTGCTTAAAGCTGCTTTTCACTTTGTTTTCTATTGTATATTTTGTATCCATTATAAGATTCACATCAGGATCTTCTGCTCTTTCTATCAGTCTTTCTTTTCCTCTCACGTCAGTGTCAATGTATCTCTCTCTCTTTCTCTTTCCTTTTATCTCTCAGCATCTCCATCTCTCTCTCTCTCGCTTTCTCTGAATTCTTGCCTGTCCCTCTCCTCATCTACCTTTCCCTCCATTTCTCTCAGTTGTTCCCTTTTCTCTATCTCTTCTGATCTACCTCTCTACCCTCTCTCTTTCTCTCTCTCTCTCTCTCTCTCTCTCTCTCTCTCTCTCTCTCTCTCTCTCTCTCTCTCTCACTCTCCCTCTATATTCATGTCATCCCGCATCTGTTTTCCCTAATTGAACTCGAGTAATATTAAGTATACGTCGCGTTTTTAACATTTCAGCAATTAAAAAGTTGGGAAAGGCTTAATTCCGACTCGCATCTGAGTATGAATATTTATACAGCTCAGCGAGCAACTGGCAATTGGCAATTGGCAGTTGACAACTGGCTGACACGAGTCGGAAAAGCCACTGAGACCTGCTAACCTGTTGAGTGATTCGCATGGCAATAGATCGATCAATTGATCGATCACTCGCATGATCGATCGCCTGCGTGTTCATATATCGATTGGTGTCGAGTGCAAAGCGAACAATTCGTGCAGCTGCTATTTGTAATAGCCATTAATATAGTCACCTCTCCCCCCCTCTCTCGCTCTCTCTATATCATTTTTCGTTTCGGTTTCTGCTTTTTTTTTTTGCATATGAGAAACGTCATTTATTTTATCGGAGGAAGCATATATTTCTGTCTTCAATTAAACACAGTGAGTACATTAGCTTTAGCGAACCTGATCAATTTATCTAGATCATCTAGAAGACAGACCAAGTTACATATTAAACTAGCTTACCGATCAGATAATAAGTTGAGCGACTTTAAATCTATTTCTGTGGGTGTCTATCTATCTATCTCTTTCTATGTAATCTCTCTCTCTCTCTCTCTTTCTCTGTATAGCTCTATCTCTCTATCATTATTTCTTATTTGTTTTTATGTCTATCATTTTATTTATGTATCTGCTTATCTCTTTGATTCTTTATCTTTATGTCTATCTATATATTGCTTCTTCTGTATCTCTTCTCTCTCTCTCTCATTCTCTAAGTAATATTTCTTTGGATCTCTGTCTCTTTATCTCTCCACATTTACCTCCCTTTCTATCTATCTAACTATCTCTCTCTCTCTCTCTCTCGCTGTATATCTCTTTTCCTCTTTCTCTCTATATCTCTTTTTCTCTCTCTGTTTCCCTCCTTTTCTCTATATCGATATCTTTCTCTATATCTATCTCTTTCTCTATATCTATCTCTTTCTCTCTCTCTTTCTCTCTCTCTTTCTCTCTCTCTTTCTCTCTCTCTCTCTCTATATCTATCTCTTTCTCTCTCTCTCTCTCTCTATCTAACTTTATCTCTCTCTCTCTTTCTTTGCCCATCTCTCTCTCCCTCTCTCTGCAATTCTCTCTCTCTCTCTCACGCACTAACCGTCTATCTCACTAATTCTCTCCTTTTATTTCTCAATATTTCTCTCTCTCCCTCTATCCTTTTCTGTCTCTATCTCTCTCTACCATTTTCTTTTTCTCCCGCCTTTTTTATCTTTATCTCTCTCTGCCACTCTCTTTTTTTTCTCTCTCTCTTCGTCTCTCTCTCTCTCTCTCTCTTCGTCTCTCTCTATCTTTCTGTCTCTCCCATTCTCTCTTTCCTCCCCCCCAATCTTCTTTTCTTTCTCTACTTAGCTTTCCCATTCTATCCCTCACACTCACTTACCTTCTATCTCTCTAACTCTCTCTCTCTCTCTCTCTCTCTCTCTCTCTCTCTCTCCCTCTCTCTCTCTCTCTCTCCATATATCTATCCCCATCCTTGAACAGTGTCAAAGACTTTATCGTTACTCAAACGCTCATCGCATGTAGCAAATTACAACAACAACAACAACAACAATAGCGAAATGCCCAAAGAATGTGTATGATTCGAAAAAAAATACCGCTTGGTGCGTCATCAGCGGCCGCAATTTATGTGCTTATTTAATGGCAGCTTCCAGTACTCAGTACCCAGCACCCAGCACCTAGCACCCAGCACCCAGCATCCAGTAAGCTCCCCCACCCCTTTGCCCCCCTCCACCCACTGCCACGCCTTGTTGCTGCAGTGCAATCGCCAATGCTGTAAGTCACACCAATTGCTGAAGCGATGCGATGCGATGCGATGCGATACGATCCGATTCCCGACCGATCGAGCAGCCATTGAATTGTAAATTGTAAAATTGTTTCTTTTTTTTTGTATTTTTTGTAGCATGGCATTTACAGAGCGCCCCAACCCAAACGGCCGATCGATTGATTTCTGATTTGTTTTCGCTTTTTTCAATTTTTTTTAAATATTTGATTTTTTTTTCTTTTTTGGGTCGCCCTAAATGACAGTAATAAAAGCCAACTTCATTGTCAGGTAATTGCCCGCTTTTTGTGGGTGTGTGTCTTGGCTAAAGGTGTCTAGGGCGGGGCGTGGCGAACTTGCGCCGTGCGTTCTGCATTCCGCGAGTTAATAACTTGATCAGTCGATCACTCGATCAGTCGGAAATTAGCCGAGAATGTGACTGAGTAATATTGCACTTCATATTTCGCTCATTTTGCTAACAAATTCACTTTGGATTTATGTGAATTTTGAATAGCTCTCCAATTCATTCCACATGCTTTTAATTGCGACTATAAAAATACCCTCGCTATTGTTAGGGTGGGTATATCGAAATTGAGCATGGATATGTGACAGACAGCAAGAGGAAGAGGAGGCTATAAAGACATAGTCGACTCGACTTCTTGAGAGTTTTTAGAGTTTTTTTTATATAATTAAAATCAATTCTATTAACTAATTGCCAAGCAAATGTTGCCTAATCTTAACTAATTGAAAGTTCAGTTCACTTATAGGGTATTTGCACGTCGACCCTTTCACTTGCACGCTCGTTTCTTGCTTTAAAGTGCACTTTGTTTAGTTTCGAATGAGGCATTTATATACATCTAAATTGATTGGCCCAGCCATCAATCAGATGTCATATATCATATAAATATCTCATAGATCATACAATATATGTATGCATGTGATATATCGTATCGCGTATATCGTATATGAATATGCTATATTTGATATCGTTTAACATTTATCAATGTCCAATTTCATTTAGTCTCGATTGCCTCTTGTATGCAATGGCAAGTGCGAGCAGTGCAGCTATATGAATATGCATTTGCATGTGTGTGTGTGTGTGTGTGTGTGGCTGCTCACTACACACACACACACACACACACACACACACACACGGCGCACGCATGCTTCAACACTTTTTTTTTGTTGCTTTTGTTTTTGTCACCTACAAGAATTGAGAAATGCGCGTTTTGTTTTGTTGTTGTTGTTTCTGCTGGTGCAGGACGACGCTCGCGTTTAACCGTTAACTTTTAACAGTTTGCGTTTATTTCTCAATTTCGGCTGCACTCTCGGACTCGGCTATCTTCGGCTTTCGTATACTTTTTGTTTTTCTTTTTATTTTCTATCATTCGAATTCGCTGCGTTTTTTTTTTCGTCGTGGTCGTCGTTGTTATTGTTGTTGTCGCGCGCGTCTTTTCTAGCGTCGTTCGTTCGGTCGACGCGATCTTGGACAAACTGAAGTTCGATTGACGCTGACGCGCGCCGGCAGCAGCAGCAGCAGCAGTAGCAGCAGCATAGAATAGATGCCGCGCTGCCTCGCGCCTCTCTCTGCGTTGACGGCTCTCTCACATGTGACAAACGCTCACACAGCCACGCACACATGCAGGCATACACACATACATACATGCACATAACCGTATGGCAAATAGGCAAATAGACAACGACCGACAGCTGCGCTCTGCTTGACACTGACGCTGACGTCGCCGTCGACGTTGACGTTCTTTTGTTGTTGAGCTTTTTGTTGTTGTTAATTTTTTCCTTTTTTTTTTGTTTTAGCTTTTTAGTAGCTTTTGTTCTTTTCTTTTTTTTTTGTTGTTTGTCAACATGCACGACGACGCGCGCGCTTCGCTGCTTGCTGGATTAGTTGTTGTTGCTTTTTGGCTTATTGTGGATTTTAATTTCATTTCTCTTACCGCTGCCGGAGCCGCTGCTGTTGTCGTTGTTGTTGTTGTTGTTGCTGTTGCTGTTGCTGTTCTTGTTGCTGCTGCTATAACGTGTATTTTATATTGTTTGTTTTGTCTTTTGCCAGTCACTATCTATTAACCTAATGCGCGCCTGCCCCGCCCAGCAATCAGCATTCACACACCCACCCACCCAGCCAGCCCCCTCCCTAACCATAGTCTTCAATCTTCACATTAATTTCTTCTTTTTTGTGTGTCTTTTTCTGCTGTTTGCTGCTGCCTGTTGAAGCGTACGCCGTACGCCACTATCCAGCATACTCACACATACACATATACATACATATGTGTATGTATATGCATATGTATATACATATGCGTGTGTGTGTGTATGTACTATGTCTATTCGCCTTTTGGAGCTGAGCTGTCGGCGGAACTAACCTACGACAGGCAGCCGCGCATTGGCGCACGCGGCGTATGCGCAATGTGCGAAGTATTATTGCAAGCGAGCAAACAACAACGACCAAGCATACCCTGTAAAAATCTACACTAAATGTGTTAGTGTAATATGAATATTTATCATAAATATATTTATTTATTTATTATTTATTTATTATTTATTTAATATTTATTTTTTATTGATTTATTATTTATTTATTATTTATTTATTATTTGTTTATTATTTATTTATTATTTATTTATTATTTATTTATTATTTATTTATTATTTATTTATTATTTATTTATTATTTATTTATTATTTATTTATTATTTATTTATTATTTATTTATTATTTATTTATTATTTATTTATTATTTATTTATTATTGATTATTTATTTATTTATTATTTATTTATTATTTATTTATTATTTATTTATTATTTATTTATTATTTATTTATTATTTATTTATTATTTATTTATTTTTTGTTTATTATTTCTAATAACATTTTCTGGCAATAGCTAACAACCTGCCATAGCCTGACTTACAATTTCCATATTTTGCAGGGTATTCCATAGTCAGGCATAGTCAGGCACTTGTTTATCATTGCAACTGCGCGTAAATGCAAAAATATGTTTTTATTTTTGCACAAAATTTACTACATTATTTTTGTTTCACAAATATTTTTGTTTTTCTGTTTTGATATTTTTGGTCTAACGGAATTTTCGGATGGTATTACGATTACACATAGAAGCGATGCAGAACGCATGATCTTTGGCCGCATTCCGCTCGTTCCCATGCAGCTGCTGACGTCATTTGTTAAGCTGGAGCAGATGCCAACGCAATGATCCATCATCGTCACGAGCCAAATTTCGATTTAGATTCAGCGACTACAACTACTATATATACTATATACCTATATATATATATACATATATAGATACTATATATAAATATATATTATATATCTTTGCTGTCTGTGCATGCATTTTGAGGTATCTAAAAATAGGCGCATTCGCTTTGTGGAACACATTCCCATGGAATGTCTCGAGCTGCCGCCCAGACCCCAGACCCCAGACCCCAGACCCCAGACCCGAGACATGCCCAACCACTTACACGAAAGTATTTACCTTAGCTAAATACCTGTGTATATGTATGTACCTGTGCATGTGTGCCTCTACACTGTGCCTATAATCTGGTTTCCCTTTCAACTCATATTCTGTCACGATTCAGCGTCTACACCTAGGTAGATAGGTATAGCAACAGCTGAAATTGGAACGGGCAGCTATTACGTAGTCTGTCTAGCCATTCGCTTGATCTTGGCTATATCTTTTGGGTCTTTCACTAGCTTTTGGCTGTGAAGCTGCTTCAACACAGCCCAATTCCATTGTTCCAGGACCATTTTAGGAATGTTCTATTAGCTGAAATTGCTTAAGTCGGCTTAATTGCACACAAATCAGCAGTTGTTTCACATTCCAGTGTTCCATATTTCATTTAACAGCAGAATATTATATTTCTGTTAATACACGTGTGCCATTTTCACTGTTCCATTCTTAAATATTCCTTTTTTATATATTTGACTGTTCCATATTTCAATATGCCACATATTACTGCTCTATACATCCGTGTTTCACATTCCATACGTTCCATAATGAAGAACAATGTATTTTTACTTTCGTAATTGATCTACCATGTATCTTATTCTACTGTTCCACTTTCCAAACTGTTCCAAACTGGGGATCGCTTAAAAATCTTATGAGGTGCTTCACTGCTTCATACATCACTGTTCCATTTGCCATACGTTCCACTTTCCAAAAAGTGACGTTTGCCATAAACTTGTCGTATGAGTTCTTTCGCAACTGTACTAACACTTAGCGCACCTTACTGTTCCATTTGCCAAACTGTTCCAAATGCCACAGCTTGTACTCCCATTGAGGTCTTCAACACAAACTGTTTACCATTTCGCTTTTTGCATTAATTGCCTCCCACTTAGCGTCGAAGCTGATTGCTTCGAGCTGTTGGCTTTTGGGCTGGGACTTGGGTACGAGTTGGGGCTATTCTAGAATGCGGCATCAATTAGCAGGTTCGTTTTTTGTTTTCAGTTTGTTAGGTGTCTTTGATTAGAAAAGTGTTGCCGAAGCGGTGCCAAAGCAAACAAACAACACGCGATCATAAATAGTGGAATGGCACGTGCATTTGCCAAAATGCCATAAACAATGCAATGTTCCATGCCGCACCAAATGTTCCGCTGTGGCCATGTGACCATGTGAGTCGGCGCTGGGCCATAGAGATCCCGAGTTCGGAAATAAATCAACGCCGGACATGTGCGAGCGCATGATCCAGCCCCCGCCCCAAATGCCAATTAGTTATTCCAGTCCAAACAATGCCAAAGGCGCCCTGCGAATGGACATAATTGCGAGTGAATAAATGAGTAGGTATGCATAGATATAGTATATATATATATACTATATTGTATATATATCAGAAATCAGAAATTTGTCTCTCTCTTTCTCTCAGTCTTTCTTTACTTTAACTTAACTATATATAATACGATAAGACCAATATTTCAATATTTAAATTGAAATTTTCAATTCACTTTTCTTCCACTCAATTTCCACAATTCTGCGTGAAATTTTGCAAAATTTCTACGAAATGTTAAAACATTTCACATAACTTATTTAAATTCAGAACTATAGCCAACTAGTTCTTAGAACTGTGCTATCAATCAGAGTCAGTCACTCAGTCACTTGATATGAAATTCCATTTCAAAATGTGAATTTCCTCGTATAAATATTTATATTTTATTTATTTCCTTTTTCCTTATATACATAATTCTAATTTGTAATCCTGTAATCTAGATTTCTCCTATGCTTTGTAGATTGCAGAGATGCATTCAGCTTTTGTTGTTGATTCGTAAGATCTGTGCATTCATAGTCTACAAAATTCGTGTCTATGCGCCCATCTCTAAATTAGAACACTCACAGATTAGAGGCAGCAACCCCACCCCCAAGCCCTGCCGGCCCCTTCCCGCTGCTGTTTGCTCCGTGCGGGCCCCCCAAAAAAAAGCAGCAAATTTTATCAGCGATCGGTGCGGCGCGTGATCTTGCGAGAGCGCCAAATACTTAGAAATAAACAAGTGGCGACCGACGGTGACGACGACGACGACCGCAGATGCCGATGCCGATGGTCAACTCAGAGAGCGGGAGGTTCGTGGCAGGGGCTAGGGCGGAGACAGGCGCAATGACAGAGGCTAAAGGCAAAGGCAGCAGCAGCAGCAGCGGTGGCGGCGGCAACGACAACGAGAGCGGAACGCGCAAAAAGCAAAAAAAAAAGCTAGCCAACAATTTGGGCACTTCAGCAAGGGGCTACGACTGAGTGAGGGGCGGGCAAGGCAGGGCAGGGCAGGGCATAGAGGGATTGGGGTCCCGGGGAGGGGGCAGGGCTGGGCTAGCTGATGAGACGATGAGTAAGCCACACGGCTGCGGCTGTGACTGTCTGGCGTTAGATAGTCACGCCTTGCCTAGCAGCAGCAGAGGCCGAACCACCAGCAGCAGAGACAACAGCACATAATTAAGACAATAGTGGGCCATACACTCAAAGAAAAGAGCAGGTGCATAGGGTTAATGAAATGAAATGAACAGTGGAATCTCTCAACAAAACAGCTGATAATGCGCTTTGGATACTTCTTTAATACATCGAATTTTTCACTGTTCTAATGCTTTAAAGTGTTCCTATGCCATCTGTAGCATTGTTTAATCATATCACTGAATAGGTGTTTCAAGTTCCACTGTTTCATATTCCATAGTATGTTTAAACTATTTTAGTGCGCATGCAATTCAGCGTTTTACTTCTCACTGTTCCACTCTGATGTTCTATGTTTGAACTTTTCACCTTCCAATGTTCCACATATAATCATTCCACTGCTTTATACACTAGTGTTTCACATTCCAATGTTCAACATACCAATATTTCACATTCGAATATCTTGCATTCCAAAATTACACATTTCAATGTTCCACATTCCAATGTTCCACATATTAATATTCCACATTCCGATGTTCCACTTACTGATATTCCATATTCCAATGTGCCACATATTAATATCCCACATTCCAATGTTCCATATATTAATATTCCATATTCCAATGTTCCACTTATTAATATTCAACATTCCAATGTTCCACATATTAATATTCCACATTTCAATGTTCCACATACTAATATTCCACATTCCAATGTTCCACTTATCAATATTCCACATTCCAATGTTCCACATATTAATATTCCACATTTCAATGTTCCACATATAAATATTCCACATTCCAATGTTCCACATATGAATATCCCACATTTAAATGTTTCACTTACTAATATCCCACATTCCAATGTTCCACATATAAATATTCCGCATTCCAATGTTCCACTTATTGATATTCCACATTCCAATGTTCCACAGTCAAATATTTTGCATTGTAATTTTTTACAGTCCAAAGTCTCACATTCCAATGATCGTCGCCAGAGTATTCCACATTTAAATCTATTACATTCCAGTGTTCCCCATTTCAATGTTCCACATACCAATATTTCATATGATAATCTTAAATATGGTAATGTTCCACATTCATATTCCATATTCCACATACTTTTGTGCAATGTATTCCACTGCTTCTCATGCCAATGTTCCACATTCCACTGTTCCACATTCGTATATTTAACATATCACTAGAGTTTATTGTTAAATAATTGTCTATTTGCAGTGTTTCACATTTGAACGTTTCATTTGCCAGTGTTGCGCTGCTCTAGCAAGTCTTTGATCGCTATCTATAATATTTATTTTTAGCGAAAACCACTTCTAGACTATTTCTGCAAGTGTATTTACAGCGACTGGTAGTACGTCTATCTGGCGATACGTAAGTATCTATCTAACGCTGACATAGGGCACACACGCACACACACACACACACACACACACACACACACACACACACACACACACACACACTCATAATAGAGCAGCATCGCTCGACTGATCATTGATCGCAATCACAATTTTTGCAGACAGCACACAAAAATTGTTGGGCAATTATTTATTTATTTATTTATTTGCTCGCTTAATATAGCTAGGTGTATGAGGAGGGGGCAATAGATATTGCGGGTGCGCAACTATACCAATATACATATATGTATATATATATATATACTAAACTATATCTATATTTATGTAGATAGTTATCCATCGATCGCTTTTGGCCTATTGGGCGTATGCGCAATGTTTGACGACGCGTCGCGTCGCCTCGATTGCACTCGGCGTATGCGTAATATTTGCACAGCGCTTCTTCTTCTTCTGTTTATGGGGCACCTGCTGTAAGACTTTTTATGATCAACGTTTCTGCTTCTTCTCTCACATTTGATTGTTGCGGTTTTTTCAGTCTTTTTTCTGTATTTTTTATTAGCTCAACGATATTCCCTTGACTTTGTCAATTTGCTCAGCTGTTGGCTTCCATTCGCCGTTGCTGTGCGTGGAACCTGCTAATAGATCGTTAGATAAAGTTTCGCTCAACTATAAAAGCAATGCGTTGTCGTTTCTAAATCGAATAAAGTGACAACAGAGCTGGAGAAAACAACTAACATTTGAGTTGACAATTTCTTACATTTAGACTGTGGAGTCTTTGTTTTTTTTCTCTTTTTTTTAATAGCTATCTGATCGTGTCAGCTAGCATAGATCACTTTTTTTTCTGTGACATCGGTCATAACTGTCTGATGGCGATGCGTGTTAAGATTGAATTATAATATGATAATCTGCCTTTCGCATTTAAAGCAAGTTTTATTGCAACTACATAAAAGCTAATGTGAATAGAAGAACTATGATCATTCCAGCTAGATTGTCTATGTAGATCAGCTGTGTGGGCTGATGAGTCATTGATGTGGCAAAAGGGAAACTGTGTATCAACTGGCATAGTAACTAGCATGATTTAAGACATATTATTGATGAATGCTCAGTAAAGTCGATTCGACGTTTATCAACGATCATTGAGAGAGTTTGTCAGCATATTGA
Source organism: Drosophila leonis (assembly GCA_035045365.1). Lineage (NCBI taxonomy): Eukaryota > Metazoa > Arthropoda > Insecta > Diptera > Drosophilidae > Drosophila > Drosophila leonis. The sequence goes on along the minus strand of JAWNPC010000481.1, from coordinate 4,392,262 downwards.
ATCATGTTAGCCTAAATTGAAGCTTACCTTAAGGGCATTCTCAGCAAAGTTTTTAAATTTATTTGAATTATGTGCTGTTTTTTTATGTAATGGCATAACTGTAGCTTTAAAATAAGATTAGAAACAATATAATATCTTAAACCATTTCAGTTATATTGCAATTTATTTTACTACTGCTCTTATTTGGTCACTTTGCTTATACTCGTATATATGGAGTTAAGTATTTTTTTTTTGAAAAATATTTTTACTATTATAATTTTTACTTGTATTTCAATTTGAATACATTAATTTCTATATATCTTTTTTGTTTATCTATTATTATTTTGATATATTTTCTGTTAGTTTTTTGCCCATAGACATAGTATGCATGTAATCATGGAAGACACTCTCGCTGACTTCGTCTAGGCCAAAATGTTTGCCAGCAACAGAGAGAGAATTATTCTTAGATTTTAATACAAAAGGCGGACTAGAGTTGAAGAAGTCTAATCTGCATTTGCTTTAAATTGAAGTTTTTCTCTTGGAGTATTCATGATTTACGCAGCGATCTCGCAAACCACAAAAGCTAGAGGTCTGACATTTGAAATGTATACTCGTGTATATCCTACGCAGTACGAGTTTATCATTTTTTTTCGATAACTCATCCCATTTCCTTATTATCGATAAAAATCGATAACTTTTCTGCGTTTTTGAATACCGTTATAGCTATAGATTTCAGATTTACTGTGTGTATCCGTGTAATAATATTATTATCTAGAGCTGTGGCTAAATATAAAGCATGCTGAAATGTCTTTTTATTGAACACAATTGTTCTGTGGTCATGGCTACGCTCGAGAGTATCTACTTAAGAAAAGCGGAAAACTGCCGAATTTAGCTGCATTTACTGCGAAAAAGGCGGAGAAGGGGGTCAACTTGGCAGAAACTGTCGTTGGTGCCAAAGTAGAGACTATAGTAGAGCAAATGAGCCACAAAATAAACTAAATAAATAAATAAAAGAATAATTATAATAATTTATATTATAATTTATAAATAATTATACAATTTACATATAATTTATATTATTTATATTATTTATATAATTGATGTAAAACAAAAAACAAAAAACCTAGCAAAAATTCCACAGTCAAAAATGACGAAAGAAACTCCAAGAAAACATAAGTTCCACTTGCATGTCCAGTCCATGCATCTCTATACATTCTTCTACTATCTACCTATCTACCTTATTCTTCTACTTCTACCTGTATAATGCCAGCTATATCAGCGTAGTATTCGCTGAGAGTTCCACTCCCAACTTTTCGCACTTGAATCTGTGTTAGCTGCCCTGAGCGACTTTCGCTTCCAGCTGGCAGCCAAAGCTGTTCGCATACAAAGTGTGCGCACGATTTGCAATTAGATCAGATGGCTATATATAGAGGAGAGCTATGTGGGTTATATGCTATAGATGCGCCATACTATATCTATCTAATTATAATTTATTTCGCTGCAGTTTGTCAATGGAAGCGCGCACGTGTGCGGGACACAGTTTTGTTGCCTCATCTTTTCTTTTACTTTTTGGCCAACGAGTCGTGTCTCACGTTTGGCTTCGAGTTGACTGTGAAGCGGAGATTTTTCCTCTCGCAAATTTTCACAATTTGTGTTTGGCACGTTCAACTCGCCGAGCGTGTGTGTGTGGGTGTGAATGAGTGTGTGTGTGTGTGATAGGCCTTTTGTTGTGCGTGAATTGATGAATGTGACGGCAAAATTTTTGAATTTTTCGATTTCAGATTTTGTTGATTTTCTTTTGGATATCGATTTTCTTAGAAAGTTCGCGCAACGGAAATAAAAAGTCACGTAGTTTTCAGCTCGTACAATTCATTTGTCCAGTGATTTTTCTTCTTTTCATCTTTCACACACCTACAACGCAATGTCTGTGTGTGGGAATTTCTCAGGCTGAACAACTGTTGCTGCTGCTGCAACTTGTTTCCCATTTTTCTTTTTGCGCACTTTTGCTTTTGCAGCAACTCCCACCATGAGACTGGGCAGCGTCTTCAACGCAACTCAACTCAACTCGACTCGTTCCGAGTTGGCGTGGCTTGGCTTGGCTCTCGGCTCAGCTTCAGTACAAGATTATTGACATGCCAACATGTTGTTGCTCTCTGGGGCCAAGACTGGAGATGCGGCTGGGAGTGTTTTGCTGCTGTGTGCAGTTGGCTATGTGGCAGCCTACTGCTCCCCCTCCTCCTCCTCCTCCTCCTCCTTTCTCTGGCATGTGAGAATTTTGCGACTGACCATACAGCAATGGCTAGGAGAGCCTGCCCAACTAGAAGATGCCCTGTATAAACAGTCCAGGAAAGCTCAGTGACTCACTCTGACTTGCTCAGCTGCTCTTAACAATCAACATAATAAAGATGATAATGATCATTAATACGAGTAATATATAAAGTTTGCTAATAGCTACCTCTTTATCAGCACCTATTTACAGGGTATAGCAACAGGAACAAAGCCGCTTGACGAGCTGCTGCCTCAGTCTAAGCATCAGCGCTGAACAATCAGCTTTTTGCATGGTTTGCACAATTCATACTGCCAACCCGCCACACTCGCCTCTCCCCAACCTCAGCCCCAGCCGCAGCCCCAACTCGATGGTCAGCCCTCCCCTTGCTCGTTAGCAGCGGGCAGCTTGCCCGTTGTTGGCTATTAGAAAGGCATGTGAAATGTTCCCTAATTGTTGGAATTTTAATACTGACTACCTCTAACTGCCAGAGCTGCCCCCTGCAAGACACGCCCCCCTCACCCTTTCCAGCCCCAGCGACTGCCATGTTGTCTGTGAAGCTGAGTGGATAACTAGGAGTAGCGGGCAGGCAGGAGGGAGGAGTACAGTAGGAGTGCTAAGCTTTGTGCCTTGTCATTGCGGGCAGTTGTTGGGGCCGGCGCTGGCTGACTCCCCACTGGCCTGGCTCCACTTTGGGGCGCTGTCCAAATGTTGAGCATGGACCCCTCCCAGAGCTCCCTCCCAGGGATCCCTCCCTTGGGAGCTAAGAGCTGGACTTCTTTAGCAGTTGCTTAAGTACTCTATTAGTGCAATTGGAGTCGAAGAAGCAGATGAAGTGCATTCAGTTGTGGCTTCCACTTACAATTCTCATTTCTCTAATTGACAATTTAGAAAGCAGGGGGCTACGACTAGGGCGGGTTGGGCTTGAGGCATCTAGTGCCAATTGGGCTCTGAAAGGCAATTGAGCAAGAGTTGAGTGTGACTTGGCAGAGTCAGAGTCAGAAAGGCTATGCAAAGTACAAGTAAAGACTTGGGCAAGCTCTAACGAGGCTAACAGCAAATAACTAAAAGTGTATAGACTGATAGATACCCTGTAGCTATGCTGCTAGAGACGGTTGTCATAGATATGCTAAGCAGAGTAATGAAATTTGAACAACGATTTATTAGAAAAGTATAAGTAAGTATAAGATTGTCAGTTAATAGATACCAACTAATAGATACCCTGTAGTTCTTTAGCCTAACAAAGAGATCATTACGACGTTAAATACTCTGTAGCTCAGTTAGAGTTAAGCCAACTACTTTGACAAGAGACTGAAGCAAGTTCTATCAAGAAAAAGTTGAAACTTGGTAACAATTTGTGCTCGACTAATAGATACCCTATAGATACTATAGATAATCAATCCAGTCAGATTTGACAGAGCTAATAGCCATGTAATTTACATACAAGCAAAACTATTGCTGCAAACAATTCATGGCCTATAGATACCCTGTAATACGCATTAGACTTATGGTTACCCTGTATAGCACGCAGTAAACTACTATGAGCACATACACAGATATACCAGATTGTCAGTAATTAGCTTAAAACTAAGAGCCATAAACATGCTCTGACTAGAAGATACCCTGTAAGCAACTGAAGAGTATCATAGTACTCATAACTTACATATATCTTAACATCATAATCATAATGTGCTAAGCTTCAGCATACCCCATTGTCAGCACTCTCCAAATGCTACAGGGTATACAGCTTTCAACTTGCAATTGACTTGCAGCTGGACTCCAGCTTGTCTGCAGCAGAGAGTCAAGGCAACTGTTGCCCCAACTCCAACTCCATCACTCTCTCTCTCTCTCTCTCTCTCTGTCGCTCTGCCGCTTTACAGTCGCTTCGTGATCGTGTAACAATGCGAGTGATTAGTACGCGCCGGCGTTCAAAAATTTCGCAGTGCGGAACTTTTTTGTTTATTGTTGTTGTTGTTGTTGGAGTGTCTGCTGCGATTGTCTGTTGCAGTTCGCATTGCAGCATGCGCCTTGCACCGGGGGCAGCATTGAAATGATTTAGTGTGATTTATCTGTAAATTCCTACCTTCAATCTCTTCTCACGCCACAAAAAAAAAAACGGAAAAAACGAGCCTTGGCTAGAGGAGCTACGGGCGAGACAGTAAAAGGCTGACTGTCTGTGCCAACTGCTCGAAGGGCTTCAGTTTGGTTAAACGGTGTCCGCCCAGTGCCAAAGCGACACGCCCTCAGCCAACGCCGCCCTCTCCCCTCTCCCCACTCCCCCTTCCCTCTGCCCCTTAGGCTATCGGCTATACTACTCTCGAAGGTGTTATAAAAACGATAATAAAAAATTGTAAGCTACGCGCCATAAATTGGCATTTAATAGTTGAAATTTACGCTGAATTGACAGGCAACAGCTCGCAACAACAACAACAACTTGCCACAAATGCGGCATGAGAAATGGCTGCACAGGTAGGTCCATAGTCCCCATACCCCCCTCTCACTCTTCCTTTTTAACACACCTTTAGACACATCTCATAGCCAGAGCTTAGCGCTGTTCAGCTTTCCTCTTTTTTTTCCATATTTTTTTTTTTTTTGGTGGCGGCTAAAAACGCGCGCGCCGTCGGCATTTGGCGCGATTTATGATGCATCATTACGAGCATTTTTATTATGGTTATATTTTGATACGCAAGCCAAGCCAGCAGAGAGACTCCACAAACACACACACACACACTCACACACACACAGACATTTAGCTGGCGGCTTGAGCCACGTTGCATTGAGGCAGACAGACTTCAGTTCGATCTTATCACTTGTCGCTGCTGTCTGTCGCTGCTCTCATCTGCCATACACACATACATGAATGTATATGTATATATATTTAGTTTAAAAGAGCTCCTTTTCCTCATCATAATGACAATTCATAATGTTAATGATCATAATCGAAACGGTTCATTATGCCAGATAATGCCAACAACTTAATCTGAAACACGTACACTCACAGCATCTCGGCGCTGCTTCTCACACAGATTTCACTTGCATCCAGCCAGATTCTCAATGCCACCAAAGTTGTGCGCACAGCGCACAGGCACTGCCCGACTAGCAAATACTGCATACAAAAATCACATTTGAAAATAACTTGTGACTGACTGACCCAACAAGAGTGATACTATTCGCAATAACTCTAATGTGGCAGCTGTTTGAAGGATTGATCAAATTTAGTTGCTTTGCTAGATTCAATAAGATTTGCCATTTAATCAGGGTTTGCTTTAGGTCTGCTAAGTGTGTGCAAAGATTTTTAAGATTTAGCTGTGTAAGTTTCTTTTTGAAGAGAATTGTTAACAGCGCTGAAAAGTTAAAGCTTGATTAAGTTTTTTGGAATCTCAAGCTAACAAACAGACGAATATTGATATGAAGTGTGGAAACTATAGTATGATCATGATAATGTTGACTCTTTGCCTTTGATCAATGCTGGATCGTCACTTTTGGAGCTGCTTGAACAGTGGACAGCCTCAGAAGCGATGATCCAGCGTTGATCATAGCCAACATATTGAGCAAAAATGTGACCTGCCAACATAGTTGAGGTTGCTAATTGAATGATCTTCCTTTTCAAACATAATGGCATAGCTGTAGCTTCAAAAAGAAAAGCCGGAATATTTGAATAGCTTAAACCATTTCCGTTTTATAGCAATTTCTTTTGCTATTGCTCTTACTGGGACATGCCATATCGGATATATATCTAATATTATAAATCATATTTAAATTTCAATCACTTTTTTCACAGTCTAAAAGTGTTAGACAATAATATTTGTCAAGTATTTAGCAGCTTCTCTGTGCTGCTACGTCACTTGAACTTCAAGTTCTACTCGACTCTATTAGTTTATCTCCTTCTACTTTATCAGCAACAGTTATTCACTGAGCATCTCTAGAAATGTTGCTCATTTAGTGTCTTTTTAGTTAGTTAGTTTAGTTTACTTAAGACTTAGAAATCTTCGCGGAGCAAAAACCTCTGAAGGCATTCGAAACAACAAACCCGGGCAAGAAAACAAAACTGTCGAGGCCGTCGCTTTGGCCATGAACCAATTTCAGGCACTTAAGATAACGGAAAACAAAACACAGTTCTAGTCAAATAGTGGTGTGTGCGTGTGTGTGTGTGTGTGTGTGTGTTAGCCACAACAAGTTCAAGAGTTGAGCGCGTTTTTAAACGCGCGCAAAACGCTTGAACTTCGGCATGTTGCATGCTGGCTAAAACGGTTCGAAACGGTTAGAAAGAGAGAGAGAAGGATAGAGAGAGAGAGAGAGAGAGCGTGTGTGTGAGTATCGGTTTTGATTTGGCGCACACATTAGCGATTTTTATGGCCATAGCGACAACAACAGCCGTTAAAGAGCTAATGGCTTGGATAATGATTTCTGATTTCGTTCATTTCATTTGCCATGTTAAATGCCATCGCCGCTGCCCGCCCCCTTCGCAGCTCAGCCCAGCCCAGCTATCCCGCCTTTGTTGGCTTTTCAAAAATCGCTTTTTTTTTTCGTTTTCGAAAATTTCCTTTTTATGTAGCTGCTTTTGTTGTTGTTGTTGTTGTTGTTTGGCCATTGCGGATTCGTGCGTCAATAATTAGATCATCTCTGGGTTGGCTTTTGTAGACGATTAGCGAAATCAAAAAGCCCAGAGACCGGCCAACCGATACACACACACACACACACACACACACACTAGTTTAGTTTTCTTTCTTTTTCACTATTTTCCCAGCAATTTTCATATTGTTGTTGTTGCCGCCTGTACAAAATTCGAGTAATGTCGAGCGCTTTGAAAATGCGCCCGCAAACAAAACACACGAAAAAAAAGCCAAAAAAAAGCGAGTAGAAGAAATAGGTTGCTTGGGCAGTGCACGACTAGCAAATGCCCTGTATATAAATTACGATTTTCAGTTCATTTTCAACTGAATTTGTATTTAATTTAAAAGCATTTTTCTTGATTTATACCAATTTTAAAGGCACTAAGTCTGCTAGTTGCTGAGTTACAATAGTTAGGCAGGATGATATTCAGGCTAAAATATGGTCTAAGCTCTAAATAAGATAATGAAATCTTAAGTTTATAGCTAAATATTATATATATACAGAAGTCTATATGCCAAGCAGTTTACCTATTATAATATATCTTTAAACATATGCTCTCTCTATAAGTATTTATTTCATTTGAGCACAGCTCGAGAACAACTAAAGTTCTCAAACTCAATCCTTACCATACAGAATCTACTCTATAACAGTTGTTTCTATGCCAAACTTCTTGACTGTAGCACAGCTAGTTGCAGAGTTCGCATAGTTAGTCTGAGCTGGTATAGTATAAAGCCAGCAATACAGAGCTTGGCACTCCAAGCATGCCAGCGTAAGCTGAGCTAGCTAAGACTACAATAGAAAGTCAGCCTAATGCTAGACTACCTCATATATAGCGCTATGTTTACAGGGTATACAAAAAGCGAAAACAAAAAAGCTGAAAAAAACACAAAAAGAATTGAAACGCGCAAATTAAATGAAATTTTCGACTATTAGTTAGCTCTTTAGACTTTAATGAATCATGCCCGAGTGGATGTACTGACTTGGACAGGGGCTGCGGGGGCAGGGGCCAGGGGGGGGGGGGTGTGCTACATACAAGGGTAGGGGGTGGCAATGGGAATTAGCAATCAGCGGCTGCTGCTGCTGCTGGGCGTGGCACTAGCCAGGGGCGTGGATCGTGGGCGTTAAATGAATTAACCAGACAAGACAAACACACACACGAAATGAGACAAAACAAAATATTTGCTTTATGGCCGCATTAATGGCATTGACTCGAGCGCGCGCTGGGTGCGACAGAGAGAGAGAGAGAGAGAGAGAGAGAGAGCTGGCCAAGGTGGCCTATGCGAGTGGTAGATAATTTATTAATGTGCAGTCGTAAAGCAGGGATAAAGATACACATATAAAGTTATAAAGATTCAACGCAAATGATAAACCGAATCGCAAATCGCAACGCGCATTAATTGGATATGGTTCGAGATTTGGGCACTCAAATCGCATAAAAAATAAAAAAAACACACACACACAAACACAAACAGAAATACATTCAGAATGTTACTGAATGGAATGGAAAAGGCATTAAAAACAGCAGCCAACAACCGAAAATTCATTTTCAACAATAAACAATTGGGAATGCGCCAGCTCCCCTACCCTATGAACAGGCCCAGGCCCAGGCCGACCACGCCTCCTCCTCCCCCAACCACCCGCCGTTCGCTTATCCTTAGTATTTGGTGTTGTTGTGCATGTTCATGTTTCCTTCCTTTGGTGCTTTTTTATGCGCGTCTGGCGCCGATCAGCTTTTTGTGTGCTTGTCGAATAATGGCTAGCTATACTATATGCACCGACTATATACTCTATGTATTGTATGTTGAATGGCGACACAAAATGTCGCTCAAAAAATTGACGACCCTCGACGGCGCCGGCGCCAGCAGCTTAAAAAAAAAACAAGTCTGTGACAAGTGCGGTCAACAAATACAAATAATGAAAGAGAGGGAAAGGAAGAGCGGCAGAGAAAGAGGGCAATAGCTGTATAGAGTGGGACAAGCAGCTGGCAGCTGGTGTTGTAGGGGCGAAGGGGCGGCGTGCGGGCAACACTTTCAAGTGCCTAGACAAAAGATCTAGCCACACACTCGTGGCTAGACGGCAGCCGCAGCAATATGGGCCACGAGAAAATTGTAAAATGGATTTGGAATTTGGGAATGCGCACAAATATCGTTGATTCTAATGATATGATATTAAGATCTTGAGAGTAGCTTAAGCTCAGCGCACAGGCGGAAGCCGTGTGATTGGGCTTAAGTGAGAAAGTCAAGTAATAGATGCCCACTTTAGCTGTTTTCTGGATTAGCATTACTTTGAGTTTGGCTTAAGATTTGTTTGCTGGATTACTTAATACAGGAACTAAGTTCACTATGACAGATCAGAATATACTTAAGGAAGGAACCTAAACATACTACATGGGATGAAAAGTCCAGAGACAGAGACTAAGCAGGAAATCTAAAGGAAGTATTAGGTATTAAGAGCGGTCACAAGAATCGCATCTCAAGGTTGTAGCTTCAAACTTCCTTTACGTGAAACTTCAACTTGGACTCACGTTATTTAGGGCATAGTAAGTCGAATTGTAAAATATATTATATTATATTTTGGTTCATATAGATATATGATTTATATATATATATACTAAGAGAGAGAGAGAGAGAGAGAGAGAGAGAGAGAGAGAGAGAGAAATTTAAGTGAAACAAATGTCAAGGCAAGGGAAGTATCAAGGCACAGCAAGCTGAAGGCCTAAACAATCACTAAATATGTAAAAAAAACTAACTGAAATCAGAGAGCTGGAAAAAGACATAGAAAGAGAGTGAAAGAGAGAAGGAGTGACTAAGAGAGAACGGAAAGGAAAGAGAGAGAGAGTGAGAGTAAGAGAGAGAGAGAGAAAGACTGAGGAAGAGCAAGTTCACGCAGTTTAGTTGCTGACTTCTTAGAATTAGTTCTTGAAGACTTTTTTAGTATTTTAAGTTTTACTAAGCTCCATTCTGCTGTTCAGGATTGTAGCAACAAGAGAACAAGCTATAGCCACTCATAAAAAAAGTGAGCAGCCTGTCGTTTTAACTATTTGAAGACTCTGCTGGCTCTATAAGCAAAATACTTTGCTTTGACTTTGATTCTTGATTTAAGCCAGAACCATTTGAGAATTACAAGTGAAGTCAGTGTGCGTACTTGCTGTATGTTGGCCTTAAAGGCGTAGAGCTGTTGAAATTTTCATAGGAAATATGTATATATAGCGATAATTTAACTAAGTCATGGATCCATCTGTCCATAGTGTCTATCCAGCTAGTCTCATGCTAGTCTTATGAGCCTAAGTCGGTCAGCATACGTATTCCTCTTGTGACTTAGTTAAAGCATTTATGCCAAGTAACAGCCTTAAATAGTATAGTAAAATTATAAATTAAGAAACTCTTAAGCTTATTGAAGCCACTCAAAGTTGCTAGAATTGTGTTGTGATGGCTGACGTTCCCGTTGGCTGCCGTTGGTTGAGTTGATTTTTGTTTCACGTACAGGTAAATGCTGTCAGCCAGAAATCCACGTGAAGACACGTAAATTCCCATCCATAGGAGCGGGATCATAAACACAACAATTCAATGCAGACACAGAGCAAGCGTAAAACAGATGCGTTCTGTGGTGCAGTGGCTCATAAAACGGGGCACACACATGGACCAGAGAGACATAGGCGAGAGCTGCCGTTGGACCGTGGGAAAAGCCCAGAGGGAGAGAGAGAGAGCGCGCGCACAGATAACGAATGCAACCTGTAGTACAGGTCATCGCTGCTCGTGTCCTGATGATGGGCGGCGTCATAAAATGCCGTCGTCCTTTGTTTATGCTGCTTATTTAAATTGGCTTCTTGGCGGGGCGTTGCGAGCGCAAAACCGAAAGCCGAAAACCGAAAACCGAAAACCCAAGCCCAATCGCCCAACTTTGACCTGACCTGGTCTACCTGTTTACCCTGTAAGGGAATTTCCGGGGTAGCTTAACCCATATGGTTGGCTGGCTGGCTGGTTGGCTGAGGGCGACGATCTGTTGCATTTCTGGATCATAACGCGTTATTGTTTCGTGCATCGCGCATTTTCAAGGGAAACACACGTTGCGGGGTTTTTCCCCGCGCCATGCACTGTGCGCGCGTCATCTGTTCCATGCGCCTGGTTCGCCAGACCAGGATTACGATTACGACAAATGTTGCGTTCCATGGAACAAGGCGCAATAGACAGAGCAAAGCGAGAGAGAAAAGAAAGAAAGTCTGCGACGAACTGTGGACTTCAAATTCTGTTTTGGTTGCCGTTTTTGCCATTGATTGATTTATGCGATGCTGATTTCTGCTGACAGCTTCAAATAGATACCCTGTATGTGAATACGAATAGGGCGTATGCGTTCTACTTTCACTTCAGTTTGTTTTTTCATTAGATATGCAACATTTTTGCAGGTATTGAGAGGAAGCTTAGAGTTTGTTGTAAGTAATACCTATAGATCTATTCAAGAGTTATATCCCATTGAACTCATTTGATTGTTTTGCTAGAGCTCTTAAATTTTGTATGCATTGATATTTTAGTCTCTCTGAAGTTCATGCCAATTTTCATTAGATTATCTTAAATAGTTCTTGAGTTTGGACTTAAATTATCTCAGGCGAGATATTTAATAATCTGATGTAACTGCATGAAATACTTGGCTAGAGCTCTTAAACTTTGTATACATTGGTATTCTAGTCTCAGTGAAGCTTTTATCAAGTTTCATTAGGTTAGCCTTAAGAATTCTTGAGTTAGATTACAATTGAACAAAGTAATAAGCCAGCTAAGTATGCAGATTGATTATGATGTGTTTTGGTCCTATTTAAGTGTGTAGCAATTGAACTCTAGGAGCATGGGAACATAGAAAAATCAACAATTCTCTCTTAATGCATTGAGTAAGATTAGTATCAATGAGGCATACAAAAGTTATGTCTTTTTTGAGCATGTTCTACATGAGTCAGGGGTAAGTAACTTCCCGACCATCTACAGAATAAATTTTATATTTTGTATACAGTAATTAAAAGCATTTCTCCACTCAAAATTTGATTGCTCAATTAAACCTTGAATATATCTCAATCAATTCTTAAAGTTCTCCAAATAATTCCCACTTACATATCATATATTACATTTCTCATCGATTATCCCCAGTCTGTATATATTATCAATATATTTTCCATTAATTTCTAAGTCAACTTTTTCATTGAGTTTCATGTGATGACTAAGTTCAATACATCATTGAGTTGTATATAAATTTTCCTAGGGTATTTTCCATTGAGTGATTTTTTGTTTCTTACTCGGCCCGCCCGCCCGCTCGTTGAGCAACTGCAATTGCATATTGAGTGGCCATTGCCTGAGGCTCTTGTTGTTGTTGCTTTGAATTTTGATTTATTTGTGATTCGTTTGTCAATCAGTTCGCTGATGATGATTAATTGCGCCGGTGAATGTCAATTGTCGCCATTGCCGACATGACTGGGCGCGTGCTGGGGTCAGCGCGAGAGGCCAGCCCCAGCCCCAGAGACTCTCAAGTGTCTCGCGACTCTCAGCGTCTCTGTTGGAGCCACACCCACAAATTAGTTAGCTAAATCACGTAAAGCCCACGTAATGCCCTGCCCCTGTACTCCCCGCGGCTCTGTTCCAGCTTGCTCAGCTGCCAGCTCTCAAGCTCTGTTTACACTGGCTAAGACTTAAGATTTCTAGTTTGTAGATACTTGCTGAGAGTCTCTACAATAGAACTTAGCTTTTTGGTGAATATATAGGCCTGTCTGCTATTGGTAAGATCTCTGGATCTATAGGGGTTGGCTCAATGAAATTTTGCATCTATGTATGGTTTCTATGGGCGAGATCTCAGGATCTTTTGGCATAAGCTCAATGAAGTTTTGTATACAGCATCTTGTATAGCTAACTCTTTAAGTTTTCCTGTTACTTAACAAAAATGAGTTCAAGTTCCTCCAGGAAACTCACTGCTGATATGATGTAGACCACAAACTCAGTCTAACTATTTATGGCAAATCCTGATCTATGCACAAACTCTTCTTGCTTAAAGTGCAATTGAAAGTAGTTAGCTCTTGTTCATCTCATTCCTTGAGCTCTGCTCGTCTTCCAAGACTTTTCTCATTTTCCCACCAACTGCCCTTGTCGTGAATTGCCAGCTTAAGCTTTGCCTACAGCTCATATCGTTGGCTATAAATTCATTTGTTTAATTGCACAAAGTAAATGCTCAATTTATGGGCGTTATTTATATATATATATACATATATATAGTCGTATAAAGCAATTTTATTTTTGCTACAGCCAAGTGTGAAATGCTAATGCGATTGCCCCGATTGATAAACGACCGAAATGTATCGATAAATTGCATTTAACGCGTACCACTTGGCGCATATTTATCGCTCAACACATTTGGCAATGGGCAAATTCAAAATGCCAATTGCCGGCGCAGCGGGGAGTGGGCGAGGGGCTGGCGGTAGAGGGCGGCCAGCGGCATGTGGCAAATGGGTTGCATAATTGTCATCTGACAGATCATTTCTCAAGCTTGCGCAGATCTGCCAACAGGCTCCTCTCAGTTATTTGTCAGTGCCAATGACGCCAATGACGACGCCGATGGCACCCAGTCTCGTAGACCTGCTCTCCCCCACGCAGCCCCGTTCTCTGCATACCCTCCAGCCAGCGAGCTGGGGGACCTGAGACTGGGACACACCCACTCTGTGGCAATTACGTGTGAGTGATAATTTCAACTTTAGCGTCTCGCATATTTGTATACCCTCTAGTTGGCATAGCCCAGCAGGTATGATGTGCAGTTTAATCAATTGATAGAGTAGGTGTATTTATTAACTTAGCCGTTATCTCTTAGCGGACTATTGATGAAGAGTCTATCTAAAACTAAGGCAAATAAGCCCTTGCTCTTGGTTTTGTAGTTCGTAGTGACTCTAAGCTATATGCTAATCATATTCAGTATACCCAACTATAAGCAGCATTTCGTTTCAAATAAAACTTGTTGCCTTGAAAAGGTCTAACTGCTTTAGACTACAACTCCAATTCAGTTGATATACTTTTCTTCAAGGGTTAGTCTTATGCCAATGATTACATGATAGATGTGGCAGGTGTCAGGTTCAAATGAGTTTCAAACATACAGCGCACCCAAACTTCTCTAATTCAAGCACCTCTTCTAAGCACAGCCTCCGAAGTATTCTTGACCATCTTCATATCAGATTTGTGTCAAGGAAGGCTTAAGCCTATTACTCTTACATATGCTTCAGCATATAGGCTTCTCTCTCTCTCTCTCTCTCTTTTTTTCACTTTCTCTCCCTCTCTCTCATATCATATCATCTGTATATCAAAAGATATGAAAATGCTGCGTCATCCAAATGAAGATGACGCAGCATTTCCATAAGAGTAAGAGTAAGGAATAAGACTTCTTCCTCTCACTCTCACTGCCTCTCTCTCTCTCTCTCTCTCTCTCTCATTTGTATATTTTATAAGTTATAGAAATGTAGCTTACTCTGACTTCTGTCTCTCTTTCTCTCTCTCCCCTCCCCCCTCCTACCCCACCCTCTTTTTCAATTATCTATGCCAAATGCAATTTCAAGTTCACAGATCATTCAACATGCTTAGCCAACCAATACCATCAGCCCGTACAGGGTATCTGCTAGCCTATCATAGCTCAGACATTCAAATGATTTGTTTGCTTTTAGCTTTTGTTTATTTTCATTTCAATTAATCAAAAATTTTCGCGCTTCCGTTTCAATTTTCCATTCAGCTTGCAAATGAGCGCGAGCGAGGGGTTAGGTGTTGGGGTAGGCGGCTGGGGCGGTGTGGTACGTAACGGGTCTTGTGTAACTGGAGGACATAAATTGTTTCGTTTGAATTGTAAATGCATTTGTATTCAATAAATTATTAATTGACGACGAGGCAACTCTCTTACCCCCCTCCGCCCTCCCCCCTGTCAGTCGCTCGCTCTGTGAGGCTCTCTCAATTTCTGTTTGCTGTCGCCCAGTCTGGCAACGCTGCCACTTGCCACGCCCCCACCGAAGTGCGCCCGCCTGGTTGCAATTCATTTTGCATTGGGCCGCATTTCGCTTCGCTTCGCTATGCAAGTGATGAAGATTTATTGTTTTCATTAAAGTGCCCACATTTACACCTCGCCATTTGAAGTGGACAAAAGCGCGAACTCTCCTCCCCTCGTCCCTCGCCCCTCGCCCCTGGTGCCGCCCTCCTTCTGCTGCAGACTCGATTTTTTATTGCCTGTTCATTTTATTTATTTGACATTTATTTAGGTACGGTTCGACTCCTCGACTTTGCAATTGATCGATGGCTCGCTGGCATCGATAGATCGTTTCGACCATCGATCGATCGATAGACCCCTCCCAACCTGCTGCCGCCTCGCCTGCACGCCAGTTGAGCTGTGCAAATATTTGCATGGTCCATGCATAAATTACGCCCAAAGCAATAGGCCAACTTTTCAGCCACCTCCCACCCGCCGGCCCCTTCTTGCTTGCTCTGTCTTATAATAATTGACACTCGGCATAACAACGCATCGTCCATGCAGCTCGCCTTACCGTATTTCCCTTGCACTCATCTAGCTAGGGCATTTGCCAGATCACAGCTCGCCCGCACGCCCGCACGTACGCTGGAAAAGCGGAAAAACTTTTTCTTTTTTTGCATGCGTAGGAGCGCAGCAGGCTGGGAGAAGGCGGCAGGGGCTAGCTAGACTGATCGGGAGGGCTGCCAATCGAACGCAGCAAGGCCAACGACATCCGACAGCAACGAACGCAGCCAATTGCTTAGAGGCTGAACATATTTATAGACAACATTTATTATTGACGATTCATGTCAATAAACAGCTTTTGGGGTCATCGAGCAGGCTACACAAATGGGCAACGGAGTGAGTGCGAAGCGAGCTGCAGGGGGGCATTATATTGTAGTATATACAAATGGTATTGTCTTAGTCTTGGCCAATAGCTAACAGCGCGACCGGAAAAGCACAAAATATGATGAAAGAACGGAATGTGTGTGTAGGTGAGCGAGCCAATCTGGACATTGATTAAACATTTCCATATACTATATATAAATTTGATATTAACCTTACTCCGCTGACTTTTGATATGGTTCTTTGAAGATGACTTTGAAGTTCATCGAGGTAAAACCCAATTTGCAACCAATTTTCCGGTGAACCTCTTTGAAGTATTCGCTTTCTGTATTCATTTACAATATGTCCTCAAGTCCTAATACTAGGTTACATCGATGCATCAATCAGACAAATTTGACTATGCATTACCTATGGCTTGGCTAATCTTTTGCTCATCAATCAGTCAATAAATTATTCTATCAATCACACAATTGAATTTTATACAATTCAATCAATCAATCAGATGGGCTGGACTAGCATTGATTGGTAAACAGTCAATCAATTTATGAGTTAGGCAATTAATACATCAATCAATCAAGTTATACGCTCCTCATCAATCACTAAATTAGTTGAGCAGTCAATCAATCAATCAGAATCTAGCTCTTGCAGGTTCAACTATGCATTGTTTATCAGTCAGCCAATAGATGGATTAGTCCATCAGTTAATGAATGAGTTAGTCAATCAATCAACTCTCAGTATCATCAACAATCATTGAGTTTAAGTCAATCATGAGTTGAAAACTAACCTACCTTTACTCTACAGCCATAGACTCAAGTCTGATTCAGCTTGAACTAGAAATACAAGAAAACATTTACATATTTATATAGAGAATTGCTTCAAATACTTTTGGATGATGTCGAAAGTTATAGATAGAGCTCGACTAAGCCCAATGAACACATTCAGATAAGATTTAAGTTCATGTCTCTATGAGCTATGAGTTCATATCCGAATGACTCAAGGCAATAAAAATTACTCGAGTCTGAAGTGCTTGAATTCTAGCGAAATCTTCAAGGAAGTTAAGATATGCAGCTATAAATATGTATTTGTAATTGTTTTGACCAAAAGACTGGACTGAATTCGATAAGTCATATTGTCTATAGGCGAATCGATCGATATAGAGAGTTCGCTCTTAGGTTAATAATATAAACTGATCAAGTGCTCTGCGCTTTATAATCATTAAGTTTTACAACTTAGATTCTGTAATGAATCATATATAGAACGTTTTCTATATTCAATATCTGATATGTGATTTCAAATAGGATATGAATAGATAGTTGCTGAAGAAAGGCTTAGAATTGAAGCACTTCTAGTGAAATAGGAATTTACATAGTCATATCAGGTCTGGGTTACTGGAAGGGCTTCAACATTCTCTTTTTATATGAATTTGATTGGACGACATTGCAACAAAGTCATTTCAATTTCAATTTCAATTTCTCAATTTCAATTTCAATTTCAAATGGTAGACAAGAGCAGACGAATGGCCCCCAATACAGCGTAAATGACATTATCGGAGTAGCTTCATCTCTTCCTCTTAATGCAATAACAACAACAACAGCAACAGCAACAACTTGAACAACTCAAGCAACAAATATACATGCACATTCATCCACAATAAATTCCAATAAAAATTATAAGAAACCGCTGGGCAAAACATTCGACAACACTGAAAAGAGAGATGATGCCAGAGAAGTAGCTGACCCTCTGCATATAGAAACATATGTAACATTCATACACTGAGAGAAATGAATAGATAGATATAGATATAGATACAGATACAGATACAGATACAGATACAGATACAGATACATTTACAGATACAGATACAGATACATATACAGATACAGATACAGATACAAATACAGATACAGATACAGATACAGATACAGATACAGATACAGATACAGATACAGATACAGATACAGATACAGATACAGATACAGATACAGATACAGATACAGATACAGATACAGATACAGATACAGATACAGATACAGATACAGATACAGATACAGATACAGATACAGATACAGATACAGATACAGATACAGATACAGATACAGATACAGATACAGATACAGATACAGATACAGATACAGATACAGATACAGATACAGATACAGATACAGATACAGATACAGATACAGATACAGATACAGATACAGATACAGATACAGATACAGATACAGATACAGATACAGATACAGATACAGATACAGATACAGATACAGATACAGATACAGATACGGATATATAGCTAATAAGAGTTTCTCTCCAGCTTTTCTCTCAGTGTATGCCGCCTGGGCTACTCCACTCGATGCTTCATTCAATTTGCTAATTTGTTTTGTTGTTGTAGCTGTTGCTTGTAGTTGTTGCAAGTTGCTGTTGTTGCTTGTTGCTTGTTGCTTATGCAAAATTGTCGACAAGATCGGCGCCGTCTTCGACTGGGCGATGGCTGATTAACTTCAATGAAACTGCATTTATTGTTGCAATGTGGCAAATGTTGCAACTTGGTTTAATCAACGCAATGCCATTTCTCTAGTTCTCCCTCTCCCCCTCTCTCTCTGCCTCTCTTCTAGCTGTCAGCTAAGTTTTCAGCTGCATCATCTTCCGGGTTGTCGCTGACTACGCGGTCCAAAGTGTGCCACAGCACGTGTGGTCCGTTCCCACTGTGCAATCCCTGTGTGGCAGCTGTGTTCAGCCACCTCCCTGCCGCCCTCTAGCACCCCTCGCTGCGAGCGTTTTCTTATGGCTGTTGCTTGTAATTAGCTGCAATTAATTTGCCTGCCTCCAACTGCAATTCGCAATTCGCAATTCGCAATTTGCAATTCGCTATGTGCCCATCTACGCTTTGCTTGAACTGCGAACTGCGAACTCCATCAGTTTGCCACGCCCCCTCCAGGCCTGCAACTCGCCACCCAAACATCAAGTTTTTGCCGTGGCTGTTGTTGCTTTTTCTTGCAGCAGTTGCAAACTGCAATTGCAGTTTATGGAGCCATAAAACAAAGCCACAAGACATTTGCATAGTCGTTTCTTTTTCCTCTCAATTTGTTGTTACTTTTTTGTTCGTTTTGTTTTTGCCATTTATTAATATACCCTATAGTCGCGTGTGTTGGCAGTTGATTGCGTGACATATATCACACATCATCAAATTCACATAAAAATCACAATTAGCAGTGGCTGACTGCAGTTGTGATAGGCTGGCAGTTACCCTGTAGTTGCATATGAAATGTTGGAAACTCATGCTTTCCTCTGCTGTTTTCCTTTGGATATACTCGCTTGGGTCGTCAGTGTTTCTATGATATAAGTTGTATATAGACAATATAGAGTCTACTTGCCAAATTACCTAGCTGTAGCTCTTATAGTCACTCAGTTCACATAGTTAGCATGGGGCTATTTGGTGTATATAATATGAGAGTAATGTCATTTAGGCACACTTTTCGTAGCATAACTTTTAACTATTCAAAGTAACTGTAATCGAGTTTGTTTCAGTAATATCTTTTACTTCCTATCGATACCTGTGCTACCAAATGTGCTAAGTATATAAATGTTTGAGTTCTAGCAACAAACACACACTAGATTTTTAGGCTTCAATAGTTCCTGTGTGCGAACAGTTTAGCTGCAGTAAATTGCCTAGGCTGAGTTAAGATTACTTAAAACTTAATTCTCTTTAATCAAGAATCTCTCTCTTTGAGTCATATCTGATGATATGACTAGGAGTTCGTCTAAATCTAAGAGTATAGTTGCAAGCAAATGTTCTAGCTGCAGCTTTGCAAGCTCTCTAGTTATTACAGGGTATACAAAAGCATGGGGTAGTTGGGCAGGGAGCAGTAAACAGGGGGCAGGAAGCAGAGGCAGGGGTATAAGTAGAGGTAGTAGCTGGGGCAGAGGTAGAGGCAGGGACTGAGACTGAGACTGAGCCAAGGGTAGAGGTAGAGGTAGTAGCTGGGGCAAGGGTAGAGGCTAGAGCAGGAACAGAGACGAGGGCAAAGGGGGCATAGTCAAAGCCAGAGCCAGAGGCACAGCCAGAGGCAGGGGCATGGATAATGGTCTATCGACACCAACATCGTTTAGCTTTAAGTGTTTTATTATCGAACGGCGTTTATATTGTATTATTGCTTATTTCTTGTACAACGTGTCGTATGAGTAATGGAAAGAGCTCTGAGCTGCGCCCCTCAATCGCCGTGGCTGCGTGTGTGGGCGCATGAATCGCATTGAGGTTTTTAGACAACATTCAAATTTGATTTTGTTGCAATCGAAAGATCGTAAATAAATATCAATTAGCAATTTCCATTGATGCAGAGTCCATAAACAAAAAAAAAAACACACACACACGAGAATCAAAAGATTCTGTGTTTATATTTTCTTTTGCGCTTTCGGATTTGCATCTATTTTAAGCCAATTGCATTTAATTATAGGTGGAAAATTTATTTTCGATTGTTGTTGTTGAACTGAGGCGTGAATATTGTTTATCATAAAAAACGATAATACCCTGCACGGCTGAGCACACCCAAATGGGGTCTGCTGGGGCCGGCCAAGAGCAGCAGCAACTGACGCAAACGTCGACTTATCGATTTCGCGATATGAAAACCTGAAACATTTGTCAATTTTCGTGTGAGATATGTGGCACAGATATATGTACATTTATATGGATGAATGTGATTGGGATCGTTATCTAAGCATGTTGGCGGCGACAATGGCAAGCAAATAGCACTTATCATCGCATACGAAAGGCGTTCCAGCAACTGATAGACCCTAGACCAACGCACAGAGCCAAGCATGATAAAAAACCAGACAAAGCAAAAAATACAATTGTCAACAGCTTGCAGAGCTCAAAATTATCTAATTTGTATTTTTTTGGGGGTTTTTCGTAGATCGATTTCTAGATTAGAATTTCAGGCGACGAATTCCTTGCGTTAAGCCAAGTTTCATTTGGGTTGGTTCTTGTCCTAGCTAAAGTGCGATGGAGCTGATCGGAAAGAGCTAAAGCTGAATATTATCTAAGACTTTGTTATCGATACATGAATGATTACATCGATCAACTTGTGACTGTTATCAGAGCAGGCTGATGGTAGAATATATCTATAGTTTGCATATAACAGACACAAAATGGCATACAAGCTAAATGCGCTGACATTGCTATCGATAGGCTACATTCTACAGCGATAGCTTAAAAGTTGTGTTATCGATCGATTCTATCGATAGACTGTAATTCAATGAAAACAGCTTCAGCAGCTAAGCAATTTAGTCTGCGAGTGAACATCAGATATATAATATCTTCCACAGAAATCCACAATTTATCGATAAATATCGATAATTATGCAAATCTGCTCATAACTCAGCTCAAGTTTAGTTTACCAATTTCAGTTTCTTTTGTCTTGGCCTAGCTTAGTAATATGATAGAGACAACTGTCAGCTAGTAATTTTCGATATTTATCGATTTTGTTATCGATCGAGTTAGCTCAATATTTAGTAGCATTTGAGCTAAAGTGCCAAGATTAAATATGTTCAATATGTGACTGTAATCCAATGTAACTGCCTACAAATTTACAGGGTATCTAAGCGTTGGGCAAGCATAAGAATATAAAAGTGTTGGGTACATAGCATAGCATTGTACATAGCAAAGTCAAGTAGTCATAGCAGTCATATCTATATAAAAGTGATAAGCTCAAATTACAGGGTATGCCAAAGTCGTACAAGCCAAGCACATAATTGCCACTGTAAAAAAGGCAATCTTAAGTTTTATCTATAAATATTTCAAGCAGCTATAAAGCTCATGCTCAACGTCCGTTTAACTACAGTTACAGGGTATCTGTGAGTCGTTCAAGCTGCAAGCTTGGCATTTGGCGTGTCATTCGAACAATTTGAATGTCTGCAAAAAGGTGATTTCTGAAGGCAGCTAATTGATGAGCCGAATGACTCGCCAGATGAACTCTGAATGGGGGCCGTGGGTGAGCTGTGGGTGGGCGACTGTGTGTGTGTGTGCGTCATGGATAAACAATAACGGTAAACGAAGGCGTCACAAGAAGCAGTCAAAATGCGTAATAGAAGAAAGAGAAAAGAAATACAAACAAAAATCAGGCAAAGACTAAACAAAGCTAAAGGCGAGCGAATGGCTCATTTAGTGGGCAGGCGAAAGCATTTGCCAGTGAGTGTTAACACACACACACACACACACACTCACACACACACACACACACACACACACACACACACACACTGACAGCAATTGAAAAAATGATTAAGCGAGTTGTTGGAAATATATTTATGTATTGTACATCGATTAAATGCTGCTGCTTCTTCTTCTGCACTTTTTGCGCAATTAATTAACACGCCCCCTAAATGACCACGCCCCCTGCCCGCGCACCTCAGCTAGACCAATTGACGCAGATCTCGCGCAGCAGGGGCGCGCTGCAATTGGGGGGCGTCACTGGCGACACGGCGTCTGATTCTGATGAAATTGTGAGAGAGCGCGACAAAAGTAGTTCAGGTTGAGGGTGCGGGAGTGCGGGAGGGGGTGGGGCTGCGGGGGTGTGTCATGGGGCGGATGCAGGCTTCAAGTTGGCTCTACGTTTGCACTGCACTTTGCAGCAATTCCAATTGAAATATGCTTAGTCAGGGGAGGGTTGGGGGTGCTTGGGGCTGGCTTGTTGGTCATTCATGACATTCATTTGTAGTATTTATTAGGTCATTCATGCGATCGATTTCATTCAAAGCGCGGCGCATGATGTCATCTCTCGCTCTAGCGGATCAGATATAACAATTAACAATGCCAGCAATTTGGCGGCAGTAATCGTGCTGCGGAAAAGCCCAACTTTTCAACGAACGGGAAAATTTGCGTTTGTTGTTGCCAACCAATTTGCAATTTACAATTCGCCAATTCGCCAATTCGCCAATTGCCAATTAACAATTGATGGGCTATAAAATCAATCAAAACTGCAACGATAAATGTCATAAAAAAAAGCAGAAAACACAAAACAAAATAACAATTCACACGAATCGAACTGTTTTATAATATATATATATATAAATATATATACAATATTTATATATATATATATATATATATATATATCATCTATATATATATTGGCCAAGTCAGCTCAGCATTGAGTTAAGTCCCAAAAGTGGTTTGAAAACTGCTTTGAATCGCATCCTAAGTCAATTCCAAAATCTCGCAGCTACAATTAATTAGTTGAGTTCAGATCTAACCAAATTTTATGACCACATTATTTTACAGTTACAAACAAAATTTGGTTTTATATTAAAATCCAATTTTTAAGAATTCAACAAATTTCAAATTATATCAAAAATATGTTTCTAATTTTTGCATAATAAAATAATTATTATTAAATTATAATAAAAATACATTAAAAATGAAGTAAATATATTTTAATTTAATTCAATTTTTATTCAAAAAATATATTTACATAATTTAATTGGAATTAAGTCCAGCAAAAGTTAAGAAAAAACCGAAAATTCTTTATTAAAACTGCCTAAAAGCATGCTACAAAAAGTTCAGCACAGTCTAGTCAAGACACCAACCAACTGTGGAAGCACTTAACCTCAGTGCTCTGTTTGTGCATGTTAGGTGCATGTCTATGCTTACCTATAGTCAGCGTACAAATTTTTTCTTTGCCTTTTGGATGCTAAGTTTGAGTCTGAACGAAATTTCCTAGTGTATAACAGACTTGTCGAAGCAGACAGCGGGCTGTGCTAGGTGCATGCATGGGCTAAGTTAGCTACTGCTACGCGCTGCGTAGTCAAAAAGTGGACGACTGCAGCTGCTTAGAGGCAATTTACTCTTTTAACGAAACGTCAGTGGCGACTCTTTTAACGCAAGAACCGTTTAGCACACTTAACGAAATGCCAGTTATTTATTTGGTTGCAAACCAAAACCGTTTGCCACTTAGCCGAGACACAAAAGTTGCAATTTGAATTTGAACAGCAAACGGTAAATGGAAACCGGAAATGGGAACAGAAATGTGGGATTTGAAGGCAATTGATCATAAGAATAGTAGTGCGACTGAAATGTTGCAAAGAAAAAATGTGTGTTAAACATAATATTTTGAAAAAAATATATACAATATATAAATATATGTTATTTTAATACTCGTTTCAAATTGTTATGATAATATTATGTTTATCACAAAGTTTCTGTCGCACTACTATTTTGATGATCACAGCTGTGTATATATATATATGAATAGGTCTGTATGCATTTATATTCATGAATTGAAAAACTTTCCAATTGCGAGCTTCGCATTGTTCTCCACACATCAAATCGTCTTACTCACTGTTCTGATTGCTATAGAAACAAGGCTCACATCGAGGAAGTCAAGTTTTTACACATTTATATACATATATTTAATACCCTGTACTAAGTATAGACAAATCACACATAATTGATCAACTTTCAATAATCGCTTGTTTCCCATGAGTTAAACTCATATCAAGAAGATAAACAGTTATAAGCAAGGGCATTTGTTAGTCGGGCACGCCCTGCAGGCTCTGCCTCTCTTGCCATTTCGCTTGACATTTGCAGCAATTGTGATTCATTCACAATTGCAATTGCATTCTCAACTGTTCACAATGGCGCGGGCAGTTCACAGCGAATGAGCATGACTCACGCCTCTGGCATATGCCTAACTATCGATTGATCTGCGGCTCGCAGACATTCGTATATCGACAAAGTTAAATGCAGTCAAATAGAGGTAAGCAAGAGGAAGGTGTGTGGGAGAGAGAGAGAAAGAGAGAGACGACTGGCAGATACCCTGTAAATCGATATTTATCGATAGTCAAGAAACTGACAAGAGTCTGTCTGCTGTCCGTGCTTCTGTTTCAATGCCTAAAACATCATATCAGATAACAATATATGGTTGGCCCTTGTGGGGCGTGGCAAATCGTTGAAATCTGGAGTAACAACTTTTACCTTTACCCACTAGGAACTTACTCTATAACGTTTGCTATGAATCTTATTACAATTGAGAGAGTTAACCCAAGGCAGATACCCTAGAAACAGAAGATAGTCAACTTTTGGTGCGAAAGAGAGAGGGAGAGAGAGAGAGAGAGAGAGAGAGAGAGAGAGAGAGAGAGAGAGAGAGAGAGAGAGAGAGAGAGAGAGAGAGAGAGAGAGAGAGAGAGAGAGAGAGAGAGAGAGAGAGAGAGAGAGAGAGAGAGAGAGAGAGAGAGAGAGAGAGAGAGAGGGACAGAGAGAGAGAGTCACTTCTCCACTTATACGTATGTCATATGCTAAGCAGTATACCCACTTTGTATATGCTTACAGGGTATATATAAAAAGGCATATAAATGCATATACAGAAACCGCAATAAAACGCGACAGAGACTGAAGCAACAGCAACAAATGCAACTAGCAACAATTACAAAATCAACAATTCTGGTCGCGAGTAGCAGCAACAGCAACAACAACAACAACAAACAAACAAACAACAAGTGAGACGTGTGCAACAGTTGGCCCGTTGCCAGTTGCCACAAGGCGCGCAGTCAACCAAGTCCCAAGCCTCAAGTCTCCAGATGCGGCAGCAACTTCAAGCCAAGTATCTGAGTGTGTGTGTGTGTGTGTGTGTGTGTGTGGGTGCAGTGTGCCATAACACACACACACACACACACAAACACACACACACACACGCACACCCCCAACAAGCAGGCAGCTGTCTAAATGCAAAATGCAAACCAAAATCCAAATTCAACTCCAAAAAAGAAGTAGAGTTTAGCTGTGTGTGTGAGTGGAGTTTAAAGTTTGTTGTTTGGTTTTTTGTTGTGTTATACCTTTTATATATATAACTATATACATATATATACTTTTTTTTTGGGGGGCTTTTCTGCTGTCAGTTTTTCGAAATTCGAAACATTAACGGAAAGTCTCTTGAGGTAATTGGACGCGTTTCAAAAGCGCAGCGTGAAAAGCGAGTGAAAGAGTTAGACCTAGAGAGACAGAGAGAGAAAGAGGGAGAGAGAGAGAGAGAGAGTGTGTGTTGGCCATCAAAGAAGTGACAGAAGCAGCAGCAGCAAAGTCTGCAAAGTGCGTGCAAAAAAAAACAAAAAATAAAAAAACTCATAAAAAAATAAACAAAACTTCAAAAATGAATTTAAAAACCAAAATAAACAACTTTGGCTTAAGCTAAATTGTTGTTGTTTGCTAATTTGCGCTTTTCAATAATTTGTTATTTTTTGTATTTTTATGAAGTTTTTATTTAATTTTTTATCTCTTTTTTTTTTGCTGTTGTTGTTGAAGTAATAAAAAGTGGCAAAGGCGCTGACTGAAGTGTGGATATTAGCTAGTTATATATATATATATGATGTATATATGATGTATATATGATATATATATAATCTTTTGATTGGTGGTAAGTCAAAAAGTAGCTGTTGCCAAAGCCAAGCGAATGCTAACTACGAGTATTTGTAAGCCTAGGCGTTGCCCTGTGCATAGCTTAATAAGCTATATAAAACATATAAATAATAGAAATTACATATATTTAATAATATATTGTATATATATAGATCTGTACAGATATACATATTCCTCTTCTATTCTGTATCTTCCCTTAACAACGAACCTGACTCAGTTCGCTGTCCTGAAAGCAGTGTAGTCCCTGCAGTCTGACAGATAAGCTCGTGGAGTGCAGTTTGAATAGCAGCGCTTAGCAGTTGTTGAAATTAAAGATTCAGCTAAAGAGAGTTGAGATACAACACTTTATGCATGCTCTATTCAGTTCATTCAGATACAAAACTTAGTTCGACAATCAGCAGAAGCAACGCCTTTTATTTGAAACTCTTATGTCTATTGCCTTGGTTCGCCCATGGCGTGTAATTGGCTCAAAGGGCACAGGTTTTGCTCATAAGTAACCCGACTCAAACGCTTAGACGTTGGGGCTAGTCCTGAATTCCTCAATGCTCTGCCGCAGTCCACTTAGGAGATGACCGTCAATACCAGGTTCGTGCTTAAACATTTTCTCGAGCAGCGAAAAAGTTACTGCAAGAATCTTGCTCCATCGAATAGCTTGAACAACTGAAGCTCGTCCTTCTGATCCTTTCCTTTCTGATGTCTGTTAGAGTCATCCACATGTTCAGGCTTGAATAATATTTATAGAAATAGTATAGTTCATTCGCCGACAAACTGATTGTTTCAAAGCTAACTTAAGACAATATTGAAGCAATTTAACTATAAAGATTATTAAGTGAAATAAATATCTAGAAATATATATTGAGAGAAGCAGAAAGTGTAGCCACTTTTGATAATATATTTAATAGTTTGTTTTAAAATCAAAAAGAGTCTTCTGACTCTTTAGCTCTTCAAATATTGATCGATTAATGCAGCAATTGCTGTTCATTTGATATGTGGCTAGAGCCCTTCAGAGAGTATTTCCCATAAGAAGTGCCAAATTTACTTCATAATTTATAGCAATTAAGAAAAAACTAAAATAAAAAGAAATCGTTTATATAAGAAAATAATATAATAATATAAAAAAATATATATACATATAGAAATATAAAAATATGAAAATAAAAAATTATGAAAAAAACAAAATTATGAAAATATAGAAATATAAAAATATGATAATATAAAAATAAAAATATATAAAAATAAAAATAAAAATATATAAAAATAAAAATAAAAATATATAAAAATAAAAATTAAAATATATAAAAATAAAAAAAAAAATATAAAAATATGAAAATATATTGTAAAAATATGAAATATAAAAATATAAAATTGTGAAAACATAAAATTAAAAAAATTTATAAATATAAAAAATATAAAAATATAAAAATATGAAAAAATAATAATAATAGTTATATAATAATATAATTTTAAAATAATATAATATTAATTTTGTATTATTATATATTATTATTATAATTATAAACGTAAAATGCATTAAAATTTCGTTTTCTGTTCGCGCTCATTTAGAAGCGCTGCTTTACTAATGCTGCATTATCTTGATCTATGCAAAATAGTTTTCACTTAAGATCCCACAATCTGACAAATCTGTTGCGCAAACTAATATGCTCCGTTGGCTCTCTTGTATAATGCCAGCAAATGACGCTGTTTTTCACGGTCTTTGCCATTCAACTGCATTTCAATTCAAAGCAACAAGGCTTACATATGTGAAGATATATATATATATATATATATATATATATATATATATATAAGTAATATATATTTACGTATATATAGCTATATATTTGTATATATATTTAACTGTATTTTCTGTATTTATTGCCGGCAATTTCTTAGCTTTTGCCAATTTCCAAATCGATTGTACAATCGATCGAATAATGAAAGTCGTCTTCGTTGTTGTTGTTGTTACTGTTACTGTTGCTGTTGCTATTGTTGTTGCTGCAACAAGTTTTCTAAACATTGCCAAAACAACAACAACAACAACGACGACAGCAACTGGACTATCATCACATGATCTTCATGGTGTTTGCCGCTGCCCCTTGGCTTCATCTCCCTCTCCCTCTCTCTGTCTCTCTTGGCAGCTTCTGCTCTCACCCACTCGCAGGCCTCAATTTCTTCTTCTGCTGCTGCTCGTTTTCGTTTTTAGAAAACAGTTTTGGCAAGGCAACGCCTCGTTTTGGTCTCCCATTGATATCTGCTGATTGCCAGTTCAAAATGCCAATGGAAATGGAAATGGAAATGGAAATTGAAGTCGAAGTGGAAGTGGAAGCTGTTCAGTCGCATTTCGCATTTCATTTCAATGTCAAAGTCAACTTTAAAAGTCGATTAAGATCTAAACATGCACTCTATAAGGCAATGAACTACTCAAACTACTCTTTTACATGCTTCTCTCTTAAAGAATTTGCTGGGAATTCAAATTGAAGCGAGTTCAAAGTGCTGAAAGTTAAGGGATAAGATATATATTATATATAGATGGCATATAGTCTATAGATGTATATAGTATATAGTATGATATCTGCTTTTTGATATTTGTAAACAAAAAGTAAAAAAACTTTTGATTATAGCTCGAGCAGTTAGTTGCGTATCTCAGAAACTACTTGAGCTATGCAGCTCAAAATGCATATGCAATCTATGAAAACATTATACATAATATATACTTAAATTCAAAGAGCTTATATCATATCTTATATATTCATTACAAAGTTCTGTCATAGGCAAAAAAAAAACTCTCACTTTAGCTGCAGCGACAGCTAGGCTATGATCTAAGAGCTCAAATGTGAGTTAAGCGGCATAACAAACCACATTTCGATTAGTATTTGCTGTGAGTGTGTGTGTGTGTGTGTGTGTGTTTGGCTTCACTTATTGCTTGTTGGTTTTGATTGCCTTTTCGCGCTCATCTTTCGGCACGACTTTCATCACAATTGGACAGCAGCGGCTCGCTTCATGCACTTTCCATTCCTTGCGGCTCTCTATGCAATGCGCATGCCAAAAAACAAAAACAATGAAAAAACAAACAAAATAACAAACTTTTCACCCATCAAGCATAGCCAGCCATAAACACATAAATTTGTGCCCATCATTTTATATATTTAGTTTTTAGCTTTTTTCTGTTTTTTTCTTTTTTTTTTATCAATTTTGTCGTCGTCTTTCCCTGGCCTGTCTTACGTCAGCGGCCAAAATTCAAATGCGAATCCAATTCCAAAGTGCGTTCCACACATAATTAGTTAACACTGTGGACAGCGCTGGCCAGCTCGCATGCCAAATGCATAACCAGACGATCACCGTTCAGTGATCACCGATCAGCGATCAGCGATCAGCGATCACTTAACCGCAACGGCAATTGGAAACCGGCAACGGCAACGGCAGCGGCAGCGGCAACGGCAACGGCAACGGCAAATGGCAAAAATGGAAACCGGAACCAGCGACTCGAACTCGAACCGGGCGGCCGTTAAGTGAGCCACAAAAAAAACTGAAAACTGAAAACTAAAAGCAAAAAAAATGCCCAAAAATCGTGTAGGTGTTGACAAGTAGATCACGAACACCTCAACGCACTCATCGGCGTCGCCACTGTATACTGGTTACCTGCCCGCCGCTCAGTGATCGAGGCAGAGCTGCCACTGAGCCCAGTCACTGTTCACTGTTCACATTGTGCAGAACAGAATGAAATAGACTTGACAAGCGAAATTTCATCTAAACTTTCATTTTCACTCGCATCTCATTGTTGATCTAAGCTGCTTCCCTGATCTTTCTTAACACGATCTTTGCTTCGATCTTTATTATCGCTTCATTCTATTCTATTGGCTAATTTATCTGAGCTCTATCAAATCGATTTATATCTTTATTTAATGCAATTATGAGAATGGCAGATTAATCGATCAATCAGACTTAATCCACAAATATAATTTTAATCGAATTTGAGCTTGACATCTAAGTTTTACTGAAAGAGATAGAGGATTCGATATCCATATTGATATTCATTCAGTATGAATATTTATAGATATATTGATATAAAGGGAGAGAGAGAGAAAGAGATAGAGAAAGAGAGAGAGAAAGAGAGAGAGAGAGAGAGAGAGAGAGAGAGAGAGAGAGAGAGAAAGATAGAAAGAGAGAGAGACAGAGAGATCTGTCGGCATATTGATCTTCATATCTATTTGCATTCACATTGATCTGCATATTGATCTCTCTTAATCTTTATATCGATTGATCATACATTGATATTGACAGATCTCCATATCGATCCATATTGATCTATACATCGATCTGTACTGATCACCATATCGATATACATTAATATCCATATGTACGTATATTGATCTTCACATGGATCTATTTTGATATCTATATTCATATCCACTGATCTCCATATCGATCTGTACAAATCTCTTGATGTATATATATTAATTTCTATATCGAACTATATTGATCTCAATATCGATCTACTATAATCACTTCAATCTAAGTTAAGGTTTACATCAATCTGTACTGATTACTGCATTAATCTATATTGAGCTTTAGAGCGATCTATACTGATTTCCATATCGATCCATATCCATTTCTAGACCGATCTATATTGATCTATACATTGGTAATTACTGATTTGCATATAGATCAACATTAACCTGCATA
The DNA here is from genome assembly GCA_035045365.1 of Drosophila leonis. Taxonomy (NCBI): domain Eukaryota; kingdom Metazoa; phylum Arthropoda; class Insecta; order Diptera; family Drosophilidae; genus Drosophila; species Drosophila leonis. The sequence goes on along the minus strand of JAWNPC010000481.1, from coordinate 4,361,465 downwards.
TCGATCCATATTCATCTCTAGACCGAACTTTTTGTACATTGATCTCCATATCAATCTATATTGATCTCCATATCGATCAATATTAATTTTTCTATAAATACTCTGAATATATCATCGTTTTATCTATCTAAACTGATCTCCATATTACCCTACAGATGGTATTTCATTTCCATCTCCAGTCTGTTTCAATAAGAAGCTCATTTCTCTTTTCATATAGAAACTAAATTTGATCTGTTGCTAGCTCGATCTGCATAGTCTTAAACATAACTACCTCATCAGCATTTCAGCTAAAAGCTCTTTTGTGTGTTTTTTTAATAAGCATTATTTATGGATCACTATTCACTGATCACTTCGCCACTTGCACTGATCACACTCATTCTTCAAAGAGCCACAGTGAGAGTAAGACAGAGAAAGAGAGAGAGAGAGAGGGGAGAAAGAGAACCGCCCAACTGCAAAGCTGTTGACTTGGTCTCAATTTCGATCTCGAACCGGGCCACAGCCACAAAAATCTAGTTCAACTAGTTAGTTAGCATACGAATCTGGTCTCAAAGGCTGATGCTGATGCTGCTGTGGCTGTGGCTGTTGCTGCTGCTGATGCTGATGCTTGGGCACTGATGTCTGGCACTGGCCTTGAGCTTCAGCTACAGATTCAGACTCAGATTCAGACTAAGAGTATTAGCGTCATTCGAATGCGAGCAGGCCATAAAAAATAGATCGACGATCGAATGCAAAGTGCCAAATTGCCTAACACCTCGACTCACTCGCCTCACTTTGATAAACTTGTCGATCGCTCGATCAATAGCTGGCAACGCTGTCGTCGAGGGGGGAAGCTTTTCAAATGGAATGCGATGAGACGGAAATCGAAGTTTCAAGCCCAACTGGACTATTCGAAATGATCAATGATCAATGATCAATGATCGCTGATCGCTGATCAATGATCATGTTGCTTGACTGCTGCGGCAATAATGTCAAAGTGCTAAATGCCATTTAAATTAAAAGTCAGAAAGCAAATTGAACTCGAGGCGGCTCTGGCGTAGGTGTGTAGATGCCAGACAGGTGTGGAGGGAGCGGCTACAGCTGCTGCTGGTTTTTATGGGCAGGGGGTAAAAATGTTGTTCACCTTTTACAGTTGGCTCCAACGGGGATTCGCTTTGGTTCAGATCTGTCTGTCAAGTCTGTTGCTGCTGCTGCTTCTGCTTCTTCTTCCTCAGTTGCTGGCTGTTCCACCTGATCGCCACACACACACACACACAGACACACATTCGCTCTGTCGTATGCAAATGCCAAATGCTCGCATCAGGTTTTCGCCCGGTGGGGGGTAAACCACAGCCACCACTCTCTCCCCCCCCAACTCACACTCGCTCTGCCTCTTTCTCTCCCTCTCCCTCTCTCTTTCTCGCTCTCTTTGTGTATACACACCTCTGTCTCATTTGCAGTTATGCTTTGGTCCACACAACTCAATCTTTGAATCGTTTTAATGCCATTTTATGTAACTTCGAGGCTGCGCTGCCGGCTGCCGGCGTCGCTGTCAACGTTAGCGGCGCAGTCAGACGCCGTGACTCAATTTCAAGTTAAACAATTTTAAATTAAACAAATTTTGTAATGAAAGAGCAGCAAAAAGGAAACAACAACAGCAGCAACAACCACAGCAGCAACAACAACATCTTAAAGTGGGTCAAAAACTACAACGCGATTAAATAGTGAAATACCGAATATGTGAATACGAATATATGTATTCGTATTCGTATTCGTATTCGTAGTCGCATTCGCATTCGCATTGCGACCAAAACTTGATCATAATTTAATAATCAATATGTGAGCTGAGTTATTTTTGTTGTGCACTTGGAATTGAGACATTGCTGGCGGGATTTCAATGGCGCATTGATTGATTGATTGACGCCTTGATTGAGCCAGCCAGCCAGCCAGCCAGCCAACTGCATTGCGGCCAGCGATCAGACGGCCTTTCAAGATATTTATGCTTCAACTGCGGCTTGACCCAAACACACAAATTCCAACTCGATTTGATGAATGATGAATGACGATGTACGTACGCGTTGCAGTCGTTGCTGCGTATGATTGATGACTGATGCACAGAGTTATGACAGCTGAAGTAGCCTCTTGAAGAATTGCAATTATTTTGAACTGCTCAAGTACTACTATAGAGATATATATATAGAGTTATAGATATATAGATATGGATGTAGGCATTCGAGTATTTACTCTCTTTACTCCCCCTTGCTTCCATTGAACATGTATTAAAGGCATATATTGGTTTTCTGTTAGTATACTCTCTTTGCTAAGTAAACAAAATTTTAAAAATCTAAAGACCATAATAAGTTAAATGGCAAATATTACTTAATATTTCTGCATTTAAATATTATCGATAACTTATAGTATTATTGAGCTATAACTATCGGAATTGGTGTTACTCCTGCTGGGTCTTTCCACAACTCCATTTATAAACGTTTTTTATTCATTTTGTCAACATATATAAACAGTAATATATGCAAGTCGTGCATACCCGATCAGAGCAATTTTTTGGTATTTACTTCATACATATATATAAAGAATGCATTAAGATTTGTCCTTCTCGCTTAGATCTGCTTAGTATGCAGTTGAGTTCGCTTCCTTTATGTAGTTTTTGCTTCTACTTCGACGACTTTTAACGAGCTGCTCTATAAATAAGTATATGATTAAAAAGACCTCCAGATGAGCAGCCAACTTAATTATGCACTACTCGAACTTTAACAGTGAAGACTGTCTGACGGCATAATCAAGCACAGAGCAAAGAGGGCTACAAAAAAAAAGAAGCCTCTAGACCGGAAATCGTGGAAACGCCATTGAAGGTCACAGTTCAGCGTCAGCGTAGCCCAAGTTTGGCTTGCAAAAGTGAATCATTTAATGACAGCCTACATATGAGAGATCTATCATGATCGTCATGATCGTCATCGTCGTCGTTGCTGTCGTGAGTCTGTCAATTGTCGCCCCACACACGCATGCGATGCGTGCCACAAGGTGAGGTTCTCGAAGCTCTCGACGTTCATTGAACCCCCCCTGGAGTAGGGGGGGTACGGGGGTACGGGTGTACGGTTGGTAAGGTCCGTTGCGGCACTCCCCAAGAACAATCAGCAACGGCGACTAATAAAAGCCCAAAAAAATGAAGAAAGGAAAAAAAGAAAGAATTAATTATATAGGTATATATAAAAAGTGCTGTAAGACTGGGCATATTGCTGACTAGGAAAGCTGATGAACTATTAGAATACCCTATAGAAGTATTTTAATAACTTGGAGCCATATCAAGTTGCTAGTGGAGAGTCAGACCTTCGTATATAGAAGAGATATCATGAGAGAGAGATAGAGACAGAACATGAACAGAGTTTCAGCAGAGTTATGCAGGCTTACTTGAATTCATGAGAATTGCATAGAAGAGCGTTGGTTAAATGTGTCAGATTTGCTTAGACAAGCGAACACAAGTAAGAAAATGATTTTGCCAATGTCTTGGATTGTGGCTTGTTAATCAACCATTCAGTCAGTCACCCAATCAATCAAGACAAAGTTTCTTTAACTCCATCGATCTCTAGCTACAGCAAATGCCATTTACAGGGTAGACACAAAGAGTTGCAAAGCAATAAAGAAATATTTTAAGACGAGACAAACAATATGCGAAGACAACGGGACACGGGACACGGGATACTGGACACTGGCGATGGGGCATGAGGCAACGGGATTGGGGAATGGAGAATGACCATGAAGTGTGTGTGTGTGCTGAGAGGGGAACTTTGAAGTGTCTGAAGTACTACGTGTTCCGATTTTGCGAGTGGATTGCGGTACGCTTCTTATTCAAGTATATAGATGAAGCGAATGGGGCGAGGGAGTCGCTCTTTGGATGGGGGCACTTAATTTTGGTTAAATGTGCGTGCGTGTGTTTTTTTGAGTGTTGGTAGAGTGTTTATAACTTTGGCCGGTGTCTACGCTGTCCCTCTCCCTCTCCCTCTCCCTCTCTCTCTCTCTCTCTCTCTCTCTGTATGTGTGTCGACTTTTGCTGGAGATTCGGGTATTTCCTGATTGCTTTCTGAGCAGCAGCAGCAGCACAGGAGGAGGTGGAGCACCACAGCTCGCTCACAGCTCTTGCATAATAATTGACAGTTATAAATTTTACTTGGCTTCACATGCGACGACCAGATTTATAGAGAGACAGAGCCAGAGCAGGCGTAGAGGAGGGGCTTTGTGGCGGAGCGGGGGCGGCGGGTAGTGCAGGCCGGTTAATTCTTTTGGCTTTTGTCCAGCTGCCGCTGTTACCTGTGCCTCGGCCATTGGCCACTTATCACATTTAACGAACAGCTGCCCTTACCACCGGCCACCCCGCTGTCTACATATATGTGCCCCCCCACTCCACTTCCCCCTCCCCCCCTAGACTACGCCGTATGCAAAGTTTTTTTGGGCTCAACGCAGGGCTGAAACAGGCAATGGAACCTGGATTGGGTTTGGGTTTGGGTTTGGGCTTGGGTTTGCGTTTGGTTTGGTACTGGGCTTGTTTGGCTAACGCTGACGGCGCAGTCAACACAGACGCAGACGTCGGCGTCGCTCTGCTGCCTACGTGCGACTCTTTTGGAGTGGCTCTTGGCGAACACCAAGCAACGATTGCAGCGCATTAACATTCCACGTTGGCCACTCCTGTTTATTTATACATCACACACACACACACACACATGCAAATACACTCTCAGCTTGTCTTCAAAATAAGAGAAATAAAAACTGTTGAATAACAGTTGTTGATTTTTATTATTTTTGTACTTTTTACTTTTTACAACAACTTTATTTTTATTTTTCATGCTTGATGTGAGTGGAAGTCTGTGTGTGTGTGCGTGTCTGTTAGGTTCCTTTTGGCCTAATAGCAGCAGCAACAGGGCACAACGACAGTTTGAACAGTTTGAATGTCATTTCGTTGTATTTTTATAAGTTTCCAATTTGCAAGCAGAAAAAGCAGTTGGGTAGGGGGGAACCGTGGCATAGCTGAGTCAACTTGTCATGTGTGCTTAGCTTAAGTCTGGCTTTGGTTAGGTCTAGACTCTTGTCAATGGGGAAAAAACCAAATACTCGCCATTGGCTTGCCAGGTGATAAATAAAGCCAAAATGTAGCTGAATTCCAGCTAAAAAATAATCAAATTCTCATATATTTTAATGCCTTCGCAGAAGTCATAAGTCATAAACCATGTCACGTGCTCTCTTAAAAAAGCCATGAAAAGGCCACTTGAACTCAAGAAACTGATGACTTCTTCATGGGCTTTCAGGCATTAAAAATTTTACTGAATATGAACTTTAAGCTTTTGTGCTAATTACAATGCTACAAACTCAAAGCTAAGGCTTGAAGGTGCTTTCTAAAGCACCTCAAAGCTCTAACAGCATTCATAGTTAAGAAAAACTATCTTAGCGAAAGATTTAATGTGCTTAACATAAAGCTTTTGTTCTACTATTAAGCTTTAGCTCAATCACTAGACTAAATGTGATTTTATTCAATATTTTTATGTGCTTACAGTCAACTTTTGCATAACTTTAGCCCTCTCAGGCTGAAAAATCGCTTCATTTCTCAGACTTCATTGTCATCCATTGAGTTAAGAAGGGTACAAAGTATATGCACTTTTTGATGCGAGCTTTACAAGATTATAATTATTAGCATTGTCTCGAGTGTCCTTCGATCGTGGTCACGCCCCATCTCTCTCTCTCTCTCTCTCTCTCTCTGTCGACATCCTGGAAGCATTGTTGTCTTTTAACGTGGCTCGTTTCGGGGTTGGTAACTTGATCAACGTGACCTCGGCATAACTTGGCTTGACTCATTTTCATCTTTGCCCGACTCAACTCTCGTCTCTCGACTGAGTTCTGGGCAATCAGCAGGCGACGATCACTTGAAATTTAATCGCCACCGCCAGCCATCGCCATCGCCAAGGCCACAAAAAAAAGAGTAAAAAGAGCAACAGAAAATTGCGCCGTAATAATGAGAGGGGGAATACGAAAAGAAAAAAGACAGAAAAAAAGCAGATAAAAGGTAAAAACCCAGTGCCTAAATTACATGATCATATTTGGGCAAAGGCACTCACATATTTATATATATATATATATATAAAGATTGTGCCAAGAGGATCACTTCCCGGTTCGCTGGCCCAAACTGCACTTTTTCTGCTGCTGTTGCTTGTGCAGCCTTCGCAGAAGACACCAAAGAATTTGTCTCACTTAATTATTCAATTGCAAAGTCAACTGAAAATTGTTATCGTTCAATGCTAATTAGTAAATCGATTGATCAAGCGATCAAAAGTGATCGCTGGGCGGAAAATTTGACTTATTTTTAAACCTGATTTCAGTTTGAACGAGTTTTAAAAGCGAATTTGCATTCAAAATAAAATTCAATAAAAACTTTGAGCTTTATTTTATTACGTTATGGAAGTTGAGGCATGCAAAATATTCAGGAATTCAAATTGGCTGCGAACCGGTTCGCATTGTTAAGGTGCAAAGAGCAGCCGAAACTTAAGCTGAAATGAACTCGAATAATAAATGAACCAAATCTGAGCCATAACCAGAATTTGTGCCCCCTCAACTTAATCGTCGCCTTATACGAATCTAAAGAAAAGCTTTAATTCGAACCGAACCTTGACTCAAACTAAATCTGAGCCTGATCCGAATCTAAGTTCAAACTGAACTTCAGACATAACTGAACTGAGAGTTCGATCGAACAAAATCTTGAATCCACTCAGCTGAACCCTTAACTAAACCGCTACTTAGCAAAGGTTAACCGAACCCAATCTAATCCATATGTTAACCTAAACCAAACCTAAGCTATGCTTGAACCAATCTATATCCAAATGGAATCTTAACCTAAATGGAAATCTTTACTGAATCGAACTTCCATCAGAAACGAATCTTTGCTTTAAGTCAAACCGAAACCAAATCTTGAATGCCCTAAGCCGAACTATAATAGAATCTTAAGGCTTGCAAAAAGCTCTGATGCGAACTGAACTGCATCCTCAGTCTAAGTCTGAAGTGAACTCTCAACTCTTTAGTCTAGACTCTAGTCAGCACCAAATCCAAATTTTGACTCTTGGAGTATTCAACTCGTAGTTGATGTTGAACCACAATTGAAGCGGCTTTGCATCAGCTTCACACTGCAACCGAAATACCCTTTGCAGCAGCCTACATTAGATCACAGCTTATGAGTTTATGGTCTACATATATGAGGAGTGATAATGTGTGTAACGCTTTGAAGCTAAATGCTGAACCAGTTTATTTAGGCGCCATTGGCTGGACTTTCAAATATTGTGGCTCATAACCCGAATCCAGATAAAATTATTCAATAAAACTGCTCAAGATTAAGTTTCTCAGCTGAAAGATCGCATTTCACGCAAAGCACTTGATAAGCTTTTTCACTGAACCAGTTCAACAAAGACAATTTGCCAAACGAAAGTGCATTTTGCAGAAGAAGCGGCGAGCTCTGAAGCATTTCACTTTTCAGCTGAGACAGCGAGAGACAGAGAGAGAGAGAAAGAGAGAGTTAAAATTGTGGCATAAATGATAAAAATTGCATAAATAGGCAAATGAACAACGGTTAATCAATAAGCTAAAAGATTGAATAATAATATTTACAGCAGCAACAACAGCAACAGCAACAGCAACAACAACAGCAACAACAACTATCTTGAGACTGCGCGAGTTGGTCAACTTGGTCAACACGCAGCTGGCAAAGCCGGCCGGAGTTGAAGCCAAATCTTTTGGCATAATTTACATGACGATCATCTGCGCTGATTGCCGGATTCGAGTTCGTTTTTCGTATTTCGTATTTCGTATTCGGGTTTTTTTCTGGGCTCGGCTCGGCTTCGCTTGGCTTTGGCTTGGCTTTGGTGCTGTCCTGCTAATTGCAGCTAAAAGCGTAGCAAAGCAGCGGCCAACGCGTCGTATGCGTAATGCGGTTAATCAACGCTGCCAATGATCAAGCCGATGTCGCTCTTCAATGATCATTATGATAGCTAGCTGTTGTTACTGCTGCTGCTGCTGCTGCTGCTGCTGCTGCTGCTGATGATGATGATGACGACAAACGGCCTTGAGGCCAGCAGCAACGGCAGCAACAGTTAACCAGTTTGCGCTTATGAAATAGCAGCAAAGAAAGACAGACAGAGCAGAGACTAGAGTAGGAGAGAGAAGGAGAGAGAGAGAGAGAGAGAGAGAGAGAGGCTAGTCTCGTTGTGTGTGTGTGTGTGTGTGCGCTGCAGCTTAGCGCATAGTGAAGAGTGAAGTCAAGCAGAGCGTCGTGCTGCAGAGAGCACCCCGAAATGCAAGTGAATGTCGCTGGGTTTTGCCCGCAGCAACAACGATCAGAGCGACGGCCAACAGCAACAGTAGCAGCAGCAGCAGCAGCAGCAGCAGCGGCAGCGGCAGTAGCTGCAACAGAAACAGCAACATTAACAGTAACAGCAACAACTAACCAAGCAACAGCAACAGAAGAAACAATAGCCAAGCAACAACTCATGCTAGAGCAGCAGCAAAAGCAACAGCAACTGATATGACAAAAGCCAAAGCAGCAGCAACAGCAACTAGTAGTAGCAGCAGCAGCAACAGCAACTAGTAGTAGTAGCAGCAGCAGTAGCAGCAATAGAAAGAGCAACAGCAGTAATAACAGCAGCAACATCTACACCGACAGCAGCAACAACAATAGCAACATCTACAGTTACAACAGCAACAGGAATAACAGTTCAAGCAACAGTAACAACAGCTGTAACATCAAGAGCGACAGCAATAGCAACGACAAAAATATATGCTAAGGCAGCAGCAACAGCAATATCAAGCGTAGCAGCAACAGAAGCAGCAGCAACAACAATTTGTATATGCAGCAGCAGCAGCAGCAATAGAAAGAGCAAGAGTAACAGCAGCAATAGTTGCAAGAGCAACACCTACAGCAGCAACAACTAGCTGCAACAACCTAAGCTACAGCAAAAGTAATAGCAACAGCAACAGCAATAACACCAAGATCAGCAGCAACAATTAGAGATAGAGCAACAACAGCAACTAGTAGAAGCAGCAACAGCAACAACTAGTTACTACAGCTACGATACATAGCAGCAATAGCAACAACAATTAAAGCAATAACAACAACAACAACAATGAGCTCAAGTAGCTACAACAACGTTGGCAAGTGCTGCAGCTAAAACTGAACTTCCTAGTATCGATGCAGCGCCATTGAAAAATGGCTACATATCAGAAAGTATAGCACGACAACAGCAGCAGCAGCAGCAGCAGCAGCAACAACAACAACAGGTGTGAATGATTTAGTGTTAACATGGCCATAACCAAAGCCACAACTCCTGCCAATCGAGCTGCTGTTGCTGTCTCTGTTGCTCTGGTTTATGCTGTTGACGTCGCTGTCACTGCCGCTGTCGCTGCTGCTGCTGCTGCTGCCGGTGGCGATCGCTGGCAACGGCAACGGCAACGACAACGGCAACGGCAACGGCAACGGCAACGGTTTTCGATGTCTGTTGCGTTCATCATTTTGCCATTTCACGTTCAGCTGGCAGCGAAATCGAAAGTGATTGCTCCGTGAGCTGCGAGCCAAGATCGAAGTTGGAACATTTTTGAAGATCGTAGAAGAAGAAGAAAAAGAAGAAGAAGCACAACAGCCCAAAAGTAAAAATAAATATTTTAAAAAGAAAATCAAATCAAGCAAAGTTAAATTAAATAATCAAAAGACGAACTCGAAGACGTTTACATGGTACCAATGCAGAGTATGTGTGTGTGTGTGTGTGTGTGTGTGTGTGTGTGTGTGTGTGGAGTATGCGTGTGTGTGCGTATGTATGTATGTGTGTGTGTGTGTGTAGGTTTGGCCATATAAAGGCAGCCGCTACAAGTGCCGCGACTTCATTGCAAATGCGACGCGAACAAAAAACGAAACTAAAAAAATTCAAAAAAATAAAAATTTTAAAATATTTAAATGTGCATTCAAATTAAATTTTTAAAAATATAAATTTTTTTATTTTATTTTTTTTCTTTTGGTTTTAATTGAAATTAATTCGAAACACACACACACACACGCACAGGCACTCGCTCGCTCGCAAACACATGCAAATGTTGTAATTGATTTTTGTGTTCAATAACAAAAAATAAACAAACAAAAAATAGTAAAAAAAAATGTGAAAAGTGAAAGTGCAACCATGTGAATAGCAACAACAACAACAACCACAACGAGTAAACAAATAAACAACAGCAGCAACAACAGCAATTGATGGCCAATGTTGCATTTAAGCTCGATGAAAAAAATCAAATTTAATTTTTCCTAATTGTTTTTTTTTTCGTATTTTTTTTTATTTTTTGTATAGTTGAACATTTGACTTTCAGCAGTGCAAATTAAATAATTAACAACAAAAACAACAACAACAATCAACAATCAATCAACAATAAATAGCTGCAGCAGGTGCCAACAGCAACAACAACAACAACAACAGAAGTCAAAATGCTGCTCAAAATGTGAGTATTGAAGAGTGGATAAAGAAGAAGAAGAAGAAAGAGATGAAGTGTATATAGAGTATATATATTTCCGGCTATTTAATATACTTACCATGCTGTAGCTGTAATTTTTGTTTTTTTTTTTTTTTTAATTTTTATTATTTTTTTTTTATTTTAAAAAATTTTAATTTGAATTTTTGGCCGATTGTCAAATATCCTATACATAGCTCTATCCTTAAGCTTAACTTCAAATCATATATCCTATACATAGCTCTATCCTTAAGCTTAACTTAAGCGTGCACAAAATGAGGATTAATGAATTTTCAGTAAACAAAATGAAGTAATCCTCATTCTAAGTTGTTCCCAGTTAAGTTCAACTTAAGCGAGAATATTGAAGACAGTTGTAGTGGGGATAATTTAAGCATAGCACAAAAGCAGCAATCTACAAAACATAAATGAGAGCTTCATGGACAAGTAGATACATACATACATACATACATAAATATGTACATACATACATACATACATACATACATACATTCATACATACATACATACATACATACATTCATACATACATACATACAAACATACAGACATACATACATACATACATACATACATACATACATACATACATACATACATACATACAGACAGACATACAGACATACATACATACATACATACATATGTACATACCTACATACAGTCATACAGACATACAGACATACATACATATATGCATACAGACATACATACAGACATACAGACATACATACAGACATACATACAGACAGACATACAGACATACATACATACATCCATACATACATACCTACATACATACATACAGACATACATACATACATACATACATACATATGTACATACCTACATACAGTCATACAGACATACAGACATACATACATACATACATACATACATACATACATACAGACATACATACATACATACATATGTACATACCTACATACATACATACATACATATGTACATACCTACATACCTACATACATACATACAGACATACATACATATACATATATAAAGTACCGATCAAGAGACTATACGAGGTCTGGCTATTAAATAACGAGACTGATTATGAAAAACAGTTTTATTTTAAAAATTATTCTACAATCGAATGCTCCCCTTCAATATACTCACCTTCCCTCGCCACACACCGTTCCATTCGTTTTTTCCATTGGTCAAAGCAATGCTGGAAGTCTTCTGTAAGAAGAAGTCTTTGTAAGAGCATTTAGGAGCTCCGCCGATTTTCGCTTCACCTCTTCCATCGACTCGAACCGGGTTTCTTTTAAGGCAGACTTGATCTTCGGAAATAGGAAAAAGTCACAGGGTGCTAAATCAGGCGAGTACGGCGCGTGTTCGAGCACTGGAGTGCCTCTAGCGGCTAAATAACGCTTCACAGACAGCGCGTTATGGGCAGGTGCGTTGTCCTGGTGCAAGATCCACGATTTGCTTTTCCACAACTCCGGCCGTTTCTTATGAACTCGCTCTCGCAGCGTTGCCAAAACTTTCAAATAGTAAGTTTGGTTTACAGTTTGACCCTCTGGAACCCATTCAGTCATCACGATACCGTTGATGTCGAAAAAAACGATTAGCATGGCTTTAAATTTTGAATATAATATAATATAATATAATACACAATAATTTTTTATTAGTTATCCCATCGTACACAATTTATAGCTTCCACAATACGTGACAAGCTGAATGACAATGTCGTAAAAAAAATACATCTCCATTAGAGTATTAAAATAAAAAACAGCTTATAAAATGTTGAATATTAAATGTCATCAAAAAAGTTGAATACATCAAAGTGTCAAGGGTCATGGTTCAAGGGATGAAAGGGATAATAATTTACTATTAATTAAAAAGGTTTTAGCCAATTGTCCTTTTAACAACACACACGCACACCCAAGCATAATATTTGATATATTTAACATTTTCAATATGAATAATTAAAATTCAATATGTTGATGTGGGGCTCATGACTTCACGTATTTGGATTACGAGCTGAATTAAAAAGAGTTTTTCTTTTATGATAATGCCAATGAAATGATAATTAATTTGATCGTAAAAGCCACATTGATTTGAGTGTGATTTAGAGAATGTGTAGAGAATGTATTTCAGATATAGAGGAGAGTGAGAAGCTAAGGAGGAAGTTGCTCTAAGAATATGACAAGTAAATGCTGACAGAAATCAGTCAAAATTAGCAAATATTCTGACCTATATTTCATATAGTTGTTGCCATAGAGGTCACATAATATAGAAATCATTTAATTTCATATGATTTTAAAGTATTATAAAACTACTCAAATCTTATTTTGACATAGATTAATTTGCTATATATAAAACTAGCATTTATAGCAGTTTGTTTAAGATCTTGGTTATGTGCTGGAAGCCAGCCCATTGCAGATATATGCCTAACGCATTATTGGCAGCTATATCATATAGTCTATTTATACAGCTGGCCTTGACGTTGATACCACTCTTCTGCCTTAAGACAGCGCTGCATCAAATCTGATAAGCTAACCTCTATCCAATGCTCAGTTCACATAGTTAGGACCGAGCTGAGACTGGCTAAAATATGCAACACTTAACATACACATTTCTTATGGGCTTGCATCTCTTTATGCATGCATACATTTCGTAATTTAATTAGATATATATATATATAAATATATATAATCTTGCCCTCGACAAGGTTAACAACAGGTTTATCTTTCAAATTTTTGAAATTAAAATAATCATATAATATATTTATTTATTCATTTAATATAAAATAATTTTTATTTATTTTTTTTTTGAATAGTCAAAGACTAAGAGCAAACGACCTTCAGCGCGATAACTGAAAATTTGATTTATTGAAATTTTCAAAAAGATAAGAAAATAAAGCGTATGAAAAACTGTTACGAAAGCAATCATAACTTTGGGCTGAAAAAATTTAGTTCAATTTTTATATTTCTTTTCTTTTAGCATTTTGTACATTAGTCGAACTTTGCCTTATATAGCTTTTAGTAATTTACAGCTACGAGCGATGGCCGAGACACGCCTCTACACAACCACACACACACACACACACACACACTTTCATGCACACCTTCACAATCTTTTGAGCACATTGCGTATACGCAACGTTTGACCAAGTTTATGGCTGGCTGCATTCCGCACCTCAGTTATTGGCTGCAGGAGCTGCTTTTAACAGCCCGACTGGTCAGAGTGGCTGTTAGTGCACACACACACACACACACACATGGTTAAACTGTGCACAACAATGTTTGAAGCTTTAGCTAATCCATCCGGCTTATGGTGGAGCGCCAGTGCCCTGCCTTCCATACTCCACATGTCATGTGTGCTCACATTGTAAGCAGAGCATAAAAATTTCAGAAGATGCTGCGGCCAGTGTGTGTATCAATGTGTGTGTGTGTGTGTGTGTGTGTGTGCGTCTGTTGCACAGTGAAAACAGCTCATGAATTTGGCATGCAGATTGTTGGCCTTGGTTGGACAAGTTTTTGCTGTTGGCTAAATGGACAGGCTGACAGAGAGACAGAGAGACAGAGAGACAGAGAGACAGACAGCTAGTCAATCAGCTAGTTAGTCAGTCAGTTAGTCAGTCAGTCAGTTAGTCAATCAATTTAATATGACTGCAGCGTGGCAGCGTGGACAGGCCAAAAGCCTCAGCTAATTGCCAAGCCAAGGTAGACGCAGTGCGGCTGCATCTTACTCGCTCGCTCGCACGCAGGCATCACAAAAGGTCAGTTAGTCAGACGGTCTTTTGAAGACAACATGGCCAAAAGCAAAAGAAGTCAAAAACCTTTGGGCTAAACAGACACAACCAATAATGCAACGGCAGCAGCACCAGCAGCAGCCTCAGCAGCACCAGCAGCAGAAACCCAAACCAAACTTATTTTACATTTCATGGCTCTGTTGTTTGTTGTTGTTGTTGTTGTTGTTGTATGCTTCAGTGCGCTTCCAGCGCTTGTCGCGACGTCAGTGGCCTCCAAGTGGCGTCTATAAAATACATACATAACACAAACAAGGCACACACACATGCAACACATCGACAGCCGCCGCCAACGCAGACGCCGCATCAAATGGCCAAAAAGAAACCGTCAAAACGCATGCGCAGCGGCTTAAGAAAAAAATTCACATTTGGAATTGCCAAATGTGAAATACAAATTGCATGCCACACCCGCTAAGACAGCTGAGCACCCAGCCCCGCCCCCCGCCCCCCGCCTCTGCCGCTGCAATTGGCAATTGGCAATTGGCCTTTCCAAAACGGGCTCGAAGAAGACAATGGAGCCGGCTAAGACTTTGGCCTGTGTCTGTTTCGGCTGGCGCATTCATTAAGTCATTCACACTCACACTCACTCACACACTCACTCGTCCATTCACTCAGGCATTCAGTTAGTCAACTGCACATTCGCCTGGGCCCGACGACGAGTACCCCAAAATACACTTACATTAACAGTGCTCAGTGCCCCGTTACTTGACACACACACTCACACACACACACACACACACACACACACACACACACACACACACACTCACACACACACACTCACACACACACGTAGGCAGTTAATCAGTCATTCACATTCACAACACTTTGTTAAGTGCTCTCTGACATTGTCAGAGACAGTGGGGCAAGGCCAATAGAATGTGCCATGAAATTTCTCGATTCCTTGAACGAGAAAAACAATTTCCATTTTCGTTCTACAAAATAGAATGTTGAAGCGGAAGTGAAAGTCAAATCAATTCAATTGAATGCTTAAGGGGCGTGGCCAGCCTTGCAGTAAATCGAAAGTCGTGTCACACATGGATAGAGAGAAAGAGAGTGAGTGGGGCAGGGCGACCAAGGAGGGCCGACAAAGGCAGTTTATAGATATACATACATACTTACATACATATGTATGTATGTATACATATGTAGGTACATATATAGACGACATTGCACTTAAGCATATATTGATAGATTGTATAGATTTATCGATAGTTTTGAAGATGCTTGATGCCTTCAAGACATGCCTTTGTAAGACACAATTAGCAACATTATTAAGCAATCAATATAAAAATATATGTATGTATCTACATATATGACAAGTTAAATGAATAGAGAAATAAAGTTTATTAGTTAGTTATCTACACAACTTATGATTAACTATAACTTTTATCTTCAATAGCTATTTATATCGCTTAATTTATGGTTTGATTGAATGCCTCACTTCCTTTAAGCTGCTATTAAAGTTTCGATATGCTCAGCAAACACAACTTGCGCATTGTTGTGGATGTATAATTATGTATCCCCCCTATTTAGGCATGAGCATGCCATGTTGAACATATGTCGTACCACTGTGCCTTAGCCAAATTATTGCACATTTGAGAGGTGCGCTGTGCGCATTGTCACCTCATGCATAACATGGCCAAGAAGTCGGACAACTGCCCTAAGAAAACCAAAAACAATCAAGAAAAAGGCAAAATTTTTGCTTTTGCTCTTAGCCCCGCCTCCCCCGCTGTAGCGCCCACTTCCCTTCTCGTTGGCTTCCAAACAATTTGCAGTGTGATGTGTGCAGACATAATTATAACTTTTCTTGGGCTCCATTGTTGCTGCTGCTTGGGCTATTTGGGCTGCCTTTGATTGTTGTTGCTGTTGCAATTAAAATAAGTTGAAGTTGTCTACCTTTACAACGAACTGTTGCTGCTGTTGTCGAAACTTGTTCGAGTGAAACAAAAACTAAAAAAAAAAAAAATGTTAAGCGAACGGCTTCAAACAACGCGATGCCAACTGCACATAATTCAAAATGTTAAAAGTTATCGTCAAGAGCGTGCAGAGGGTAGAGCTATATATCTGTCATACACACACACACACATGTATATATACTTACATATATACTTATCTGTATATATCGACCCGACCCGTCATCTGCTCTTTAAATATCGCAGAGAGTCGTGTCTTGGCGTCTGGTTTTACGAACGAAATCGAAATTGAAATTGAAATCGAAATCGAAATGGGTTAACACCTATGGCATGGAACCGGTTCCAGTTCACATTTGAACACACTCACATTTAGCTGATTCCTGCCGGATTCGCCCTCTGGTCAATTCACTTTAGGTGGTTTGCCTTGAGCATTCTCTCCCTCTCCCTCTCTCTCTCTCTCTCTCTCTCTCGCTCGCTTTCGCCTCTCACTCTTCTCTTTTATAGCATTTTCCAACTATTTACCTATCTGTTTTGTATGTTGAATGCATTGCAATGCGGATTCGCAAAGCCCAATGAACTATTGCTGCAATTGCACGAACAACGAACCAAGATCCATCCGTTAGACAAGGCGATTGCATGCGCAACACCAAAGATACAGAGCGAGAGAGAGAGAGAGAGAGGGAGAGGTGGAGACGATGATCGCGATCGCAGCTGGTAAACGTTGTGGATGCCAGACAGCATGGCTAATGAAATTGTGAAAGGTATTTCGAGACTCAGACAACAACATCAAATGATGCAGCACAAAGACTCGTCGTCTATGGCCCCAAACATGATCAGTCATTAAAAGCACGCGATGATCTTGGGCTAAGCCAAATCAATCAACACTTCGGCCGTAAGCCACACCAATCTTTTCTTTTGTTTGCTTCGTCGTTTTTATTATTCCTCTGTCTTTGTTCATTTCGGGCGTTGTTTGCTCAAATGAGTCAATTATGATCAATTTTGATTATGGCTTTAGACTTAATGAAGAGAAGTCGTGTGAGCATATCTTAATGGGAAACTAGATCAAGGGCTGGCCAATTAAGCCTTTGACGTTTGTTCGTTAAAATGCATACCAAATACCCAATTAGTTACGCAACAAAAAATGAATCTTTGATTAACATTATTAGGGTATTTACTTCTTAGTCGCAATGTCTTGGTATTTACTTTTTAGTCTATGGTCTGTAGTGGCTACTCCTCTCTTCACCTTCACCTCTTTTGCATAGTCTTTTTTTTTAGTCTCTTGTCGTATTCATTCCAAAGTCATTTCTTTGTAGTCTCTTCTCTTTAGTCATATTCCTTTATCCTTAGTCTTTAGGCTTAAGTCTTTGCCCCTAAGCCTTTACTCCTCAACCTCTTCTTCGTAGTCTTTAAAAGCTTTTCTTATTTGCTTCTGCCTTTGAATTGTCATAAGCCCCTTTTATAGTGAGAAAGTTCTGTCATCCTTATGACCTTCTTTAGATAATAGCTTTATATAAGATAAACTATAAACTTTAAACTCCTCCTCCTCCTCCTCTACCTTTAGCTATGTGAGGGCTCCAACCGTCTACGCCACATACTCGTATATCTTTCGCTATAGCAACTCAGCAGTTTGATGGATTTCCAGCACACTTCAACTAATGCTCATCTCTCTCTCTCTCTCTTTTGCAGTTGTCTGATGGGCTGTCTGGCGCTACTGGTGGCCAGCGAGGAGCTGGCTGTAGGTGCATCAGAGAAGCTTGAGTCGAATGCGCCGGCGACAAGCGAATTTGAGACATCGCACAAGGTGCCGGAGGCGAATGTGTTGAATGATGAGGGCTTCCACACGGCGCACAGGATTAGCATTCGGGCCACAGATACGGCTGACTACTCCATGAACTTGCTGGCTACTAAGGAGCGGCCCGAGCTGAATCCAGTGCTCAGTGCGCTCATCAACGAGGACGTCATGAAGAGCATCGAGGCAAAGCGCGCCATCGAGGAGGAAGAGCTGGCCGAGGTGCGACGCGAAGTTGAGCAAGCAGCGCTCGCCGAGCTGGCGCTGAAGAGCAGCGGTGCTGCTGTCACTGAGCAGCCCACTCTGCAGCTTACCACACAGGCAACGGCGGCCAAGAAGATAGACAATCTGGATGATGATATGGTGGTCGATCCGCACGACGACTTCGTCAATCAGAACTTTGCACTGGATGGCGCTGGCAGCGAGAACAACAAGAAGTCACGCATCGAGATCAAGAAAGGACCCAACGGCCAGGATTACGAGTACGAGTATGTCTACTACTATGATGTGGACGAGGATGAGGATGCCGATAGCAAGCTCAAGGCGGCTAAAGAGGCACCCGCTGCCGTCGAGGCACCCGCAGACCTGTCGCCCGAGACACGCGGCAAGACACGCTATTCCAACATCGATCGCAGCACCCCGGCCACACCCAGCGAGAACAGTCTGCAGACCGGCAAGGCCAAGGGCAGGGCGTCGAATGCCGTCAGCCTCGACAACACCGAGGATATTGAAGCGGAACGCCTGCCTTTGATAACGCGCTTTCCCAGCCGTGGCAAGAATATCGATGTGCAGCCAACACCGGCGCTGGATTCGCTGGAGACGGCCGCAGAGCGCAAGAAGATTAGTGTGAAGCGTCCCAGCCTGGAGCTGGTCGACAGCGAGACCTTCAACACTGACGAAAAACAGCTGAAGGGCTCACGCAATGGCGACAAGGAGTTGAAGCCGGTGATAGCAGTCGAGCAAGAGCAGGCAGCAGCTGCTGCAGCAGCCGCAGCCGCCGCAGCTGCCAAGCGGGATGAGGAGCGTGACATAACGGCCAAGCTGGACGATGAGGCAGAGCAGACGACGCCATCCATGGAGAAGGCTGCACTTGATCTCTATGCCATACTCACCAACGAGAATCTCAATAACGATGAGACCACCGCAGCGGATACAAATGATGAAACCACTTTGAGTCCCGACACTGCCAGCACTGATAGCGACAATGCGGACCTGACCACGCTGCAGGATGAGCTGTCCTCGACAACGACAACGACCACAACAACGACGACAACCACCACAACCACCACCGAGGCACCCACCACCACCACAACAACAACGACAGCAGCTCCATCGCTATATGGCGGCAGACGTGCAGGTCTCAGTGGTCTGGCTGGCCGCAATCGGTTCAAGCTGCGCGACAGTCAAGGCGGCAGCACCACCACCACAACCACCGAATCAACGCCCACAGAAGCCACCAAAACTGGCAGAAGTAAGTAGAAGTGCTATACAAATTGAATATACAAAGTTCAAATCCAGCAGAACCTGTGCGCCACCAAAACTGATTCATATCTCAGACGAAATGGTTCATCATTGAGCTACGCTGGTTCATTAGTAATGTAATGCAATTCGGAAGTTTTTATTAATTGATTTTTCTTCGCAGATCGCTTCTCTCGCCCCTCAATTGGCGGTCGTTCCCGTCCGGGCGCCCGCACTACCGCCAGCCCCGAACCCTCCGCCGAACCTGCTGCCGAGGAGGAGATCGTTGCCGCGAAGGAGGTGAAGCCCATTAGCTCCGGCTTTGCACGTGGCAGACGTAAGTTTCAAGATCTGAATTTAGAGTTTCGAATTCAGTGATTCAAGAGCGATTCAAATTGGCTAGTTCAAAAGAACATTAAACTGATCACTGATCCAGTTCACTTCACTTTAATGACTCGACTGACAGACGAAGATCTAGTTGCTGATCGCAGAGTTAGTTCATCGGCTCTCTTTGATGACTCGATTGACAGACTCAATGCTGACCACTGAACTTGTTCATCGGCTCATTTACTGAATCGATTGACAAACTCAATTCTAGTTATTGATCACTGAACAAGTTCGATGACTCCACTGACAGTCACAATTATAATATGAAGTTGATTCACATCTCGTTTCAATCTTGTAGCACGCAACCGCTTCAATCTGCGTGGAGCCAGCACCACCACCACCACCGAGAAATCCGCCGGCGCTGAGGAAGGCGGCAGTGATGTGAGCTCTGGGGATGCCACGCCCAGCAGCACAACGGCACGCAGCACACTGCGCAATCGTCCCGGCTTGAATCTGCGTGGGCGCAGTCGCACGACCACAACGAAAGCGCCCGCTGCCGATGGAGCTGGCGCTGAGGAGGCCACAGATGAGGGCAAGGCATCAGCAGCAGCGCCTGCTGCCGAGCCCGTGCGTCCGTCACGCTTCAATTTGCATCGCGCCGGTGGCAATCGATTGCTGCCACGCGGCAAGCTGGGACGTGCCGGTGTCAGCACTGAGGCGCCAAAGGATGCGGCCGAGGATTCGGCAGCCGATAGCAGCAGCCATCACAACGACGTGAAGGGCACCGAGGGCACAGCGGAAGGTGGCAGCGACACAGCCGCCGAGAAGACTGACGAGGGCGATCAAGCAGCCAACCATGCTGGACCTGTGTCCGGCTTCAATCGCCTCAAGAACCGACCGCGCCTCAATGCGCTGCACAAGACTGACGCGGCCAAGCCAAGGGCAGCCGCCGCTGCTCCAGGAGCAGCTGCTGGCACAGCTCCAGTGGCAACCGCACCGCGCAAAATCAATCCGCTGCTAGCCAAGCGCCGTCTGCATTTGGGCGCAGCGGCTACCTCAACCACAGGTAAGACGCAGGCCGCTCGCAGCCTCCACTCAATTACTACAAATTTTCCATTTTACAGAGACGCCCGCTGAGAGCGGCTCCGGCGCCGATGCGTCCGGTGAGCAGACCGGCAAGGAGGAGCAAGCAGCGTCCGCAGCAACCAGCTCAGATGAAGCTGCCGGCGATGCGGCCAAGGAGCAGGAAACCACAGAGGCTGCTGAGGCAACCACCAAGCAGCAGGCGCGTGGCTTGGGACTGCTTGGCCAGCGTCGTCGCTTGCCCCTGCGAAAGCCAGGCACCATACTGTAAATGCCCCTCAAATGACACAACACAAGCAGCAGCAGCAGTAGCACGCCCCACTACCACTGCCAGAAGGCGGAAATGAAAGTTTTGCAACGGATGTGGCAGTTGCCCCAATTCCTGTTCCCTAATTCCCTATATATCCCAACCTCTTGCCCCGCCATTTGCGCCTGCCAATCGCCTCCCCCTCTTTCACTTCCTCTTCCTGTTCCTCTGGCTTTCTCTTTCATTTGCTGCTTTCCTCCTAATTGGTTGGTTCGCACCACCCAGACCCAGCGATAATAATTTTTACAATTTTTCCCCCATTTGCGAAATGTTTTTCTTTCACTACAAATATTTTGCATAGGCTCCCGCTCCCGGCCCAACTTTTTTGTTCTGTTCTTAAAACGCAATTAGCTTTTTACACATACAATAATTAAAATAAAATATTGAAATATTATTTAAGTTCCCCCTCTCTCTCTATCTCTCTCTCTCTTTGCGAAAAACACGAAAAGTCACCAAAACGAATGAAGAAAATAAAAGAAAATGTTAAGCAAAAGCGAAAAGCCACTTCTAGAAACTTAAGCTGAATATGATCTATGAAATGAAATATATGACATATATGATATATGATATATGATATATGACATACCACATATTAGATATCAAATATATGATATATATCATTTATAATATATGCTAATTCCACACTTGGACTAGCCAGCGATCTGAGGATCCCAGATATGATAGAACTATGAAATGTGTGTGAATACTAAGATATATCGCAACTATCCACTCTCCCAACTCTTTCGCTTTCTCGACTATTTTTTATAATTTTTTTTTTTTGATACAATATAAAGAAACGACTTTTAATTATATATTTTTAAATAAAAAATTAAAATTAAAAAAAAATAAGTAAATATTTTTAAACAGATTTCTAGCAATGTTGTATAGAAATAAGTTTGTACTTGCTCTGTCTGTTGACAAGTGGACAGTTCCATGTAGTTTGAAAGAAGCTCATAATTATCTTTCGTTTCAGACAAGGTGGCAGCATCAGCAGCAGTTAAAGGAGTAGCCAGACTGCTTTAAAATAACTCTCTAAAAATAAAGCATATGCCATTTATAGATGAGAACGCCATTCTATACGAAATAGAGTATAATTAGTCACTGCCTATCAGACAAGTTGGCAGCATCAGCAAAATAGGTAGAGGCGTTGCCACCCTATGCACTGCAATAGCTAAGCCCATTTATCGCGCCATTTGGCCAAATTTGTCCCCGTCGAGTGGAAATCAACACGTGCACCGCATTTATTGGCCCTTTGGGCGCGAGTTGCGTACATTTTGCCTGGCCAGCCAAAGTTTTGGCTCCATTCGCAGTCGGGTCAAAGTGCCGGCAAATTAGCAATTCATAAACAATCCGAGAAGCCAGCAATTTCCCCCTATTTATGCACTCGACTCGCTCACTTCGAATAACTCACTCGATGTCCGAGTTCAGTTTTGGCCAACTTGCGATTGTGCGCACTGCCGAAGCAGCGAGGCGTAAAAGTTGAGCTCAAATTGAGCGCTTTTTGTGAGCGCCTTTTCTGAGTTGAGTAATTGAGCGAAATGTACCGTTATTTTGTGCAGCACGTGCTACAAGCAACAGCAGGTAAACAAAGTGCCCGACTGGCAGATACCCTGAACATCATGATGAATAGCTGTTCTTAAATCTCTTGCTAATAAATATCTAAAAATATATGCATTTAAATGTGTGCAGCTGAACGGATGGACAAACAGATTGACAGATGGATGGACGGACGGACAGACAAACTGATGGACGGACAAAAAATCGAATGGCAGCAGAGTAAATGACAACGGACGGATGGATAGAAGGGCCAATGGATAGACATAAGGGCCAATGGACGGATAGACAGACAAACAGACGGACAGAAAAACAGTTGACAATGGATATACGGATGGAAAGTCGGACTGACAGACAGACAGAGGCATAAACATGCAGACGTACTAGATAGATTAACTCAGGTATCTATCCAGATCAGGAAAATATACAAATACTTTAGAGAGCTAACCACGCCTGCTTTTGCTTCTGTTCTATACCTTATTATCCATAATATTTAGCCCCGTTCAGCTATTTTCACAGGATTTCATGGTATCAAAATGCGGTCGATTCCTCGTTGACTCTACTCATTGACCAAAGCAAGCAACGCCAGCAGCTGGCGGCAAATAAAATTGCCACGACTCAATTTCCCATTATTTGTGCGCACAGTGGAGCAATGCTTAAAACAATCAAATGAAGTTCAGAGTCACCACATTGTTTTATCTTTAATTTAATGAATTATAATTATAATTATAATTTAATTAGTCAATTTCTGATTTGAGTTACTTCTCGAATTAGTTCTAATTAAGTTACCTCTTGCCAAAAATATATTTAGATTTTTATCAAAGTGTTCACTTAGTCAGTAAACAGAGTTTTAAAGTTGGTTTTGACTAAATTCAGTTTTATAAAAATTGCTTACATATTTCCTGTCAGAGTTGCCAGACTTGTTGTCATAGTGAAAAGAGGTTGGTCAGAAGTGGTTGACTTTACTACAACGTTGCCAGATTGGCGTAGTTTTTCGTGCTGTCCACTGCCCCACTTAGCACAGATGTCCAAATGAGTTTGGCTAACATTGCCACATCTTGCAGACAATTGTAATGAACTACATAATCACAATTTGAAAAGCCTTACGTTAAACTCTTACGTTCCCGCTACATAGGTCAACTGGAGACTGAGCTAAACTCTTAATCTATATAAAATTTGTATTCAAAGCTATCTTTTCTTACCTGACCTATTCCAACTATCAACAATCTAAATATGCTTTCAATTTGGTGTTTGAAATGACGTAATGCTTGGAAACGCATCTGGCACACGCTCGTTACGTTACGTAAGAACAGCATGCGAGTCACGTAAGCAGCAGAAATGTGGAACACAATATAATAACAATAAGCAAAGTGAAGTAGCTGAACGAGCAGCAATTACTGGTGGAGAAGGGAATAGAGAGAGAGAGAGAGAGAGAGAGAGAGAGAGAAAGATAGCGAGAGTGTGAGAAAGAGAGGCATGCCGCCGCCCCATTGCAGCTCAAATAAGAACCGAATGATGTCAAGACATTGGCCCACTAGGCCAACTATTGCAATACAAAATATGTATTTATTTGTTTGTTCATCTCTTTCCCGCTTCCCGCCCCCCTCCCACTCTCTCCCGCTCCCACCCTCCTCCTCCGCCAAGAGCTTGGCATATAAAAGCGAGGCGAGCGCGTCGAGAGGCAAGCAAATGAATTCAACATGCAACTCGAGTGGATTATTTGTGTGGCTCTCGTTCTAGTTAGCAGCCAGACAAGTCGCACCACTTGCACTACTACTACCACCACCACCAACACAACCACCAGCAGCAGCAGCAGCAGCACCTCATCTGCCGCAGATCAGCTTAGACGAGATATTGAACGTTTGTGGGCGCCCGC
This sequence comes from Drosophila leonis, assembly GCA_035045365.1. Classification (NCBI taxonomy): domain Eukaryota; kingdom Metazoa; phylum Arthropoda; class Insecta; order Diptera; family Drosophilidae; genus Drosophila; species Drosophila leonis. The sequence continues at coordinate 4,336,850 of JAWNPC010000481.1, read as the reverse complement.
CTTGCAGGCGATCAATGAAGCTGAACTGCAACGTCTCAGCAATCGGCCTCACGCCTCCGGCTCATCCCTGCCACAGCGCACGAACAGCAAGCGCATGAGATGGCGACTCAATAGCAAGCTGCTGGCCAGGCGGGCTGAGCGACAATTGCAAAAACTGGAGCCACGATCGGTCACATTTCTGTCCAGCGAGCAGGAGGAGAACAGCCCGAATCCCTCGTACATCGATGTGAAGGACAATGAGCCGCAGCCAGCTGCTTGGTGGTTCTAAAAGCAATCGCTGATTAATAATCGAAATATCGAAAATGCAGCTATCGATATACAAATTCGATTGCGAATAGTTGTGGCAAAATATCTGTTTATTTTTAGTGATTTTTTTTCTTTTGCTTAAGCTTAAGTTATTGTCTAGGCTCCTGTGCTTTAGCTCGTTAGCCAAGACACAAACCATAGTGTGCATAGCAGCCAGCATTTGTCTGACTGCAAATATAAAGTTGTGTTTTTTGTTAGTAAGAAAAATACAAAATTTTGTTTGCTTTGAAAATAATTTAAATTTAATTAAATTTTATTATAAAACAATTTGAGAGTTGGAGAAGATATATATGAAAAAGTGAAAGAGAGAGAGAGAGAGAGAGAGAAGTTGCTGATCTCTCTCAGTCACCAACACTCACATCTCAGTTAGGGTATCTGGCAGTCGTGTAACTTGCTTGAACTGTCAGAGTCAAAGTGAAATGCTCAATTGTGATGTGATTGATTACGATTTTGATTTTAATTTTGATTTTGATTCCAATGCCATCTGGAGGGCAGTTGCTGGGTCACTTTGCCACTTTGTTTGTTTTGTGCGCCAATTTGCAGTTTGCGCACTTTTCTTGGATCATTACGAAGCAGCAACGGCAACAGCAGCAGCAGCAGTCGGAACAGCAGACAACAGTTGGCAAAAATTCATAAGCAAATCAAAGTGCGCTTGGCTTTTGGGCCAATTCATTGTCAGCCTTGGCCATAGGGCGTATACGTAATCGATCTTAAGAAAAGTCAAATTAAAGTGCATACCTAACTAGCAGATACCCTATATATAGAGAGAGAGTTGTATTGGTACTTTAAGTCTAAGAAGTTTCGAGTTCTCTTCAGCCATATTTGAAATTTGAGTCAATGCGAGTCAGAGGAATTCTCTTTTCTATATCAAATAGAAGTTACGAAACAATTTTCCAGTATGCCACACCTTATATTGAGTTCATACTTAAGTCTCCATAGCACCTTGATATATATATATGCTCTATAAACATCAATAGAATATGTTTCGCTTGTAGCGCTCAGCAGAAGGCAATGACCATATTGACTACGGTCTGCTAGCAACATTTTTGCATGCGATTTGCATAGTTGTTTTTTAGTTGATTTTGCATTACTTGATTTTGGATTTGGGACTGCGATTAATCGTTGCCAAATACGTTCATTTATTACTGGTAAATAATATACAAATTTTATATATATTTATAGGTATATGTCGATAATATAACTACAGTTTTTTTTCGTATTAACAAGGCTTGTTCGCAATTCGCATTACGGATTTCAGATTTCGGTGTCTGTTGTCAAAAGAGGCAAGCAGAGCAGAACCGTGGCAAGGTCGACATAGACATAGACACAGCGCGATCGACGCGTCGATTGGGCTTTTGAGCGGGGCAGAACTTCATTTAACACAGTTTATAATGTTGTTTCACGTTAGCTTTTGCAGTTGTACAAACAACCAAATTGTGGCTCATAGCGGCGCGTGACGTCTATTAGCCAAACAAGCAGCCATGTAGTTCAGCGCTAGTTCAGGCTGGCATCGACAATCGAGAATCTTCTGTTAACAATTGTGTATCGACAATCGATAATCGACAATTGACAATCAAACATTCTTCGCTGACTATCAGCGATTCATAATCGATAAGCGACAATCGCCAGTCGACAATTACAAATCGCCATTCGAGAATCCAAAGACAAGAATCGGCAATCAACAATCAATAATCGAAACCAACAATCGATAATGGCCAATCGAAAGTTAACAATCCATAATTGACAGAATCAACAGTTCACAGACAACAATCCATAGTCAGCAATCGATAGTCGATAGTCGATAGACGACAATCAATAATCGACTATCCATAATCGACTTTCCATAATCGACTATCCGAAACCCACAATCGATAATAGCCAATCGACAATCAAGAATCCATAATTGACAGAATCAACAGTTCACAGTCAACAAGCCATAGTCAGCAATCGATAGTCGATAGACGACAATCAATAATCGACTATCCATAATCGACTTTCCATAATCGACTATCCGAAACCCACAATCGATAATAGCCAATCGACAATCAAGAATCCATAATTGACAGAATCAACAGTTCAATCCATAGTCAGCAATCGATAGTCGATAGGCGACAATCAATAATCGACTACCCACAATCGACTTTCCATAATCGACTATCCGAAACCCACAATCGATAATAGCCAATCGACAATCAAGAATCCATAATTGACAGAATCAACAGTTCATTCCATAGTCAGCAATCGATGGTCGATAGTCGACAGTCAATAATCGACTACCCATAATCGGAAATCAAGCATCAACAATCGAAAATCAACAGTCGAATATCACTGATCAGCAAACGATAATTCAAACCGCTAATGGATAATCGACAATCGGCCTCAGCTCAGCTTATTCCTAGCTTGTTAAACTAACTTTATTGGGAGTATCTAGCACATATTTCATAAAATTAACCGGTATAGCCGGGTGCGACTGCCAGTGTGCCAGCCTCTCGATCAATTCACACTCGCTCTCTATTTACCAGTCTCATAGCAATTACATTGATTACAATTTATGGTATTTACACTAATTTTATGATTCTAGCATATGGCAGGTGATCGAGCTAATTAATGAGAATATATATAAAGTTATCTCTTATATCTCTGCTAGAGTATTAATGAGCGCGCCACATCAAAGTGAGCTTTGGCTTTCTGGTTTTTTGTTTTAATTATTTTTTTTATTTTTCTCTAATGAGCATTTAATCAATTAAATTACATTTTGCACTTAGCCGCTGATTTTGCTGCTTTGTAATTACAATTCGGAATTACAATTTCACAAGGCACCGCAGACATAGTTTTCACGCATAATTAGTCGCAGTGTATTGGACTCTCCAGTCCTTCACATAGCCGGCAGGGAGCCGTAATTAACTCAATTACTAATTAAAAATGTTTGAAGAGAAAAAGTGAGCGAGTGGAAGGAGGTTTTCACGATGTACAACTTGATCTTTTTAGCTTAGCTAATTGGGGACTCACTAGTCCACAACAGTGAAGACTTACACAGATGGGCATATACAGTCGTCGACTCTTTGCGAAAATGATTGTTCATTTTGATATGTAACGTAATATCGGCGAGAAACAGAGGGAGAGAGGGAGGGAGTAAGAGAGCCTATAAGTAGATAGATAGATCTTTCTGTCTCTCTCTCTCTCTCTCTCTCTCTCTCTCTCTCTCTCTCTGTCTCTATCTCTCTCTCCTTCTCTATCTCTCTCTCCTTCTCTCTCTCTCTTTCTCTCTTCATTTTGATATGTAACGTAATATCGGAGAGAAACAGAGGGAGAGAGGAAGGGAGTAAGAGAGCCTATAAGTAGATAGATAGATCTTTCTGTCTCTCTCTCTCTCTCTCTCTCTCTCTCTGTCTCTATCTCTCTCTCCTTCTCTATCTCTCTCTCCTTGTCTCTCTCTCTTTCTCTCTTCATTTTGATATGTAACGTAATATCGGAGAGAAACAGAGGGAGAGAGGGAGGGAGTAAGAGAGCCTATAAGTAGATAGATAGATCTTTCTGTCTCTTTCTCCCTCTCTCTCCTTTTGCATTCTTTCTTTTCCTAATGCTTCTACCCCTTCCACTTTCAATCTGGTGTCCTCCCTCTATCTCTCTCTTTCTCTGTGACACTTATTCTTTCTCTCTCTCTATCTTTCTCTTATGTTCTCTCTTTCTCAGTATTTATCACTCTCTCTCTCTCTTTCTTTCTCTTCCTCTCTATCTTTTTCTCTAGCACTCTATATATCTCATTCTTTCTCTTTCCAACTCTCTCATTCATTCTCTCTCTCTCTATGTCTTTCATTCTTATTATCTCTCTCCCATTCTTTCTTTTTTTCTCTTTCTGTCTGTCTCTCTCTCTCTCTCTCTCTCTCTCTCTCTCTCTCTCTCTCTCTCTCTCTCTCTCTCTATCTCTGTTTCCTGATTACCATACTTTGTTCGCTTATCTATAATTTATGAATTTATTCAATATGCTACTACATACGAAATGTAATTTTAGCCAGCATTGGCCGGTTCGACCAGCTGTTGACTTTGTTCAATTTATTGAGTGTACACTGTGGATATATGTTTACCACATGGTAGCAATGTTTATTGTTATAAATGGTTTCCTTGTTTAATCCATGGCGGGTGGCTAACAAGACAGTGAGTGTGACAGTAAGTGTGAGTGTGAGAAAAAGAGAGAGATATAGAGATAGATAGATATATTAGATGGTTTTACATGTGGGCAGGAAGCATGGCATTGGATAAACGAATAAACTGGGAGACGTTTACTGGCACACAACTCGTTAGCAGCTGCTGATTTAAATAGTTTTTAATTGCCAGCAAATTGAGCTGAATAAGTGCCAAAACTGGACAAGTGCGTGGCAGCTGGCCGACACGTCTTGTCGTCTCTCACACAACAGACAACAACTTTTCACCAGGAAATCGAGAAAACATACAAAAACCAAAAAAAGTCTATAAACACAAATGTAGAAAATTTTCACACGCACATTTTCATTGTGGACAGCCCAATTGAGCAAAGAGTCCAATTTTTATTTCAATTTCCATTTCGTTTTCAGCCTGGTGTTTAACACGAGATTTCCCAACATGCAACCTCGATTCGTCAATCCACTCGTCAGTGTTGTTGTTCTTGTCGTCAAAGACATTTGCGGAAACCTCATTTCATTTGATATTTTTTCCCATATCTTTGGCAATTAAAAAGCTAGATCTAGGCATGAGGAAAATTTATGTATAGCCTAGATGATATTTCGAAATATTTCAAACGATATTTAGTTATCTCTACATGAACTTGACTTTGCTTACCCTTAAGCTTAACCACTTTTTTAGAAGAGAGACACAAAGACAGAGAGAGAGAGAGAGAGAGAGTTCCTTATCTTTAACACTTACATATCTAAGCAGGTGGTGGGAGTATCTGATAGCACTTATCTTAATCTTTATCATTTGGTTTAGTTAGCTAGATAAGAACTCGATATCTGGAAAGAACTGATTTAGTCAAGTCTGTAAAGCTAACGAAGTGCCAAAGATAAGAACTTTCTTCAATGACTAACTTAAAAGTGCTTGACTAGCTGATACCCTGACCCACTATAAATATGATAGCCAAACAGCGATCAATAGCAACGAACAGATCAATATCTGTCAACTATACTACAGGCTTGCACGTACTCTAATTGGTGACTCTAGCTGAAATGCTTGACAGTTCTCCAGCTTTTATGGCATTCAAGCTATGCTTGAAAAATCAAATCAACAAATTGGTTTGAATCGATTTGACAACATTTGGCAAACCAAAGTTAGACTTAGTTTTATAATTTATATTGTAGCTTTTCTACTTTCTGAGCTGAACAGAGAGACGGCAATGGCTAGATGACTCAGCTCATACTGCGAATCAAGAACGTATAAACTTCAGGAGACAGTCACGCTTGCCAAACATGATACAGGGTATAAAACGCTCACGTTAGATTTGCTCTCATTATACAGTAGGCACAGTGACAGCTGATGATAACAGATAGATAACAAATGAATTGTAACTGAATATGATTTATGTAAAACTTAGTTCGTATATTGATTACAGAGCGAACAAATGGAAGTCAATTCTTATGCCTGTTAGTTAACTAGATATAAGACAAGCTATGTTCACTAGATTGTCACTCAGGATTATCAAATGCTCTGTCGCAAGCTACCAGATCGCAGCAGTTTAATAGCCCCAATTAGATAACCCAATTTCGAGAGAATTTTAGCTTTCTCTCTTTCTCTCTTTCTCTTACTCTATCTACATTTCTATTTGTGTTTCTTTTGTTTGCTTGATAAGCGCGACATAAGTAAACAGTTTGCAAAAAGAACAATACTAAAACAAATATCAAGAAAAGTATGGGAATATCTATACATATATAAAGATATACCTAGATATAGATATACGTATACGATATGTGTGTTATCCACATTAATTTGTCTGCGTTTCGTTGCTCATATAAAAGCAGCTCCTGTCATAGAAAGTCAAGCAGATAAGCGCTGAGAATCTCTAGCGAGCAGACAAGCAATCATGAAGTGTCACATTGTATTAGGCTTTGCTCTTGCTCTGGCACTAATCGCACCACTGGGTGGTGCCGCGCCTGTGGATCGTGCAGAAGTTGACGATCTGGTCCAAGCTGCGGATGATGTCGATTCTGCAGAACTAGTTGTTGAGCCTATAGAAGATGTGGAGGCAGAAGATGCATCGGATGAGTCTGACGAGTCGGCTGAGTCCATTGATCCCAAGTCTCAAATCTCCAATGATTACTTTATCGATGTCAAGGATAATGAACGCCCACCCCGTCCATGGTGGTGGTAAGAATTTCCACTAAGAAATTCCTTTTTTTTTTGAGTTATTTATTGAAATATTAAAGTGCTTAGCATATATCAATATATATAAATCGTTTGGATAATAAACTAATTGAAAATAAATTAAAATATATTTTCTGATAAACAATCTGAAGTAAAAGAACTCTAAGTGCAATGTGGATACCCTGCAGCCAGACGGGGAATGATAGTTGGAAAGCTGATATGAAATGCAGCTATGAAATGCATGTGAATTTACAGGGTATTTAGGACAAAGGCTAAACAAGCTTAGTTCTCTGCATTTTGTAATAAATACTTTATAATGGAATAAAGTCGGTAAATTGTTAAAAAAAAAACATCTTGAAACTGCTTTCAATCTAAAGAATATTTCGAATAGAGTCAAGAATTCAAATGCATAGGGTATATAAAAAAAGGAGTTATGATGCTATACTTAAGCAGTATCAAAGGAGCACAAAAAGTGAAGTCATCTATATTCAAGTGCTTAGCTGAAAGCTGTTCTAAAACATTTGGAATTTCAATTCGAATCAAGAGATATATTTAAAAAAGTGAAATATTATTGAGCTGAGTATATTCTATGAATCCATATACCAAATTTGATATATGAGCTGATATATGTGATCCTGAGAAACCAATTCCAAGTATGGAAATTAAGAGAGAGTTCACTCTAACAAGTGAATTAGCTTCAAGCAGCGTAAGCTTCATGAGAATTGACTCAACAAATGTGATCTAACACTTAGAGCTTTCCAGCTGTGCCCAAATCGATATTTATCAATTATAGTACAAATGGATAAACAAGAGTAGTTAGGCTAGGCAAGGGAGTTGCCAATGACTAGCATACCCTAACGGAGTAGACACATTCCATGAGTATAGGGCCAGCCAGCCAGACAGCAGCAACAAAAAGTCTTTGGAATGACTTTGGCTCGTGGCACGAACAGTTGCAATGGTCTTTACGAGTCTTATCGGGCCAGCTGCTAGATAGTCAAGAGTGTTATAATTTGCCATGCGATTTAGCTAATTGAGTTGTCGGCTCTTGCAGTTGTGCCTGCCATATATATCTATGTATATATGTTTATGTATGTATATTTAGAGACAATGCGACGGCGGCTAATGCAATCAATTTCCACCAATTTGGCGACAAGCTTGTCACCGTTGACACAACCACGACGATTGCCATAAGTGCTGATGTGGCTTGTGAGTGTGTGGAGTGTGTGTGGTGTGTGTGGTGTCTGGTGTCTGGTGTGTGGTGTGTGGTGTTTGGTGTTTGGTAATGCAGCAGTTGGCCAAATCTCTGCTGTTATTTTGTTTTTGTGTCTGTTTGCTTTTGGCTCCTCATTGGCCTGGCTAACTGGCCGTTCATTAGCATTCGGATCGGAGCAGGAAATCTTGGAACAAGACGTAACAATGTAGCAGTTGCTTTGCTCAAAACAAAACAAAACAAAGCAAAACAAAACAAAACAAAAACTAACTAACTAGCAACAACACAACAACAGCGTCGAGGAATGAGCAAACAAATAAATCAGAGACAAAGTGAAACAAGTCGAAATACACACATAACAACACACACCACACACCACACACACTCATGCACACCCATGCACAACTCATGTCACGGCCATTGACATTGAACTTGGTGTAACGGGCGATGGGAACCGTTGGCATCTGTGGAACTGGTTCCAGTGCCAGTTGTCCACGCCACCTCGACGCGGAAAATGTGCACGCATTGCCATTTACAGTCCAAGATAATGAGAGACGCCCCAAAAAGTCAACAATAACAACAACAACAACGACAACAACAGCAGCAACGGGCCGCAAACAATCCATAGAAAAAATGTATGCGAAAAACCCGATTGCCAAACTGAAAGACATTCAGCTGCCATTAGCTGCGATTTGAGCCAGCTTGACGGCTCCCCACATTCAAATGAAGCCATTGCTTAATAAAATCAATAGCTGAAAAAAAAACTTAATTATCCCAGGACCAGCTACAGCTCCAGCTCCAGCTCCGCTCAAATTCAATCAAAAATCGAAACGACATTGAACTCCTATTAGTTATGATCTTATTAAATTGTTTCACATCCAATTAAATTGACGTTTCCGTTGCCATTGCAGATGGGAGTTAGGATACTACAGTTTTGTCACACATTATGTAATCCAGGATATAGACAGATATGCACTCTTCATTAGCATTACAGAGAGAGAAAGACTTGGGTCTGTTGCAGTCCAGTAGATTTTTGCGACCCAACGGGACTGAGGCCCTTCTCGATCATCATACTTCAGCAGCTGCTTAAGTTATTGATATCGATTTGGCTGTTGAATTGGAGTATAAGGCTTGCCAACATCAATTGGAAAAAGTGCAAAGGGCTTAAAGAACTTTCATAGATTTCGGCTCAGCTATTAATACCCAACGTGATTTCCATCCTGCAGTTAGCCAACCCAGCGAACAGCTGACAAGTTTGAGCTTGAGTGGACTCCTTTGGATCTTAAGCCAACATCCGGCTGATGATTGGCACAAAGTGATAAGCAGCCATAGCCAGCAGTCGTGAAGAAGAGCTGGGAAAGTAGATGCGTCGCCAACTCTTGCTGGAGCGAGTTATCCAGAGCTTCATTTGAATTGAAGATAACACCATCTGCCATACCTAATGGCATGGATCTTGCTTCAAACTATAATCAATGAGAACGGAAGTCGTCTCAAACCGTTTTTATTTCATGGCAATTTATTTTGCTATTATTGGGGTCATCCCATTTGATATGAGATTTGATTGAGAGAAATCTTCTATATCTAACTTGGACTTGAAACTGAAGTTGGCTTAGTGCTAAACAAGCTAGATTCTTACACAAAACAAACTTATGTTGGTTTAATCTTCAGCAAGCCTGATTCTTATATAAAACAAAACTTCTACTCAGCTTAGTTCAGCTATAGAATGAGTCGGTCGTAAGATGAGTTGTTCTTCAGCTACTTTCTATGATCTTTGCTTTGATCGTTGATCTTTGTTGAAAGTAAACATTTTTATACTCATAACATAGCCTTTGCTCCTAGCCTTATCAAATAATCGACTTATAGGTATATCCGTTCTCTTCTAGGCAGTTTCAACTTTCAACTTACGTATATGCTCTATTTACCTATTAGAGTAAATTGTCTTCACGCAGTGCTGCTTGTTGTTAGTACTGTCCAGCAGAACCTGAATTCTATGCCATATACAAGCCCACTTGCCTATGCCATTTACAATCTATATCAACATCTATTTATCTCATCTTTTAATCTCATTAAAGGCTTTCAATTTCCATATATATAGGATTTCCTCATACCATTCGCCATATCATATAATCTATCTCGTTATCTCTATATATATAAGCCACATTCATGCATAATTTCACCAATATCTTTGCATATTAATTTTCGCTATTTATAAACATCGCTGTAGATGTAGACAAAGTGTATTTAAGTGCCAGCCGTCTCTACTTTGGCTTTATATCAAATTTCCAAAGACAGTCTTAATCCGACTTGACATTTTTCGGATGCAAATGAGACACTTTAAGGCCTACGAACTGCACAATTCAATATCTCAGCGGATATTTGGGCAATCGCTTTGATCAAAAGTTGTTTTAAATTTTGTCTCCATTTTTGTTTGTTTGTTTTTTTGCGTATATTGAATTTCGTTCGGTCTCAGTTTTCCCAATAAATCTCGCCGTCATGGCCTGTCGCAATTATTATTAGCGGCGGGACGGTGCGTAGCAGGTGTAACAGGCCAACAGAGGTGCCGACAGCAGGAAAGCGGCCTACAACCATCGAAGCACAAATCATAAATTAAAACTAAGTGAACACAAATAATATATAAATAAATTGAATGCTATCGCAGGCGGGCATCGTCTGGTTGGTAATATCCCAGACGCCAGCACCCCGCCCGCCCCACAATGCACTTGTCGCACCACTCTTCAACAATCCACAACAAGCCACATTCAACGGCAACATTCAACTTCGAGTTGACCCACCATCCATCGATGCTCCTTAGTTGTTGGCAGTTATTTCTCTAATATTACATTTCGTTCATATTCGTTGTTGTTGCTGCCTGACTGCCTGTCAATACATTTGTAATTAATTATGTTTACTGTTGTGTGTATTACGTGATGGGGGGAAGACAAAAAAAAACAAACAAACAACCAACCGACAACCAACAACAAAATTAAAGCAAATTTTGCAATAAATCGCATTAAATTAATTAATGAGACGCAGCACAAAAATGCGCAGCATGTTCTAAAATAGCTAGCTCGTTAAATAAGGTGATGCCACGCTATATATATCTCTATATATCTATATCTATATACATATATGTATATATGTACATATATCTCTCTAATCGCCTTCTAAGCCACAGCATTATGGTTGCTATACAGGCATTCCTGAAGAATTCCTCTTTCAATCGGATTACGTGCAGCGCATTTGAGTAGCTCAATAATTCAAAACAACTTTTTAATTTGCAGACTCATTGTTAGGTGAACTAGATCTCATGGGCAGAGCTCGTTCAATCTCTAATGCTGAAGTTAATGCGGCTGATGATACTGTAAGGAATAATAATGTGAATGGCGATAATGATCATGTTACTGATAGTATTGATCATCGTTGTCTGTATCGTTGTCATTGTTATTGGCATGATAACAATGATAATGACAATAACAATGATAACGATACTGACAATAATAATGATAGTTAATGATAATGGCAATGCCAATGGTAATGCCAATGACAATGACAATGACAGTGACAATGGCAATGGTAATGACAATGACAATGACAATAACAATGGCAATTATAATGACAGTGACAATGCCAATGCTAATGACAATGATACTGACAATGATAATAACAATGACAATGACAATGACAATGACAATGTTAATGACAATGATACTGATAATGATACTGACAATGACAATTCCAATGACAATGACAATGACAATGACAATGATAATAACAATGACAATGACAATGACAATGACAATGTTAATGACAATGATACTGATAATGATACTGACAATGACAATTCCAATGACAATGACAATGACAATGACAATGACAATGGCAATGACAATGACAATGGCAATGGCAATGACAATGACAATGGCAATGGCAATGGCAATGACAATGGCAATGGCAATGGCAATGGCAATGACAATGGTAATGCCAATGACAGTGACAATGACAATGACAATGACAATGACAATGACAATTACAATGACAATGACAATTACAATGACAATGCCAATGCTAATGACAATAAAACTGATAATGATACTGACAATAACAATGACAATGACAATGACAATGGCAATGATAGTTGCAATGACAATGACATAACAATGACAATGATAGCAATAATAACAGTAATAACATTAATAATTAAGACAATGACCATCATCAACATCACCATCATCAATAATTATATTGATTATAAACACAATGATGATGATAATGATATAGATGCTGATTATATATGAAGTTTAAGATATATTTTAAATCATAGAACGAACAAAACGAATATACATACATATGCAAATGTTATGTATTTGTCATTCCAGCCAGATTGACGAGAGTCTACGTAATATTGGTAATACAGACATTCATGTATGTATGTAAAAACATGTTGCTTTCAATGTATTGGGCTGCATTCCAGTTTTTTTCTAGATTTGCAATATAAAGAGTCAAATGGCATTCTTAAGCATGTAAAGGCCCAAGAAATGAGCTTGTTATTTATGTGGCAATTTGCATGCACAATCGCACCACACTTGCCGCCGTTGCGGTGGTTAGCTAGCCAAGTAGTCAGTCAGCCAACCAGCCAGCCAGACAGCCAGACAGCCAGCCAGCCAGCCACCTAACGAGCCACACGCACCACGCACCATGCACCACGCATCGCGCACCACGCAATGTGGTGGCTGCTGCGGCTTAATTCATGTTGCTGCTGTTTTGGGGCATGCCACGCAAATGCGTATTGCGTATCGCCTTGCGGCTATTATTGCAATTGCCAATTGCATTTTGGCAGCTGCAAAAGTATCAAAATAAAGAAATACAAAAAATGCGATCGACAGTCGGCGACGTCCTTCGACAAACAGCTTGAAACAGATTCCGGTTAAGCTATGCCCGGACTTCGGATACAATGTATCCATTGCCAGACATCATGCAGCGGAAAAGCTGTCAAAATGGATGCCAATCGAATTGGTTTTTAACTCTTTGTACGTAATACAACCAGCTAAATATAGTTTATTCACTCACAACATGCATAAAATGCTGAGTAATGCCCGAGACATTCGAGCTCTGGCGGAGGCACCTGCATTCGACTATAGAAATGAGTAAAAATAAAATAAAATAAAATAACACAGACCTGCCCTAAAAGCTGCCCAAAAGCAATTATGGTCCATACTATTTGTGCCAATAGTATTATGGAAATATCGGAGCGCAGAACAATGCATTTGAAATACTCTAAAATATTGAGCATAGAGACTAAGCAAGATTGAAAATGAGTTAAGATTTGGTTCTTAGAGAATGTGATTTGCTTGTATTATTATCTCTTACAACTCGTTTGAGTTCAATGATTGAATGAGATACCCTGTAATTTAATTATTATAGTAATGTGTAATATTTATAAAATAATTGATAGTTGAAATAGGAATTTAATCAGATCAGTTGAGAATTGCCTCGTCATTCAAGATTATGAAGGAAGTCACGACAATGCAAACAAGTGAAACCTTCAACTTACTTTCTATATATGGAGCGAGAAAGAGAAAAGCTATTCTATTACTAAAATATGTAATCTGTATACTACATATGTCATATATCTTATATAAGAAGATAGATTTCTAAGTAAGAAACAGGAAGAAGTAGAGAAAGTGAAGAAAAGAGAGAGATATACAGAAAGAGAGAAAGGAAGAGACAGAGAGAGACAGAGAGAGGAAGATGGTGAGAGATACAGAGAAAGAGAATGAAAGGGAGAGATATACAGACAAAGAGAGTCTAAGAGAGCAAGATAGGCAAGGAAAGAGAAACAGAGAGAGAGAAAAAAGAGAGAGAGAGAGAAAGAGAGAGAAAAAGAGAGAGAGAGTCTAAGAGAGAGAGCGACAGAGAGGGGGGTGAGAGAGAGAGGGAGAGAAAGAGAGAGAGAGAGCGAAAGAGAAAGAGAGAGAAAAAGAGAGAGAGAAATGGAAAGAGAGACAGAGAGAGAGAGAGAGAAAAAGAGAGAGAAAGATAGAGAGAGAGAGAGCGAGGAACAGAGAGAGTATAAGACAGCAAGACATAAGAAGAACGAGAAACAGATAGAGAGAAATAGAGTGAAAGAGAGAGAGAGATAGAGAGAGAGAGAGAGAGAGAGGAAGAGAGAGAGAAAGAGAGAGAGAGAGATAGAGAGATATGGATAAATAGAGAGATACAGACAAAGAGAGACAGAAATAGAGAGAATCAAACAGAGGCAAAAAGATAAATGGGGAGAGAGAATAAGAGAAACTGAGAGATGGACAAAGAGAGTCAGAGAGTCTCATTTACTGTGACTACCAGAACAAATATACATATATATATATATATATGTTCTACATCTACATCGACATCTATATCTTAGACTTTTGTGCATGAACTTTAAGCTCTAGCTTATATACCTGGTTTCTAGGGTATTTGCATATTACGCACGTTTTAGGCGGAAACTCTGCGCATTTGACCCTCGGCGCTGAATCATCAAAATGAAAAACAAAACCCAAAAATTGCGAGCAACTTTTTTTTAAGGCCAATTAAATTAGAAAAAAAAACGCAGCGAAAGGCGTCGGCGAAGGCGAATTCGAATTCGAATTCGAAGTCGAACTCGAATCCGAATTCGAAATCCGATTCGACGCTGCTGGTCAGTTGGGTCACGGGTGGCTTTTTATATTCGCTGAGCCGATTTGATTAAAAGCAAATTCATTAAACGGAACTACAGCTTTCAGCAGGGGCCAGGGGACAGGTGGCTGGGGGCTGGGGGCTGGGGCGAAGGAGGCGTGGTCTTTGAAGGGGGCTGAAGGGGGTTTATCTAAACATGCGTGAAAATCAATCATGGTAGCAAAAGACAATGGCACAGCGAGAGCTAAGCCGCTCGAGCCGGCCGATTGCTGCCGAAGAGGAAGCCACGCATTTGTGCCTTCGGCAACTGTTGCTGCCGCAGCGGCAACAACTGTTGCTGCTGCCATTGCTGCCATTGCTGCGGCTGCTGCTAATGCTGCGACTGCAAAAATAAGTTTATATAAAACGTGAACGAAAAGTTATGGCCAACAGTCGTGAACGCGCCAGCCGCTCGAGCTGAGATTTAAGTCAAACAAATATCAACATAATCCAAGACACGCCCACAACAAAGGACACCTGCGCCTTTTGCCCAGACACATACATATCCATATCCATATCCATACCTACTTTTTTTTTTGTTCAGTGTACTTGTGTGTAATCGTAGCTTCGAGCAGTTGCATTGCGCATACGCCATGTCCGCCCCTCGACTGCCACTCTGCCTGCTCGGCCTGCTGCTCCTGCTGGCTGGCCACGCCCACGCCGCCTACAAGCTGCAGGAGCGCTACAGCTGGAACCAACTGGACTTTGCCTTTCCCAGCGAGAGGCTCAAGGAGCAGGCCATAGCCAGCGGCGACTACATCCCACAGAACGCCCTGCCCGTTGGCATCGAACACTTTGGCAATCGCCTGTTCGTCACGGTGCCGCGCTGGCGCGACGGTGAGTACAGCTACAAATGTGCAGCGATTAATCAATCAATCAATCAAACATTTTGGTCCTCATTAGTTTTGCCAAAAAGCAGAAATCTCTTTTGGCCGTGTTTCGCACTTGTTTTGCGCTCAATTAACATGTTCGATTGATCAACAAATTGATTGCCTGATTGACGCAACGCGAGCTCTGTGTATGTCATTAAGGCAACCTGCTTAGCTAATTGACACCTGTGCCTAACCAATAGCATACTTTGTTTCTTGTGATGCTATTACTGTATAATTGGCGATACATCAGGCGAGCAGTAATTAGTGAAGTGAATTTAGCTTTAATTGAAACTGCGCTCAAAACAAATATCTAAAGATTTCAAATATTTATTTTTAAATATTTTACCTTTTGGAATATATTTCAGTAATTTTTCAATACTGTCTTAAAAAATTAGATTTCATATACAAATTTTAAGTCTTCTGAGTTTTCAACTCTAAATTTCGGTTTGCTTAAAACACACTCAAGGAAAAGTCTATAAAAATATGAAAAATAAATCAAATATTTTAATTTGAAACGGAAACGTTGAAGTTTTAGCTAAAAATATTTGTAATTTTGTTTGCAAATTTGAGCTCTTCCGCTACAAATATTAAAGTTTGATTTATATTTATGTAAGATTTTTTTTTTCAATTGTCTTTCAATTCAAGAATTTTAAAGTATTTAAAAATATAAATCAAATTTTAAAAATTGCAACAAAAATGTTTTAAGTGAAAAAAAAATTTTAAAAAAACTTTAGCTTAGAGTTGAGCTCTTCCGCTTCAAATATAAAAATATTGCTTAATTTTTAAATTAAGTTTCAAAATATTAAAAAATATAAATCGAATTTTGGAAAATTCATATGGAAACAAAATTGAAAATATTTCGAGTTAAAATTTTTCAGCCGCTCCCAAGTTGAGCTGAGCTTAAAAAACAAAAACCAAAAGTCATTCGCACTCCAATTAAACTAAGCATAATTTAATTAACAGCAAGTTCTAACGGTTATTGTATAACAATAAAGCGGCATTGCGCGGCGCACAAGAATTTACCACACACATTTACGAAAAGCCAATTTAACAATAAAAAACAAACAAAAAAAAAAACACAAAATAATAAAAAACAAGAAAATTGTGAAGGCTTCATCACAGCCTTGAGGTCCGCTACAAATAAAAAGAAAAACAAGAAAAACCAATAAAAACAAACAAAGTGAACTTACCTAAATGGCAATAGTAAACAATTAGCTGCGTTTCGATTCCAAGTGAGAGTTGGAGCTGCATTCGAGTGCAACAAGTTTGAATAGTTGAATAATGTGTTGTTGTTGTTGTGGAGTTGTTTGTTTGGCTCGTTTTTTTCTTTCTGGTTGGTTCTGCACGATATGACAATTGGTTTACCAATTGGTCAAGGAAATGTCTGCAAAACGAACTTGAATTATACAACTTAATATTCGATGAATAAGTTGAGTAATTCATAAAGCTCTCGAATGCTTCCGATGCGAAAGAATATCGGAACTGTGCAAGAAAATCCCATTGAAGTGTCAGATTTCAATTGGAAGTGAACTATTTTCACTGCACTCTAGTCAAATTAGTCAAAGAGATTGCATTCTAGCTTAGCTTTTATATTTTGTTTTACATATGCGTAGGTTCTGGGCAAGTAGGGCTATATTGAGCCTAATTCAATGATAATCATATCTGTCATCTTTCATCTGTCGTACTTCATCTCTTATCCTTCAACTTCCATTTTCCATCCATCATCTTCTATCCTTCATCTTTCATCTCTCACCTTCCATCTTTCATCTTTCATCCTTCATCTTCCATCTCTCATCTTCCATTCTCCTTCTTCAAACTCTAAATCTAACTAAGTTGAATCAAGTCTACTTATTTCCACATGCAACAGAAGAAAGAAACTTTATCTGTCATACTTCATCTCTTCTCCTTCATCTTCCATTTTCCATCCTTCATTTTCGATCCTTCATCTTCCATCTCTCACCTTCCATCCTTCATCTTCCATCTCTCATCTTCCATCTCTCACCTTCCATCTCTCATCTTCCATCCGTCATCTCTCATCTTTCATCCTTCATTTTTCATTTTCCATCTTCAATCTTCCATCTCTCATCTTCCATTCTCCTTCTTCAAACTCTAAAGTTGAATCAAGTCAAGTGAATCAAGTAAAGAAAGAAACTTTACAGCTTTGTCGACTCAATTGAATTTGTCTTTAGTCCCAGGCATCATAATCTATTAGCAGCTTTCTAGGTTTTACCAATCGAGCACAGCCTTGAGCCGTATTTGAAGAATGGCATTTGAATATGAATATTATGAATATTGGAATGGCACTGTTGGCAACGCCCCAAGAAGGTCGGTCAAATCAAAAGCCACTGGCCAAGTAGCAAGTGGCAAGTGCCAAGTGCCAAGTGCCGATTGCCGAGTGGGCGCATAGGCTTCAATCGATTTTGGTGCTGCAAAGAGCGAAAGTTAATCCGCAAAATGTGGTTTGAAAGCAAATCAATTAGCTAATCTTAAGTAAAGTTGATAACTTACAATAGCAACAGCTGCACTCAGTTGACAGTTAAAAGGTATTGCCACCAGGTAGCCAAGTGCCTGGCCTCTCTATGGACTATTCAGCCCATTGAATGGGTCATTGAGACATTAACAAATCAATCAATTTCAGGCCCTTCAAAAACTGTTGGTCAACAAGGAATGAGTCACAATGTGATTGTCCATGGGCCACAGAACTGCGAGTTCCCCTATTAAACAACATATTTTTCTATTTTTTACTATTTATCTATTGATATATTCACAAAAGTTGCCACACAATACAACTTTTACGCGACAAACTTAATTATGTTGAATGGAAATATTTTCGGCTTGACAAGTTGAATGCAAATATCTTAAGCCTAATTCACATTCCATTCAAGTTTAACAAGCAAACAGTGCTGGAAAACGAAAGCTGTTTAGCCAAAGATTGAATTTGTCGCTGGTCTCTTTTCATATCTAGTTTTCGTGCGATTGTTAAGGATTTTGAAGGCTTAAGCAGTGCTGGATAAAGAAATTTAGTTATCAAACATTGACAGTCCATTTTGGTATTTTGATTACCGACAATTTATGAGGAATGCTACGAAGTCTCAAATGAATTTTGTAAATGGTCAAAACAACATTTTGTATGCAGTTTGCAAAAGCCAATTATAAAAATACTTTGACAATTCTTTTGCTGTTCATCGACAAGCTTAATGAGCGTGAAGTGAATAGCTTTATATGAAGTCATATGGAATTTCTATCATTTTCGACTCCTTAGCTGAGTAACTAAATCCTCTGAGACTGCTGCATTAAGTATTCTAAATTATACAATCAATGGCCAGTGTTGGAAAATGCATTTCTAATATGTATTGTATTTATTCAGAACCAAATATGCAAATTAAATTGGCAAATTGAAATTCATTTAAACATCGCGCGTTTCCCACATAATTTAAAATCTAATGAAAACGGAATTCGAGCCCGATTCGCAAAAGAAAAAGAAAAACGAAAATGAAAATTATTTTGTGGCATGTCGATTCGATTCAATTCGATTCGATTCGATTCGATTATTTTTCTGTCTTCTTTTTTGCAATTTCAATGAGCTTGGAGCCATTGAATTACAAATTGATATCAACAGCTACCGAATGTCTCAATGCGCCTCCTTTTCGGATCGCCAATGATCGCTCATTGCAATTGACATACTGGAAATGCGAACACACACAAGGCTAGAGAGAAAGAGAGAGAGAGAGAGAGAGAGAGAGAGAGAGAGGAGGAGCAGAGATAGATAGAGAGAGGGAGAGGGAGACGGCGTTATCTGGCTAATGGTAAATTCATTGGTTTTTAACCACTTGCAAACGCGCTAAGCGACCAAAATTAATGTTTATTAAAATGCGCTCATTGCGCTACTGTTTATAATGCATGGGAACAGGTCCACTGAGCGGAGAAATACATATAACCAGATCAGCGTTACAAACCGAAACACCGAAAGACAGACGGATGGACACAATTATGCATCGAGTCTGACAGGCAGCTGACACATGCATGCAGTGGCTACAAAATAAAGTTGTTTATGCTGTTAAGTGAACAGGGTATTCATTTGTCATCACACGAAACAGATTACACAAACATCGGGCGAGACATTCCAGATTGACTTGCAGTTGGAGTTAGAGTTGCAGTTGGAATTTTGAAGTGGCAAAGATTTGCTGAAAGCCAAACTTAATGCAGATTTCGTGACAGGCCAAATGCATTTAAATAGATAATTAGCTCGATAGCGTAATACACGTTTTTGATCCTAGAGTATAACTATTTAAGCAGCTATGCCTTCTACTTATGTGCCTTGTCTGAATGTCTTACAAGACTTCAATTACTTTTGACTAAACTGAAGCTCATACCTAAGCTCAATACTCTAGGCCTATGCATGGCAGACCCTATGGCAGCGCTAAGAACGTATCGAAAATGATCGATTTCAGTTAGATTAGAATAAATTACATTTTCTATATAATTTATATACTGCTTTGTTCATAGAAATAGTAGTGCAACTGAGTATGAAGATTAACATATATATATATTATATATACATATGTTTATATATATTCAAATTGTTTTCAAAATATTAGGTTTATTACAAAATAATGCTGTGCAACATGTCAGTCGCACTACTATTTCTATGAACAGAGTTACATAAATATCCAAATCTTGCATTTCCTATCTTTCTAATCCAAAACTTCCAATTTAAAAAACGATATTTATCAATTTCTAAGATATATATGTTATATCTTATGTAAGTAATGCATTGATATGGATGAGTTAATTTGCTTCTGCTCCATAGCATTTCCTCATTCTATGAGTATTCATGTTCTGCACACTCTAAGCTGGCACAACTAGCTTATACCCTGACTGTGTGAGCAAATGAAAAGCAAGTTGAGTCGGAAATGAAGACTTAAATCGAATTAGCTAACTGCAATTGGATTTATGAAATGCTGCTTATTCAAGCTCGCGTTTTGTAAATGCATTTGGCTGACGGTCCGTGGGCGGACAAGGGGGTTACTTGTTAGCTGTTAGCTATTGGCTGTTAGCTGTTGGCTATTGGCTGTTAGCTGTTGCCTGTTGGCTGTTGGCTGTTGGCTGTGGCAATGCTTATGGGGACAGCTGTAGGTCGATGCCACTCATAGAATTAGCCAAGACAAGTGCGAGCGATGTCGCGCACGCCCGCTACCAACAGCAACTGGTTAAAGTTGCGCTTGTCAACTGGAGCGGAAACGCAGACGATATGAACGACGCTGACGATGACGATGGCGATGGCGATGGCGATGATGATGATATGATGCAGTGGCTAATGACAACGGAAATTGCTGGCATTTAATTTGAGTGGAGTCGAGGAGTTAGCGCATTAGCTAAGAAAAAGTTGCTGCGACTCACTTGACAACGTCGCATATCACATACAACAGTTGATTGACTCTCCTCTCTCACTCACTCTCTGGCTGACTGATTAACTGACTGACTAACTGATTGATGTCCAACGCATAGCACATCAATCGTTAGCCGACTAGAAAGTTGCATTTTCGACTTGGTGGCGTAAGTGCATTTGTTGAAAACTGAAAACTTTGCAAATTGTTAAGTTTTTATCTTCAAACATCATTGGAGATCTGTGTTCAAGTTGCTTGACATAGCCTAGCCAGGACATACCCCTAATGAGCCTAGGTCTCTCTCTCTCAGTTCAATCTTCGCTTTATAATGCTTGGCTTTTGTCATATCTTTCAGGCATTCCAGCCACATTGAACTACATCAATATGGATCACAGTTTGTCGGGCTCTCCGGAGCTCATACCGTATCCGGACTGGCGCAGCAATACGGCTGGCGATTGCGCCAACAGCATTACGACAGCCTATCGCATCAAGGTCGATGAATGCGCACGTCTTTGGGTGCTGGACACGGGCACCGTGGGCATTGGCAATACCACAACCAATCCCTGCCCGTACGCTGTCAACGTCTTCGATCTGACCACAAATACGCGCATCCGTCGCTATGAACTGCGCGCCGAAGACACAAACCCGAACACATTCATTGCCAACATCGCTGTGGACGTTGGCAAGACCTGCGACGATGCCATGGCATATTTCTCCGACGAGCTGGGCTACGGCCTGATCTCGTATTCCTGGGAGCAGAACAAGTCCTGGCGCTTCTCGGCGCACTCCTACTTCTTCCCGGATCCGTTGCGCGGCGACTACAACATTGCCGGCTTGAACTTCCAGTGGGGCGAGGAGGGCATCTTTGGCATGGCCCTGTCGCCCATCCGCTCCGATGGCTATCGCACTCTCTACTTTAGCCCCCTGGCCAGCCATCGTCAGTTTGCGGTCTCCACTCGCATTCTAAGGGATGAGTCGCGCACCGAGGACAGCTATCACGATTTCCTTGCTTTGGATGAGCGCGGCGCCAATGCCCACACCACGGCTCGCGTGATGAGCGACGATGGCATCGAACTGTTCAATCTGATCGATCAGAATGCAATCGGCTGCTGGCACTCGTCGATGCCCTACACGCCGCAGTTCCACGGCATTGTCGATCGCGACGATGTGGGCCTGGTCTTTCCCGCGGACGTCAAGATCGATGAGAACAAGAATGTTTGGGTGCTCTCCGATCGTATGCCCGTCTTTCTGCTCTCCGATCTGGACTACAACGATGTCAACTTCCGCATCTACACCGCACCACTTGGCGCTCTCATCGACAACACCGTTTGCGACTTGAGAAATAATGTCTACGGTCCCTCGAATTCGGTCAGTTTGCCCAAGCAGCAGCCTCAGCCGCAGCCGCAGCCGTCGGTGCCAGTTGGCCCACCCAATATCTATAAGCCATATCGTCCCGCTGGATTGCCCCAGAAGCCGCAACTGTCAACCAGCTGGGCGCCAGCGCCCCCCAGTCGCACCTATCTGCCGGCAGCGTCTCCATCCGTTGGCCCAGGACAGAGCATCTCCAGCGTTAGCGTTTCGAACGGAGTGGAGGTGCCCAAGGCATATGTCTTCAATCAGCACAACGGACTCAACTACGAGACGAGCGGACCCCATCTCTTCCCATCCCATCAGTCCATTGCGCAGCGCGAGGGTCTGAAGAGCTATGTGAATGCCCGCCAAGCCGGCTGGTGGCACCATCATCATTGAGACAACTAGCACACTATTTCCCCGGCTGTCTCGCATGCCAATTTTTTTTTCGCCTTTATGAAGTGTTTTCTAAGTATTTTGTATGCGTTCATTATTTTGTCTTCTTCTTGAATCACAATTTTTAGCATTGTAAGAGAAATTTTAAGCAAAATAAATATATAAATATTTTTTTTAAATATTTAAAATTGTAATTTCTTGAAAATGTTGCTGTTTTTGTCAGCTTCATTTAGAGCATGCTTGTGAGCAAGTGCGGCTGCTTGACAACAGATGGCGCCAGTCGAAGTTGCAAAGTTGCAGATGCAGTAAAAGCTATGTGTGAAGCACTTTTAAATTGATTAAAGCTCTGCTTTTAAAGTAGCGTGTCCATGATTAGTTGACACCCTAAGCCAGGAACCGAACTGCTTTCGCAATCATTTCGACTTTCTCGCAATCCTCTAGGCGCCACAGCGGGGCAACAGTCCCAACAACCAGGCTCAACCAGTCAATTGCATGCATAATTTATTGCGCGATTTGGCCAAGAAGAACAGCGAAACAGCAACAAACCAGAAAGCAAACATTGGCAAATTAAAAACACTTTCTATAGCGCCTTACGTCAGCTGGACTAAGTTTAAAGCAACTGACACCAATTACTAAGTTTTTATCCAGTTATGTGCACGTTTAAAATTCATTTTTAAATTTGAAACACCGCTGCGTTTCATATTTAAGTGCGCGCTCAAAAATATATCGATAGTATGTGCTCGACCGACCGACACAACTGTCACACTGCCACATCGATAACTCCGCTCATCGCTTTGCGTCGCATGGGCTATGCATGGTTGCATTTCGGCACACAATCGATTTGCTGCTGCGATGTTTTCTTTTACATATTAAGTGCGAATGCGAACGCAATTCAAGCTCACGTTTTTTTGTTTGCTTGGTGTTTACGCAGTGGTTAGGCGCAAATCTGAAGAATCACTAGAATAATTAATGTACATCGCATATTGCAGTAACTAAGTCAAGGTAAGTCAACAAAAACGACGCAATGCGCACACGATGAGTTTGCAAAAAACAAAAAAAAAGAAAAACTTTGTCAACTGGACTGACTTGAGGGCCCACAAAAATCGCAACCATTGAAACTATCCTGTCTCGACTACATGCGAAAGTGCGTGCGTGTGTGTGTGTGTGTGCGTAAATGAGTACATGTATATGTAAGCGCGCAACTTTGTGTGCGTGCTTTGTATATATTGTCAAAAAAAAGAAGAAAAAATGGGTTTACTGTCCCCGAGATTCCAATGTGCTGCTTATGGCAGTTGCGTCGCGTTGCGTTGCGTTGCGTTGCGTTGCGTGGCTCACACGACAGACAACACAAACACAAACACACCAAAGCAGACACGAAGCACAACAATGCTGCGAATGCGAATGCGAGTGTTGCGACTGCGACTGCGACTGCGACGGCTGCTGCGACTGCTGCTGCCCAATATGGCAGCACCTGAACTTAAACTTAACCTCAAACAGCAGCGCTGCTGCTGTCGGAGAAGCGCTGCGTGCCAATGAACGTGCGTCAAAGATTTGACCCCAAAATTAAAAAAAAATATATAAACGAATTACTGCGCCACCCTACAATGTAGCCAGAGCAGTGAAACAGCATTCGCACCACCCAGACACAGACGCAACAATAACAAGCGCAACTTTTCTCAGCTAGCCGCAGCTTTGACACTCTTTCAAGTCAAAGTTCTCTGCAGGCAGAAGCTTTGATCTTGAGTTCAGTTCGATGATCGAAGATTTAATACTAAGGCAAAGCTCATCAGATAAGCCTAACTATATATGTCCTAATATGAGCTTTCTGAATAGTGCTCTTGTCTATAGTTGAAATATAAATATAAATATAAATATTAATATAAATATAAATATAAATATATATATACAATATATATATATATATATAGTCAATGGATAATTATCTATAAATATATATGTATATATATATTTATATATATGTATATATAAACATATATATATAAATATATCTATACATAAATATTGATAGATAATTATCCATTGACTAGTAGTTGCATTAGTTGCCATTTGAAATCTGTTTCTGTAGTGCTTTCCAGCACTTTTCAGAGCCAAATTAAGATTCCCACTCATCGTGGTGACTATATCAGTTGGACGTTACGAATTGCGTGGTGTAGCTGAGACATGCAGTTGCTTTTGTGAATGTGTAGAACAACAAAGACGGCCAACTGTCAGGCGGCGTCAAATCGACGTCAAATCTGTTTAAATTCTGTATCAGAATTCGTAATCAGTCATCAAAAACGGAAAACGTAGACAAAGCAGGAACAGAATTTTCTTAAACTAGAAATCACGGCACTCTTAAAACAGTGCTCAATGGAGAAGCGTGCGTGCAACTCTCGCAAAAAGAAAACCAACAGACACAAAATCAACCTCAGCAATAAAAATAACCGTAGCCATAACCATATCGGCGATCATAATACTAATGACAATAACAACAAGAACAACAACAACAACAACGACACAAAGAAGGACGAGAACATCAAGAACAAGAACAATGAAATCCGCCAATGCCATGAAGCCGACGAAATCAACGAAAGTACCACGGAGAGTGCAAGAATTCCATATACGATATACCGCTATCTGCAGCGGACGATACGGGCCGTAGTGATGCTGGTCGGACGAGTCCTTGCTACAGTCTACTCTTATTCCATTTCAGTGAGCGTGAGGGAGGGCAGACAGCCGGGTCAGTTGAGGAAGCGCAACAGCTGCAGCGGCACCATGGTCAAGAAGCGTCAAACCGACGCACAGCAGGACGGTAGCAGCTGGTCAGACTCGGGCGAGGAGGAGATGGTGAATGGACATGCCGGCCCCGGCGGCAACACTGCTAGTTGCCAGCACATCAAGAAGGCTGTAGATCCGACACGCCTGCGTCGCCATCTCAAATCCACCGGATTGCTCTATGACTGCCAGATGTGCCAGAAACTCAATCCGCCCAATGAGAGTGGCAAGGAGTCAGCTGCCTGTGAATACGACAACACGCTCTGGTTGTGCCTCAAGTGCGGCACACAGCTGTGCAGCCGCGAACGCAACCAGCACGCGTTGCAGCACTATCAGGTAACTGAACGCAGAATCTTATATATATATATATATATACATATCCTTTACAATCTAATTTGACTTCTAACTTCCTCCACTTTTAGACTCCGCACTCAGACTCGCATGCGCTGGCATTGAATACGCGCTCATTCAAGATCTGGTGCTATGACTGCGGCAGCGAAGTGTGCGCCAACTCTCGCAAGAATTTGCTCGATTGCGTGGAGCTCGTGAAGCGGCTGGCTCAGAAGCCGCTCGCCACCGTAGCCGACGTACAGTACAAAATAATATCAACAGTGAGCCAGATTAGTCCAATTGTGCCGATGACTGGAGGCAAACAGATGGCCGCACCCCTTGTGAGTAATGTGGCCATACCGTTGCCGCCTCCATCGCCGCCGCCGCCAGCCAGCTCAACTGGCTCTGTGCCGGGCATGGCCAAGCGTGTGCTGGACAAGCGCGTCATTTATCAGAACTCGACTGGCCTACCGGCCACACCCTCTCTGGGCAATCCGGAGCTGGATCGCTTGCCGCGCGTGCGTGGCCTCACCAATTTGGGCAATACGTGCTTCTTCAATGCCGTGATGCAGTGTCTGGCGCAGACGCCATTTTTACTAGCCGTACTCAAGGAACTGGCCGAACCCGGGGAGCAGTAAGTCACGAATGGCCAAATAGAAATACTTTTGCTAATTTCTACTGTTTCGTTAGGTTTGTGCTGCCCGGCGGCACTTTTAATTTTAAGGATAAGGGCGACATTGAGCTGCCCATGATAAAGGGCACGCTCTCCTCGTGGGGCAACCTCACTGCCGCCTTGGCCAATGCACTGGAGGAGCTGCAGTCCGGTGGCAGTGTGTTCACGCCCAGCAAACTCTTTGACAAACTGTGCGCCAAATGTCCACAGTTTACTGGCGGTGATCAGCACGATGCGCACGAGCTGCTGCGCCAGCTGCTGGAGAGTGTACGCTCTGAGGACTTGAAGCGCTATCAGCGCGTTATTTTGCAGAATTTGGGATACAAGGATCAGGATATTAACAGCGTGTCGGAGGAGCTGCGCCAGAAGTGCAAAATCTATGGCAATCAGGCAGCCGATCGCATACTGCGCCCGGAGCAAGTGTTTCGCGGCTTTCTTGTCTCGACACTGAAGTGTCAGGACTGCTTTAACATCTCGTCACGCCATGAGTACTTTCTGGATATGTCGCTGCCCGTGGCAGTCGAGAAGCCGCAGCCGCCTCAGCGGCGCCGAACTAGTCCCGAGACCTCGCCTTCGACCGCTCCTAATGGCACCAGCGTGAACCTGAAGTTCACCAACGGCGAGACGGATATGGGCTTGACAGCGGCTCCGTTTTATCTGCATGCCGATGGGCAGGATTCGTTGGGGCCATCCAAGGCGCAGGTGAAGAAGGAGAAGGAGCGCGAACGCAAGGCCAAACGCGCCGCCAAGCACCAGCGCACCAAACAGGCCCAAAAGCTCTCGCTTAAACTGAACATCAGCGATGATTTAAACGGCAGTGGCGGCGGCGGAGGCGGCGATGATAATATCTATGGCGACCAGCAGCCGGGCAGTGGTGATAGCCAGGCACAGGCGCCGCCTACTTCGGCTGACACGGACAGTGAGAAAACTCGCTCCGCTCCATGGGGCGAGGGTCCTCGTGCTAAATCACTTTCCCAGAGCGCCACAACATCCGAGCATTCTGATGCCGATGTTGAGGACAATCTAGTTGATGACACAGCCACCGGCAGCAATGCCAAGTTCTACACAGACAGCAATGGCAACTCGCAGCCGGTGAGCGAGAAGCGTGACGATACACCCGAGCACATGGATAAGGATTCGCTGGAGGAGGACGAAAATGGTAAGACAACAGTCTCAAAATGGGCACAATGTAAATGCATAAGAAAGGGACAGCAAATGCTAATGTTATCTCGCTCTATCTATCTATACTTACAGACTCAGGCATAGCCACCAGTCCGGCACCCACCACCACCAGCAACAGCGCTGCCAGCACCACCAGCACCGCCAGCAATGGCAACAACAGCAACAACAACAATAATAATGGAGCCAGCAATGGGACTGATGCGAACGCCCCAGCCGATATAAAGAGCACAGCATCCAGCTTGGTGAACGCCAGCCTGAGCAAGCAGGGCGCCTCTCTAATACGTCAATTCTCATCGGGACAGTTGCAGCTGCAAATGGAGCAGCTGCGACTTCGCGAGCAGGCCAAGAGTGCGGCGCCCTCGAAGCGTGTGCGCACCCAAAGCTACTCGGACTGGAGCACTACAATTGCGCCTCGCTATCAATGCGAGGTGGGTGAGTGCTCAGTGCCGTCGTGTCTCAACAATTTTACCGCCGTGGAGCTGATGACGGGCCAGAACAAGGTCGGCTGCGAGAGCTGCACCCGACGCATCAACGGGTCCGATCCGCAGGCCAAATCCGTGAATACAAATGCGACAAAGCAGCTGCTTGTCTCCAGTCCACCGGCTGTGTTGATTTTGCATCTGAAGAGATTCCAGTTGGGGCCGCGCTGTATTTTCCGCAAGCTAACGCGCCCGGTCAGCTACACTGTCCTGCTGGACATAGCCGCCTTCTGCGGCTCCAAAGTGAAGAACTTGCCCAACATTGATCGCAAGCAGAAGAAGCTGCTCTATGCGCTCTATGGCGTTGTCGAGCACTCTGGCGGCTTATATGGCGGCCACTACACCGCCTATGTGAAGGTGCGTCCGAAGGTGACACCCGATGATAAGCGTTGGAAGTTCCTGCCGCATGGCAGCAAGGCTGAACTCGATCAGGACGATGAGCAGCTGAAGAAGCTTGAGGAGCTGCTGGCCAAGGAGAAGGCCCGTGAGATGCGCATGAATACCATGGATGATAGCGATGATTTTACTAGCTCAAGCAGCAATGCATCCACCTCAGACGAGGCCTCCTCCGACCTAAACAATGGCACTATTGATGATGACATAGCTGGTGCCGCTTATTCAGCTGATTCAGCTGTAGGTGGCGAGGCTGATGGTGCTGCGGGCATTGGCGCCTCATCCGATCAGCCGGCGGGCATGGCCAACGGCGAGCCAGAAGAAGCGGCCAATGTGCAGGCACCGCCCGGCAAATGGTATTACGTGTCGGACTCGCGTGTCCAGGAGGTCAGCGAGGAGGCGGCCCTCAAGGCGCAGGCGTATCTGCTGTTCTACGAGCGCATCTATTAGAAACTGGAGATCGGCTCCAGCGGTGCAAAATGACCGCCAGCATCGTTCCATTAGCTTAACATAGACATTTGGAATTTCATTAATTTCTTTTAATATTGTTCCTGACTGTTTCTGTTATTAACCTTGAAATTTGCATTTTGAACGCGTCGGCGCGACATACAACGAAGATAATGGACTGAAAAGACAAAGACGGAAGAGAAAAGGCTCAGATCTGAAAAGTGGCAGTGGAATGCATTTTATATCGTACTCTTACTTTTTATTTTGTTGTTGTCAAAGCTATGGATAGATTGGCAGGCGAGATATATGTCTTAGGCATATATATTTGAACACAAACACAGGCACATCGTATACATAAAACATGGACTGAAAGACACACACACAAACACACACACCGAGCAGGGGCTCAGACCTAAACAATGAAACTGGCAGTGGAATGCATTTGATAGAAATTTGATGGACAGCAAGCAATATATATATATATGTATATATATATATATATATATGAAATACATACACATACACAGCATTTCAAAGACACACACTCTCTCTCTCACACACACACACAGAGAGAGAGCGAGAGAGAGAGAGATGCAGCAAAATTAATAAGTTTATTATTTGACATAACGAAAGTGTTTGATTTTTTCCAATTTGGATTTTTGCGTATAAATTGAACATGTTTGCAACATAATTCTGATATGATGAGACCTTAAATACACAAACAACAACAACAAATACAGATAATTAAAATAAATCATATTTATTTTATTATTATTATTATTATTACTATTATAATTACTATTATTACCTTAGCAATTCAATGTTTTTTTTTCTTTAAATAAACATGTGCAAGAGCATAGCTAAAGAAGTTGTGTGACAGAATTTGGCATACCTAATATATATATTATATATAAAGAGATTTTTTTTTTACACATTTTATTAAATAGTCTTAAGTTAGTTGCATATATATATACACATATGTATGTATATGTATGTATATCTATATATATTTAGTCTGTGGTCCAAAAGAGAGATTAACATTGCCTCAACATGACGATAAAATGTTAATTTTAGCAAACAATAGCAAAAGAAAATGAAAAAGAACAACAACAACTGAATGCAACAAAAGAGAAAAACATGTAAAAAACAACAAACAGTTAAATTAATTACAATTATTTATGTTTAACGATGAGAATGTTGATGGATCATAGGAAATGAATCAAATACAATTGCTCGCTTCTGCCAACCTTATACTAATTGTAATCCAATTCAATTGACTATATATAAGTATCTAAACAATTAAAAACAAAACGAAATAGTAAAAAGGGTTTATATACACACACACATTACTATATACATATATGATTATATATGTGCAGCTGTGTTCATGAAAATAGTAGTGCGACTGAAATGTCGTGTAGCAAACATAAACAACTTAAAACGAGTTTTAAGATTAACATATATATTATCAAACTATTTCATTTGATCACAACATTTTTTAAATGCACTACTATTTTGATGAACGCAGCTGTATATATATATATTACATACATGATCTCTGTTGCAGCTAAATAATGTTAAATGTTCCAAGTAATTTAATGGAAATCGCAACAAGATATCATACATACGACAAGCATCCAAATATATGCATACATCTATATACTAGAATCGAGAGAAATTACAACCAAGTATATGTTCTATGTACCCATATTTGTCTTGTGACCTAGGTTATGCGAATCGATTTACTTATATAAATACTACAAAAGATGTTCATAGACTAAATGTAAAATGTTTGACTTTACTTTGTTTTGATCTGTGTGCGGCTATAGCTATACGATTTGCCAAGTACTTAAACTATGTATACCTATTTATCAAGTTTGTCTTAGACTCTTGAGCTGTAAACTTCAACTAGTGAGTGAGTGAGCCTGTAAGCCAGCATATACCTACATCTTTAATCTAGACTTATTTATGCCTTAGTCTATTCTGTAGTATTTCAAGTTTATGTGTTTACCCGATGGTCCAGTGGATGTAAGCCTGTTGCTCTTAGCCAGCTTAGATGCCAGATGGCCTGAATGCGCTGACAGTGTCTATCCAGCATATCTGGAGCTGTGTCGCCCTAAGAGTTCTGCTACTGTGGGAATCGTTGACTTACCAAGTACTTACTCCATCTATATTTGCACTGTCGGAAAGTATGCTCTAGACTTTGCTCCCCCAAATGTTGTGGCATAGTTTTTGGCATTTATTTTTCAATTATAACTCTCTCTTATCAGAATTTGATGTAGTTTGGTAACCAGAAGTATCAGATTTACCTAGTTGTATTCAATTTGACGCTGTAACTAGGCCAATCTCTAGATGTGCTAAGGGTATTTTCGGAGTTTCGGGTTCGAAAGGAACTACTGCTTGCCTCCAGCAGCTTTAATTGTTGCCAAGATATCCTCAGCCCCACACACACCCTCTCTCTTTCTCTCTCTCTCTCTCTCTATGTCTCTCTCCTTTA
Source organism: Drosophila leonis (assembly GCA_035045365.1). Taxonomy (NCBI): domain Eukaryota; kingdom Metazoa; phylum Arthropoda; class Insecta; order Diptera; family Drosophilidae; genus Drosophila; species Drosophila leonis. Next base: position 4,305,530 of record JAWNPC010000481.1, on the reverse strand, counting down.
ACTTATGCCTCTCTTGGAGCAGCTCTTCTGATGTCATCGAACTCTTCGGGTTGCAGGCAACTAAAGTCTGCTTTAGTTGCATGGGGCAGCTTCATCTCTCTCAGCCCCACACACCCTCACTTTCTCTCTCTCTCTCTCTCTCCCTCTCTCTCTCTCACTCTCCTCACTCTCTCGCTTTAACTTATGTCTCTCTTAGAGCAACTCTTCTGATGTCATCGATCCCATCGGGTTGAAGGCAACTAAAGTCTGCTTTAGGTGAATGGAGCTGCTTCATCTCTCTTCACATGAGTAAGTCAGAATGATCTGAAAAGCTCTATAGCTATTACACCCACAATTAGAGCAAAAGCGTGATAACGATTCGAAACATATATATTATCATGTATTTACATCAGTTTGCCAAGCTGTGTTTGTCCTTTGCGTACATTTGTTCAGTTAATAACTAGATTCTTATGACTCTTCCGGCATGTCTAAAGAGAAACCCAACAATTTTTAAAAACTAAGTTTAGAAGTGGTGGACTATGAGTGATTCATCAACAGGTATTCATATGTATAGTCAAAGACGAGGAGCATTATGGCGCCGCCCGGGCCCAGGCGCATGATCTTGGGCACCAGGCCCTTGTAGAGGGCACGGAAGCCCTCCTCCCTGTAGACGGTGCCAATGGCTCGGAAGGTGCCGCGGTATTTGATCTCCGAGGGCACCGGCTGCGGTCCCTGGATGCGCGACTTGGCCACATCGAACGGTATGTTGACGAAGCAGGCGAGTGTGCCGGCCAGAAAGCCGATGGTGACCTTGCGCATGAACTCCCAGGTGTTGTCTTTGCTCTCCGGCACCAGGTTCTTCACGCTGTGATAGAAGCCGAAGTAGACCATGTTGAAGATGCCATTGCGACCCATTGTGGCGGTCAGGCCTTTGTTGAGGCCGCGTAGTCCGATGCCATCGTTGCGCACAATGTCGCGTGCCACATCAAAGGTGCCGATCAGCTTCTTCTGCCGGTTCGCCTGCTGCGACACCTTCACCACCTCGAACGGATTGACGGCGATGGCCTCCAGTGTGCCGGCCGTCAGGCCGGCCAGTGCAAAAGTCAGCGGCGTCGGTGTTGGCGAGCCAAACTGAAAGAACGTCTTCGTCTGCTCGAATACCAAAAACTTAATGGCCCGCTTTGGCGTCTCGGCCAGTATTGGCGGCATCAGACCCTTCCAGTACGACGCGATGCCCTCCTGCCGATACATCTTGGCGAAGCAGTCAAACACGCCAGAGTAGTGCACCTGCAAACGTAGTGTGCTTGGGAGTTATTCACTTCAACTGCATAAGAATTATGGTCGGAGTCAGTGTAAACATTTTTGGCTTTCAGCTGAATATTGTGAGGCCTGAAGCTGCCAACTCAAAGTTTCTTTCATATTTTATTTATTATTATATTATATTATATATTCTATTAGTTTATTCATATTATTCTATTCATATATTCATATTATATTATTCTATCATCAGAGCTGTTAAGAATTCCATTTGAATGGAAATTCAAAATGGGTTTTTGTTCTGAAAACCCATTTTGAATTTCCATTTAAATGGACTTTTTAACAGCTCTGTCTATCATATATAATTAACTCGATTTCAAGTATTTCTAAGAATATATTTCGCATCTATCGAAACTCAATTCAAATTTAGCGGTTTTTGGCGTGAAAACAGCCAAACTTTTGTGCCATTTTCCATTGCTCACGGCACGCAAATATCGTTAAAAAAAAGCGGAAGAAAACAAACAAAACAAAAAACTGGAAGCTTTCGGAATTAGTTTATTATGCAAGTGTGTGTGAGTGTGTGTATGTGTGTGTGTGTGTATGTGTGAGTGTGTGTGTATGTGTGTGTGTGTTTGTGTAATTTAAATTACTTTTTGCATCTATTTTAATAATGTGCTAACAAATTAGTTAAACGCATAGAAATATCATCATGAACTATATACATATATATGTATATATATATATATATATATATATCAATATATACAATATATATGTATATGTATATATATGTATATATGTATATATATAACTGTGCATACAGCTGCGAAAAATGAAATAGCACCACGCACAAGCAGTTTGTTCAAAAACTTGCATAGTGATGCTATTAATTATTTCTCAACGGTATTAATACATATGTATATACATATATATTTATATACAATATATAAAGAGCAAAGTTTCCGTATGCATATTATTATATGTATACATACATATACATATGTATGTATATACATTCATCTAGATCTCTTTGTTCTTAGTTAGTTCTCTGCATCTTCAGTTTTTATATAGCCGGCAATATAAGCATTATAACAGTATAACAGATGACTATATATATATATATATATATATATATATATATATATATATGCCCAGTTATCTGTGGAACAACGTAAAGTGCAGTTCCGAAAGGCTAAGCCTATAGGATCTTAAACATAAACCGATAAGATATGGTAAGTTGTATAGGTCGCTTCAGGTTGACTTGGAAACAAAGTGCGACACGCTTTGCGATGATAATATTAACAAGTTGAAATACCACGAAATAGCCGGAGATTAGTTGGAAATTTTTGAAAAAAGCGCCAAATCGATAAGCATGTGTATAAGCATGGGTATGTGGGTATGTATGTATGGGTATGTATGTAAACATCGAAGCACTCGTTAGCTGTCTATTGGATAACAGTCTATATTCGTTCGTCTGTCGCTTTTAGTGACCTTGACACGACCTCTCTAAATACACACTCACACAGGCATAACTACCCTATCAGCTGTTCAGTGTGATTGGTGCGTGTTAGGGTCTCTTTTTGGGCATGGTCATAAAAGCTGTCTGGTTCTTATCGGCGTCTTGCTTATGCTACACACACACAGACACAGACACACACAATTGTTTAGAGAGCTAAGCACATAAGCCACTTGAACTGTATAGTCAATACAATTGGCCTGACTTTTGGCAAAAACACCTTTTGTTTACATTGAATATGGCCAGCTGTTTGCATGAACTTTACATACTCACCTCGGCTGTGTGGGCGGCGGCAATGGCGGCGGGCCTTGCCTGAATCTGCATGCGTGTTTTGACCACATCTAGCGGCTGCATTATGCACACTTCCAAGAATCCGGCCGAGCCACCCGATAGCACCTGAAAGGCGGCTTTGCGGCCCGGCGATATGGTCGGTATATGATCACTTTGGCTGCTCATCTCGTTGCCTTCTTCGCTTGTTCTCTCTGCTATGCTGTGTGTGTTTGAATGTGGATTGAGACCAGAGGTTTAGTGGTTATATAGCCATATAGTATATATATACGTGTGCACGATTTGCGGAGTTGTTTTAATTTTCTTTCTTTTTTTTTCTAAAAAAAAAAGAATCAACTGCGAGCAACAAATTTATAGAGTCTAAGCCAAGAGCCAATTTGTAAGTCGAAATATCTAAGGCAATGCTCACTTTGTTGCTAGATGCTCGCTCCGATAGTGACAAGTTCTGCGACGAAAACAAAACCCAAAAAAAACAACAACAACAAAAACAATGGCAATAAAGATATTGAGAGAGAGAGGGTGAGAGAGAGTGATAGAGAGAGAGAGAGAGAGCAAGCAATGGACCCAACGGTTTCCAAAGTAGCCGCCGCGCGCCTCGACAACACAATTCGCACTGAGGCCAAGCAGGCAAATCGAATGCTGAACGTGCCCAGGGCTGGAGTCGGACAATCGGACGATGAGGCAACGAGCCGAAACGAACCAACCGGTGGCCGAGCGAGCTTTCAGTGAGGCAGCTGACGACGCGTGCTGGAAGAGCTTCTTGTCGCTGCTTTGCTTGTCGCTGCCCAATAACAATTAACCGCACTCGGATCGCGCCAAAAGCTCGCGCTGATCAGCGACGAGGCGACGTCATCTCAAGTATCAGCTCTTTGCATTGTTTTTTTTTTTGGTATTTTCTCTTGCGCTCTGAGTGGACTTCCAGCTGATAGCGCGAGCTGTGTAATGGATTGGCTTGTAATTAATAGACTGATTGATATGACTACAGCCAGAGATAAGATTAGATCTGGATAGGCGCTGGCCATGCAGGCAAGCGCAGCAATAAATAATCCAGATTGTATGCGGGACTAGGATAATTATTTTTATGTGAGCAATGCGTTTAAATGTTTGCCGACTGATAAGATATGAGTCGTATAGATGTATGCCTAGAATTATATGTTTATATTGTATGTTTGTATATGTATGTATATCTCTCTGTCTTTCTCTCATTCCATTTACCTCATTCTCTCTTGTGCTTTTTCTTTCCGTATTTGTCTCTGCTACTTATCTATCGCAATTTCTGAATTCTGTTGCTATCTCTCTGTCGCTATCTCTGTCTCTATCTATTTGTCACTTTCTCAGTTTATCTGCCTCTCTCTCTATATATATATATATGCACATATATATTGGGTCGTGCACTAAGTAATTTGGTTTTTTTTTATTGCAATTCAAAAACGATTTTTTTTTATTTTATAAAACATTTTATGAAATATATATTATATATTGTATATATATATTTCTCACTCTTTTTCTCTTTCTCTGCCTCTCTCTCTCTCTCTCTCTCTCTCTCTCTCTGTCCCTTTCTCTATCATTCATTCTGTTTGTCTCTCCCTTTCTTTATCTTCTTCTAGCTCTCTCTGGCTCTCAATACTTCTCCCTCCCTATTTGTGTCCTTCTCTCTTTCTCTGTCTCTTTCCCTATCTTTCCCCCTCGTTCTCTTTCTCTCTATCACTCCCTTTCTTTCTCTCTTTATAGTCCTCCAACTCTTTCTCTCCCTCTCTCTATCTGTCTCTTTCTCCACAATTCATTCTCGATTTATTTCGTTCTCTCTCTTTCTTGTTCTCCTTCTACTTCTTTATCTCTCTCTCTTTTTCTCTCACTTTATCATTCTATATCATTCTCTGTCTTTTCTCATTCCGTTTTCGATCTCTTGCTCATTCTTTCTCGCTCTTTCTCTCCTTTATCTCTCTCTCATTTCTTTCTCTTCTCTTTATCTCTTCCCTTCTTCTTCTTTCTTCTCTCTCTCTCTTTCTTTTCATTCTCTCTCTCTCTTCTCTTTATTTTTCCCTGTCTTCTCATTTTTCGTCCCACTCTTTTTGTTCTCCCTTTTCTCTCTCTATTTCTCTCCCCTCCTTTCTTTCCCTTTTCTGTCTCTCTCTCTTTCTATTTATCTATATCTCTCTATTTTCCCCGTTTTCTCTCTCCCTCTCTCTTTCTCTTCTCTTTATTTCTTCTCTTTCTTTCCTCTCTCTCTCTCTCTCTCTCTCTCTCTCTCTCTTTACCTTCCCTTCTTTCTCTCCCTTTCTCTCTCTCTTTCTCTTTGTTTACCAATGTATCAAAACCTGAGTTGGAGCATCAAAAACTTAAGATTCCTAATTTCCAAGGCAGGAAATCTTCAAATTGTTAAGCTACAACAAGTTCATACTCTTGTACTCTACAATATATAGAACTTATATTCATAGCAGTATTAATAATACTTTTAACATTTGAAATACTCACTAGATATACTGAATGCCTTACATACAATCCATAGAGTCATTTCAGTTGTTTCAGTTTACTTGAGATCGTTATCATCTTGAGATCTCACACCTGACCATTAGAGAGCTTAGCTCTCTGGCAAATGTCATTAGGTGGCATTCATAATTCCAGCCAACCCACGTCAAATGTGTGGCCATATACATATGTATGTGCATACATACATACATACATACTTACATACATACATACATTTATGTATATTCATAGGTTTATCTCTTTACATACATTTGTGTCCACACTTACGCTATAAGACATAAGACAAACGAATCATTTGACATTTTGTCTCTGCGTAGCTCTAGCTGTAGCTATCCCCGTATCTGTATCTGTCAGGTCGCAAGTGTATCTGACAGATGCATCTGGTGATCTTCGCTTTGGCTCTTGATTAGTTTATTGTTTATTATTCATAGTGCGCTGTATGCGGCGCATCAATCAGTTGATGCTAGCAGAAGAATGCCACAAAATATGATGCCACAGGTAAGCACACACACACACACACTCACAAGTCGCTAAGTGATGTTGCTGTGAGATAGATTGAGGACAGATTTCATTTGCATAAAATGCATTCTATAACAAATTGACAGAACAAATTGTTGGTGTCAAAAATGCGCTGCGCTTGACTGAGTCCCCGCTCCGCAGATACCTTATGATTTACATGCCAGTCCTACATTCCTCTCCCAACTCGTGTGTGTGTGTTGGCGTTTGTCTTATGTCTGTCCAAATATTTCTAGCTGTTAATTATGGGCACGAGTTAGCGTGTGTGATAGATAGAAAAGTTAGTGTGGAATTTCAGATAAGAAGCTGCCCCCAAGAAGATCCATTCGAACTGAATAATATTGTATCAATGCGCTTAAGCGAATTTAAAATGCATTAGAGACCATTAAAAGCTCATAAAGCCCTGGCCAATGCCTTCCAATTCAATCTAATTATGCTGTAAAGTCACGCAATTGGATCAGACAAATAGAGAGAGAGGCAGAGGCAGAGAGAGAGAGAGAGAGAGATCAAGAGAGATCCCAAACGAAATGATATAATATCGCAGGCATAAATTACCACCTAAAGATAGCACTTAATAATCGATATGAATATGAATGGATGGATATACTACAATACATAGTTTGAAAATCGTTCTCAATCCGTTCGTTCACACAGCCTTTGCCGATGTCGGACTGAAGATCTCAGAGTCGGCAGAGGAAAATGATTTTATTTTTGTAATTAGCCGGCGGAACAGGCAGATAATGGAATGGAGAACAAGAGCAGGCACCAGCAGATAGCGCCGATTGATCGATCAAAGCCACAGATACAGGCTAATAAATCATTTTTCCATTCTCATTTTCCATTTTCGTTGCCCCTGCCAAAAGTGAGAACTCACGATCGCCGCACCGCCCGTCGTCCGTCCAATTGTCTGTCAAAGGCTATTAACCCCATTTTGGCGGGGCCGTTCCACTTGTTCCACTCCGCTGTGGTCATGTTTAGTTTGTCAGTTTTCTCGGCCACCCTCTCCCGCTCCCGCTCCCTCTCCCGCTCTCGCTCCCTCTCCCGCTCTCGTTCTAGCTTGGGAAATACTTGTAAGTTGCCCAAATTGTTTTTCCAAACACCGTGCACTAAAAACACATGTAGAATCGTAGAGCCAAACGTGAAACAAAAGACCCAGAACTAAGAGCCAAACACACACACTTGGCCCTAGTGGATTCCCATCAGCATCGGCTGCCATGTTTTGATCGTCCAACGTCAAGCGATGCAGCCAACATATTGTTGCATGTCGATGTCTGAATGGTTGCCCCAACGAAACATTCCGTAACGCAACAGACCAAATCAGTTAGAGTGTTTTGATTAATGTCCGTTTTGACAGCTGTCCATGTGGAGGCCTGTCTGCTGCCCACTATTTGGTCAGGCTTGGCAACAGCTGCAGAGACTCCATTAGCAGCCATCAGAACAAACCCTTGAAGATTAGCTAACAAATTTGTATCCAATCCAATCTATTCGAATCCACATACTCTGAGTTTATGCCCAATTTCACGCACAATAGTGGAAAATGGGTGAAATTTTAGATTTCAGATTCGATTGCCATTAGACCTTAGAGACTTATTATCCACTTAAAACTGAGTGTGGAAGGCGGGCAGCAATTGCAGGTCTAACTCCCATTAGTCTAATCCCAACATAGAATATTTGCAGTGAAACACGTTGGCAAAGCCCGACGACAATGTTGGGCGAGGCGTAAATATGACCTAGAACCACTTGAGCCACCGGACTTGATGTGGCACAACCCACTGAACTGCCCTGACCCGCCACGAAAACAAGTTGGGCGATTATTTGCAAGCCCTCGAATGAAAGCACTTGCTGGTGGACAGCCAAGTAGTTGGCATATAAAGACCGCAGTTGGCGCTGTTCTCTTGGCCATTTGATTGGAAGACGCACACGCAAATGGAGGCGCTGAGCAGTTGGACCTTGGCGCTGTTGCGCCTGCTGAGCGCTCTGCCCGGCAGCTGGGCGTGGACGCCGGCGCGCACGCCCTACTCGCTGGCCCACAGCTACCTGGATGCAGCGCAAAGGCCGCTCTGGATACTCGAGGATGAACTGATGAAGCGCCACTCCAGGTACGACTCGGACTATGCCACCAGCACGCGCGCCACAACAATGCGACGCGCCCGATCACAGCGCCGACATCAGCGACAGCAGCGCCAACAGTTGCCCACAGCGATCACAATACGCGTTCGGCCCGACACGGCTGAGGAGGTGCCACCGCTGGCCGCACCATCGCTAGCCCACCGTCATTTCGTACTGCCGCATGGCCTTCAGCTGCCCAGCCACTACGTCCAGCAGCTGGGCCAAACGACAGCCCGGCCCCAGCCGGTGCAACGACGTCGCCAGCCCCAGTCGCTGCCCATTTTCGACAGTGTGCCCGGTGACAATGCTCTGCCCACTGCCAGCTATCCGATCTTTGTCTACAATGGCACCAGGGGCGAGCTGCTGCTCAACACGATGCTGAGCGCTCAGCGCTATCCCATGCAGGAGCCGGTGCCCGGGCAGGTGCTCTATCCGCCCTCAACGCCCATGTTCCGGCCCAAGCCCATTGTGGAGCGCCTTCGACTGCCTGGTCAGCGGGAGCTGCTCAATCTGACGCTGATTCCCTTCTATGCCCATGAAGCAATCACTGAGCCACCGATCACAGCAACCACAGACACAACCACAACAGCCACAGCCACAGCCAGCACTATGATTGCCTCTAGAGAAACATATCTAACAGATCCGACTCCAGCAACTGCTCCAGCTACAGCTCCAGCTACTGCTCCAGCTACTGCTCCAGCAACTGGAACTGCTGCGGAGCCACTCGCACCTACGACGCCCATGCCGACGCCCTACGAAACGCAGCTGCCGCGCAGCAAGCGCAAGCGGAAGGCCAAGAAGGCGAAGCAATACAATGCCTATCACTCGCCCCAGGAAGTGGTGCAGTGGCAGCCGACGTTGCGCAGTTCGCCGGCGCTTGAGCCGCCCGACAATCATCGTAATTACGTGGTGCCAACCACCGACAGCACAGACGCCGCAATACAGGAGCAACAGGAACTGGAACAATTGGAGCAGCTGAAGGCTGAGATTGACGATTCTGTCAGCCAGGACCTGGAGCAGGCAGTGCCGTCAGAGACACTCACCAGCACCGTCAGCGGCTCAGATAGTTCACCTTCTTCATTCCAGATCGTCTATGTGGATGAGAGCATGGAGCCGCCGTACGACTCGCTGGCCAGCACCACTGAAGCACCGCCGTTGCAGCGCCAGAGCTCGCGCTATGCCCTGAAGCGCGAGTACTTTGCCTTCCCAGTCTATACGCTGGGCAAGCTGCTGCGCAGCCCCAAGCGACAGCGATCATCGGGCATTGGGCTTGACTGCTCCGGCAGCTGCCTGGAGCACGAGGACAGCACCTGGTTCATTTTGAACTCGCGGTGAGTTTGCTGAGCGAACTACTTCAAGCTGTTCATATGCTAAGCTCTCTCACTTTTGCAGCTACAAGGGGCGCCATCGCCACGACCAGAGCAACGATCAGGTCAAGTATTACACATCCAAGTACGTGCAGAATCCTCCACGCTAGCAGACGACGGCTGCAGCTATCAGCGTTGTCTGTTGTGATCTTCATTATTATTGTACAATACAAACAAAAACAATTTTTTTTTCTCCTAATCTGTAATATTTATTCATAATATTTATTTTAATCTTAAGTTGTTTTTTTTTTCTATAGAAGTAAATGATCGTTACTTGATCTGTCGATCTTTTATTCTCTTTACTTACCGATCTACACTTTGTTAGATTCCAATTGATCCAATCCATTGATCAATTGATCAATTCATATAGTCCTTGTATTGCCAAAACTTGCCAAACTGATCTCACTCTTTCTTCTTCTCTCTTCTTTTCCCTCTGTCACTGTGATCCTGTAATACTTGGCTACTCATCAAAGATCATAGAATGCTCAACTCACTTACTGATCTTTCGAAGTTGCATCAAACTCTTATCTACCGATCATGTCATGATCAGCTGACAGACAGACTTTAATACGATATTTACTTGGATCTTGATCGTCACTTGATCTATTGATCTTCTATTATCTTTGATAACTGATCTTTGAGCGTTGCTTGACATTGATCCATTTCTTGATGTAATTCTTGCCATGGCTACTTGAGCTTTTAACTACTTTACAAACTGATCTCTCTCTCTCCTTCTGTCTCTGTGATCTTGCAGTACTTCGATACTCATCATAAAAGGCTCAAGACAATTATTATATTGTTTTTCCAAATTGTCTCACAAGCTCTTCTCAGCCAAGATCATGTCATGATCACCTGACAGACAGTTCTGGATATAGGTATGTCCAAAGCATTTCGCGTCTTAACGGCTCATGAGCTGAGCTTAGCGGTGTCATTAAAATTGTGCTCCATTAACACCTCAATAACCTCCTGGACTCATCATCTTCTTCTTCATCGCCTATTCTTTTGGGTAACTCATATAAGACTCTGAAAGGGTTTACCATCCATAAAAAATGGCAATAAATTCCTACGGACACAATGACGAGGCATTTGGAGGCAAAGTTTCGGCTAGAAAGTTGTCATAAAATGCAGATTTAATGATCGAACCACTCAATCCCAATGCCTTGGAGCCAATTGTTCTGCTCGACATTGCATAAGAAACCCATGGGAGACGAGAAATGGGAGCTGGAAGAGCTGAAAGATCTGGACGAGCTGCGTGCAAAAACAATCACGAGTCTTCCAACTGATGCAGATGGAAATGTGGTGTGACCCAAATTCCAGCATCAAAAGAAAATCAAATTTCGATGTGTGAAAAGCTGAAAAATAAAGAAATAAAAACGAAACAACAACAACAAACTGAACAGAAAATCGAAATACAAATAAAACCGACAAAATAGTCATCTACAAATATTTATGGCTAATTCAATGGCTTGTGGCCGTCTCTGACAGCAGCAACAGCAACAGCCCCGCCCCTCCGCCCTTGGGCCAACGTCATTCATTCAATCATTTTGTCAATGATGAGGCTTTCTATTCTTACGGCACGGCACGCTCATTATTATTATTGATTTCCCAACTTATTTTTCGCTCTCTTATACGACTTTTCAGTTCTTACCAAGCCTGCAATTAATTTTCTCGCGCTATTCAGTGCCGCAGCCGCTGCTATGTATGTAGCTTGCCACAAAAACAAAAGGCAAACGGCAACTAGACGCATGCCGTGTGCGCCCGTCCGTTTCATGTCTGACGCACACAGCTCGAGGGCAGCTGGAAATGTGGGGAAATGTGGAAATGTGGAAATGGAAATGGATGCGGCAGCCAGTAACCCAAGCCCAAGCCCAAGCCCAAGCCGAAGCCCAAGCCTCGTCTCTCGCGCACAAGCGATGCGCGGCCTGCGTTGGCTCCCAGCTTGTGGCATCCACGATATAAAAGCTCAGCCTCCAACTGTCTTTGGGTTTAGAGCAAATGCAGCTGCGCACGCGTACGAACCCTCTCGCGCTTCACTTCCAATTCTATTCGCTTTGTTTTTTTTATGGTGTTTTGTGATATCGTCAGCCTGTGCAGGATTATCAGACAGGAAACAAACATCGATAAATATCAATAAATTTATTAATTACAAATTTAACAAAAATGTGGCAATTTTTTGTGGTATGTGAAAAAAATTGAAACGAAATCCTTATATAAAAAAAAAATAATACAAATAATTTATAGTAAAAACAATAAAAATAATAATACATTATAATAGTAAAGATAACTACAAAAAAAAAATAACTATAAAAAATAACAACTATAAAAATAAAATTATTAAACAAATAATAAAAAATAATAAAAAAATATAACTAAAAAAATTATATGTGAAAAAAAACATTAAAGATTAAAGTATAATATAATATATAAAACAACTCTAAAATAATAATTATAATATTAAAATAAATTTAAAAAAAAATTTTTTTAAATTATTATTTTATAAAATATAAAAAATTAATTTATGAAAAAGCATTTAAAATAAAAATTCTAATATTTAAAAACTAAAAAAAAAAAAAAAAAAAAACAATGCAACAACTATATAAAAATATACAAAAAAATGTATTTATGCGATAAACATTCAAAAAAAATAAAAATAGTTATTATAACCAGAGCTGTTAAAAATTCCATTTGAATGGAAATTCAAAATGGGTTTTCAGAACAAAAACCCATTTTGAATTTCCATTCAAATGGAATTCTTAACAGCTCTGATTATAACTCAATAAAAATTGAAAATAAATATAAAAAAAAATGAAAAAAATAAAATAAATAACAATACAAAATATACATATATATAAAGAAATATATTAAATGTTTGTATGCAATAAATACTTGTAAAAAAAATTAAAATCTAAAAAAATATATATATATATCTATTGTATAAAATATAAAATATAAAAATATTTTAAAAAAATAAAAGAAAGAAAAACATTCTAATTGATGATTTGAATACCAAATATTGTATTATAATATTGTTTAAATTCTTATACAAAATAATTATTAACATTTATATGACAATATAAAAAAATAAAGAATATAAACAAGAATAAATTTTAAAATATATTTGTATATAAAATAAATATATAAATAAAATAAATCTTGTGAAATGTGAACATTTCTTTAAAATATTTTTTCATCAAATTTATTTCTATAAAAAAAAATAGTTAAATTTTTTTTAAAATAATATATTTATATATGTTATTTGCAGAGCTGTTAAAAATTCCATTTGAATGGAAATTCAAAATGGGTTTTCAGAACAAAAACCCCTTTTGAATTTCCATTCAAATGGAATTCGTTAATAAATAAAAAATAAATTGAAGAAAAAATAATGAATGTTAAGAAATATTTGTATTGCTACAGAAATCAAGCTAAGTTTTTAAGGTTTATTTTTAGAATAATAAATAGCAGATGAAGCTTTAGTTATATAGATATACATAGCTATTAGGTATATTATTATATGTATAAGGTTGTCAAAAAAGTCTTGCGGTATTTTTATTGAATTTTCAATTGTTCATAAAATTGGTTATAATAATGCGATTTAAGTCAAATATGCGCCGTTTTGTTCGATGACGAGTTCCCAACGAGATGCCAACTTCAAATTGCCCCTCTTATAGAAACTCGCTTCCCTTAATTAATCAAAACACGTGTTAGCACGTGAAAAGAGCTTTCCAAAAAGCTCTAGCGTGAACCGATGCGACGAATACAACTAGAACTACGCGCTTGCAAAGACAAGCTTGCGGAAATACCGCAAGACTTTTTTGACAACCTTATATATTATATATAGCCAAAGATCTTCACAGTCAAAGTATTCTTAGGGCTAGCTTCAGAGCACGTACACTTAAATAATAAATAAATATTAATTAGGATATTTATAATACATATATTTATAATACCAAATAATCCATAGATGACATAATAGCTATAATTAACCATGTGCTTTGCAGCTCACCGTGGGCCTCTGTGCGCTGCCATTGCCCACGAGCGGCTTCTGGTGGCCCAAGACGACAACGTAAGTCAGCCGGACACGCTGGGAAGTGTGCAGCTAGTAGTTGATAATGAATGGCTTGCTTCTTTTTACAGCGAAACGCCGCGTAGCCAGGTGCTGCAGCAGATACCACTCACCTACTTTCGCACCTACACCTATCAGCCGCTGACAGGCGGTGCGTTCGGTGTGCCGCTGTTTGGCTTTGGGGCGGCACAGACGCCACTGCTGTCGGGACGGCACTATGACCCCTATGCCCAGGTGACCAGCTACGCTGCTGCCCGACGCCATGATGTTGCTGCTGGTGCTGGAGCTGGCTTCAAGACGGACGTAACACCACCCGCTCTGGCTAGTGCCAGCAGCGCGGTGCCCAGCACAACGCCTGCGCCCACCACAACGACGACGACAACAACGACGCCGGCACCGACAACAACTACGACAACAACCACAACGACGACCAGCAGCACTACGAGCGCACCACCGCCCAGCAGCAGCGCCGAGCCATCGCCCTCATCGCTGCGCTACGCTGCGTACAATGCGGAGTATCCGACCTACAGCCGTCGCGTGAACAATTTGTATAATGCGCGTCCGCAATATCCGTATCCGGATTACTTTAACTACCAGCCGCAGAACGCGCTGCCGGAGAAGGGCGGCAACCGCATCCAGTTCGTGCCCTGCATGTGTCCAGTCAGCATGCCCAGCATGTCCAGCATGTCCGGTCTGTCCGGTCTGTCGGGCCTGGGTCTGAACGGCGCCACCAGCTCCGATCGGGATCGGCCAGCGGGTGTGTCCATTAGCAGCGTGCCCGTTGCGGCACCACTTGGAGCCGCAGATGTTATGTCCGCGGAACGCAACATTGTCGCCTTGCAGGCACGCCACATTGACAACGACGAGGCTGACTTGGAGGACGACACATTGGAGGAGGACGAGGAGGCTGATGCGTCAGCCGAGGCGGATGAGGCTGACGTGGCCGTTGGCATTGCGCTCACCACAAAAGTGGCACTCGAACCGCAGCACACCACGCCCAGCAGCGTTGAGTCCAACAGTGTGGTCTAGCCATGCGCCGCCCACACCCATCATAGTATTAGCAACGCCTAGACTGATTTGTACAACTCTCTCGGGTGGCCAGTTCCAACGACAGTTTGGCATATTTCCCCACTGAACTAAATCCTTTGCCTACATTCCTTTTTTTTTGTCCACAATAAAATATCACTAAATAAATTACAGTGTTTGAATATTTACTTGAATTTATGAGAATCGCAGAGGGGGGCAAGAGTATATAGAAGAGTTTTATAATCTCTTCGAGCAAAAGACTGTTTGAATCTCAGGTAAACGTAATTCGTTAGGCTTGGGCTTTTACAGACTAACTAACTTGTAGCCCTAACAAGACACAGATGGAATATTAAGCAGGGTTCAGGGTATTTCCTAGTCAGTCACTGCCTACTGCAAGCACTTTAATTGTCCTTTTTCGCCTTTAATTTTTGTTTATTGTAAATTTTGTATAATAATTTAAAATGATGGCAACCAGCAACAGCAACAGCAAATCTGATGTCCATGCCAACGGAGTCGAGTTCGTTAACCTAGACGGCGACGACATGGAGGCCTTAAGTGATTCGGAAAATTACACATAAAATTCTTCATATTTAAGGTGTGAACACAGTTAATTGTGAAGCAACTTCCGACGACATCATTAGCCAATGGCAACCAAATGGTTGGTCGCAGAGCTGCACAAAGACTTGCCGAAAGGCGCTGAAGCGCATTTAAACGTTTAAAAATAAATGTATATTTATGAACATACATAAAGGCTAATATATATTCTATACCTAAATTTATAATATGGAAAACACATAATATGTATGTATATTGAATACAATAAACATGAATTTTGTTGTGACTTTATTAAAAAGAGTTTAGAGCAACATTTTTAAAGCTTATTCACAGGATTCAATCAGGACGACCTTAAACAGGCTTTATTTTAAAAGAAGTTGATGTCTCTTAGGGCTAAAAAGAGATTGTTAAAATCGTACTGCGTAGGGTATACACGAGTATACATTTCAAATTTCAGATCTCTAGCTTTTTTGGTTTGCGAGATCGCTGCGTTCACACGGACGGACGGACGGACGGACATGGCTATATCGACTCAGTTTGTCGAGCTGATCAAGAATATATATATACTTTATGGGGTCTGCCACGTCTCCTTCTGCCTGTTACATACATTTTCACAAAAACATTATACCCTGATTTCCCATTTTCAATGGGTTCAGGGTATAAAAAGAGACTTGCATTCATTCAATTTCGTAGACAATTCAATTTCAGCAGCTCAAAATTAGTTAGAAAAGTTGAAAACTTATTTGATAAGTTTTTGGGATTGTAAAGAAAAGTCGTGTGTTTTTTTTAGATTTTTATTTTTTTGTACACTTATGTTTTGCTTTTTATTGGATCAAATGATTCGTCAATTACATTTACACATAAATATGGGCTAATACTTAGCGCTTGCTGCGCGATTTCAACTAACTTCTTCAGCTTCTCGCTGCATACTTCTTGCTGCTTGCTTCTTGCTTCTTGCCACTTGCCACACGCTACTCGCTTTGCGCTTTCGCACTGTGCACTGACTGCGACTCCGAAATGCGATCCGTTTCCACTCGGTCCAATGCCTTAATGCGTACACATATATATGCATATGTAGTACATATAGTACTCGTAGTTAATTGAATATTTGTTCATTTCATATTTTGTTTTTGTTTTTGTTTTTGTTTTGTTTTGTTTTGCTGACCAATTAACAATTAGAATTACATACATATCTAGATGAAATTGTGCATCGAGTCTTAGGAGTATAAGTAAAGTTCTTAAAAAAAACACATAATTTATAAACATATTCGTAAGAAATTAAATCCACAAACGGATCTAAAGTATACACATTATAAAAGTCCAAAAAAAAATACAATAATAATAATTATAATTATAATAATATTACAATAATAATAATTATAATAATAGAATTGTTTTTGTTTTACATATAATAAATGTATATACATGCATGTATATATATATATGTTTAAGTAGTAAGTAGAATACAATCAAGAGAAAAATATATAATCAGTCATTTAAGTTATAGATATACATACACATAGAGCATGTACACATATATATATATATATGTTTTATATGTAAATTGTTGTTGCTTACGACATATACAAATTGAATTTTGCTTTCTGAGTTTAACAATTAAAATGTTACATTCTAGATTTCATTACCTATGCTTAGTTTTGCGCGCGCACATACTGGATATATACTGCCAGATTGACCATCCCCATACCACTCGCCGCACGATATACATACGCATACGAGTGTAAACGCCATATGCCAAATAGATATCAAGATACATTCATATAACATGATACACCTATATATTTGTGTATATATTCATATAAGCATATTGATCTCTCGTGCCTAGCTCTAGACATTTATGTCCTTTTGTGAATTGAGAAAATGTGTATTTTTGGGGAGTGTGTGTTATGATAAGTGTGCTTCTTCTTCATCTTCTTCATCTTCTTCTACTTCTCCCTCTTCTTCTTCTTCTTTTACTTCTCCCTCTTCTTCTTCTTTTACTACTTCGTGTGTCATGTTTTGTTTCTGGGTTTCTGGTTTGTTCTCTTTTCTTGTTTTCTTTTTTTTTGTTTTGTTTTTGTTGCATTTGCAACTTACGTGCTACAAACTGCATTAATATGGCCTATAAGTATTTTATATTTGTTGTCTCAGAACACACACACGTACACCTATTGATATTTCAAGTACATCGAAAGCGTCTACACACCAAAAAAAAAAAAAAAAAATCATCGACATTTTATATTCTTGGATATGCTATAATTTCTTTTTTGTTTTTGTTTTTTGTTCAATTTCTTTGCGATTATTTTATATGTTTTCGTTTTCGTTTTCGTTTTCATTTTTGTTTTCATTTTTGTTTTCATTTTTGTTTTCTTTTTCTTGCATTTTTCTTTTCTCTTCTAACTGATTGCATCAGTCGCAGTTACCTTTGCCGAACACCCTCACTTTCTGCTCACTTCCAGGCAAAGGCAACAACCAAAAAAAAAAAATGAGCAAATAAATATTTTTTGTTTGTTTTTTTGTTTCTCTCTTGCTTCGATTCGCGAGCTTTGTCGATTTCTTGTTTTGTTTTTCGTAGTTCGTAAATTAGTTAAATATTAAAAATTAATGAGATTACGCAAGGCTTAAAGAGGGGCTCTTATCATTCACAATCATTCGAATGCATGCATTGAACACATCGAAAATGTCGCCAGAGAAAACGAAACCGAGCAAAAAACGTACGTATCACAAATATTTTGTTTTTGTTTTCGTTCTGCAGGCGTGGCTGACAACGGACGCACAGCAAACAAATAAGTTAACTAACAAATTAAAAACAAAAAAATTATATCAAATAAAAATAAAAAAAAAAAACGTTAATATTAAAATTAATTGGGTCTGGGTCAGTGGAACATTGTTGTAAAACTAAATGCTTGTAAAAATCTCAGATCTCTCGTACTAGAAACTATAAATTATACGTATATAGTATATAGATAAAAGTATAACTACAACGAATTGTCCATGTAGCACAAGCAACAGCTAAACACACGTCACACACGTCACACACACGCACACAGACACAGACAGAGACAGAGACCCAAGCAGAGAATTGATTGGGCTCCTTGCAGATGGTTGCAATCGGTACTACGATTTCCGATGTCCGTTGTCCGTTGTCCGTTGTCCGTGCGCCTCTTTGGGGGCATGCTTAAACAAAAGTCTCCCTGATGACGGTGTTGCTGCTGCTGTTGCTTAGATCTTAGAACTCAGTTGATTGTCAGACAAATGAGGAGAAGCCGGGCAGTGGTGCCCGCGATCGGGCCATGTTGTTGACAATGATCTGGCCGCCATTGAGGCTCATCACTGCGCTGCCCTCGGGCTCGGAGTCAGTGTAGCTGGAATAGTTGCGCACCGGCTTGGTCTTCTTCCACGACTGTCGCAGTGAGTCATTTACATTGGCATAATGATTGACGAACGAATGCGGATCGCTGCGCACGCTCTCATTCTCGCTCTCCGAGTGCTGCAATACAACGAAGGTCGGATTAGTGCCGGATGCCAGATATATGAAACTCTATTTCCACTCACCTGCGAGGCTTCAGAGCTGCTCACTTCGGATGGCTTCTCGGTTACGCTGCTGTCATCGGGATTCTCATCGTAGCACTTCAGACTCTCCTCGTCACTGTGATAGGCCACCGAAGCGGGTGAGGGTCTTGGTGGACTCTTGCCCAATTGAGCACTTGTAGGCGGCCGATTGGTGGACTTGCGGCCGAGGGTGCCCAACGTGCCGCTGCGTAGTGTGCCCACGCTATTCAGTGTGCCAGTGCCGACGCCGTGACGCGAACGATATAGTTCCAATGCCAGTTCCTGGCGCTCATCAATCGACATGGCCATGGACTCCTCCAGTGTCTTCTGTGCCTCCTCTGCGCCGCATCAAAGACATCAGTTTATTAGAATGCTAGATAATCTCTTTTTGTTCACTTCACTTACGCTTGTACTTGTAGCTCTTGCTCTTCACGCAGAGCACGGCAATGACCATCACAATGATGACTATCGAGGTGGCCGCCAGCGAGACCATGAACCATGTCTGCCTATAGAAGGGCTTGTGCTGCAAATACCCATACTCCAGATGCAGTTTCGATGGTGTCAGTATCGAGTCCTTGGAGTAGGCCGGAAACGAGATCCCATACCGATTATACGCAATCACACGGAATGTATATGCAGTCGATGGCATCAATATATGATAGCTGACGGTAAAGTCCTGCATGGTGCCCTTCTTCGTCTGCTCAATCTTCGTCCAGCGCGAATCATCTGAGAGTTGAGAAACTAATATTTAGACAAGTTCGTCAATTGGCTGTTCTAACTAGGTTCTTAATGTTTGTAATATTGTAGTTTAGTAGTAATTCAAGCAGAAGAGGATTAGACTTTTAATACTTACATATAAACGATGGCTCTCCTTTTTCTACGCAAGCATTAGATAATTTTGTTTCGAAACAGTTCACCAAAGATTATTGCAAAATAGAAGTCAAAAGAGTTAAAGTGAAGAGCGAGAGGGAACCAGAACCATATAAATATTAGGCATATTGGGTGGACATTCCGACTTACCACGTTTCTTGGCCTCGATGAGGTAACCAAGTATGGGTCCACGACCGGACGGTCCATTAATCCAGTGCATTTCGACGCTAGACAGCGTCTTGCTGAGTATGAGATCGCGTGGTGCTACGGGTGAGCCGTCCTGTGGACCTGTGGTCACATTCTCACTAACCGCCGGACCGTAATCAATCGTCTGGGCGCGCACAGTGAATGTGTAGGTGACCTCCTCCTCCAGATTCTGAACTCGCAGCGTAGTGTTTGATACCTTTTGCTTCACCTGCTTGCTAAACTCTGTGAACGAGATGGTTGAGATGAGGTGAGTGACTTGACCAATTATTTTTTTTTGATTTGTTGCTTACTCTCATTCTCCTCGGTGGTCTCGTAGGTGACCAGATAGCCCAGTATTTCGCCATTGAGAAACTTGGGCGCATCCCAGGTAACCTCCAAGCTCTGCATGGTGATGTCTGAGAAGCGCAAGTTGAGCGGTGCACTGGGCACACCCTGCAGCGTCTTGACCGTAACGGGAGCGGAACGTGGCCCATCGCCGGCGGGATTGAAGGCCAGCAGCTGGATGCGATATTCGGTGTATTTGTCAAGGAAAACGAGACTGTGCGATGTGGCCGTGGCAGAGACAACTTCGATCTCCTCCTCCCACTTGCGGCCGGGTTCGAGTGCCTGCGGTGAATATGTGACCAGATAGAAGATCTTGTAGCCCAGGATGTCGCCATTCTGCATGCTCTGCTTTGGTGGCTTCCAGCGCAGTCGCACCTCAGTGCTGGATATTGAAGCTGCATCCACGGCACGTGGCTCTCCAGTGGGCACCGCCTCGCCGACATAGACGGCAGCTGGTGGGGTCGCCGGACCCGGTCCCTGCGAGTTGAACGGCAACACGACAATTTCATAATTACGATCCTGGGTCAAGTCAGAGAGCACCACACTGTTCACATTGATGCCCATGACATCCGTTTTGGGAGTCGACTGCAGGGCTGTGGGGAAGTCGGAGAGCTGTTGATACAATATGCGATAGCCGCCAGTGGCTGCATCTCCGTTCCACATGCCCGTCTCCAGCGCGCCCCAGTGTACGCGCACCGAGGTCGTCGTAATGGGCACCACCTTCAGGCCACCGACACCAATGGCGGGGGCGGCGGGCAGGGTGCGCACCACAATGCTCTCGCGACTGAAGGTCGAGGGGCCTAGATCGTTGGTTGCCTGAATCCGGAACTGGTAAGTGGTGTGCGCCCTCAATCCCAGAGCTGTGTACGAGCTGAGCAAAGGATCTACGCGCTCCGGCAGCGGCTGCCATGGACCCTCATTCTCGCGCATCTGCACCGTGTAATAGCGCAGCGGTGCGAAGCCATCTCGGCCAGGTGTCCAGCTGAAGGTGATCTGATGAGCCTGAATTTGGCTGCGCGAAACCTGCGGCACTGACGGCGCCTGCGGACGATCCCTATTGTTGGTGGTGTACACCAGCACGGAGGCTGTCTTGCCCCAGCCAAGGCGCGTCTGGGCGGTCACACTGAAGCTGTAATAGCGCTCGGGCAGCAGCTGGGTGGCACGGAAGGTGCGATCCGAGGGCGGGAACTCGCGACTATAGTTCAGATTGGCGCTGCCATTCAGAGTGTAGGTGACCTGGTAGGCGAGTATCTCGCCATTCGGATCATCGGGCACATCCCAAATGATGCGAGCCATCGAGAAGGTAACATCCGGAAAGCTGACATTCGACGGTGCTCCGGGCGTATCCTCAAAGGTCTGCACACGTATCGGAGGCGTGCTCAACGCACCGTCACCCAACCTAGTGTAGGCCAGCACTTGCACATGATAGACCACATACTTCTTCAGCTCCGTCAGGGTTGTGGTGAACGAACTGTTGTTCGGAATGGTCTTGTGCAGCACCGGAACGCTGATGACACGATCTGTGGCTGCGTAGAACACTTTGTAGCCTTCAATTTGTCCATTGCGATGCTGGCGCGGCACCTCACCCCAGCGCACCACCACAGTGGTTGAGGATGTGGCATTCGCTTCGACTTCTAACGGACCGTAGCTGGGCGTCGCCTCACGAGTGCGCTCCTCATCTGCATTGCTGGCACGCGAGCATCCGACATCGTTGCAGGCATTGATTAGCACCTCGTAGAGAGTCCATTCCTCCAGAGAGTCGAGCACATGCGAATTGGCCGTGTGATCTTCGATGAGCGTGCTGCGCGGTGGGTTCCTAATGGTGCCAGCCTTACGCTCCACTTGACGGTAGGTGATGTTGTAGCCACGCGGATTGCCAAACCACTCGGTCTGCTGCAGCGGTATCCACCGCACGCGCAGTTGCTGTGCACTCATGGCCCGTACGGTGACGTTGAAGGGTGCGTGCATGGGCCGTGCCTGTATGGTCTGGAAGTCCTTGGTGGGATCGGAGGGACGCGAGCTGCCCACCACATTGGTGGCGCTCAAGCGCAAACGGTACTGGGTGAAGGGCATCAGGCCGGTGACCGTGAGGGTTTCCGCATCGGGATCACTGATCTCGCATATGGTGAACCAGGTCATGTTGCGTGCCGTCTGGGCTTCCACTTTCCATTTGGTGATGCTCGAGTTGCCATCGAAGCCGGGTGTAAACTGCAACACCACAGAGAACGCCTCAATGTTGGACAGAGCCAGGCTGGTCGGTGCATGTGGCAGCACTGGCTCCACGCCCGACTGTATGGTCGCCGTCTTGGGTGTGCCGCTGCCAATGCGTGTCCAGGCACAGATCTCGAACCAGTAGTGCGTCGTTGCCTGCAACTGATTGACTGTGAGCTGTGTATCCTCGGCCGTTAGATTAATCGACTTCATGGTCTCGGGACGATCGCGCACCTGATAGCGCACAGTGTAGCCCGTGAGCAGGCCATTGGCATGGCGGGGCGGTGCCCAAAGCACAGTTACAGCACGATCGGAGACATCATCGAAGTGCAGGGCAGTTATCTCATCGGGCACATCCTCTTTGGTCATGACAGACACCTTCTGGCTGACGACGCCATCGCCGGGATCGGTGAAGCACAGCACGGTGATATTATATTTGGCGTACTTGTCCAAGCCATTGAGCGTGGCCGTCTGCTCGGCTAGCGGATCGATCAAGCTGGGCGGCACAGTTATCATGCGCTTCTCGAAGTCCTGGGGCTCGCCTTCGATCAGATGCTGCTGCCATGCCTGGATCTTGTAGCCCTGATTGATGCCGTTGATCTGCTGCGGATTCGGTGGGGTCCAGCTAATCTGTGCAGCTGTCGAGTTCAGAGCGACGACACGCAGATTTGTGGGCGGCGCCTCGGGCACGCCCTCCTTGGTCTTGATCTTGGAGCCCTCGGTGTAAACGCCCACGCCCATATTGTTGTACGCAGCGATCTGAACTATATAATCCTTCCAGGTAATCAGCTCCTGTATGAGAAAATTGCGTTGCGCCTCGTTCGTAATGTTCTGATAGGACCAGGGCACATTGTTGTACCCATAGAGACGATAGCGTAGTATATAGCCCAGTATCTGGCCATTGCGATGCTCCTCGAGCGGCGGCTGCCATTGCGTAATGATTTCCGACATCGATCTGGCAGAGCCGACAAAGCCAACGGGCGGGCCCGAAGGAGCTGCGAACATGTAGAGAAAATTGACAATGTTATGCAATGAACAGAGATAAATTGATCGATCGATCAGTAGGTGTTGTGCAGTTTGAGACGTTTTTACTTGTGTAAGTGTTAGAGAGAGAGAGAGAGTTCACTATATACCTCGGTACAGTGGAAACTCTACGCGCATTTATTCATCAAAAGCGGGCGATCACGACGATGCAGTTTGACGACAACGATAGCAGTTAGAAGTACAATACATACATTGGGTTATATAGCATTAGTTCTAGCCACACTAAATACTAATACAAAATATATATATATTTTTTTAAAAAGCAACAGCTACGCATTTACGTAGCCTTGGCGAGTGCACTGGGCAACCCTACAACAGGTGCTCTCGAGACTCTTTAATAAACGAAACACAATTGCGTAAAGTTAATCAAATCAAATCAAATCAGGAAAATGTACAGAGTCTAAAGTTATTTGAAGAGATATTTCTTCGGAATACTTTGAAGTACAAAAACGAAAGCCTCTATTTGAATAAAAATAAAATAAATACTAAAACGAAATTTAAGTTTTCTTCTCTGTGAAAAGATTCACACAAGAGATATAAGAGTTTGGTTAAATGCCCCAAACTCCAGGGATCTGGGATCTATTACAACATAAGCATAAAAACTCAAAGCAACAAACAATAAAACACAAACTTCAATACGAATAAAGCGACAATTGGGTCGGTGAATGTGTTTTTAGTTACGCGCACTTACCTTCTTGGGGCAGCTCGACGACGTTACTTGGCTCAGACGGTGAGCCCTCGCCGACACGATTGACGGCGCTCACGCGAAACTGATAGACGGTGGCGGCTTTCAGATTCTCCAGCAAAATCCAGCGTTGATCGGCTGAAACGTTGGTCAATTCGGTGATCCAATTGAGCAACGGATCGGGCACTGGACCTACGAATTTTTCTGTGATGTTAATGTGTTGAAAAACGTCATTGTGAAAGGATAGTGAAAGAGAGTGAGAAGGAGAGAGAGAGAGAGAGAGGGAGAGGGAGAGATAGTGCCGAACGTGCGATTGTGAGTGTGAGTTGTGGAAGAGAGCAATGGCGTTAGTTGAGTGATGAGTGTTGAACAATACGTGAGTGATGAGTGTTGAGTAATAAGTGATGAGTGTGTGTTGATTAACGTATATTTAATTAGGTGTTCAAGTGCCATTGCATGTGTGCGTGTGTGTGTGTGTTGTAATGTGCGAATTAATGTGCGAAATAAGTAAATAAAAATAAAAATTAAAAATTAGCAAAATTACCAAAAATATCAAATATATATAAATAAAATAATTATATATAATATAGATGAATTACATATAAATATTCATAATATATACATATACATAGTCATATGATAAATGTTAAATAAATGTTGTTACGTCACACGGAGCATGTTTTGTCAGAGAAAAGTACACCAAAATTTCAAGTAGAAGAAAAAAGAGAGCACAAAAAATATATAATATTAATTTAATAATTAACTATAATTTGTAGAAACTCTGTCTATATATATGAGCTAAGCTGCTAATTAGATAAGAAGTTCATAATATTTGTTTGCTGGCAATTTTATTGAGCTGGGCACATCCAGCGAGCGCTCAGGCTGCTACAAAGTGAGGACAGCATCCATGAGCTGGCCTCAACAGACTAGATGCTTGACCAAAGGAGCCTGGCTATGCGACTAGCTGCCTCAGCTCAAATATCTAGAGCTCGGACCACGAACAACTGAACTGAGTTTTACTTTAAATCCATCAAATATACACCTTTAACTTTTCTTTTGTTAGTTATAACCTCAAACATATTCATCCCCTGCTTGTTAGCCTTAAAAAATATATTTGTATATTAATTAATTAAATTAATTTAGCTTTAGTTGCCCCACAGCTATAAGCAGACTAATCTGCATACATTTAATCAAATCAAAAATCTTTTTTGATGGCAATTCGATTGAACTGAAAGTCGAAAAAAGTGTTGCATACTTTGCGTATCAATTATTGTAAATCTGTTAGCTCAAATGAGCTTAAATTTGCAGACTTAACTTCAACAAATGGAAATTTTATAATCATATATAAAAAACATAAGCAAAATAAGTTTGGCTACAATAAAGGCTGACACATATTGACTGGCAATCGTAAACTGAATCGCAAAGTTAATTGAATTTGATGTTTTATTTTTGCTGTTCTGTGTCTCATTGTTGTTGTTGTCGTTGTTTTGCTGATGTGATTTACATGTTCTCTAATTACACACACGACCCCAGGGCCCAAAGTCAGCTGCTCAAACTGAGTCTGTGTGTGTGTGTGTGTGTGTGTGTGTGTGTGTGTGTGTTTGTGTGTCTGATAAATCAAATTCCAATACCACAAAGATCCATAACCTTAGCAACAACTACGTTAGGCTAACCCAGACAGAAAGAAGTGTAGGTGGGCCCGCTTGGATTGGTTTGGACTTACCCAGTTCGGAGACCTCGCGTCGCTGTATAATAAATTTGGCTATTGGACTGTTGCCATCGAAGCCCGGCGTCCAGGATACATTGATGCTGCGCTGCTGCGGCTCGGCCAGACGCTCCACCTTCACGTTGCTGGGCGGGAACGGCAGCTCGATGACGCTGAGGCGCGCCGAGCGCGTCTCATTGCCGCCGGGCGATGTCACCACACACGCATAGCTGCCCACATCGCTGGCCCGCACCGCCTGTATCTCCAGCTGGCCATCCGCCTGGACGCCAATACGCTGCGAATTGCTGATGGGCGCCGATTGGCCCTCGCGATACCAGTCGATGTTGTATGGCACGCTCGGATCGCTCGACACCTTGCACTGCAGCGTTGCGGTTAGGCCAAGCAGCACGGTTGTGTCCACCGGCGGTTGAATGATTTGTGTTCGCACTAAAGTGCAACAAAAAGAAAGACAAAAAGAGAGAGAGAGAGAGAGAGAGAGAATGAGTGAGTGATAGAGATAGAGTCAGTAAAGTGTCATTTAACTGCGTAACAGATAAACATTCAACGTTGCCTACAGCTGAGCCACATAGAACACATTGCTGCCGCAAAGGAATTAAAGCTTTAAGACTTACATACGTATATAATATATATATATGTGTGTATATACATATAGACATTCATGCATATATAGTATATATATATATATATACGTTTTTCGCCTGCCTTTTCAGTCACTTGGCCGCATCATGCATCAAAAGTTCAACGCGCTCGACCAGACTTTGAGCAGAGTCCGTTCGAGCCCTCTTTTTTTCTGGCTGCGTTTCTTTCTGGCCATGACGACCTTTTTGTTGTTGTAGTTGTTAGTGAATGCCGCTGCCTCGTTTGCATACACTACACATACACATACACTGCACACACACACACATACACATATATAAATACATACTTTTTTTTTTGATTAACGTCCTCATACGCCATGCGTTTCATGCAAAACAAAATTCCAAAACTAACAAGAATGTTGCGCCGATTGGCTGTAAACGACTGTCGCAATGCTCTATTAGAGCAGAGAGAGAGAGAGAGAGAGACATAATCTGTATATATATATCTATCTATATACAAGCATATGCGTAGGCATAATGAAGTTTTAAAATTTGATATATATACAGCTGTGTTCATAAAAATAGTAGTGCCTATTTTGAAAACAATTTCAATCTTAATATTTGTTTCAAATTGTTTTTAAGAATGTTTGTTTATCACAACATTTTGCTGTTTAACATTTCAGTCGCACTACTATTTTTATGAACACAGCTTTGATCAGAAAAATAGTAGTGCGACTGAAATGTTGGACAACAATTTTGTGATAAATATAATATTTTGCAAAACAATTTGAAACAAGTATTAAAATTTAATATTTATTTATTATTAATATTATATATATTTAATATTTATTTATTATTAATATTATATATATATTGAAATTATTTCATTTCAATCGCACTACTATTTTTGTGAACACAACTGCATATACTTTGTCAAACATTCAATCTTCATTATGCTTACGCACAACACACGCATATACTCTCTTTGGGCTTTTTGTGTAGTGCAACGCCGCTGCACCGCTTTGCCAATTAGCAGACATTGATGTGGCCTTTTAGAGAGTCGTTCAAGCTGCAGCTAAAAGCCAGGCTTGCGGGCTGCTTTATTGCATTCAAAATACAACAATGAGCTAAAAAACTCAATTATTATTGTTGTCATAGCTGCTTGATATTGTCATTGCCATTGTTATTGACATTGTTGTTGTTGTTGTTGCTATGGCTGTTGCTGCGGCTGCGGCTTTGATGGCAATATAATGCATTATGTTAGTGCCAATAGAGTTTTAGCTGATTTGACCCTCGACCCGCGACCCGCGAGCTGCGACCCACACAGCTGCTTGTGGCACATTCTTGTTGGTTTTATGGCACTTTGCCGCACGCTGCATCGCTGACAATTCGCAATTGAGACAGCTCCTGGGCACTAATATTATTAACTCTTTCCATTGTTGTGGTCGCTCTGTGCGTGTGCGCGCGTGTGTGCGTGTGTGTGTGTGTGTGTGTGTGTGTGTGTGTGTGTGTTAAAAGCATAAAGCAAACTTGCGTAAACAAGCTTAAATGCATTTCTACATGCATTTAGCAGAGTAATCTGAACTACAAGTTTATCAAGTTTTGTATAAAACGATTGAATTGGAACTGAATGATATATGACTATATATATATAGCTTACAGATATACCTATGCAAAGAATATATAGCAGCAATATATATCAAATATATGATATATAAAGAACTTTTTCTATGTTGTGCGCTGACAATATGCAATGTTTTTATGCTTAGCTTGTCCCTGCTCTGTGTGCTTTACTCTTTTGCTGATTGCTCCTCAATGCTTGAACATTTGTATTAGCATTTCAATATCTTTCATACGCTCAGGCATTGTTCAAATGTTTCCTAATTGGTTATCTATGTAAATCAATTTTCATTATTATCAACTACAATCTTTTATATATACATTTAGTTTACGCTTTTCCCATTTGCTTGTCCAAATTACCTAATTCCTATTAGAATTGCAATATATTTCAAATGTTTTCACAATTCAAGCTTTTCCTAATTGATTTTCTGTTAGATGCTGCCAATGATTGACAATATCTTTCATATACTCATACAACTCAAGTTTAAATTGTTTTTAATGGAATTAAATTAAATAAATGCAATATATTTCATATTCTCATACAGTTCATGCCTTTCCTCATTTCTCATGTTAGATAATTCTTCTAAATAGCAATAAGAATTGCAATATCTCTCATGCGCATACAATTCATGCTATTCCTAATTGGTTCTTAGTTAGAATCTCATATGCTTAGATAGTTCATGCCCTTTCTAGTTCCCTAGTTCCCTATATTAGACAACTATTATAAGCATTGAATATGCTCACAGTTAAATATTATTCTTTATAGAATTGTAAGCATATTCATATAGTTTACGCCTTTGCTCATGAATTCTTTGTTATTTAACTCTTATTGGAATTGCAATATATTTCATATTTCTACTGTTTACTTCTTTGTTTCCTTATGTTGAAAAACTCTGATTAGAATTGCAATATCTTACACATGTTTACAGTTCAATATCATTCCCTCTCTGACTCTCAATATTAGATCATTCTTAGCAGAATTTCAATACATTTCGTATGCGCATGCAGTTCACGCCTTTTCTCATTCATTTCTCTATGTTAGTTTTTACCTATAAAAATATATAATACTCGAAATGAGAGAGTTGAGAGATATCTCATAAGCTTATGCAGTTCTAGCTCTTTCCATTTGGTATACTCTGTTATTTAATTCCTGCTCATGCTCATACATGCTCTTCCGCACAGTTCCTCTAGGTAAGCTAACTTTCTAGTCTAACTAATCTTGTTAAATAATCTCATTCAGGCCACATCAGTTCTTTCCACACATTCTATGGCAATATCCGAGCTGCAATACCTTCGCTATCCCTGCATATTTCTAGCTCTTGTTATTTTATTCATGACTTAACAGCTTTGCCCACTCTTGCTCTTAATTGACTCAACTGATGTGGTTTATGGGTGCAACTGAGTATTTGGTAGCGCGTTCACTCATTAAGTTAGGTTGTTAGCTAAGTCAAAAGGGGGTTATCTATATATCTATATATAGGCATATCGAAATAAATATTAGTTAACATTGCCACAATTCACATCTGCCCAGCATTCGGCTGAGCAAGCACAAAAATATTGTTGTATACGCAATTAGTTTGGCAGTCGCTTCAATTAGTTTGGGATTAGTGGAGATGTGGGCGATGTGGGCTATGTGGAGTTGTGTTTAGCTCACTGCAGCGACCGCTATTCGATTACTTACCCAGTACGCCCAGGTATGCCTCGCCCTTAACGCTGCCAGCCTCGTTGGCGCGCACACAGATGTAGAGGCCCGCATCGGCAGTGCGTATATTTGAGATGAGTAAATCGCCAGATTCGAGTATTTGAACACGGCTCGATAGATCGACCAATTGAGTTTCTAATGTTGTTAAAAGTAACGAGGGGAATCCGATAAAGCAAGCGGGAAGAGTTACAGTTGCAGTTGCAGTTGCAGTTGCAGCAGTTGTTGTGGCACAGTTGCCCAGTTGCAGAGTTACAATTAGCAATTTAGTTTGTTGGGTTAGCATACGAACATAAAATATAAAAAAAAGATATACGAATAGACATCGAGATTAGCATTTGACTACAATTCAAACGTGCATTCACATATATCTATAATCAAATATATATATATATATAAAGATTCATATACTGTTCACTTACCATTGTAGATCCAGGTGATGTTTGGATTTGGTGCGCCGACGGCCCGACAGGATATGGTTGCATCTTTGCCATCCAGTGCGGTTACGTTCTGCGGCGGCTGCTCCATTATTGGGGCGGAGGCTGTGAATGGATGTTGATCAAGCAGTTGAGCATTTTGGTAAACTAAGACGCAAATCATGCGTTAAGGTGTGGATAATTTCGTGGTGCCGCAGCTCTGTGTGTGTGTGTGTGTGTGTGTGCGTAAATACGTGGCAAAACATGCATGCATGCTCAAGTGTGTGTGTGGATGGATGGGTGTGTGTCTGTGTGGCGATGAGTGTGCCAATATTTGTGTGTTGTGCGCTATATGCGTCCACAAGCAAGTAATACTTCAATATTGACATACTTAAAGTAGCCAAGGATAATAACAATATTAATGCAACCATCTGGCAACGCCATAATCTCATTGGCTCCTTAGGTAAATACACAAATTTCAATGCACAATAAATCACACATTCAAGTCTACTTCTATAACACAAATGAACTTTGTGTTTTCGTATTGTGGACTGGCACATTTAATAATTGTTTCAAATCCCATAAGTTACAATTTGCAGTTCGATTATTAGATTACAAGATTTTTCTAATTAGAATTTATAATGCCAATATACATACAGATGAACATATATAAATATATATCTTAATGTATTTACTTTAGATAGAATTTGTTCAATTGCCATTTAGCTATAACTCCTGGCGGACTATTGGAATGGAACATTCTGTTACTTGCAATTGTAATTAGTTACTTTTCCACATGGCATATGGGAATGGAGCACAATATTGATTAAATACTACAACATATTTACAATTTACTACATTATATTAGAGTATGTTTTTTGGTGGAATGGAACAGGAAAAGAATTTCCTTAATTCCACAAGAAAATATAATTAGCTAGTGGAATGCTGGAATGGAATATGTTATTTCCTTAATAACAAAGGATTAGTCATGCTTTGTAGTGGAATGCTGGAATGGAACACCATATTTCCTAAATTCTACAAGAAATCTAAGTTTTTTCATTTACAATTAAGCTAGACTATTGTAGTAGAATTCTGGAATGCAACAAAAGAAATCTACAATTTTCTGCAATTAAAATTAGCTAGTGGAATGTTGGAATGGAACACCATATTTCCTAAATTCCACAAGAAATCTAAGTTTTTTCATTTACAATTAAGCTAGACTATTGCAGTGGAATTATGAAATGAAACAAAAGAAATCTAAAAGTTTCTGCAATTAAAATTAGTTAGTGGAATGTTGGAATGAAACAGGCTATTTCATAAACTCCACAAGAAATCTATTTTTTTCATTTACAGTTATTGCAGTGGAATTATGGAATGAAACAAAAGAACTTTTTCAGTTTCTGCAATTGTAATTAGCTAGTGGAATGTTGGAATGGAACACCATACTTCCTAAATTCCACAAGAAATCTAATTTTTTCATTTGCAGTTAAGCTAGACTATTGCAGTGGAATTATGAAATGAATCAAAAGAAATCTACAAGTTTCTGCAAATAAAATTAGCTAGAGGAATGATGGAATGGAACACGCTTTTTTCTAAATTCCACAAGAAATCTAATTTTTTTTAGATTATAATTCGCTAGACTATTGCAGTGGCATAATGGAATGAAACAAATGAAAACCTATCAGTTTCTGCAATTAAAATTAGTGTAATTTCGTAATGGAATGTTGGAATGAAACATGATATTTACAGAACTTGACATGCAATCAGTAAAGCAAGCTAAAAATTAACAATGTTTACGAGTGGAACTTTTGAAATGAAACAGAACAAGCATTCCACATATATGATTTCAGTTCCAAATTGTTGCATTACAATTCAACTTTCACTTGACACAAGGTCAATTTATTTTATGCATAGCTGCTGAAACGACCACGTCCACGCCCATGCCCACAACAACATTAAAAACTCCGGCAACGCCAGAAGTTCTCAATTATTTATTGAGTCGCATACTTGGCAAATGTTTTCTCTCCAATTTATTTTTGTTTCATTTTCATTTTCATTTTAATTTTTCATTTCTTTTTTTTAATATTGCAAAAATGGCGATTGTCAGGCTGCAAGCAACTGTTGTTGTTGTTGTTGTTGTTGTTGTTGTTGTTGCCACTTACGCAACTCGAATCGCAGCAGAAGTAATAATGTAATTATTTCATATGATGCATTCATTTTAACTCCGCTTATGTAAATAAGTGCATAAAATTACAATAAAAACTGTATTTTTTGCGTGCTTTTTTTTCAATTTTACATTAAGATATTAAGTGCTCAACGTGTGCGTGTGCATGCGCGTGTGCGTGTGTGTGTGCGTGTATATGTAAGGAATATTGTATGGCTTGCGGCGCAACTGTAGACAACTGTTATACACTTTACAATGCAACCAAAAAACAATAAAGCGTGCTCTAGTCGGTAGTGCTCGACTAGCAGATACCCTGACCACTGAGAAGAGTTGTTATTTAAGTCATTCTGCATTTCTTTTCTACATAAAGACACATAGTAGATGCACACTTGTGCTTTATACTATGTTAAATGGATTGCTGAATAGCTTTTATGCTAGTTGAACTTCCTTAATCAAATTTTGGAGGCATAATTATGGGAGAGGTATTTAAAATTCGAAATATTCCAAGTATTCAACATAAAAATCTACAAAATCAATTTAAAGTCTTTAGCTTAAAAAACTAAATCAAATGATCTATATTTATTAAAAATAAAGAAAAGTCTGAGCTAGCAAACGAAACGATAAATTCTGATTGCATACAGTATACAGAAAGACGGACAGCTGGCTAGATCGTCTCAGCTCATCAGCCTGAGCCAGCATATATATATATATATCTATACTTTATTTAGTCCACCACGCCTACTTCAACCTATTACCCACAATTTCACACAGCTAATATACCCACAATTTTCAATTGCAATGATTGCAGGGCACAAAAAGAAATCGTTAAATAATAAAGACGAGGGCCATGCAGCGCTGCTGATAATGGTAGCAAATATTTATAATAAATATATTAAGCATAAAAATGAAATTAATTCGCTACAAAATAAACAAACATCGATATCGATAAAATGCACTCAGATTTTATGCCGCATTGAAACCCGCACAAAAACTGCAACTTCATTGAGGTGAGCAACAAAACAGGGGGGAAAGAGAGAAGCAAAGTCAACGCAAGCTGTGTGGGTTAAAAAGTTAAGCGTGGAGCTCTTTAAGTGGTCATTGAATAGCCGACAAGTTAATTAGCTTGAAGTGCTTCGGCTTCTTCCCATCTACCCCAAGAGTTTGCCCAATTTAATAATTAAGGCAAACGACAAAGCAACGAAGACATTACGGGCTTAATGTGAGCGAGGCGAGCTGCGAGTGGGCATATGCATTGCGTTGGCCACATTCGTTGCTTTTTTATTGAGTAATTACAATAATTATGTCAGAGCTTTAAAAAACAAGAGAGAGAGGGAGAGAGAGAGAGAGAGAGAGAGAGAGAGAGAGAGAGAGAGAGAGAGAGAGAGAGAGCAACAAGAAGTAGAAGAATAATTAACCGAACGACAGCTGAGGGAATTTACAATATTCAATTGAAGTTTTCACTTTATGCATAATTTAGTTGTACTCAAGTCTTGAGTCTATTTGAGATGTCTCCAAAGCCAAAACGAACTTTGATTATTTTCGCCGTCATTTATAGATTTTTAGGCGCACATGCGAGGGCCGTTTGATAAGTATTGCGCATTTTGTGTATTGAATATACAATATTTTTTTTATCTTTGTAAGTGAACCTCATTCAGATGTTATAGATGTGTGTCAATGCAACTCTGGGAATTGCAACATTCGCGATACTTTTCGAGCAAACCTCGCATGTTCTTAACTTCATTTTTGACCAAGCTCAAGAAGTACTATTATCAAATGATTCTACAAAGCTTGAGTGCTGTGCGCAGCACTCATTTGCCAACAGGTTTCAGGAATTTATTGACCGCAATACTGATGAATAGCCCAAGGGCATGATAATGTTGTCCAGGCATGTTAATAATATATATATAAAATATATGTATACATGATATATATATATTATATTTGTGCCTAAGTAGCCAAGTTGCAAATCGTTAAGACTAATCGTGAGCCCGGCACATTTATTGATCCAAGAATTTCGTAGCGATTGCCTTAAAGTGTATTGCGGGCAATACGGTTATTCATTACGCCGGGTTAAACAGGCGGATGGAGGTCACGTTAACGTGTTAAAAGTGCTTAAGCGGCTGCATGTCAAAGGGCATTGCCCCAAACCCAAAGAAAACAAGCTGCCACCTGTACCCCCTGCCGCCTGCCGCCTGCCGCCTGCCTCCTGCCAGCTCTCTAGTGCCACAAGCTTGTTGCGGCTGTGCACGCAAAGGGCATATTAAAGAAACGTGTCCAATAAAATGAAAGAGGCAACATTTTCGTTTTTATTTCTCTTGTTTTTTTTTTTTTTTTTTTTGTTATTTGAATATTTATACTTGTTGACTATGTAAACAAGAGTATATTAGCTTCATTTTATTTGGTTTGCTATGTCTGTCTGGCTCAATGTCGTTGTCTGTTTGCTAGGAGACTTGAAATTGAGAATAGATTTTTTTTTTATGTTTTATCAAAGTGGTTTATTTACTGCTGTAGTGCGCTATAGGTAGACCTAGAATGATATACTGCAGCACTACTATTCTTATGAACAGAGCAGTAGTGCAGCACTACTATTTTTATGAACATACCAGTAGTGAGACTTGAAATTCAGAATATATTTCTCTATGTTTAATAAGTTACTGCTCTATAGATAGATCTAGAATGATAAAGTGCAGCACTACTATTTTTATGAACACACCAGTAGTGCAGCACTACTATTTTTATGAACACACCAGTAGTGTTCGTGAAAATAGTAGTGCTACAACAGTAGTGTTCATGAAAATAGTAGTGCTGCACTACACAAAACATAAACCAAATGAAAAAGTTTAAAAATAAAAAGAAGAGAGTTGCCAAAAAAAACCCCCCATTAATGTCAATCAGAATTAATTCATATATTCGAACAAGCTGCTGAGCCACTCTTGACCTACGCTACAGACTAGACTTCCGTCCTTGCGAGCGTGAGGTTAGTCGGCAAATAACTTTGCCTGTTTCAATGCAACTGGTTTTTGGGACAAGTATTTAATAGTCGATGCTGCCTGAGACATAATTAGGAGAATGAGGACCGACCATCAGATGCTACTTTTAATCCAGTTGTTGCATTTGTGGCATTTGTTGCATCGACGACATATTGATCAGCGGCGCTGCAGAACATAGCTAACAATGGCGGGGCACGATTTATGCCACGTGCCAGCGGGCTGCAACTTCTTAAGCTGTGGTTGCTATTGTTGCATGGCATTCGTAATTAATATCAAGTTGACCCACTAAAGCGACCGCCTCAAGTTAAAGCCGTTGTAATAAAGCCCTCGCCAGGAATGACGTGCACCGGCGATAAGTGCCAGCGCCCGCCCGTAAAGTGCTTGCCCCAAGGGCCCGGGGCACTGGTGGTTGTTATGTGGTTGGGTGGTGATGGCTGTTGGCTGGCTTGGATGGGTTGTTTGGTGGCGGTGCTAGTGCTGGTTATGCATAATATTTGCATAGGAATTGCGGCGTATTTTGCATTACGCTCTTTGTATAAACTGTTGGGCAAATCTTTGGCCGAAGCTAACAGACACTTTTCACCTGCTTCAGATGGGTTTTAAGGCGCATTTCAATGCTAAGTATTATTATTGCATTAGTTGAATGCTTAGACTGGATCCAAGCATGCTGGTTGCAAAGTTTTCGAACGTTCAACACTCTAGTTCGATTCGAAAAATTTTCTGTTCATGTTTCAGTAGGCTAACGCTTATATACCCACTGGCATTTCCTGAACTTCTCAGTCTTACTCTATCATCGATTGAATTCACTCGTGCTATACATTTCTCAAAAGTTTCTAAAAAGTTTTTGGTACTATATTTTGTAATTCTATATTTTTTTTTGGAAAAACAAACGCGAAAACAAATAACAATAATCA
Source organism: Drosophila leonis (assembly GCA_035045365.1). Classification (NCBI taxonomy): domain Eukaryota; kingdom Metazoa; phylum Arthropoda; class Insecta; order Diptera; family Drosophilidae; genus Drosophila; species Drosophila leonis. Next base: position 4,269,364 of record JAWNPC010000481.1, on the reverse strand, counting down.
TGAGCCGTATATTTCGTATATTTAAGAGACTTTTATTAAGAGTCCTGTCGCCTTTCATGCGCTCTTCATCACCTACCGATATTGTGTCCATCCATAACCATGAAGCTGAAGCTGAAGATGATGACAATTCTGAGATTGTTGAAATTACTGATGGCGATACTGACTCAAGCTCGTCTTCAGAAGATACTGGGACTGACAGTTCCGGCACTACAGAATGTAATGGCGTATCTGTGATATTCGTAGATGCAAGTACACAAACGGAATATCTGATCTACTTTGATGACATTACATGGTTTGGGAATCTCGAAAATAATATGTTTAATGTTCGAATGAATTTGGTGAATGTAACGCGACTTGTTGGCCAAACGACTCACATGGACGTTGATGTAGATTATGCTGACGATCATTTTGGCTATAATGAGTTGCCTACGGAACATTTGGCACTTAATCCATTCCATCCATCCATTCCATCCATCCATTATATGGCGGATGCAGTCATTGATTTTCCCACAGGCTATGACTCTATAGCTGATAGCTTCTCCAGTGATGCCACCACTGATCCTACCACTGACACCACCAGTGATAGTGCCGCGAATATCCCCATGGGTACCCTCACTAATGCCACCACCGATGCTTCCACTAATACTCCCGCTTATATTCTCAATCATACTCCCACTAATAATCTCGATTCACCTAATCCTGCCACATACGCCACTGAGACTACCACAGATGATGCTCCAAACAATACCATTGATGCTGCAGATACCCCCAACAATGCTGCAGATACACCCAACAATGCTGCAGATATACCCAACAATGCTGCAGATACACCCAACAATGCCACTAACAATACCTACCACACTTATTTTTTGGATCTAAACTCAGGGAAACTGAATTTTATTTATTCACAGTTTCCGTTCCAAAATTTCTTAGTCAACCTGCGTACACAAGCCATGAAAAACACTAAAAAACAACGTCTGACAGTACGTGAGTTTTCTGATCTGCGCAAAGTCGCAAGACGTCAATGGTTCAAATTGCCAAAGCATCTCAAGGTAAAGTTCTATCAGGGGGCAAATGCGGAAGAGCAGAGCCTTCCGCAAGCAGAGAAGAATCAAGATGTGGAGATGAATACAGTTGAGGACGTAACTATGGAAGAGGTGGAATGTAATGCTAATGAAAATAAAGAAGAGGAGATAACCGAACATGGAGAGGAAACCAATCAAGTGGCTGAAAATCAAGAAGATGTTGAGCAGAAGGCCAAAGGTGCAAATGAAGAAGAGCATCCAGAAACTGAAAACAATAAGAAACTACAAAACGAAGAAGGGGTGAAGGAAGATAAGGTGCCTGAGTCCGATGATAACGTCACCTCGATGAATGTCGATGATGACGACTCAGAACTTCCGTCGACCAGCTCAGGCCGCGTTAATAGGAAACGCAAGGCCAGTCCCTCAAACGAAGACGATGAAAACAAACGCAAACGCACAGAGGAGATCAACAATCGCGTATCATACCACCAATCGGTAGAAAGTCCATCTAGCCTAACTTATCCGGAACCTGAAACTGAGTCTCCGGCAATGGAAGCTGAAAGTTATGGAGTTTGGCTAGAGTCACCCCATAAGATGGATGATGAGAAGGATGATGAGGAGAAGGCATAATTTCCGTTTCCTCTTCAAGAACGCGTATATTTTTTGTAAAAAACTGATATATATTTTATATATAGATAAAATTCCAGATGCTGAAAATGATCGATTATAAAACAGAAGGACAACAAATATCTCGTGTTTATATATTGCTCAGGTGCCAGGGGAAGTTTTTTTTATACTTTATTTCTCTTTTATGTTGGCGTGGCGTGGCGTGGCGTGGGGTGGGGGGAGGGAGGGAGGCTAGCGTGTAGTTCAAGTGTTTAACTGCCAATCAAACTTGATGTTACCTCAAAATCAACTGCAATTACGTGCTGCGAACGCCAGGTGGCGCCACCTGTTGTTTGCCCTGAGCACAATGTGAAGCAGCTAAAGAAGAAGAGGCTAGCAAGGCACAAAGTAAGCAAACAACTTTCAAGTGTTGCGTGTATTGTGTTATTTCAGCTGTGTGTGTTCATGTGTGTGTGAGTGTGTGAGAGAGATAGATAGAGTTGAATTTAAACTGATTGCATGACTGCATCTAAATTTCACTGTGTGTATGTCCATGCGCCTGCCAAGTGCAGGAAAATGCTGGCACGCCCCAGCGCCCAGCCCAGTGCCGCCTCTTCATTAATACGTTGTTGTTTGTGGAAACTTTGGTAGCTGCATAGACAAACAGTGAAGCGTCTGCAAACTGCCAGGAAGCAGCGATTAAAATCACTTTGCGTTTCGGGAAATTACAAAATTATGTTACTCGAGCAGCTCAAGCAGCCGGAAAATGCGCAACAGCAGCAACAACAGCAACAGCAACGTCAGAGGGCCAAAGGTAATGTGCCAAATTGTGCCAGGTGCAATCCAAAAGCCAAACTTACGCCAGCCAAGTTAACAACAACAACAACAACAAAAGCAGCAGCAGCAGCAGCAGCAGAAAAAACAGAAGAAGAAGAAGAAATATGCAAAACTTTTGCCAAGAGGCGGGCGCAATTAAAATGCAAACAACTTATGAACCCGACCCGACCGGTTGGGTTGCTGGCCCCATTGCCATCATTGCCGCACGGTACGCGCTATCCTGGAAAATAATTTCAAGCCAGCTGCTCGCCATCCCACGACGACCTAAACGCCTCCGCTGCCCCCACTGCGATGCCCCGCCCCATCAACTGTTGTGGAGTGTGCGGCAGCTTAGCTGGCCACTTGTTGCCCTATTGCCAGTGCCACAGTTAGGGGCATAACTCATTGCTAAATACGTAAATAGAAGCGAATATAAATAAACATTTTTTAGATGCCACTTGTTGCCAGTGAACGACTACAAAATACCCTCTAAACAGCAGGAGCAGCATGAATTTAAAAAGCATTTTTAGCTTTGGCTATGCTAAAGATATATACATATTGCAACTGTTGCTGTGGGTCTTAAGTTTTTCTATCGATACGTATCGATTTTAGCTCAAAAGCTTCGATTACTGTTCGTAGACATAAGAAAATCCTAGTTTCTTCAATTCTTAGGGTCAAATATAAGAAAATCTTTAAAATCTTATAGAATTAATATATTATGTATTAATATATCATATATTATATAAGTACAAACAAAACTGAATTGGTTATTCCTAAGTTTCTTTTCGATATTTATCGATTTTCGGTCAAAACTTTTGATTTTTGTTAATATTGTAGAAGAAAATCTTTGTTTCTTCAGCTTCAGATGGTCTTTAAAATCTTTTCTGCTTTTGCTTATACAAAAAAAAGAATATATAAACTGATTTTGTAGTTTTTTATGCGCATCTTAAGTGTCTTTTCGGTATTTATCGATATATTTTCAAAAATTGAGATATTGTTTAAGGTAATCCATGTTTATTCAGTTCTTAGGCTTAAGCGGCATTTCCATTATACTAAAGATTCTATAAACTAAGTTTATAATTCTCTTTTTGTTAACAACTTTGGATTGCTTTCCATTAAGATTGATATCTGTAATCTGTTATAGGAAAATCTTTATCTCTTCAATTTTTATAGTCCTCCTAGCAAGAGCAGCTTTAGAGTTCAAACAAATCTGTTTCTATACCAAAAATATTTGTAAGTATTTACATAAGAAATCGATTTATGGTTGTTATATATATTACTATTATATATACAATATAATATCACTCAAACTTCTTCAGCTCCTTGTGCTGATATGAATTGACTCGCGCTTCGTACACCATTGATGCTAATCCAAAATATCTATGCCACGACTTTAACAAAGTTTCAGCCGATATATTTATAGCATATAGAATACTGGTCATCGTCTATAGCCAAGTCCTATATGCATTGCAACAAAGTCAATTTGCGCGATATAAACAAGGGACCAGAGTCATCTGCGTAGTTGACAAATTCTGAGAAAGACAGAAAACTGAAGCTCAGCTGTTGAGATATTTCCGCTTATTTCAGTTATCCTCCCGTTTTGCTGAATTGCACAAATCTTTTATTTTATTTAATTTTCATTTCTTTTTTGGAATTTAAACAGTAATTTGATGTGTTGCTTTGTGGCTAAACAAAGTCTAATAGTTTAAATTGGTAAAGCAAATGATATGCATACTTTTTGGCCTACTTTAATTGTATTTTCGTTTGAGTGAAATGAATTTAAATCAAATTTCTGATTTGACAAAACCTTTTAAGGCGAAGCGGCTAATTGTAATTTATATCCGTGTGGATTGTGAATGTGTAAATTCGAATATGTTTCATTAAATTAAATACAAGACAAAGACGAGCCGAGCGGAGCCGTTGGTCCATTAGGAGTAGAGAAAGTAAAGTGAATTTATGTCGAAAATGTTTTACGATTCAACATTGACGGCTGAGCACAATGATGGCTGAAACTAATCCTTGCATAGGACTAAAGGACTAAAGCCCAATCAGATTACCTTCAGTTCGGACATGGCCAATGCAGCAGCTGCAATATAAACAAATTATCTGAAATTGTGAGCTGCACATTAACTGAAATGAGAGCTTATTAGCCAACTGCGGGCTGGACTGAGGGGGAAGGTAACTGAACCATAAAATAAAATCACTCAACTTAAGTTGACAAAAGTTTTTCAATAAAGCGCGACGCCGATGCCGTTGCCGACGCCGACGCCGACGCCGGGTTGGCCATGGCCGCAGCCAAGTATACAAAATCTTTTAACTAGTTGTAACTCAATGAAGTGCAGCGGGCAAGCGGTTCACCAGCAAGGACAAATCAGTGCCATTGACACTAGTCAGACAGAGACAGAGAGACAGAGAAAGAGAGAGCGAGCGAGAGATTTGGTGCAAAAGCAAAACTCGACACGAAATATGCATCGAAATTTTCAATTTACATGGCCAGCGGAGGACGACAGCTCGACGGGCATGTAAACGCCGCCGAGCTCCATTAAAATGTAACCAAAAATATATTTTAGACAGACAGAGTTGGCGAGAAAGAGAGGCAGAAAGCGAAAGAGCGAAAGCTGCTCAGCTAAGGAATAATAACAGTTGTTCAAGTTCTTAAAGAGCCATCAAATTGAAACAACTTAAACAAGAAGTGTGCCCCCGTCTGTCCTCCTGCTCTTCACTCGTTTTGCCTTTCACTCTTAGCCACGCTCAGCTTGCCAACCCATGGATCTGCATATTTTTGCGCAAAAATGTTTTGGAGACAAGTTGAGCACAGACGTCTGTCGCCGTCTCTCTCTGTCGCCGTGTGACTTGAGAGCAGGCAAACAAGTTCGCTGCCGACGCCGACGCCGACAGCAGTTTGTCAAATATTTAAACGGCAGCAGCAACAACAACAAACACGCTGCACTTTCTAATGCATAATTGTTTAGTTGCCGTCAAACGGCCAACACTTGAGCTGCTGCATCAGCAGCCGAATTAAATAATGTAGCATGCTTTTTGGGGCACTGAACCAGCTGCTACTCCATGCAAGGCAAGACATGAATGAATTAGCATGACGTGCGGCAAGGCCTTATAAATATATCTGATATATATATAAATGTATATATATATATGCTAATCTGAAGACTCATTTCAAATTGTTTTCAAAATATTATTTTTATTACAACATTTTGTCGTCCAACATTTCAGTCGCACTACTATTTTTATGAGCACAGCTGCATATAGAGACAGACATTTAACTAGATTTTATCCTACTTTTAGCCTTGGCATTTAGCTATTGCTGGCAGTTGGCAGTTGCCAGTTAGCAGTTGCTGCAACACTTTTCAAATAACATTTTTAAATTTTTACATGTTTTATATATATTTATATATAATATTTTATATATTGTATTTTATATATTTATCTTATTATATTTTACATATATATTTTGTATATAAAAATCTAGCAATTATATGATATATAAATGATTTTTTATATTTTTATACCCTGAACCCATTGAAAATGGGAAATCAGGGTATAATGTTTTTGTGAAAGTGTATGTAACAGGCAGAAGGAGACATGGCAGACCCCATAAAGTATATATATTCTTGATCAGCTCGACAAACTGAGTCGATATAGCCATGTCCGTCTGTCCGTCCGTCCGTCCGTGTGAACGCAGCGATCTCGCGAACCACAAAAGCTAGAGGTCTGAAATTTGAAATGTATACTCGTGTATATCCTACGCAGTAAGAGTTTATCATTTTTTTTCGATAACTCATCCCATTTTCTTATTATCGATAAAAATCGATAACTTTTCTTCGTTTTTGAATACCGTCATAGCTATAGATTTCAGATTTACTGTGTGTATCCGTGTAATGAATACAAACATTTTGCAATTTTTGGATTTTGGATACCACGCCCCCTTCCCCCCAAATTTGAAAAAAACGTATTTCAAATATTAGAGACTTGTGCTTTGGCAAATACATACATATGAATGTCATTATTACGCTGTTTGATTACGAAAGTCTATCTAGAAGCAAACCTATTCAACAAATAAGTTTCCAAAATATAGCCCATACTGCAGCCCAAGCGCTGCCCGCGCGCAGTCGCTGCGTAAACTGCGCAGTAGCAGAGAAAGTGCGTAAAATGTTTTGAATATCGATCGCATCTTCGCAGGGTTCAGGGTATCTCTTATTCGAGCAGTCTCGACTAGAGCACTCTTACTTGTTATATATAAAATATCAAATTAAAAATAATTTTATTTTCACATCATTCCGCCCAAATAGGTGCATTTTTTTTTATTTATTAAAAAAACATTTAGTACTTTTAAGTCCTGCCCCACATTGCATATTCATTTATCAACAAAGTTTTATTAATCCATAATTAATAATTTAAAAGTAAATTTGATTTTGATCAAACATTTTATATTTAAATTTTACAAAAAAAACGAAAGAGATTTGCCAACAATAAAAGCTCTAAATCAGTTCAAATGTGCTGCTGGGCTTTGTTGAGCTACGCAAGATAGGAGTGTAGGTATTTATGTATGTATGTATGTATGTATGTATGTATGTATGTATGTATGTATGTATGTATGTATGTATGTACATATATGTATGTATGCCTGTGTATGCTTATGTGTGTTTATGTATTTGCTGAGCATGTGTCCTTTAGTCTGTCTTTATTTTGCGCTATATTAAATTCATAAATATGCAAAATTGTCCCATAGCAAATACAAACACAAATGCGAAGGTGTGTGTGTGTGTGTGTGTGTGTTTGTGTGTGTATATGTGTGTAGGTGTGTTCATGTATTATTTAGCTACAAGCCTGTTGCACAGACATCGCCAGGCCAGGGTGAGGCACTTAACGGCACTTGGGTGTCACAGTTCACAAGTTCTCAACAAAATCTATGAATATGAACGACTACAATAATAATAATAATAATAATGATAATGATAATGATAATGATAATGATAATGATAATTATGAATATTATTGCAAGTAAACGCTACAGCAATAACAAACAAAAATCATGCATATTTATGAAATACCTAAGCATTCGCTCTTGAGCTTGAGCAAACAAACTGAGTTTTGTCACTGTTCCAAATTCAATTTGAATGAATGCACAGCTAACAGCTAAGCTAATTGAATATGATAAGGAATATATACGCGTATATATTTGTAGTTGGAATATACATATATGTGGTATAGCTCTATTGTTTGCTTACACAATTAGCATTACGTTGTAGAATCTATCTAGATCTATTTTCTGGACAAAGGCAAGCCTCAAACCCTTCAGTTTCAATGTGGATTCATGGACTTATATCTTTACATGCATAAATCTATGCATACATACATCTTTACATCATACATACATCATGTTCAGCCTATGCCAATGCATTATATAGAATATATACGTATAGATACGAGGTCTGTTTACAAAGTAATACTTTTAAATATTAAATGTTAAATTTGCCAGGGTTACGTACGGGTATACAAGGTGCAATTCAAAAGTTCCAGGACTTTATAAAAAAAATAAAAAATAGATTTTCTTTGGCAAAAATTTTATTGGTCGCCTTCGAAATAGTCCCCTTCGGACTGAATACAACGATTTGCACGATCAAGAAGATTATCAAATGACTTTTTTAGGTCATCCTTCGGTATGGCGTTGAGTATGGCGGTCGAAGCCTTTTGAATAGCATCAATGTCAGCATACCGTTTTCCTTTCATTGCCAAATGAAGTTTTCCGAACAAGTAGAAGTCGCGAAAACGTTTAAACCACTCGTGAATGCGGCTACGGGATAGACAATCGTCGCCATAAACTTTTTTTATCATTTGATGAGTTTCGGTAAATGTTTTACCAAGTTTAAAACAAAACTTGATGTTCGCTCTTTCTTCGACGGACACAACAAAAGTACTGTCACTTTTAGCGCGATATCTCGGCTTCTATACTTCCGAATGTCATGAAAATTTGACACAACATGACAGAGAAATAGACAATCAAGCGCGAAATTGCGAATTGATTGCGAATTGCACCTTGTATACTAATGAGGATATATTTATAAATAAATATATATATATATATATATATATATATATTCATTAGTATATATATTAGTATATTGAAAAATATTCCAGTTAGTTAAACGCCCAGCTTAAGATTTAAATAAAAAAAATTATATTCATAAAAATTTATAACTTTTTTTAATATCAATTAAAGCTTCAATTTTGATCTTTGACTCAAAAAATATAGACGCTAAAGTTAGCAATTGTTGGTATATAGTTAATCGTTAGATATATGCTAAATTAAGCATAATTAATGCTTAAGCTAAGTACACTTAAATTAAAAAAGTCAAGCAACAACAAGAAATAAAATGTAAATACCCAAAATCAATAAACATCAATCCAAAAGAAGTTAAGAGAAGTCTAGCCAGATAGATGCGCTCTACGAGCTCTAAGTAACTTCAACTAAGTAAAAGCAAGTTTATATTAGTATGAGCATGAAAAAAACTATGTTTGGTTGGTTAATAATCATAATATTAATAATAATTGCGGGGGTTGCCGCAATTAACGCTAACTACAAACAATGAGAATGGCAACAGTTTGCAGCGTGTTGATGATTTAATGCGGCATTTAAAATATGAGCATAAACAGCAAACAAATTGCCACAATTATGTTGCACTTGAGGCAGCCCCAAAGTGGAGGGCGTCGACAGGTGAGGCACCATTGTGTGTGTGTGTGTGTGTGTGTGTGTGTGTGTGTGTGTGTGTGCGGCACTCGTGTTATGTCTGATGAATAAGCGAGTGTTTGAGTGTTAAAATGAGTGCGATTTGAATGCCTCTCATGCAGTGAAGTGAAGTGCAGTGCGTGCAGTCTATATATATATCTAAGTTTATATATATAGATAGATAGATACAAATTAGCTTTGTTTTTCTTAATTTGAGGTGCAGTGAATTGAGTGTAGTTGTTAGCTGTGAGCGTTTTGCATTCTTGATGCCCATACCAAAGCGAAACTCCTTGCGTTTATTACCCTTGCCAGGGTATTTAGCGTTCATGCCCATGCCCGTTCCCGAGCCCGATCCCGTGCCCGATCCCGTGCCCGATCCCGAGCCCGATCTCGGACCCGTTCCCATGCCAGCATGCGAGGCTCGCACCCGCAAGATGCGCGGCTGTGCCAAACGCTTCACGCGCGGCTGCAGCAAAGCAGCTGCTTCGGTTGTAGCTGCTTAATGTTGTTTGATTGATATGAATGGGTTTATATATCGGTTTATATATATATATATGTAAATGTTAGTGGTTAACAGAGACAACAATAGCAAGAGAAATGGGAGAGAAAGAGAGAGAGACAGCACCGTTTTAGTTAAATGTTTTCTTTAGGCGCAGCTCCAACTGTTTCTGGGTAACGGAATCGGTTAGTATAAATAGATATATGCAAATATGATAAATATATATATATATCTGGGTTAGGGTTAAATGAATGTAATCAGCTTGATTCGCATCAATCGATTGCCAACACTTGACTCACTTTTCACACGCAGCCAGGTGTAGGCAGATTTCTCGCCAGCCTCGTTGGTTGCCAGACATTGGAACATGCCCTCATCATCCAGCGTCAGTTTTTTAATTATCAGCGTATTATCGGCTTTCAATGAGTACCTGCAATATGTTTAACATTCATGAGTTGTAATTATTCACAAACGCAAAGCTCCCCACTTCCCCACTCCAACCTCGCACATTCCGACTACTAATTGGGCTTTACGCCTATTAATCGAAATCGCTATGCTGGCATATTTTCGAGCTCAGCTCGGATGAGCCTCTCAATTGCTCCGAATACCGATTTAACATATTTAATGCGTATATATGAATATTCTGCTGAAATATGTATTCTACACTTAAACACTATTGAATTTCACTATTGATGGCTCTCAACACTGGCCGCAAAAGGTGTTGAAAGGATAAATGAAATCGGAATTATGAACAAAGAGCTGATTAACTCGTGAGAGTCGTGTAATATCAACATGTTAGTGTAGTAAAAAGCTTTCGTCCAGTGTTAGTTAACAGTTTCTCTTTTGCTATAAGTAAAACAACAAATGTTGTGTGTTGGAAAACGCACTAAATTGGCTTCAACTCATATTTGCACTTCTACTCAACACTAAATTACAAACTTTACAACACTGCTCAATTATACCAATATAAAAGTATTGGCAAATGCAGTCTGACACAGTTTTTCTCAGCACTAACTTGCCTTAAGCTTATTATTGAACTGTTTATCAACACTAAATCGCCCACTTTACAACACTGCTCAACTATTCTGATATAAAAATACTCAATCACTTACCCGCCACTTAGTAGCTGCGCCTCGATCCGTTCGGCATTGCGGAACCATTGTACCTGGGGCGTCGGATCGCCGACCACGTCGCAGGGCAACATCACTTCACCGCCAAAGTCGCCAAAGGTCTCGGCACGCATGGGCGTAAAGAACATGGGCGGCTCGAGGATGTGGACGTGTGCGTTGGCCGTGACCGTCTGATAGCCGCCGCTGCGCAAACGCACCTGGCAACTGTATTCGCCGGCATGCGAGCTGTTCGCCTGCAGCAGGGCCAAGGTGCGATTCCAGGGATCGTTGAGCGTATGCAGGATGCCGGCATTCTCCACGGGCAGGCCATCCTTCAGCCAAATGGTCTCCAGCTCGTGCAAGGGTCGTGCATTGGCAATGCACTGCAGTTCGGCCACGCCCTCGCCACGCTTCAGTTTCAGATCCTGCGGCGGTACTATGATCTCGGGTGCCACCTCCACATACGGATCGCCAGTGACATTGAGATGGACAAAGGCGCTCATCTCTTCCTTGCCCAGTTGGGTGTTCATGGCGCGTGCTCGGTATGCCTGGCGATCCTGCTCATCGGCGCTGAGCACGATCAGCTGATTGGCCTGGGTCAAGGCGTATTTGATCTCATAGTTAAGCGGTCCCTTCTCCGTCTGCCAAATGACCGAAGGCTTCGGCACCGAATCAATGGCTGGCATATCGAATATGGCCGGATGACCGCTGACCACGGTCAAACGTCCCTCGGTCATGTTCTCAAAGGTGCCCATATCTGTGTGGGGTAGAAAAACGCAAAGCAAACAAACAAACAAACAATGAAATTAATGTAGTGAAAATATGCGCGAGTTTGCTGCCCCGCTGAGAGCGTGTTGTGTCACGCGAGCTAATTGAATCAAGCAGCAATGGCCTCTGACCTGCGGGCTGGCAATTTTTGTTTAACCTCTTATCAAGTGGCACAGCACACAGTTGCAGGCTGCTCTATACCCATCCCGCCCCGCTCTATACCCTCCAGCCCTGCCCTAACCACTTCACTTCAATTCAGTGTGCTGCAAAGGCAACGGCAACCCTCTCCTCAGCCCAAACTATGAGCTCTAAAGGTTATTAGTTCAGTTTAAGCGCTCTCCTACAATTAATTAAGTGCTCAAGACGCTTCAACTCAGCGCCGTCTTGGGCCACTCCTATGCAGCACGAGTCGTCGTCGTCGTCGTCATCGTCATCATCAACGTTATCAAGCAGCTCGTCAGCTTCATGGTTGGTGTGCCCGAAAAGAAGGTCACCAGCTTGTCAAGAGCTCGATTTATTAGGTTCAAGCAGTTGGGTAATGTGTGGTGCACACACTCACTCATCCACACACACACACACACACGCACACACACACTCACATACGCACAGTCCAAGTGTCGCTCAGACTCTTTCACATTCGCACGCGCTCTCTCTCTGTCTCACTCTTCATCTCTATCTCTCTCTCTCTCGTTACACTTACAGCTCTCTCTCAAATTGTATGTTACTTGCTCTGTGACCCTATTGCCACAATACTGTTGCTGCTGCTGCTGCTGCTGCTACTGCTACATCTTCTTCCTCATGTTGTTGTTGTAATTAAGTTCGCATTTAAGAAAAATTAGCAGCTATATCTATAGCAAGGCAAGCTGTGTGACAAGCGTTTGATTGGCAACCAGCCCCTAATTGCCAGCTTGATGGCCTCCCCAACTCTCGCACTCTCCTCGCTCCCCCTTGTCACTTATCAAGTTGTCAGTTGACACATTGCGTTGCACGTGACTCCCAGCTGAAGTCAGCTGCAACAGCAACATCAGCTGACAACAAAAGTTGTCATTGTCCATTGCTTGCTTGTGATTCGAACGCAATCTCCTTGCTCCTAAGTGCTTCAGCATTAGTAAATTAATTAATTATGTTGTTGCTGTTCATTGGTAATAATAACTAATCGAAATTGGAAGTAATATCAATCATCATCATCATCATATGTGTACAGCATTAGCCGAATGCGCTTTCTTCTAGAGTGCAGCACACTTTCAGGCGCGCAAAGTTTTCAGCTTTCAATTTGTATTCGATCATTAGTCAAAGGCAGTTCTTAAGAACTTAGATTGCCCCGAACTTTGTTTATTTATAGCTCAAACAATTCTCTTTCTGAATTAAAATTAACTTTCTTTAATTGAGGATACAACCAAATTGAAACTGAAGACACTCGCAATGAGTTTCTTATGTTCATTGCAGACTTCTGCTTTCTTCACCTAGACAAAGCAATCGCTAGTAAACTAAAGCATCTTTAGCTTTATTATATTTATGCCCTTTACAAATGCAAATTACAGGGTATACTGCTTGTATATAAATGTCTCTTAGCAGCAGAAGTAATATATATACTCTTAATCAGTTGGAATTCTCGAGTAAATTTCACATTGATCGTCTAACCCTTTCATCTCTAACCATATTCATGCAGACATAAGGCCTTAAAATCTTGTATTTTATATCCAACAATCGAGAACTCTTTTCATTTTCACAAAACTCATTCAAATCGCTAACAAACGTGCGCTTTTTGAGCCTACATTCCACACATTTCTGCTGCTAGACTCATCACATTTGGTATTTAGTTTCTGCTGAAGTCTGCACGACTATCGAGCACCTGCACTCTTTAGATAAATGCCAATATTTTGGTATAGGTATATTTGAATTTGAGAGAAAGCAGCAACATTAATAGGCGCTGTGACAACATGCCAAAGATAGATAAAAAGTCTAGCTGTGGCGACTAAAGTTTCTCTTGTTATACGATATTCACTTCTGGCTTTCCTTAACCGAATTGTTTACAAAAAATTATTGATTTTTGTTTTGTCCTCCATTTGCCAGCTAATCAGAATGTCAAATATTGTTATATATAATTGCTGTTCATAACATTTAATTACAAATAATGAGCAGCTGTGTGACAATTGCCAAAGACTCTAAATCAAATGCAGCTGTTACAACAGACAAAACATTTGATTTGTAACACACTTTTATGGTATTTATAGATTGAGTATATATATATATATATATATTATTATTACAAATATATATAGCTGTGTTCATAAAAATAGTAGTGCAACTGAAATGTTGAACAGCAAAATTTGAAGTCTGCATTTGCTTTTGAGCTCGTTTCAATATTTTTGAAATGCAATTCAAATGTTTAGTCTACCTGACAGTCAATCAGTCAGTCAATCAATCAGTCAATCATTTGTGCTAGTTCTTTATTTATAAATATATTTCATATATTATTTATGCTTTGTGTGGTGAAACCACATTTGAGCCACTTGAACTGAGACTAAGCCTTGGGACCAAGTGCTTAATGTATGTGTATCTCGCTCTCTCTCTCTCTCTCTCTATCTCTCTCTCACTCTCTCTGTGTGTGTTCTCAATACAAAACACGTCAAATTGACATGCAGACAGGTAGTTAGAAATGTGTTCACACGTCATAAGCAGCAGGCTAATTACAATGGCTTTAGCACCCAGTTTGATGGAACAGTTGATGCTGAATTTGTCACAAAGGGAACGGCTGACACCCGATACAAATATATATATATATATATACATATATATACATACATGTGTATATGTATGCATGTGTATGTGTGTTAATACTTACAGGCAACAACAACGTCACTTTTCTCGCTGAAAATGGAGCCAGCCTCGTTTCTGGCTATGCACTGATAGCTGCCAGCATCCTCGCGCTTCGTGATGTGAATGCGATAAAATTGACTGGATGAATAATCGGCAACGGGTATGCCATCCTTGAGCCAACGATATGTGGGCTGTGGTGAACCTGTGAATAAAGTTCAAGCATAATGCATAAGTAAAGGCTCAACTGGGTGTATGTGTGTGTGTGTGGTAGTGGCTGGCAGAACTTGTACAGAGGGTGAGTGTGTGTGGGCCACGCATTGCATTGTGCCAGCAACAACAGCAGCAGCAACAGCAGCAGCAGCAGCAGCAATTCGTATTTCACATTTCGTATTGTTGCATAATGAACATGTTGTTAAAAACCATATCTCTTTTCTTATGCAGCATCCACTCGCTCCATCTCTTTCTCCCTCTCTCTCTCTTTCCCCCTCTCTCTCGACTGAGTGCGATTAAATCTTGCGCTGGCCACGCCCAATGCAAAAAAAAAGAGGATATTACTTATAGTTCTCGCTCTGTGTGTGTGTGTTTGAGTTTGAGTTTCCGTTGCCTATCGAGGGACCCTCAGCAGCAGCAGCAGCAGCAGCAGCAATGGTAACAATGATAGCAGCAGGATGCTGGGAGCACATCGAGATTTGGCACACAATTTAGCCAAATGCAATCGGAGCGGGCAGCTAAATAAACGACTTTGCCATTATTGTTGCAACGACATTTTTGATACCGATTTGCCGTCGAGCATTTAATTTAAAGTTGATTTATGTGCGGCAAAAAGTGTTGAGAGTTCCTGTTGCTGCTGCTGGAATTGCAATTGCAATTGCAATTTCTAAACTAAAATTGGATATGGCCTTTGGCCAGTTCGACAGTTCGCCGGGCTAAATGAAGCATTGAATAAAATATGCGCTTTGGCCAACTATGTTTGAGAGTCTCTTTCCCCTCTCTCTCTTTCTCTCTCTCTTTTTCTTTCTCTCTCTATCTCTCTCTCTCTATTTATATACATGTATAAACTCATCAGCCTACCGTGAACTGAAATCTAATCGCATATTGTCGCTGGCCCACGGCATGCAACAGGATGCGTTCAACTGTGCTGCAAGTGCTTCGAGTGCTTCGAGTGCTGCTCTTTTTTAGATAGCCAAAAAAGCCGTTAGCCACGGCAACTCTGCAGCTGTATGCAGTTGGCATGCCTGCTGGCCAACAACACTTTAACAACTAATCAATAAACAAAGCTCAACGACTATTTGCTGCTCTTCCAGGAAGTCTGCTCAAAAGTTGTAAAGTAAACCAATTGAAGGATATTTAAGAAGACTAATTCAAATATATTTTAGCTGATTTTATATCAGGCAAGACAACATACACTACCTGGAAATGATAACGAGTCTATACGTATATAAGAAGCTGTGTTCATAAAAATAGTAGTGCGACTGAATTGTTCGAAATAAATAGATATTTCAATTGTTTTCAAAAAAAAATGTTTATCACAAAATGTAGCTGTTAAACATTTCAGTCGCACTACTATTTTTATGAACAAGCATATACTCGTTATCTCATTTCCAGCTAGTGTACTCTGTCCAGCCTGATATGAAATCAGCTGTATATACAGGGTATAAGTATATGGCGCTGTAATGCCAAATTACACGCTCTATATACAAGTGCGATAGAGCTAGATAGTTAGATAGTTAGATAGATAGATGGATAGATAGATAGGCAGACAGAGGGAAGATGTGGCCAATGGCAATGCAATTGCATTCAGTTGGCAGCACTTTGGCAGCAGATGAAATCGAATTGGGACAGACAGCTAAAGCCAAAGCTAAAGCTGAAATGCTAGAAGGGAGTCGAAAGGAAATAAAAAAGAGCTAAAGAAACAGAATAGCCCGTAAGAGAGCCAGTGCCAAAAATAAAGCAAGAAAGAAAACGTGAAGCAAAAGTAAATGCCAAAAGCAACAAAAAAAACAAAAAAAAAAAAAAATGAATGAAATAGAAGAAGAGAAGTTCCTTCAAGTGTTAGCCGGCATAAAAAGTTGGCCTGCAAGCAGCGCTGGGCTAAAGTCTATTTGAGCATTTGGGCAATGACGCAGCTATAAAATTACAATTTGGGGAATTCTAAGGCAAACACACACAGACAGACACACGCACAGTCAAAAGCTCTCTTTAGTCAACAGCAGCAGCAATGCAAGCCAAATATAGCCAAAGCAAATGCACTGAAAGAAAGAAAGAAAGAAAAAAAAACTAGAAGAAGAAGAAGCAGAGTTTTCTCCAGCGATATGTGTCAGCGTTAAATCGAAGCAAAGGCCCCAATAAGCAGAGCAACCAAACCAGCCGACCAAACACACAACTGAATGGGCTCAGTGACCAGTGCCCAGCTCAAGTCGATGTTGCTGCCGCCCAGTCAAACAGACTCTCCCACCTCCCCCTACCCCTACCCCACTCTACCTCTGTCTCTCTCTCTCTGATGTTTGCACAAGTGAGTTTTTAATAACTAAACTGACAAAATCCTTTAAGCCCAAGCCACAAAAACGAGCCAGCCAAGCGCGTCTGGCAAAGCCAACGATTGAAACGAATCGTAATTCGATTCATTTGCTAGCGCCATCTAGCTGTGAAGACTTGCAGCAACTACTATTTCAATGAACATAACTTTTAAGATCTCTGCAAGTTTCTATATCTGCAGTTTATAATTATATTATAGTAAATACCAGCTAGCTGAAGCTGTGAAGTATTGCAGCACATGATGCAGTATCAGCAGTTCTCTGCTACTATTTCAATGAACACAACTTTTAAGATCTCTGCCATATCTCTGTATCTATAGCTGGTAATAATATTATAATAACTTCTTCTTCTTCTTGATTTTCCAGCTTCTTTTAGATTGTTAGATCTTGGCTTGCCAAATTTATTGATTGCTAGTTCAAGGCCTTAAAGCTAACCCAATGCATATTTCAACTGTTTTGGCCAGCAGCGCACACACATTGCAATGGGTCCGGCCAGCAGTTCTCTCTGTGTTTATGTGTGTGTGAATGCTTTAAATGAAATTCGTTTTTGCACTCAGTGACTCAATCGCTCAATCAATCAATCGTTCAATCAGTCAATGTCTAAGCAAGCGACTGCATATAAATAAATTCAATAAACTGACGACTCCACGCAACAAATTGCATTTTCACGCTTCTATCCGCTGCATGTGTGCGTAGCTGATATACCCATGTGTGAGTGTGTGAGAGAGAGTGTATGTGTGTGTGTGCGTCTATGTGTGTATGCGTGGCATGCACCTCATCCTGTTCCTGTTGGCTGGCAATGGAGCTCAGTACATGCCTCGCATAAACAGCGGAAATTGTTTGATTTGTGGCTGTCTCTTTGAAACGCTCTGGAGCTTGCCAACTTGTCGTCTTATGTCACATAACTCGAATCTAAAAACTCTCTCGACGCTCTCTCTCTCTCTCTCTCTCTCTCTCTGTCTGTCTCTCTACCTCCCTCCGTCCGTCTGTCTGTATTCATAACCTCTGCAAATTGTCAAACGGCTGCCAGGGACTACGATATTTATCTCGAACCTGAACTTTGTCAACTGTAGCGCAGCCACTGTGCGCTCGCAGTTGTTGATTCTGATTCATTTGTGCTCATTGATCTCTGGCCATTTGCTGTAGT
Source organism: Drosophila leonis (assembly GCA_035045365.1). Lineage (NCBI taxonomy): Eukaryota > Metazoa > Arthropoda > Insecta > Diptera > Drosophilidae > Drosophila > Drosophila leonis. The sequence goes on along the minus strand of JAWNPC010000481.1, from coordinate 4,251,298 downwards.
CTGTGCCAGCGAATACCCTGTTCGCAAGTATATGTGTCTTTTATGAGTTTCATCTACAAGTTTTTATCTGTGCTTTCCATACAAATCCAATTTAAATAAAATTCAAAATCATAATTATGTGCTTGACAGGGCATTGGCAGGTCGTGCATAGCCCGTTTGCGGCATTTTTATTTATTCTTTTGTGGCATTAGGTCTTAGTCCTTCGTGTTGCACCTATTTATTTGCCCTCAGTGACGCAGAGGTCGCGTCGCTTAGTCAGCTATATGTGTGTGTGTGTGTGAGTGTATGTGCGTGTGTGTGTGTGTGCGTGTGTGTGTGTGTGTGTGTGTGCGTGTGTGCAACTCTGTGGCAAATGTTTGCTAAATTATGCACAGTGCAATGCGCCGACGCCGCCCTTTGAGAGCCGCAGCAGCAAAAGGCAAAACAGTCGCCAAGAGGACATCTGCCAAGTGTTGCCACAGCAACTAAACTCAGAGGTGTGTGTGCGTGTGTGTGTGTGTGTGTGTGTGTGTGTGTGTGTGTGTGTGTGTGTGTGTGTTTGGGTATGTTTTGGGTGTATGTGTGTGCTGTTGCTGTTGTTGTTGTTGTTGCCATTGCACTCGAATTTAAGTAAACTTAAAAAAACAGCAACAACAAAACAAACAACAACAAGCAGAACGCCAAGCTGAGACTGCCCGACGAGCACATACTCGGTAAGAGTCAAGTTGTCGTAATATGATCAATTCATGCAGATTATATATACACACACACACACATAGAAATATCTAGCTCATTTATTTTTATAGATAAACCTAAACAATCCATAATTATCAATTTCTCATGCTACAGATATTTGCAGTTCGCATGGGCAGCTGAGCGACTATCACATGTAGTAACTGTCCCAGATCCTGCATACCCATTTGTTGCGGCACAGGGTATATAAAGTGTCTGAAAGGCTTTTCGCAGCACGTTCGTCTGTTCGTCTGGTGCAGCTTGCAACGCTTCGCTTCGCTTTGCTCTGCTTTACTTCACTCTACGCTACTCTACTCTACTCTACTCTACTTTACTTTACTTTACTTTGTTTTACTCATCATGTTGCAGTTGTTTTCTCACACTTTTGGCAACACTTTTCACTTTTCACTTTTATGCATTTCCATTGTTTTCTCATTCGCGCATCTTCGCTTTATGCTCTTAGTTTCTTATCTAGCTAGCTGGCAACAACAGTTGGTCAGCAGGCAGTTAGATTTCAAGCTGTAAGTGTGTCACCTGTGCCGTTGGCGATAACAGCGAAAAGGCCGCCAAGCGAACTAACAACAGAAACGAAAACAAATTTTGGATAACCAAAATTAGGTTTTGCAATCAACCAAAATCTTTTTAAGGGCCTCTTCTAACTCCTTTGAATTCTTACTCGATTTGCTTAGATAAAAGTTGTTAAATTTACAATAAAATAATTCAACAATTTTCAGCAGTTGTCAAAGCTCAGCAGAGTAAAATTTTCAATAAAAATAATATTTGAAAATTATATATATATATGTATATATATATATATATATATATATATATATATATATATGTAACATGAATAAATTGGATTTCGACTTGCATTCGTATCTACCATATTCTCTAGACCTGGCCCCTGGCCAGTGACTTTCTCCTGTGCTCAGACCTCAAAAAGGCAAACGCCGAATCTGAGGATTATTTAGAGGCTTAAGACAAATTGTACTATGAAAATGGTATCGAAAAATGGTATAGCCACTTTAAGTGTTGTATCACCCTCAAAACCAATTATATTGAATAAGAAAATACAATTTTATCAAACAAAAATCTATTATCTATTAACTTTGTACATTTGATCAGTCTTGTTGATAGCTGATAGCTGTAAGCATAGAATTCTTAACTGGTTACAGCTTACGAAGCAGTCACCAGATTCAATGCTCGTCTAGCAACTCGTTACACGAAAACCTGCTCAAAAGTTTTACTTCACAACTTTTAAAGCCGATTTCGAATATGTTTTAGTTAATTTCATATCAGGCAAGACACTTGGCTTTACTACATCAACTTGAAGTGCTAGCGAGCAGCAAAAGCACAGAAGCCTAGAAGTTTCTTGAGCTAGCTATACAGTAGTCAACCCAACTGCTCACACCCTGTTTGCTGTCTAAAGTCTTGTAAATTTGTCAATTACTGTCACCTTGCACAAACTTCAAACTTCACTTATGATTTTAGCTATTAATTTTGAGTAAATATATTTAAATAATTCTATATATTCAATATATTCTTTCTCAATTTGTATACATTTCTCGCCTTTAATATGCTCTGTCCCCGTTTTCGCTTATCTAAAACTTCCAATCAAACAATCCATTGGGCAAAAAATAAAAATCTCACATTAACCACATAAATAGTTTTCGGCCTTTTTCTAGTTTCATTTCCACCTGCAACGCTCTCCACTCAGCGCAAGGCATTCCCATAAAAATACTTTACGAATAGTTTCTTACATTTTATACTCGCTCGAGAAGTGAGTCGAGTATATTGAGGGCGTGGCATGTGGGTGTGAAAAGTAAATTTGCCACAGTTGGAGAGTTTGCCAGAGTTGGAAATCCTAAATTTGACAAATGTGTGGAAGAATTTATATATATTTATACCTAATAGGGGGCATGGCACGGCTTTCTCAGTTTTTGAGCGAAAATTGCCAAAGATCGCTGTTGATCTTCTTCATACATAGATCTATGATTTATGTGGTACGCCTACTTGGTAGAATTTAGCACAAATTTAACTGCTTTTGCAGCGAGTATTCTGCAGTCTGTACTTTTTAGAAAGAGAAAGAGTAGAGTAGAGAGAAAGAGATGCGAGATGATCGTCATAGACAATCAAGTCGAGGTCGAAGTCGATACTAGCCTAATTCGAAATCAAAATCGACATCGAATCGCCATTCCCTCTTCTCATCTGCCAGGGCATGCTTCAGTCGACCGCAGCTTTTTTCAGTTTTTTTTTCTCACTCTCCCTCTCTCTCTCTCTCTCTCTGTCCCACATGTCCTGTCCGCTTGACAGTAACAATACAGGCCTTAAATAACAGCACGAAAACAACGGGAATAACGGCAAAAACAACAGGCAGCAGAAAAAACGTGAAGCCGCATTGTTATAGCCCAAAATAAAAACAAATAAAGGAAGACTTAAAAACAAAAACAACAAAAACAACAACAAAAGCAGCAACAACAAATAGCAGTAAAACACAAACACACAAAAAAACAATGCAATACAAATTTTTAGGTTTTTTTCTTCGTTTTGGTAATGCTTCGCGCTGTATTTTGCCTTCTACTTCTTCTTTGCTTGTTGATGCTCAAGATGAGAAGCAGTGGGAGCAAGAGAAAGAGAAGAAAAAGTGGGTACGCTGCCAGCCAAGCAAAAAGTGGGCGTATGCCACGCACGTTCTCAACACGTTCGGCTTTGGATGCAGTTGCTGTTGTTGTTGTTGTTGGCGCTTGCCTCATGCAACGGCATGCAACGCCCCACGTTGTGCCCATTTGCTGCTATACAGCTTCTGCCTCGCTAAGGTATATATAGTGGCACTCGGCAACGGCTTTGTAGCCATAAAAGTGTCTTTGTTGCAAGTGAATGCGCCGCATTTAAGACGTGGCCAGGCAGCAGGCAGCAGGCGGCAGGCAGCCAGGCAGCAGCATGTTGCACATCGCGCTCAGTTCACACGCATTCAACGTCTTCCAGCTTCATTTTGTTGGCTCGAAAACAATTCAACACACATTTTGCCAGCTTTATGCTTATGACACCCTAAAGTACGAGCACTGCCAACGGGAAGCACTTGCAGCACTTGCCACACATATTAGTTGCATTTGTACTACATGCCGTACGCTCGCTCTACCCCAACCCTTTCCAACCCCCCAAAAACTTGTCATTTATAATCGTGATTAACAGTTTTCTTTCTTACCTGCTTACCAAATCTGCTAAACCGCAGTTTATCGCTGCATTAGGCCAGATGGCGCCACAAAGCAACAACAGCAACACCCATTGTTTTTCATGGCCCAAAAATCTCAGCATATTCATTTAGATAAGCGTTGCAAGTTTCTTAAAGACTCCTCAAAGTATGCCACACAATTCTTACTACAATATTTGGCCTATCTGAAGGCAGGCAACATCATTGCCAAGCTGAAGCCTTTCAAATATTAATCATTTAATCGAAAGCAGTGCAAAGCAAGCTTGATCTTGAGCACCATTCGATTCTATTTAAAGCTCGAACAGAACTTCTTCCTTTGCTTCGCCCTCTGCTGCTTATCCGCCCTATGAGCGCATTATACGAAATTTATGTAGTCTACTTATTGGAGCAACTGAAGCACAAATGAATTTGAATTGAATGTATTATTGAAAGCAAAGCGCATAGCCTAGGCACTATTGAGAAGCTTAATAAAAACAAGGAAGAGTGCGCTGGGAGGGGAGTGCTCGACTAGCAGATACCCTGAACTCTGATTGCAGAACTACTATTTCAATGATTCTGCGCTTCTTTGACTTGGGGATAGCCTAAACACTGCGGAGAGGTACTACAAAGCTATAAAGACCATAGCTTGAGCGATTCTGAGAAGCTTAAAAGAAACACAGATGCCCAAGTCGGGAGTGCTCGACTAGCAGATACCCTGAACTACTACCCAGAGCTACTTTTTCAATTATTTTAAGCTTCTTTTAAAGCAGATACATTTGGCGAGCAAAAACTTATAGACTTACACACATACACACACACACACACTGCGTTCATACGGACGGACAGACCAGCCTGGCTAGATGAACTCACCTCGTCATTTTGATCAACATTATTATATATTTATGTATATATGGGCACATTATAGGTTCTGCCACGCCTCCTTCTGCTTGTTACATAACGCTTGCAGAAAGCTAATATACCCCAATGACCCTTTTCAATGGGCTCAGGGTATGAAAACTATGCAAATACTCAGCATGCAGCATATTTCATTAGACAAACAAGAAATCTATTCAATAACTAATGGGTATGGCATAGTCTAGCATGCACAGACATTACTCTCCACTCTCTACATTCTGAATTGTAAATGCATTTTGATATTTTACATTTTTCAAGCTACAAAATACGCATTTCTAGCAAATCAAAAACGAACTGAAGTGAGTTTAGCAACAGCCTGAAGAAGCTGCAATGCCTATGCACACACACACACACACACAGAGAGAGAGAGAGACACACACACACACATTGTGTCATGTGTGCATCTGTGCGCTGACAATTGAAAGCGGCAAAGTGACTGCAGAGTGCGTGAAGCACCGCAGCCATTGGCAGTGCTTGTTGCAACATGCAGCGACACTTCCAACACCAAGGACAACGGCGCAAAGAGCAGCTAAAAAGATTTGCATGTTTTGTTTATCTTTTTTTTTCCTTCAGTTTCTTTTTTTTCCACTCCCCCTTTTTTCCATGTTTTGCCTCGCCAGCGTTAGCCACATTTTTGCTTTTGGCCATTTTGCAGCTTACGCAAAGTGCAGCCGCTCCTCATGGCATATACCCTATATACAAGTATGTCAAGCATAGCAGACATGTGTGTGTCTGGGTGTAGTGTATAGTATAGATGAGTATACTATAGATATACAGCTGTGTTCATAAAAATAGTAGCAATATTTTGTGATAAACATAAGATTTTGAAAATAATTTGAAATATATATAAACTGTTTTTAAAATATTATATATAACACAAAATATTGCTAGCCAACATTTCAGTCGCACTACTATTTTTGTGAACAAAGCTGCATATGAATATTTATATATATATAACTGTACTATCGTATAGATAACTATCTCAAAACTAATCAAACTGACTCAGCAAGATGCCAAATTAACATCTCGATATATCACTTCAAAAGCCAAACAACATTTGGCAATTGCTTTTGGCTTTCAAACACGGCAAGTTCAAGAGACGTAAATATCTATCTCAAACTCATGTGGTTGCAGCAGATACAAACTCGTTAGAAATCAATGTTTGAACTTTGAGCTGCAACAAATTACTTAAATTTCTCAAGAGATACAAACGAATTGCTCAAATTTAATCACACAAAAGGTGAATGAAATCGTCAAATTACTTGCAAAGAGTGAGCTACAAAAGTATCTTGAGCATGCTTTGATTAATGCATATATAAAAAATGTTGATTAAAGACTAAACAAATTGTAGCATTAAATGACTAAAGCAAGGAGACACACACACACACATGACTAGTCAATATGCACTGGAGCTTATATAGCTACGTATATCCCTTTGACTTATCAATGAACCAATATGTATAAACTTTTAAATATTTCACGGCTAATTGTGCGTATCCTGAGGCTATAAGGCGCAAAGTTAATGTCACACAGCACACAGCACACAGCGCACACATACAGCGAGGCATGTGGGTCGGAAATTGTCTTGAGGGCCCTTACGCCGCATACTGGCATAAACGCACAAACAACAAACAGCAACGGCTGCTGACAAGGACAAGAGGCCAGAGCGAAGCAGAGTGCCAGGCCGAAAGGAGTTGTCCCAAAGTCCGAGCTCATAACATTTTTGCCACGTTACAATACGTAACCGATACTTGGAAATGTCAGACGCAGCAGGCTTAGCCCACAGTCGAGCAACACCTGTGTGCGGGTGTGTGTGTGTTTGGGCACGCCCTAAAGTGACCCAGCGCCCGTTATGGGGGTAGTCCCAAAACAAAACGGCTCAAAGGATTATGGCGCGCGCTCTCTCTCTCTCCCTCTCACACTCTCTCTCTCGAGGGCTTCCCAAAACGCTGGAAACCTCATAAAAGTTATTGTTTTTCTACTTCATTATCTTTCAAAAGCAAGAGGCGAAAAAGTGCTGAAAAAAGATGTGTGTTTTCATTTTCATTTTCAGTTTGTGCTTCCCGTTTAGGGTTTTATTTTACATGCCACTTGCCACAATGCCCAACGGGCCGAACGCTCTCAACTTCCTGCAGATCCTTAAGCTGCTGCTGCTGGCTGCTTGCTGCTTGCTGCCTGCACTGGCAGACATTTTGAAGGACAAGTGTAATGTTTAGACGCTCGCTTCGCTCAAGCCGGCTTAAGTTGCGAACTAAACTTATTGTTGGCTTCAACTTACCCAGCGCATGACATTGTAAAATCTTAGTCCGTCCCTCGCTAACAATGGATCCCGATGACGATGGATGCGTTGTGAAACGCGGCGCCTGTTGTTGTTGTTGTTGCGATTGCGATTGTCCTGTCGGTGGTCCTGCTTGTTGTTGTTGTTGTTGTTGCTGCTGCGGAATGGCATCTGCAATAGAAAAGTAGTTGTTGATGATGAGCATTTTGTTCAGAGCTGTCAATGCAAACAAATTCCCCGGAGCGTGCTCGTTAAAAAGCAACGCTCGACCTTGACAATGCACTGGTCATGTTCAAGGACTTCTCGAGTGTTTTTCAGTTAGTCATTCGAGTTATTTGTTGCTACATTTCTCAGCGCAAAAAAAAAAACAGAAAAGAAAAGAAAAGCAGGAAACAATAAGGCCAACTGACTTGGTGTTATTGTTGTCAAGAATTTCAACTTGTTTTCAATTAGTTTCTTGCCTTTTTCTTCATGTATTTAAAGACATTTTGTCAAGTGATTAAATAATATAAATAAATAAATTGTGAAATTTAAATACTTCCAAAGGAACTATGAACTATGACAGGTATGCAAAATGCGAAATATTTCAAGTCTGTTGCTTCATTGCAGAAAGGTTTCTGCACTCAATTGGAAACCTGCAGCTTTTGTAGCATTCAAGTTGCGCTCATCACTGATAAAAATCGATAATAATATATAATTAAGCACATTCAAGTATCGATATTAAGGTTATGGAATGAGTTATCGCAAAAAATATTGATAAGCTTCCACTTAATATTAGAAAATTCAAGTCGTACACACAGATGAAGACTTAGCTAGATCTAGTCAGCTCGTCATTCTGGTCAAGAGTGTATATATGCTTTAAGGTTTCTGTCACGCCTTCTGCTGCCTGTCACATACACTTCATACAACTCCCATAAATTCATAAATCCCTTTAAGGCACATTCGCAAAGCCTCAAGTTAACTCAACTAGCCAAATTCCCGCTTAAAGGAACCATACAAGAATTCACAGCTCCAATATATCCTGTATGTAAATCATTAAATTCTCTTTAAATGCCATCAAAAAAATGCTTAATATATTGATTTAACATAGTTTCAATATTTTGTATTAAATACATTTTTTTAGGCATATCAATAGTAATTTTTATTCATAGAGTTCGAAAGGAAAAAGTTGCACAGCAAAAAACAAATTTAATATTGAATGACATAAATGCTTAAACTCGCTTTACTTAACTGAATTTGTAATTATTTCATTTAATAAATAAAAAATACAACAACAACAATATGTAAAAAGAAATATAGAAACATGTAAAATGTTGCCATATTTTGTCTATTGTTTATTGTTTTTTATTTTGTTTGTGCATTTTGTGACAACTATCACAACAGCTTCAATTTCACACAGAAATTGCTGTTTGGTTTTGCACCCATTGAAGAGGGACACACAGGGGGTATATTGTTTTGGTCGCTGTGCGTGTGACAGGCAGAGAGTATATATTCTTAAGCTAGATCAATAGTCAGGAGAGTCTATGTCTGTTCATTTCAGCTAGAGATTTGACTTAGCTCAGTTCAAGTTTTTCGATTCAATTTGATATCAGATTTTAGTTATGTCTTTCAGTTTTGGTTTCTGTCTTTCAGTTCGTGTTTAGCTAAAGTAGAAACTTCACTTCTACAGCTATTACACCTCTTAACATACTCTCACCTATACCTCAAAATCTAATAAGAACATTACTCAGGGTATTTTGTAGTCATGCACTCCCTACCCCACTTCTTTGCTTTGTTGTTCTCTGTGCATTCCAATAGACACAAGAAAACTTGTTCAAAATGCAATATGTCTATTGAAATACAAAATTGCTTTTTAATAAATAAAAAGTTGCTCTCATATTATTTTATTATTGCGACAACCAAACCAAATAAACGTATAAATATTTTAATTTTATTTATTTCATACAGACAGGAATAGTTCTACGGTAATTCCTTATCATCAAACCGATAAAAGACAACAACAACAACAACAACAACAACAACACACAAATTGGGGGCTGTAAGTTGCGCCGTAGCGTAATAAATCCAATAAATCCAAGTGACAACGGGCCACAGCAACAATAAACAGGAAAGTCTAACCGAAACGAAGAGCTGGCGCTAGCGCTGGCTCTGGCTGTGGCTCTGCTCTGCTTCTGCTTTTGCAAATATTTTTGCTGGTTGGCCTGACCCATTTTTCAAGGGATTATAAATTCATTTTGAACGCAAAACATTCCTATATATATATATGTATATATATATGCTATGGTATGGTATATATGTATTTGTATTTTGGGAACGGCACTGTCACAAAGTAACAACGAACGCCCTTTGCGCCACGTTTATTGGAAACCACGTAAATAATTTGTTTATTTTTACCCCCGACAAATGCATAGAAAGTGCATCCTTTGATACGGTCAAAGCCAGAAGAGTTCAAAATTAAAATATCGAAAATGTTGTCAACAAATGGGAAATACTCAACCAGAAATTGCTTAGTTATTCAATATTGACAACTGTTTCGGGGCAACACTCATATTGATTCAAATCAACAATATATATATTTATATATTTATATATATATATATATACAGAATGCTGCATAAGAAATGTAACCTATTTTAAAAATATATTTTTAATATCAGTTATAACGGAAGCATCTCCTGATCTTATCTGTAAGATACAAAAGTATCTATATTATGCAAAAATACTTGTAAGATACAAAAGTATCTTTAAGATACAAAAGTATCTTTAAGATACAAAAGTATCTTTAAGATACAAAAGTATCTATAGGATACAAAAATATCTTTAAGATACAAACGTTTCTATAAGATACAGAAGTATCTTAAAGATACAGAAGTATCTGTAAGATACAGAAGTAACTGTAAGCTACCAAAGTATCTGTTAGGTACAAAATTATCTGTACGATACAAAAGTCTCCGTAACATATAAAAGTATCTGTAAAAAACAAAACTATATTGTAGTATCTCAGTAGATACAGAAGTAGCTGTAAGCAACTAAAGTATCTGTAAAATACAAAAATATCTGTAAGCTACAAATGTATCTGTGAGCTTTGAAAGTATCTTTAAGCTACTGAAGTATCTCTAAGATGCACAAGTATCTGTAAGGTACACAAGTATCTGTAAGATACAGATGCAACTAAAGTATCTGTAAAATACAAAAATATCTGTAAGCTACAAATGTATCTGTGAGCTTTGAAAGTATCTTTAAGCTACTGAAGTATCTCTAAGATACACAAGTATCTGTAAGGTACAAAAGTAACATATAAAAGTGTTTGCAAAATACAAAAACATACTGAAGTATCTCTAAGATACACAAGTAGCTGAAAGGTTCAAAATTACCTACACAATACAAAAGTATCTGTAAGATACTTACACTTAAATACTTATATGTAAATAGCAAAACTATCTCTAACTGTAATTGTACATTACATTGTATTCAAGCAAGCAACAACACTTGATAGAATATTCATTTCATATTCAAACTTCACGTGAAACGTCTTTGAAATTCTCTTCGCTTTTTGGTTTCTACTTAAATCATGTCTATGATATGCATGCTATAAATAGTTTAGCGTTTTGAAACGATTTCACCACTCAGCGTTCACATGAACATAGTTCAGCTGAAATGAAAACGATTAAATCTATTTGAATGGGATCTGCTCGACTCACAGATACCCATACTACTCAATTTTTTAGATGAACATAGTTCAACTAAAATGAGATTGATTTCAGTTGGGTAGGCTCAACTAACTGATACCCAAAATCTAAACGTGGCAAAAGAAATATCTTCTTAGTTAATTTTTAAATTGATTTTCAAAGCTGCAATATATTTTCTTCTCTCTAGCTCAGAATTCTTTGATATGACTTTCCTTTACAGTCCTTTAGAGAAGGATTTTTATCTACTTTAGCTTATGAACATGCGAGAATAATCTTCTGATAAGCCACAAGCTTTCGAACTCATCGATTTATGTAGTTAAAGAATCTTTCTATACCTATCACAACGCATATAGATATTTGATATATTCTCATCAGTCAACATCAACTCTCCAATCTGTTGTCCACTTTTGTACAGGGTATAGCCATTCTATTTCACAGCATTTAAATATTTTTATGGCCATGTTGCAAGCAGAAAAAAGTGCAACTGCTGGCAACACTGTGGCAATTAACAATTAGCAGCGCTGCAAATCGCATTTGGCCAAAACAAAATAAAGAAAAAGGCGAAACGCATATGGCGAACATATGTTTTTTTTTTTGTTGGTCGATTGGGAAAGTTGAAAATGTGTGTGTGTGTGTGTGAGAGAGTGTGTGTAGGCGGCTTTACGCCTCGCTGATTAGTTGAGGCCCAGTTGTAATAGTTGTTGTTGCTGCTGCTGCTGTTCTCTGTTTGCAATTGTGATTGGGTATATAATTCTAGCCTGTGGTTTGGCTACGCCTGACAAGAGAGCTGCTCAAAGCCAGTCGGCAATACTGGTCAACGAATGGTCGGCGTTGCCATGAAGATGGCAAGCACTCAACTGTTAGTGGTGCACATTTTGCCACCTGCCCCCACACACACAAAGACAGCTGGCGGCAGTGGCAGCGTTAAGCCAAGCAGGCGTTAAATTGCCAATGTGTCCGGCACGCTCTTGACAAACGCTTGCTACGCTTACTACTGCTGCCTTGTGGTTCACAATTGTTGCAGATACAGCAACCCCAACGCCACAATCCTTCACATCCACCTCTGCCCTATGCCCCCACCCCTGGTTCTATTCTAAGCTGCAGCGCTTTAGGTTTGCGGTTTGCGCATGCGCAGCGGCCACACACACTTTCAATGGCTTCGCCCCCGCCTCTATCAGACATTTGATATGCGCCTGCTGCAGGCACATGTTGTTGCTGCTGTTGTTGTTGTTGCCAAGTCTCTTTATATGCAAAATATGTTGCTATTTTTGGTGATGCGCTCAATTTACAGCACTTTAGCAGGCAGACACCCAACAACAACACACACACAGACAAGTGACACAAGGACTTGTTCACAGGAAACTATGTCGGGCATTTTGAAAACACCCGCACACACACACACTCGATTGTCGTCCCGTTGAGCTTTTGTTGAAATTTGTTTGTTTAATGTAAGCGACGCCAGTTTTATCTGCATTGCCACTTACAAGTGGCACAAAATTTCAAGCCGCAGGCTCGAGTGGGGCAAGACTGCAACTTCCTTGCGGCAGTTGTCGGCATCTGATGTTAATGATAAAACACACACACACACACAGATGCACATGTGTGGCAGCTGCACTGTAATGCGAGACGTATTTAATTTCTTATATCCTTCTCGAGAATATGAGTTTGAGTTTGTCATGCAGCATGCAACGCCTAGTCTTGGAACAGTCTAGAAATGAATCAAATCTGAAGTCTATATTATATATATATATATATATATATAGCTTTATGTTCACTAGAATAAAAGCAATGTGAAATCAGTTTTTATATTAAATACATTTTCCGGCCTTAGATGTTCATCAGCTCTAAAAGTGTATTTAGTCTTCGGCATTTCTATTTTCTATCTTCTGCTTCCTAGTTTTTTTGTTTTTTAATTTTTGGGTTACTTTAAAGTGGTTTTGGTCTATAGAAAAATGGGCAATGGGAACGTTTTGGGCATTAAATACATATTGTTGCAGTTGGCTGCAGTTTGTCACAGTTGCCCTGACTTCAAAGTCATCTTTCACGCACGCACACATGTTGCACATGCATGGAAGCTGTAATATGAAATCTAAGGGAAATACTAATATTATGTATGTACATGTGCTACAGAGATATAGATATGATAGATATACTAAATATACTAGATACATATATACAAAAGCTGTGTTCATAAAAATAGTAGTGCAACTGAAATGTTGGAGAGCACTACTATTTTTATGAACAACATTTAAGTAGCACTACGGTCAGCGGTCAGCGGACGTAGAATTAGCATGAAAAGTGTTCAATCTGACAGAGTTCCGCTATATATCTATATAGATTTCTATATACCATATGGGTATTGTATAGCTCTAGCTGTTTCAAGCTCTGCTCACGCTGACTTCATTCAATCTCTTAGGAAGAAAAATGTAATTTTCCTATAGCGCAAAACTCCTTCTGAGGCAGCGCTTGACGCCTTGAGCAGTCGCGTCGAGTAAAAAGTAATCCACTTATATATTCATTTAATAATCATCTTGTAGATTGGATTGGCTTGGTATGAGCATGTTGGCCACGACTGTCAATCATTTTGACTCCTGGTGTCAGGGCAAAAGCAAACCGCAGCAGCCACAACAGCAACGGCAACGGCAACAGCAACGGCAACAGCAGCAGCAACGGCAACAGAACCACCAGCCGCACCATCCGCACCACCCGCACCACACGCACACGGTGGCCAACTAATTTTCAGTGTGTCTGCCAGCAGCTTTGCAACGCATCAATCAAATTTAACACTTTAACACACAGACAAATGCATAGATATATATGAGTGTGTGTGTGTGTAACTGTGTGTGTGTCTGTGTGTGTGTGTAACTGTGTGTGTGTCTGTGTGTGTGTGTGTGTGTGTGTGTGTGTATGTGTGTGTGCATAGCTACTCGACATGATTTCTTTTAGTGGTCATTTGATTTGGTTTGCTTGCATTTGATGCTAGGTACTGCTTGCCCCACAGACACGGAAACCTTTAAGATTTTTCTTTCTGGGGGAACTTACAATGCGCATTTGATTAGCTTTTGTGGCTGAGAGTGAGTGAGTGTGTGTGTGTGTGTGTGTGTGTGTGTGTGTGATTGATTGTTTGAATTGCTGCTAGCCAGACAGAGTGAGTGCGAGAGGGTGATTAGCGTGTGTCTGTGCCAGGAGCTGGGGTCACGCCCCTATGCAGCCGGCATTTGCATATTAATGAGCTCATTAAACTCGCTTAAAAATAGCAATGGAGCTAAGCAACCCCATTGGCAATCATATGTATAGCTGGGCATGCTTGACTTTATTCCTTCCTTTTTGTTTCTTTTTTTTTGGGTAATTACAGTCAAGACTCGATAAGCGCATTATTTATACGTGCGACCCAGCGACAGTAACCACATGTGACGCCTTAAAATAACACAATTTGTGGTGCAACAATGCAGTGAAATACACTGAGAGCAACATAGTCGACAGAGAGAGAGAGAGAGAGAGAGAGAAAGGTAGAGAAAGAGAATGTAAAGCAGCGTCGACGTCAGGCTGTTGGCAACTTCCACTCAAGTAGCAATTGCATCCATCTCCTCGACTGCTGTTCGCCCCGAATACCCACAACGCATACAGCGATCCCATTTCCATTTCGAACGGCATTTTCCGAAAAGACTGAATGTACGTCCGTCCGACCGACCGACCGCCCGTTCGCCCGACCCAGCTGACGCTGTCACCATTGCCGTTTGTCACGGCGAACTGCACACGAACCACGTTTCATATGCACCGCTCTCGCTTATAGCCCCGGCCAATCCCCCAGCCCAATCCAACCCCAAAAACTCATTTTCAATTCCGTTCTTCAGCTACTGCTGCTGCTGCTGCTGCTGCTGCTGCTGCTGCTGCTGCTGCTGCTCACGTCTCATAAATTTCTGGGCTGTCGCTCGTCCGTCGCTTAATCCTTGCGCTCTTTGGTGCCACGTGAGAAATTGCACTTATCACATCTCAAACCATTCTCCTCGCCACCTTTGTCTCTCCACCGAACCGCATCCTCCGTGCCACATTCTTCGTTCGCTTTTGTTTCGCCCCTTTTGCTCGCTCGCTCGCTCGCTCACCAACTCTGATGGCTCTTAATATGGTTTGGCTTAGTCGCAGATTTTCACGTTTTCACATTTTCCAGATTTTCAGTTTCGGGCTGCACTTTACGCAGCTCTGTGGCTGTATCAATATATAATTCAAGCTAATGACAACACGATCTAAAAACAAGTAAGAATGTTCCACTCGAGCGCTACGGACTGCATAATACTCGTTCACGCTTCCAAAACAATTGAATCTTTTTTGGTGAAGGAGGCAGAAATGAATCTATAATAACTTAACTGTTCCATTTCGAAGCTCAATTTCCAAAACATTGGATGATATAGTTTGTTTCTAATTAGCCACGCTCCCAGTAGGAATCAACATATAATTTTTGGCCTACTCTTAGAAGGAATTGGGGGTAACGCAACTGTCAAATTTTCCGGCTTAGACTCCAAAACTGTAGAATTTACAGGGTATTTTCGTTATACCACTTCCTCAAAGAATTGTAAATTCTTTGGGGTCATCAATAGGAGAATTAATTATAGAATTTTTATAAATATAAGCTCTAAAATTGTAGAAGATACAGTCTTAACCGATTTGCCACGCCCCCATGAGCGTAGTTATATACACTATATCTTTTATATCTTGTGCTATCAACGTTATTTTATATTCCAAAATACAAGTCTCTAGCTTCAAAGGCAGCGAAATGGTTTGCGTTCATACGGAAAGACGGACGGATGGACAAAAGGAAGGACGAACGGTCGGACTGACATTGCACAAAACCTATAAACTCTTTTCTTGCTTTAAATAAGTAAGATCTTGAATAACATATCTTAAATACATCATAAACAGCTGGCAAACTGCAAAGCTCTTGACTTAAATGGCCTTAAGTCATTATCTAATTATCATCAATTAACTACTTCGACTATAGTTTCTTCATATAAATGAAATAATCATTAATATGATTAAGCCAAGCATATTTTTAATTATTGGCCAGGCGCACTTCAATCATTTGAATAAGCCATAAAGCCAAATGAACATATTGCGAAGTAGATTAATCTCGATGTATTCAAGCATTTCATAAACACAGCGGAAAATCAACTTGAAAGTTGAAAGCAAAAATGTCGTTTATCAAAGGCAAAATGCTAAAATGGGAAACTGCGAAATGCAAAACAAATCTAAAAATCAAATCAAGCGCAAATTGATGACTTTACAATGTCCCAATAGATTTGCATTATAGCCGCAGAATTCCAATTTGTGCTGAAGATGAAGAGGGCGAAGAAGAAGAAGAAGAAATATAAAGCAACAGCAACAGTCGGCAACTAGCTGAATGTGTATGGGAAATAGCAAAGAGTATAGAGTGGATACTTAAATGGCAGCTAACACACACACACACTCACACACAGATACATATATACCTTGTATATATACATATGTAAATATTTTGTGACAAATGAAGTGAAGTGGAACGGCAAGGACATGGCTTCAACTAACTGTGCAGGCAGCAGCAGCTCAAACAACTAGGCCGAAGTCCACAGCACAGTTGGCCAACAACAACAACAACTGTTGGCGTAAGCGAAACTATTAAAATGCCATTTGAAATTTTTGCCACTTGGCCAAAAAGGACTCACACACACAAACACACAGGACGCAATGCAAGAAACTAACTAAACGGCAGGCCGCCCACGTCCGCCTTTGACAAAAGCTCCAACGACTTTTCTCTCGCTTTGCTGCCAACTTTCGACGCAACGACAACAATTACTTGAGTTATGGCTGCAAATGCGCTTAAAAGTATAAAAGTTAAATACAAATATATTGTATATGTGAAGAACTCAGTCTCAGTGAGAAGCGCATAGAAGAGTGATACGACAAAAGGCAAGTTAACAAAAGCCAACATTAACATTTAGCTTAGTTAGGCGTTTAAGCTTTGAATATCTCTCTCTCTCTCTATATATATATAGGGTATCTGCTAGTCGCATATCACTCATTTGCGTGTGAGTTTAGCTGAACTATGACTAAATGAACGATTTGTGCTGCTTCCATGGCGCGTCGGCTGTTGGCCATTGGCCATTTCATTGGCTGCGCTTGACTCATGTTTTATTGAATTAATAAAAAACAATTTAAAATCAAGACAGCGTCGAGGACGACAAGGCGGCAGCGATGGCAACCATTCATGACACTGAGCATGGCCAGCAGGTAAATGTTTTCGCTTCTCTCTCTCTCTCTCTCTCTCTCTCTTCTCTTTCTCTTTTGTCTTTTATTTACTTTCGATTTAAGTTGTTTTCTGTCCCTTTAAACGTAGCTGCAGCTGTAGCCAAAACTGAATCTTGTCAGCCTGAGCTTTCCTTTTGGCCATCAGCATCAGCATCGCCTGCCTGTCCGTGTGCGTCTCTGTTTCCTTTGCACCTCAAATTCCATATTTAGTCATAATATGCATATCGACCCAGAGCTAATAACCGGTTTTTATTTTAGCCAGCTTATGATGGGGTTCTCAGCTTACACAGCTATTGCTGTTGTTGTTGTTGCTGTTGCTGTTGTTGCTGTTGCTCCTGCTGCTGCTGCTGCTCCATGACACGCAATTGCATGCAATTTTCCTTTGTTACGCTTTTGCCATGGCCAAACAACATCTTCATTATCAAGCTCATCATCTGGCGCCGTAATGAGCATTTATTAGTCGGCTCTCACGCTTACCTTGATTACAAGCTGAGCTCCAACAACAACAACAACAACAGCAACAGATATCATGCACCTGCATATGAGAACGTTCAGCTCTTAAATAAATCGTCAAGATTTATGAACCACCTACCGAACGCAACTCGATCCCCCGTGGTAAGGCTTGCTATAAAATCTTTATGCATTCGCTTTAATGTTGGCCGATTACTTGAATAAGCCTTAATACGCCTTGCTTTGCCTCATGTTTGCCTGACAAATTGATAGCCCGGATTATGGCCAAAAATCCAGTTGAATCAGCTAACTTTTAAAACTCTTTCTCTCTCTCTCTCTCTCTCTCTCTCTTTCTCTGTGTGTGACTCAAGCTGAATTTTGAGCGCGTTGACAGCGCTGCTTTAGCTTAGCCCGAATAGCTGAACGATGATGCTAATCTGGTGCTAAAAGCTTTCATCTCTCAGCTGCATGTCAAAATAGTGACGCATCATTGCGGGCATATGTTGGGAATATGTGTTGACCAATGCGAGATGGCCAGCACAAGAAAATGCTGAGAAATTCATGAATTTAACGCTCATAATATGTTTGCTTTGGCCCCTCTCACTCTCTTTGACATTCTCTCTCTATATCTCTTTTTACTGTGTCCCTCTCCATACTCTCTCTTTGTCTACTTTTTCTCATTCTCTATCTATTCATCTACACTCCTCTCCATATTCCCTGTCTCTCTCCATCCTCTCTCTCTTTCTCGCTATATTATCCCGCACTCATTTTATCTCCATATTCTCTCTCACTCTCTTTCTTTCCATATTCTCTCTCAATATCTTTCTCTCTTTCTTCTTTCTCCTTTTTCTTCTTCTCTCTTAATCCATCTACTCTCAAACTCTCTTTCCCCTATTCTCTCAGTTTCTCACCTTAATTTCTCTGTCTCTAATGCCTCGCTACTTTATTTCTCGTTTTACTCGCTTTCTAGTCTCCCCACCTGAACTCCCTGTCCCTGTCTCTGCCTCTGCCTCTGCCTCTGCCTCTGCCTCTGTCTCTGTCTCTGTCTCTGTCTCTGCCTCTGTCTCTGTCTCTGTCTCTGTCTCTATCTCTATCTCTATCGTTGTCTCTGTCTCTGCATCTCTCTCTCTCTCTTTCTCTCTATCTCATTATCTCTAAATTTTTTCTTTCTACTTTATCTCTCTCTTTGCTCTTCTTCTTTCTATCTGCTCCTTCACTTGCCTGCTCCCTTCCTCTTGCATGTCTCCGCTACTTAAGCTCTCCCTTTCTTTCACTCTTCCACTCTGTGTCTCTTACCTCCTCTTTAGCATCTTCCTATATAATATTTCCCTTCAGAACGTACTTCATTCAAATCATTAGCAAATTAATTCCTAATCAGTTGACTCAAGTATCACAGTTGAAAATCGCATAGAAAGGCATTGTTATGTTTCTAACAGAATCATTGCGTCTTTGTGTATGGGGAAATGTACACAAATGTGTTTAGCAGTTAATTGAGTGCAAGCTGCTGGGCATATTCACTCTGCTCTCTATTTCAATATTTTCACTTGAAGACAGGTGAATGGATTTGAGCAAACAAATTTGATGTTTTTTATTGTGTGTGCATTGATTTGAATGCGTTTTCCAACAATTGTGCCTTGTTTGACTCGTTGGTTTCGTTAGCTGAGTGAGTTGGATTGGGATTGGGATTGAGCTTGGCATTGGCATAGGGATTGGCTGCTTGCCCGTTGGCAATTCGATTCATTTTTGTTTTTTTCATGTTGTGTTTTCTACTTGGCTGTCACATTTGTTTTATTTATGTAGTTTCTTCTCAGAAGTCTCTCAATGTTGTTGTTGTTCTATGCGACACACCATATATGAGCAACACATGCACAGTAAGTCGAGTCGGGTGCTAGAGCGAGCTTCCCATTCGTATGATTCTTTTTTCTCAACTCTTTTCCTTCTTCTGCTTGTTCTTCTTTCGCATTTGTAGTTGAAGTTGTTTAGTTAAAGCCAAGTTGTTGTGTTAAATCTTCTCAGAATTTATATGCTACATATACGTATGCACATTATTTCGCTTCTCTCCTTTTTTTTCTACATCTTTAATGACCTTTTGTTGCTGCTCCCCCAGCCCCAGCCCCAGCCATTGCCATTGCCATTGTTTACAGACCCAGTTTATAGGGCTTGACTTTTTATTGTTCATTTGATGTTAACTCATTGTTGTTGCTGTTGTTGTTGCAAGTAGTTGTAGTCGTTGTTTTCCTAAGAACCCAACAATTTGTGTTTGTTTTTTTTAAAACTAATTTGTTTTGGGCCTAGTTCAGAAACTGAAATGAATTTGTAATTGAAATAATCTTTAGATTGTCTCGGCTAACTTCAGCTAGAAAGTCTTTAGACTGCAGTTGGAGTCTATGCAAAAGTTACTTTAGCCAGCGCAAATGGAATTGGTCTAGGGAATCCAGTTTGTTCTGGCCTGCTCTTGGTACAAATTGTGACTTTTATCATTTGTTATCCTTGCTGTGCAGAAAAGCAGCTACTTATGAGTGTAGTTCTTCCTGTTTCATGCACTCCAGATTCAACAAATTGCTGTTGTTGTTGCACACAAAACAAGGTCGCAACAATGAAAGCAGCAGCAACAGAAGTTTCCAGCAGCTGGCAACATAATTAGCGCATTTTCCCAGAGACAGCAGCAGCAGTCGTCGTTGCCGTTGCCGTCGTCGTCATCATCATCATCAACTTCATCGTCCGTGTCTGAGTAGCGTTGTGGAGCCGTCGAGCAGCGAGACACCCACACGAAAGTGGCAGCACTTGAGAGCTCAAACTTGCAACATGCAACTTGCAACACTACGACTGCATTTCCGGCTGCTGCTGCTGCTGCTGGCGGCGGGTGATGCGACGTGACATTGAAACAATGCACAGACAGACAGCCAGCGAGTCAGCCAGTCAGACATGCTCCCAGCTGCTGTTGCTACCAATTCTCTTTCTCTCTCTCTCTCTCTCATTCTCTCTCTGTCTCTCTGCCTCTCTCTTGTTAGCTGCTGCTAAACTTATACGCTGTCATATTCTGCTTATGTTTTATAATTAAGTTCTGTTGCCGCCGCTGAAGCGGAACCACGCGCACTGTCGCAACAGCTGCACCTATCCACATCCACCACCCATTGAGGCGTCGCCCCCTCTAGCTGGATGCAATTTACAGCTCGATTAACTGTCACAATTGAGGCGCTACTCAGATTACCAAACATCAGTGACATTAATTGCCGCCATATGCAAATCGAGTGTGGCCAACAGGCACGAGGATAACTTACTTGCAGCAGCCGTGCTGCCGGGCAGCCATGCGGCATGCACCACATTCATCTTATCCAATCTAAGCCCAGACCAAAACCGATCCAATCCGACACGACCCGACCCGACCCAACCCGATTCGACCCGAGCCACCCACACGCTAGCTAACTGGGAATTGGCTGTGGCCATGGCTTAAAGTGGCCGTTGGCAAAGTGAAATGCTGCATTGGCAAAACCGCTAATTGAGCAAAGCAATTTATTTTCCTTGGCTAGGCTCTGCCTTTGCCTTCATCCAAACACCAACTGACTGGCTGACCCGCTGGCTGGCTGACCCAACCAAAAGCACCAGCAACAGCAGCGCTATTAAGCCAAAGTTGATGGGTGAGCTGCTTGGCTAGAGCCAAACGTTGGCCAATATTGATTTTAAAATTTTTACTCAGAAATATATATAATATAAAATATATATAAATAAAAATATGTATACATGTTGAGCAAATAGATGAGCTTAAACAGACTCAAATAAGTCAAATTGTGATTGCAACATTAAGAAACACAATGCGAGCGAAGCATAGATGACTTAATTTACAAGCTAAGCTAAGAGAGGAAAAGCTTTTTCTAGTATTAAAACACTTCAATAAGTGTATGCTATGCTCGATGTTCTTGCTCGTTCACGTAGTGAGAAGAGTATATTGGTTGAATGCAATGTCCATCCACCTGTCTGTTCCTCCGTCCGTTCGATCGTCCGTCTGTCCCATCGTCCGTCCGTCTGTCAATACATGAATCCATCCTTCAGTCCGGCCGTCCATCTGTCCCTTCGTCCGTCCATCCATCTGTCCCTTCCTCCGTCCATCAGTCCATCCGTCCATCCGTCCATCCGTCCTTCTGTCCGACCGTCCGTCTCTCCCTTCGTCCGTCCGTCCATCCATTAGTTCATCAGTCCGTCCGTCCGTCCGTCTCTTCGTCCTTCCGTCTCTTCGTTTATCCGTCCATTTATCACTTCGTACGTTCATTCATCAGTGCGTCCGTCTGTCCCTTCGTCTGTCCGTCCACCTATCCATCCATTCATCCATCCGTCCGTCCGTATGAACGCAAAACATTTCGAAAATAAACTCGTCTTAACAACCCAAGATAACAAATCTATAGTGGATATATATCTACGACCTCACATATCGAATATAACTGCATCTTTCAGCTAGAGCTCCAATATTGAGCAGTTAAATAACTGCAAAACTCCCTCTTAACTGTTTTTGCACCATAAACAAATATTTGAAAGTCAGTAGCGCCCGTTGGCAACATTCTTACTTGGTTTTTTGTCCAACTTTAAAGCAGAGAAACAAATTTTAAAGTGAAAACTTTTCGTCCCAAACGTTGGGCGAGATTTCTACAATGTTTTGTTTCTGGGTAAACAAACCCAAACAGAAATAGAATCTGTTTAGAGTTGCTGTTGTTGTTGTTGTTTCAAATGAATCAATTGAAACAGCTACGAATGCATTATGTACTAGAAAGCTAGAGCTAAGCGTTTAGTTGTTGTCCGCCGACTGTAGAAACTTGAAAGTAGAAATTTGGATTGAATTAGAGCTGATGATTTATATGAAATAATGGGGAATACTCACTTGCTAACATATACCATGTAATTAATAAGTTTATTTTTATTTGGAATACCTCAGGAGAGACTATCTGTATAGCAGATATTAGTAGATCATATGCAGATATGAAATCTCATTGCTTAAACCTTCATTTAACTCTCTCAATCAAATCTTTTCTTAAATATTTCCATTTGTTTTCATTATCTTCATCTTTATCTTTATCATTTAAATACTGAGGAAATTCAACTTAATTCCCATTACAACCCTCAATCTCTTCTGTCTCTTTATAGCCAACAAATTATAAAGAAAATGTTGCCGTTGGCCAAAACCAAAAATATTCCAAATGCAATTTATAAACAATTTAAGCAAAATTAATAATTAAAAACCACTGATTGAAGGGCGATGCAGAAAATATACAAAGAAAAAGAGCAAGAGATCAATGTGCAGCGTGCACGACTAAAATATATCCTGTAATTATGTAGCAACTTGGCTTTGAGTATAGCAAAGCCTATGCAAATTCTTGAATGCAGCAAAAGACTTCTAAACATTGCCTACTATACACACATATATACCCTGCTTGTGCACTATTACAGGGTATGCGCACATAAAAATAAACAAGGCAAGAACTAGCAAATGCCTAGAAAATCTTATGCATGCTTGAAGCATGGACAATGCAGCAAGAGAGAGATAGTCAGAGAAAGAGAGAGGGAGTGAGAGAGAGAGAGAGACAGCGAGTCAGATTGCAGCCGCATGTGCTGACTGCTGTTTGTTCTTAGTGTTAATTATAACGAAATCGGCTAAAAATATTGATTGTTTATTTTGAGAGGAAGCTGGCAAAGTTTCTGTGAAGTCAATTGCACTGAACAGCGTTGAGTATGCAGAGAGAGAGAGAGGGAGAGAGGGAGAGAGAGCCACAGCCACTTGACTTGTGCATGCGAGCAACATGTGGGCAGCGAAAAGGAGAAGACGACGGCAGGCAGCATAGAGCAGAAGCCAGTCAGGCTTAAATAAATGCTGAAATTTATGTTGCAGGTCAGGCAGGCAGCGAGCGAGCGAGCGCAAGCTTAAACAAAGGCAATCAGAGCCGCTTGGGCAGCAGCAGCAGCAGCGCCAGCACAGCAAAAGGAGAGCCCAGCAGAACAAGTAAATCAGGTTTTGGCCAACGTCAACGTATTAACCTTTGTGTGAGCTGACTTCGTAGCTGCATACAGCTGCAGTGGCTGCTGTTGAATTATTTCAAACATTTCATTTTATATAATAAAAGTGCAGGCAAGTAGAATCCGACGTTTGCTTGTACCTGAGTTGAGAGAGTGTGCTACACACACACACACACACACATCAACATACATACACACACACACACTCACATGCCGACCGCAGTCAGTGGCAGCTGCAAGCTGCAGCTAGCTTTTGCTTGCTAACGTCGCCGACTTTTGTGGCCGCTTGTGGCAAGTGGCGCGCACGATTACTCACACACACACACATGCCCCTCCCCCATTTTATTTTTTTGAGGTCGCCTCAAGTGGCTTATTTCCGCTTTTTGCATGCGAAAAACCCAACTCGCTTCTCGTTCGCCCCTCGGCCACTGGCCAGGGTCAGTTTCAACATATGCAGCAAAGCTGAAAAGTGGCACAAAATCAAAGCCACAGTGAACGATCGCTGGACGCTTGCCATCGCCATCGCCATCGCCGGCTGCTGCCACAAAGCGCCAAGTGTCGATAGCAAAACATAAAAAAGCAAGAAAAGACTAACAATAAAATATATATAAAAAAAAGTGAGCCATGTTGCATGCAACACACACGCAGCAAAGCACAGCACAACTGCATTTTGTTGAATTCGTCTTTTTGTTTTGCTCTTGTGCTTTTGTTGCCACACAGTTGCCCCCTCTGCCCCACCCCCCTCTCTCTCTCTTCATTGAGTTTTCTTTTGTGGTGCTGCTGCTGCTGCTTGCCTCCAGTGGCTGCCACGCTGCTGTCGCTTTCTGTTCCACAATCATTTTAACCCAAATTGTTATTGTTGCTGCATTTTGCATTGCAATTTTCAGTTAGCAAACGAAATATGTGTCGCTTACCAGCTGGCGGAGCGGGCTGCAGCGGGCTGCGGCAGCGGCGGTGGCGGCAACAACAGCTCAGTTAGACAAGCGAAGCTGTTGCTGGCAACGCTTGACATTTCGCTTCTAGCAGCTACCATAAAATCTCGAGACAGTTTCGGTTTTTCTCTTCTTCTTTTTTTGTTTTGTTAATTTCTAAAAGCCAAAAATTCCAGCCAAAAAAATGCAAGTTTTGTGCAGCTTAAATTGAAAGCTTTTTCATCCACTGGCAAGCGGCAGAAATTTACAAGAAAAAGATGAAGATAAAACAGAAGTCTGGCAAAATATAGCAACAGTTCGTTATTGCGGAAGTGCATTTGAAAAGCGCACAGAAAACAAATGTAAAGGGCGAAGCTCATGAGTGACAGAAGCTATTATCAATAATATATCGAGAGCACAGCGATGTGTCTACAACTAACTGCAGTTGCATTTATCGGTAATGCATTAATATGTGCATATCGATAACACACTAACAAAATATCGATTACACATGAACAACATATCGATTACACATCAACAACGATAACATTTCAGGCACATAATACACTTAAAAGACTTTCAAAAAATATATAGAATATGCATTTGACTATCGATATTTGTGTATCGTTTGTTACAAAACATAAAATATCGATAACAGCTCATAAAAAATATCAATACATCGACCAACAGAGCTCAGCAATCAGTTGAAAGAAACAAAAAACACGATAACCTATCGATCATTGTAACGATAACTATAAATCGATTATTAATAAGCATTGCATATCGATAACCATAACCATTAAGTAATAAGCGTAAAGCAACAAACTTGAAAAGATATCGATAATAAGTATAAAGTGCCGTAAGTGCATCGATAATTATGTTATGGAATACAACATATCGATAACATCTCGAAAACCACAACACACTAACGAATACAACTCAGTAATGAGATAATAAGAAAACAAAAGCATGAGTACATATCGATAACAACACGTGTCCTACGTGAATCGATAATCGATTATATTCACGCATTCCATGCACTCATACACAATAAATTATATTGTATATAAAATAAAATGTAGTTTCGTTTAACGCCTGCTGAAACTGCTGTTGACAAGTGAAACCAAGTGTTATCGACAAATACGATTTATGACAATATGCAGACATTTTATCGAGCTGCTATCGAAAAAAAATTCTAAAAGCACTCTGCATACGTTTTATTATATATATATATATATATATGTATATACATATATATGAACGTGCTGTGAAAATTCCATTTCGGACATTTATCGTTGGCAGTGCGGCGCAGATAAGACCCGGGAAACTGGGGCAACTAACGCAACAACAGCAGCAGCAACAACAACGTTTAATATTGAAAGTGTGTAATCAAGTACAACAAAGTGCTGAACATGTTACCCCTGTGGCACGTAATGGCCTTATCTACATTAGCATCAAGTGTAAATACATTTATAGAGACAATAAATTATTCCGTTCAACAAACATACAATATAGGGATATATGGATATACAATATATATGGCATTATCTTCTATTCCAAATATATATATTTATTGATCATTTTTGTCTATTGTGAGTTGTTTAAAAGGACAGTAGTCAGCATATAGCAAATCTAGTTTACATATCGAACATAAGGATTCGATATGAGAAACGTTTTTCCTGCTCTGGTCTATCGATAAATCGATAACAACACTTTATAAGGCATATTTGTATATGTTGAATCAAATTGCAACTATGCTTAAACAGTTTTATAGAAACAGCTACAGTACGATATATTAATCGATAAATATCGAAACTGTAATAAATAATGTACAAATTGTACACAATATAATAGGTAATATAGCAGGTATATATCATATAGTAGGTATATAGTATAGTGTAGTAATATAGTAATTTAGTAGTCATACAGGCACATATCGATATATTAATCGATATCTGTAAGATACTGATTCAGCGCAGAAATTGCTGTCTATAAATTTCTACTTAAATCACGCCAACATAGGCATGCATAGACATTTATCGATACATCTATCGATATATATCGATACTGATTCAACTTCCACTTTACTGTCAATCAATTCCCATTGATATCACAGCAAAAAAAAAAACTATTCACAAAACCCCATTTGAATAACGTTTAATAGCATAAGCAACCACTTAGAGCCATTAATCGATAAAATATCGAAAGCACATGTACAAAATAATGTACATCATGTTATGTAGTCAGAGTAATTGAAGGACTCGTCGCTGTCATTTGACGAGGGGCCAACGCTACAGCGCTACCTGCATAGGCATGCAGGCGGGCGGGCGGCAATTTGAAGTGTCTTAATTTAATTTCAACGATGATGTTGATGATGAGGTAGATAGACGCGGACGTCTGGCGGCGGCAATCAGAGCAATCAGGCAATTCAATCAGCCAACGGAGACGGTAAAATAGCAGAGCAGTGCTGGAGCTGTAGCTGGAGCTGGTTGGAGTTACACTCAACCCCAACCACAGTCTCAACCCCATAGCCTACCCTCTAGACATTCGGCCAACAGCTCAACTGCCGCCGCCCGCCGGCGTCTGTTTGGCGCTGTCGGTGGCATAATGTAGACGCATCTGCAAGTGGGGATTGCACACACATTTATATATATATTTATATATATATGTATATCTCGTTTATCTTGAACAGCAGACATCGCACATATCTGTGCGTGCACATGTGTCTCTGTCTCTGTCTGCATCTCTGTCTCTCTCTGTGTGTGTATAGAAGGATTTACTTGTCGTTGGACGACGTGCAGCGCAGGCTGCTCCAAAACTTTGCCAAAGCTGCAGGAACAAGTTGTTGACAACAACGGCAAAAATTTGCAGACAGACTCTCGCACGAGTTGCACATTGCATGATGATTGCTGTTGTTGTTGCTGCTGTTGCTGTTGTAGAAAAGTTGCGTCCTGGCGCATAATTCCGAAATAAGTTGTCCGTCCCGCCGCACGTCTCGCACAAAGCGAGTGCAGTCAACTTTTGTTGTTATCGCTGGCAGCCAAAAAGTTATGCACTTCTCCCATTTTCCCTCTCTCTCTCTCTCACTCACTCGCAAGATTTCCCCTCTCTCTAATAACAACTCGTCGGCAACTCCTCGAGTCTAGGCGATAAGCAGCTGTGTTTTTATTTTAATTAACGCATCCACAACTGCAGCAGCAGCAGCAGCAGCAGCATCCAGGCAGCAGAGCCCTCCGCCAGCACAAGGGCAACTAAATAGATAGCGCAGTCCGTGCTCAGTCATGGGAGACTGGGCAGAGGGGAGAGTGAGGTCACATTTATGGAGCATGTTATCTAATTATAAAAACAAAGCCAGACAAAGTCACAGGGAAACATGCATCACGTGTTTCACTTGCCCCAACAACAAATCGTCTAGCTATTTTCTCACTTGAGTTCACAATTATTTCCATTTTTTTGGGTCTTAAGCACAACTGAAGCAAATATTTGACTAGAAACAATGGCTGCGGCATAAAGCTGATAAAAAGGTTAAGTAATTCTATCAATATCAGCAGCAACAACAACAGCAATGGCAATCTTAAAGTGCCCAACTGCCAGATACTCTGTCTCTGCCTAGCAGAGCAGCTGCTGCTTTACCCTTCAGAACAAACTTAAGATCTGTGCTTGAGAATGTTTTCCAAGTTTTTTCAAATTCTAATTGACAAACACAAACAGCATAAGCTCTTATCATACAATCAATATTTATCGTAATGCAACAAGTTATCGACTCCAGTTAAGTTAAGTTAAATCCACATCCAAATTCCACTGTCAGCCTCGACTCAATGTTGCCATTGATATGCTTTATTCGCCTGTTGCACAAAGCCCTTTTAGCCCATTAATAATGTGTACAGTGTACACTGCACAGGGCAAAACAACAAAACAAGAGCGCCTAAAACAGGACTACACAAAAAAATATTGGTACTTTTTGAAGCTCAGCCACAACAAATACAACAGACATTTTTATTCATGAATGATTCATTATGCAAAACAAAAAACCAAACCATAAAAAAAAGCTGAAGAGAGAAAAAAGTTACAATTGGTTTGCTGTTGTTTTAATGCTCGTCAATTGGGGCTTAGCAAGAGAGTATATTGGTATAATGGTTTTGTTAAATGTATGTAACAGGCAGAAGGAGGCGTGTCAGACCCAATAAAGTATATATATTCTTGATCAGCTCGACAAACTGAGTCGATATAGCCATGTCCGTCTGTCCGTCTGTCCGTCTGTCCGTCCGTCCGTCCGTCCGTCCGTCCGTCTGTCCGTCTGTCCGTCCGTCCGTCCGTCCGTCCGTGTGTACGCAGTGATCTCGTAACCCACGAAAGCTAGAGACCTGAATTTTTAAATGTATACTCGTGTATACTCTACGCAGTACGAGTTTATCATTGTTTTTGATAACTCTCCCATTTCCTTATTATCGATGCAAATCGATAATTTTGTTTCGCTTTTGAGGCGTAACTTAAATACCGTTACAGCTAACATTTAATAAAATGTTTTTGATATAAATATTTCAATACATTTAGTTTCATTTCTAAGCTGAACGAGTATTATGCAGTCAGTTGTGCTCGACTGCAATGTTTTTACTATTTGATATTGTTGCAATGATTAAAGTAACAAAAAAAAAAACCTAAACAAAACACACAAAGCTGATTCAGCTGTTATTTTCCGACACGCCAAACGTGAACTTTTAATTGTTAATGAGAAATGCTATAAATATATATATGAGATATATATATATAAATTTATTCTTATATACATCATATCTAAAATATTTTCTAGCTGAAGCGACAAGACCTTTGCCTCAAAAGCAATACATTGAAGTGGCTGGCTGTTGCCAAGACTTCGGATGGGGCTAGTCAATGCAGGCAAGCAAATTAGCTGGCCACGCCCATCGATGAATCAATGAGCGTGTAACGAACTAGTAATGCTCTGATGCAGAAGCATGGGGGTTCTCTGCTATCCTGTCAAAGCACATTGGCTGCCAGGCAATGCAGCGCTCAAGCATGTGCCCCTATATTGAGAGCCATTACCTTTTCACAGCTATCAAAAGTGTTGTCCTTGTTGTCCTTGTTGTTGTTGTTGTTGTTGTTATTATTAACATTGTCACTGTCCCTTTATATTGTTGCATCAATTATTTCGCACTGCTTGTGCTTCAGTGTGGGCAAACTGTTAGCAGAAAATAAAAAAACACTAGCAAAAATGTCCTTAAATTGCATTCAGTTTAAAGCCAAACTTGAAGCATTTTCAATTGCAGTGCTCACGGGCACTGCCACGCCCACTCCAGCTGAGTTTTAGCTCTTGAATGCGCAAAAACCAATTGAAATGGTTCACCACTTATATTACCATAAAAATTCATTTTAAAATCTTTTTCATTAAGGCTACAGGCAAATTGCATGTATTTAATTTGTATCTAAAAGTGCACCAATTCATCAGCTGACAGACTGCTGGCTACCCTGTAAGCCGAGCTTGAAAAATTAATTATAAATTTAATCATTTTGAATCTGGCATTGCTTAAAAACTATTTTTTTTTAAATATAAATATTTTTTAAAAATTTATACAATTTTTTAAGTAATTTTAAATTAAAAATTTAATTAGAAAAATTGTTTAAATAATTAAAATTTAAAAATATTTATTTAATTATTTATTTGTTTTGAAATTTGTTTTCCATATTTAAACATTTCATAAAACTAATTTGCTTAACAAATTGAAATTGTTCATGAAATTCAATTTGCATAATAAACATTCAGCCTCCAGCTACAGGGTATACTAAAAGTATTAAAAATGAAATGGAATGCAGAAAAAAATAATAATAATTAACGAGAACTAAGCTGAAAAGGGCTTTCAAAAGTGGATTCAGCATAAAGCCAGCTAATTCATTTACATTCAAATGGATTGATGAATAGTTAGCCAAAATGGATTGATGGATAAATAAAACAAGTGCAAGATGAGGGATGAGGGCTGAGGATGCTAGAGGTCGGTCCACCAGCTGTATTAATGACTGCAATGTGCAAACTTTTTAATGACCATTGCTGCAAATTAAATGCAATGACAACAACAACAACAAACAAGCAAACAACAACAGAGAAACCGACACAGCAGCAGAAAAAGAGCAATGGCAATAATGGCAAGCCGCTTGTCAATTCCAAATAAGATGAATGCATATCAATTATACACACAGACAACACACACACACGCACACACAACCACACACACACACACACACACCCACACACACATGTATATTAAGAACTTAGCAATGGAAATTTCATTCATCAATTTTTTCCTTTTTTTTTTGCACTGCATTGGGAAATGAAAATGATTTCCATAGTAGAAAAAACAAACAGAGTAAAAAAACACACACACACACACAGTCAAATCAACACGTTTGTGTGTGTGTGTGTGTGTAGCCACATGCCAGCTAAGTCAATATGCATGTGTGTGTGCGTGTGTGTGTGTGTTGTGCGTGTGTGTGCTGATTGTTGTTGTTGTTGTTGCTGATTGAATTGTGCACACGGAAAAGTCGAAAAGTTTTGCAGCAAGCTTCTAACATCAAATTCCCAACACACACTTTCACTCTTTCTCCCCCTGACTCTCTCTCTCTCTTTCTCCCTCTCCCTCTCTGTTTGGCCATGTAAATTGGGTTTTATGCTTAGATATGTATGCGTATGTTTTGGCCTGAATATATAATGAAAACTTTACACACTCAACAACAACAACTTTTCAAACACTTTCCGCGGCGCCTGCTAAATGCCAGCGCATTCGCGACATTGACTTTGAAAATTAGTTTTTCCGCTGTCTCAAGCAGCGCCGCCGCTGCCGCCCATCACTTAAAAGCAAACTCAGCTCAACCACCTAGGTCGCGGCACACAAATTGGTTTTGCTAATTAGCCAACGAGCGCAATGCCTAATCCAAAATCCTATGATTAACATTCCGAGCCGGCGAACCGAAAGTGATTGATCATCAAATTCTCTTAGAAATAGACAGAGAGAGAGAGAGACAGATTATAGAAAGCTAAAGGATCAAGCAGCTGCATACATAATTAAGCAGATTCAAGACTCTTTTCTACGCTTTACTATCACATTTGATAAGAATTCATCAAGTTTGAGTTTCGATTTGCAGTCAGCGTGAAGCGATTTCAATTGTCTGGCTAAAGGCCTTTGGGTAATTAGAATCTGGCACGCTGTTAACATAATTCAAAATATTATTTAGAAATAATATAAATCTCGAGGCGCTTGCTGCCACGTTTTCATGGCAGGACGTGATTTCTTTTGGCCATGTGATTTATCGTGCAGCCCCGTTGCCAATTAGCGTGCCTTAAATTTAACTGTGCATTGACATTGAAAAACGGTTGCCAACAAAGTAGGCTACACACAATTTGTGTGTGTGTGTGTGTGTGTGTGTGTGTGTGTGTGTGTGTGTGTGTGTGTGCGTGTGTGTGTGTCTGTGTGTGTGTGCGTGTGTGTGTGTGTGTGTCTGTTAGATGTTTGATTATTAAACGGCGCACAAAGACAGTAAAGGAAAAGGGCCGACGAGGTCCTTCTGGAAGTTCTTGGCCCCCAAGACCCAAGGCTGACATTTTGACATTGACTTGGGACTTAGCTGGCTCAGATATATATACGTATATATGTATTTACCTTTATATACACATACATATAGCTCCTATTCCATATTCGTTTCTGGCATTTGTCGAAGGTGTAACAAGGAGCTATAGAATAGTTTATGCTGCTCGTTTGTAAATACATAAAATTTGATGGGTTGTTCGAGCCGTTCGAAAACTCTAACTCAAATTAATTAACTCTCATCGATTGGGTGTATCAGGTTCGCAGCGAGTTTTCTTTTCTTTTTTTTTTTTGTCCTTTGCTCCACGCATTTAAAGCACAATCAATTACTTAATTGAAAAAACTATGAAAACAACTCGTCAAGTCCTAGACATAGAGCTTGAAGTGAGTGAGTTTGCCGCAAAGTGTATTATGTTTCGATTAAGTGTTAAATGCAAAATATCAAAAAGAATTTACAATGCTTTGTGGCCATAGATATGATAAGTGAACTAGATGAAGGGAGGGCACGACTAGAAAATACCCTGCTGCAGGCTACAAAATATATTCAAAGAGAAATGTGCAAATTTTCAAACAATATTTTAGCCAAAAATTGGTCGAAGATGCTGGAAAATAAGTGAGGATGGTCTGGACGAGAAGATACCCTTTATATAGTGGGAAGAGTCATCTATAATGCTTTATATTTGGTAAGAAAATGTCTGAAATCTAAGTCAAACACTTTTGAAAGACAACAGAGAGTGAAGGCCGAGAAGATACCCTAACCTCCCTTGAGCTCCCTACTCCACATTTCATATGCAAATTTAAGCTACTGTAGCCAAAAGACACTTCCAAGCAACTAAGCGTGCTCTAGAGTGCGACCGACTAAACACTCAATATGAAAATTACAGAAACTAAGCAGAAATGTTTCAAAAATACTTCGAAACAAGTAAAGTGCTCTGATTGACTAGAAAATACCTAAACTAATTTAGTTTTTTTATGGGGGACTAGGAGAGCCAGCTATATACAATAAAAAATTCAGAAAATATTGTACAGAAATTTTCGAAAATTTTATAGAGTGCGACCGACTAGTAAATACCCTCACCTGCAGGCCCCGTGGCGTTAAAAAATGGGGGTTCTATCTATATAATCTATATTTAAGTATACTAACTATACTAATATCTATATAACAACTTGGATGACTCTAGCTCTTAAAACACACCAGATATATTTAAATAACTAAAGTTTGTTATCGATGCTAATGATTATGAAAATTGTAAAAATTACTCAATAATAGCCGCATTAGGGCTACCCACGCATAAGTCTCTAGCCTACGATAGACAGGCAGCTGTTGAAGCCTAAATCGAAGCAACTGATGCTTCAGCTCAATAATCTATATACTTTATTGGATCTGTCACGCCAACTTCTGTCGCTTTAACTGCCATTTGCAATGGGTTCACTGTATAAAAAATGCACTGCTCTACTCTGCTCTGCTCTACCTTTCAACACTCTGTCAACAACGCAGCCACACAGAATTCGCTCTGTTAGCGAATTGCATTTATTTGTTGAAACAAGAGTTGTTCGCACTTTTGATAAAATGCAATTTCTCAGTTAATACAAACACAGATGTAATATATATATTAATTCTTTTTTATTTATTTATAGACGCTGCCGTGAGCCAAACAGACAATATGAGCAGCAATGCAAATTAATAAACTAAAGGCAATATTTATGGAATTCGCTGCTGACAAAGGTATTTGGCTTTATTCCGCGAGCTAATAATAAAGCAATTTGTACACCTCGCGACGAGATGAGCAGCAAGCGCCATGGGAACGGAACCATGGGAAGAAAAAATGATAATAATAATAAAAATCCAAAATTTATTATAAATAAAATCGGAAAATTCTTTTAAAATACAAAATTAATTGCATTTCAATTTCAATTTCATTGAATAGAACTTCAGAGCCAAGTGATATATTTTATTTAATATTGAAGTGGACTTTAAATGGAACAAGCGCAACAACAAAGTTTCATTCTAGGAGGCGGGAATGCACGACTAGTAAATACCTTCTCTTCTTTTACTTCAAATCAGCTGTAAATTGCAGCATTTGCAGCAACTGATTAAATAAATTTCCTTATTATTCGAATTTGGAATGTGTTTCACGCATGTTTAACAAAAATTAAAAAGTTTACCCAACCATTTTCACATTTATCATTCCATTAGATGGTTTGCAAGACTTACCTAAAAAGAGAAGAGCAAAATAAAATTGATTAAAATTTAGTTTAAAATAAAAATAAATATATATAAAATTGTATATAAATTAAGCAACTAATTAACTCTTAGAACTGCTGCTTAAATGTGATTTAAGTTAAGGAAAATATCGCTTAAATCATTTTAAAGTGGATTTTCATGAACCTCCCTAAAGAAAAATAAAATGAAAAAGACTTTTCACATGCATTTTATTTATAGCTTCATTTCATATTTCTAATTTCTTGTTGCTTGTTGTTGTTTCCTTTCTTTGTTTTCCGTTTTTGTCTTTTTTTTTTGTATTTTGTCATGTCATCATAAACAATAACAATTCCCTCGTTGTTTATGTTGATGATGAACTGCCGCAAACGATATTGTTGTTGTCGCGTGCTATCTGGCTAATTAAATGCGACAAAATGTGCGTCTACAAGCGGCAACAGCAATAAAACACACACAAATACACACATGTGTGTGTGTGTGTGTGTGTAATGGCTTTGAAGGGAAGCTGTCAAACATTTAGCGCCTGGAATTGGCCATCAACTGCCTTAGTTGAACAAAAAAAAAAAAACAGCGAGAGACTTTTCGGCTGACAAATAAACAATGAAATGTTGCGCATTTGAGAAGAAAAAAGGCAACTGACAACATAGAAAGAGAGAGAGAGAGAGAGAGAGAGAGAGAGAGAGAGAGAGAGAGAGAGAGAAAGGGAGAGGTGTGGAGTTGTAGTGGGTGGCTTATATAGCATGTGCTTGAGAAATCTTTGAGCAGCAAATTGTTTTGTTGTTTGCCATGTTGCTTGTCTCCTGTTGTTATTGTTTATTCAGCACGAGTGTCAAAAGCTAACACACACACACACACACACACATAGCTAGCCAGAGAGACAGAGAGAGAGAGAAGCGATGCTGCGTGAATTATGTAGCAGCGCATTGTATCTGAATCAGAGGGAATCGCCCCTACCTATGTGTGTAGAGTCGGGCGCCCGAGATAAAAATACAAAATCAAATAAAATGTGACAAGCGCGGCACACGCGACTGCGCCAATGTCTTGCGAAGTGGATTGCGCTTTGATGGGAGGGCAAAATAGGGCAAAAGGGGGAGGGGCGGGGTAGGGAGCTGTCTGTCTGTCTGTCATGCCATGTAGAAGGGGTTATCAGAGTGTCTGTCTCTGTGCCTGTGCCTGTGCTTGCATCTGTCTGTGTGTTTGTACATGACATATCGCATAAAACTTTTAGCTGTTTGTCGATCAATGTTCAAAATAAATAAAGCATTTTTTCCACTTCTTCTTCTGCTTCTTCTCGTTATATTGACACACAATGGGGCATACGAATTTAACAAGTCAGCACTTCGAAAGACAGCATTTTCTGTGGAAATTCTAAAAACAGCTAAAGCTATGCGAAATGTAATCAAAAACATTTGCAACGACATTTTCAAAATGAAAGAAACGTAAAATGAAATAAAATTGTTCAATATTTTTTGCTATCAAAGGCAAAACAGCTTGTTTGATATTATGACATGAATAAGGACTAAAAAAAAATAAAAATCAATTTGCATGAAAATGTTGTTCGGTGGTAAAGGAAATTCTGAAATTTTCTTCGCTCAACACATGTGTGTTCATGAAAATAGTAGTGCAACTGAGCACTAAATGCTGCACAATCAAATTGAGTGATAAATGCAATATTTTGAGAAGAATTTGAAAAGATTTTGTTATTACTTTAGATCTTGTTTTTGGGAGTTTCTATTCCAAACTAAAAGTGGCCATTCTTTTATTTTTCAACGGAAAAATAGCCTTTTCTTTTTCTAGTGTAGCACTACTATTTTCATGAACACAACATTTGATATCTAAATAGGTAGAGTTTTAGTCTTAACATAGTTTAACACACAGCTGACGCTATTGGTATCCATATGATTTTTAGTTATTTCTAGCCACCTTCAAGAGACACGCGTGCACATTGTTTGCAGCTGCTCCCGAGTTTACTATGCATCAATATCTGACAATTGCTGCAACATGGCTACATAATTTCTCAACATAATCAAAACGATTCACAGCTGAGGTAAGCTGCACGTGGTGAGCCGACAGTCAGCTGGCAAGCTTATGGCATCAGTAATATGACAATCATCGACAATCATGAAAAGGGAAAACCCAACAACAGAAGCTATTACGAGCACATAGCGTCATTGAAGCGTTTGAAGAGGGAGAAGCCTACGGTCTTTTTAGTCCAACTTTTAGATATCATAAAAATCTTAAGAAAATTTTAAGAAATTTAAAGAATTTTTAGGAATTTTATTAAAATTTATAAAAAATATCTCAAGTTTCAAGAATTTGATTTCTATTTATTGCTAGAACAAATTATGAGATTTAAGTTATGAATTAAGAGTTAAAGCTATATATTAGTTATAATCTCTATACATAATCTACATATCTATAACTATGCACATATATCTATCCATCTATCTATCTATATATCTATATAATATTTATATAAATTTAGATAAGATTTAACTATGGAATTAATAGTAAGCTATATATGAACTATAATCTCTATATATAATAGTTATATAGTTATATAGATATATAGATATATAGATAAATAGATAGATAGATGGATCGATAGCTATATCTATAGCTATATCTATCGATCCATCTATCTATCTATTAATCTATATATCTATATATCTATCTATCTATATATCTATATATCTATATATCTATATATCTATATATCTATATATCTATATATCTATATATCTATATATCTATATATCTATATATCTATATATCTATATATCTATATATCTATATATCTATCTATCTATCTATCTATCTATATACCCCAACATCTATCTCCATATCCACAACTACACTAACTGCTCCAGCTCACAGCTAATTTTCCTACATCCATCAATTTGGAATTCCAGCTTATTCAGCATCTACTCTCCAAGCACTTTCAAGCCAAAAATTTATAATTTAAGAACTTCAAGTGTTAAGGGACATTCGCTGCTTCAAAGCGGCTCAAAGTCTTGCACAGCAAATCCAATACCCTTCTTCTTC
The DNA here is from genome assembly GCA_035045365.1 of Drosophila leonis. NCBI lineage: Eukaryota > Metazoa > Arthropoda > Insecta > Diptera > Drosophilidae > Drosophila > Drosophila leonis. Next base: position 4,214,017 of record JAWNPC010000481.1, on the reverse strand, counting down.
TTCTAGCTAGCTGCTGGGCATTTTGATTGAAGTCTCGGCCAGAAGCTGCTGGGGCTGGGGCATTGCGTGTTAAGTGTTCGAACGACACGCCCATCGAGGAGGTGGGGGGGCGTTGGGTTTCATTGCCCAGACGCACGACTCGGCTATATAAATAGGCCGCAGCCAGAGTAAAATATGCAAAAATTTGCAAACTGTTTATGGCAAATGAAATTATGTGCATATGTTTGGCTGATTTCTCATCCGCTCCTCGTCGCCGTCTATAAAGAATGTTGTGCGCTGTTTATGTTCATTTCAACAATATATTTTGTTGCCTTTATTGATTGCTTACATGTACAATGCGTGTGTATGTGCATGGATGGGGTCTGTGTACATTGCGTGCAGCTAACCTATTTATTTTGAAGTTGTGCCAAAGACGTGTTAAGACAATTCAAGCAAATAGCCAACAACTGTGTGCTGCGAGCTACGCTAATGGACATAATTATGCACAAGGAGCAGCTGAAGCGATGCAGAACAAAAAAAAAAAAAAAAAAACAAGCACCAAGCCAATTGCAAGTGGGCGTAACTGACTGCACGATACTTGCTTAAGGTATCCAAGAAGCAGCTTTACATAAATATCAATCTGAGGAGCAGGTTAAGACTTGATGAAGCTAACTCTAAAACATAGTTTGCCATGCCCACAACAGTGGGCGTATATCAAATCCAAAAGACGTATAAAACCAATATACTCTTCATTTACACTCTGAACGGGCATAAAAACAATACACAAAAGGGTCTCACGTTTATATATATACATTATATATACTTATACTCGTATATATATAATTTGTGCTTCTTTTATATACTCGAACTAAACGACAATTAACGACAGTCCATGTTGGTCCGATGGGCGTGTTTGATCGCTGTAGAAGCTGCAGCGGCTACACCCAAAGGCCTGCGTCTAATGACTTTTAAATGCATTTAAGCAACAACAACAGCAACAGCTAGAGCTAGAGCGAGAGCCCAGTTGGCAGTGGAAAAAAATATAAAGAAAAAGAAATAAAACAACAAAAGAAGTTTAGAAAAGAATTAAGACAAAAGGCAAAACAATATGTGGCGGAGTACAGGGTATATGATTGAAATCGATTGCTAAAGAGATTCCAAGGTAAAACTCTCCTTAAACTACTCTAAATAAAGGCAAAAGAAAATATATAAAAATTACAGGGTATATGAAAAGAATATTAGTTAACTTTAAAATTAACTACAATTAACAACTAAATTCTAAGTCTTTTCAAACTTCTCTAAATGAAAATCATTTTGTCAAGGCAAAATAAAATATTTAGAATTACAGGGTATAAGGTTAAGCAAAAATCGATTGCTAAAAAAATTCTAAGGTAAAGTTCTCGCTAAACTACCCCAAGTAAAGCCAAAAAGAAAATATATACAAATTACAGGGTATATGAAAAGCCTATAAATTAGCTCCAAAATTGATTGCTAAATAAATTTGAAGGCAAAAGTCTTTCCAAACTTTTCTAAATGTAAAAAGGCAAAAGGTAACCAAAAATTTGAAGAATTACAGGGTATATGAAGACTTAGTTAGCCCTAAAATTGATGGCAAAGCATATTCTAAAGAATATTGAAACTTATCTAAATGAAAAACATTTAATACAAGCAAAAGACAAAACAATGTATGGTAAATTACAGGGTATATCGTCAAATCAAAGTCGATTGCTAAGCAAATTCTAAGGTAAAACTCTTTCCAGACTTCGCCAATTAAAAAAGAATCAAGGCAGACTAAGATATGTAAAATTACAGGGTATACATTATACATGGTTAAGCTATTGCTAATCGATTGCTATACAAATTCTAGCGATACTAGAGTATAGCCTCAAACCACTCTAAATGCAGGCAAAAACCAAAATAAGAACTGCAAAACTACAGGGTATGTGGAAAATCTATGCATGACTAAGCATATTTTGTAACTAGAATATATACTTATAGTATAAATACATTTATGCCAAATGCCAAGATAAATTGACTTCACATCCAATACACTGTCAACGTCTATCATAGCAAGAATCAATAGGCTTGATTCAATTAGTACAGGGTATGCGTTGCAATGCTTGGGCAATAAAGCATAGAAATGCGCAATAACAAAAAGGGAAGGAAAAAAAACAATCAATTGCCAGACAGTAGCTGGCCGCCCCTCTGTGCCATGGGCGTGGCAAGTGGGGCCACTGATGAGTAGCTGAGGCTGACGACGTCATCGTCAATGCTGTCGGCCGAAAGTCAAAGGGCTTTATGCTAATTGGTTGTAAACTCTGTCGCACACGTCTCCCTCCCTCTCTCTCTCTTTCTCTCTCTCTCTCTCACTATCTCTCTGTCTCTCTGTCTCTTTGGCCGCACTCAATAGGCATGTGCGTGTGTGTGGGCTTCGCATTTTGGTGTGTGCGTGCCTCAGTTTGTTCTTATTTTAAATATGAACTTCCTGTTTGCCTTTCAACTGAAGTTGGGCAGCAAACAGAAGAAATCGTTTGTTTATTTCTTTCTCTTTCTCTGTCTCTTTCTCTGTTTCGGTTTCGGTTTCTCTACTCTTTTTATGTGTGTTGCTGTACATTTTGTTGCTCTTTGTGCTGTATTTAATTGAGGTTCTCTGCAGGGGCAACGCTTATTTTCCAGCGAATTTTTAATCAGACTCCATCATATCAATTAAAATGGCCCACAGTTCAGGAACTTTTTGTTTGCCCACAGACGAAATATTGCACAAAGCGTGCAGGCAGCTACACTGAGCGAAAAACTATTGTGTATGAATACAATTCCAATTCCAATTCCAATTCCAATTTCAATTCATATCTATGACCGAACAATGGCCGAACTATTGATCGATGTACTTAGCATAGAGCGAGGCAAGCTATTTAAATAAGCTGTTTAGTTGGGAGTGCCTGACTAGTAAATACCCTGAACTGTTAGCTATCTATGTCTACATACAAATCTATCAAGGCACAGTTACTTTAACAACTTCGGAACTAGTGGAGCTCATTTGCTTCTGTATTATTATGAGTAGTATGATGTATTCTTTTAAATATGTGAGAATAAAACTTTATTGAATACTATAAAATTTGGAGCTAGTATTGAAAATATAATAAAAATCAAAATTGTATCAAATATACATCAAACTAAATGCAAATGCTTGAAGACTCTAGCTCTAAAGATGTTCTAAATATGTTTTAATAACTGCAGTTCGATAACATTTTTATCGATAACATTGAAAAGGCGACATTGATCGATTATTTGCAACAAACTTGAGCTGCGCGTGCTATAGGAGGAGCATCAAATATATAGGAGCAGAGCTGATCTAGTTTTGTTCCTCTGTCAGTGTACGCATGAAGGCATCGATGATCTCAGTACCTTTAAGGGCTAGAGACTTGTCGTATAGGTTCTGAGATCGACACTTCCACACAAAGGCGCATGTCTAGATCGACGGAATTCGTCCTAATCACTTTATAGAGTCTGCCACGCCTTCTGCTGCCTTTTACATACACTTTGACAAGGCCACTTAATCTTCGCTGCCCACTTTCAATGGGTTCACAAGTTTCCTCTCCTATGACTTCACTTTTTTGCTGGCCAGTGTATGTCACGCACTCTTTTACCGCCTGTTCATATTAATTACAACGACTTGGACACAATTCATATATGTATTTCATATACATATGTAGTACATATACATATCTACAGCTTCAGCATGTTTGTTTCTTCTTCGTCTAAAGAAACATTTGCTGCAATCAAAGTGCGGTTCATGCGTGCTCAGTTCGAGGCTGCGGTTGTTGTTCAGTTCAGCTCAGTTCAGTTGGCAAGTTCTGGATGCCATCTATGGCCAGCTGCAGCTTTGTTTATTTGTTGTCAGCTATGGTCATGTGGCATTATTCGCGCAACAGCGCGCTATGTAACTGCTTGCCACAAATGGTGCAAACACGTTTCGATGCGCGTTGCCAATATAATTTCGACAAGCAGCGCAAAAATGTAGCAAATAGTTGTGTGTTCCACCAACAACAAGAAGAGAAGAGTTGGATGAGGAGAAGTAACAGCAGCATCTAGCTAGCAGTTGAGTCTGCTCGACCCGTCATCAAGCAACCAACCATCTAAGCAAACAAACAGTTTCAATGTTGACGCTGGGAACGAGCATTGGGCGCTGCTGCTTCCGTGTTCTGTGCTGCGTTCTTTTTTTTGCCAACTTCTGCTACTTCTTAGCCCCCTTTTTCTTTCATAAATATATACATATATATGTATGTGTATATATGTACGTATGTATAGGCTTGCGTAAATATGTATATTTCTCCTTTTCGCTTCGTTTTTTTTTTCTTTTTCATTAACAAACAGGAGCACGTCACTAACTTCCCCTGCCACACAACCAGGAAGTACGCTACAATGCACACACTCACACACACACACACACACACACACTCACACACAATCACACTAGCAAAGTTAAGGGCGCAGCGCAAAGAAGTCGAGCTGCCTCGAGTCAAACAGCGGCCAAACCATTTGAGGTTAGCTGCGCTTCCACAGATGATACAAAATATAACAGCAACACACACACACACTCCCACGCACACCCACGCACACACACACACACACACACACACACACACACACACACACCAGCATATTAGAGCTGAAGGCGTGCCCTAAGCTAAATTTGGTTGACCTACGCGTGTTTCCTTTGCTTTTTTTGATGCTCTGCCCAGAGCTCTTATTATTTTATAAGTAAGTGTAAGCCAAAGGCATATGAATTGCAGAAAGAAACATAAATACTTTGGATTTTTAGATAAGCTTTCACACATAAACTAACATATAGATCGTATAATATTTATTTTTTTAATATTTATAATATTTATTTTATATTTAGCGAGAAGTAAATATTGAATTGACTTGGCAGAAAGAAACATAGCAATAATTGCATATTTTTAGATAAGTTCACACATAACAATTATATGTCATATAGATAAAATTATATATATATCTATATGTATATAGATATACTATATAATCTTAAAAATTTATCAATTTTATACGCAAATGTAAGCAAACAGCAGAAAGAAGCATAGCAATAATTCCATATATTTAAATAAGTTCACACATAACAATTATATGTCATATAGATCAAATTATATATACATATATGTGTATATAAATATACTATATACTCTTTTATATTTATATTATATACTTAAAGAAACACAGCAATAATTTCATATATTTAGATAAGTTCTCACACATATGCCACATATATCGACTAATATATATAAATATATATCCCATATACTCTTTAATGTTTATCAATTTTATCTGTTCTTCTTATCACATATTATCTAACAATAACTAAGTTCACTAGAGAAACCTTAAGCTATTCTAATACGCTACTATTTCAATGTCGCCAACGTTAGAGCATACAAAATTTCAATTTTATAGCTTAAATGCTTCTTCAGCTTCTCTCTTCATTTCTTTTTTTTGTATTTTTGGCGTAGAGTTTATGCAGTTGTATACCTTGTTTGGCAGTTGCTTCAGCTCAGTTTTGCTCAGTTCATTATTTAGCTCAAAAAGCCATAAATAAATGTATTTTTGTTGCTGCTACTGCTGCTGTTGCTTATGCGCCTTTTGGCTGAATATCTTTTGGCCAACTACAAGTACACGATTTCCTTTTGAAGTTAGAAGCAACACAAGCAAGAGCAAGAGATGGTGGGTGAGGCAGAGAGAGAGAGAGAGGCAGATAGAGCCTGTGACACATGTTTGGTTTTTATACAAACAATTTCTTAATTCTTGCCGGCCAGCCCTTTTGATATATCATATATATGCATATACATATATATACATACACACATACATATATATAATATTTATATATATATATTTATGTAACATGATGTTTTATGCTCTTCTGCTCGCATTTTATGTGTCAAACACATGTGCGAACGCCGACGAGTCCAACTAACACCCAGCCCAGCCCATTCCCCCAACTGCCCCCATCACCCCTGCCGCACTCAACTATCTGTTCTATATGCACTCTTAATTATGACCCAAGCTTGACTTTACTTTTTAACTTTAAAAGGCGATGGGGTGGCGAGGCGGTGGCGGTGGCGGTGCATCGTAATCTGATTTATGTGCGCCGCTTGGCATTTATATTATGTCTCTTGTAATTACTCGTATTTTCATTTGGACTTGGGCCTCATGACAAGTGTGTAACATACACACACACACACACACACATGTATATCTATGTATGTATGCATGACTGTGTATATGGCTCTGCATTCCTTATGTCTGGTGCCCATTATGCATGTAAGTGGGTTGGGTTAAAGATCAGCCCTCTGCGATCGATGCGCAAACAAAAGTGAAATTGATTAAGCACAAGTCGCAGAGAGACAGAGACAGACAGAGAGAGAGAGAGAGAGAGAGAGAGACACCAAAGTTGGTTGCTGTCAAAATTTAACCAGCACTTTAACATGTTGTCAAACTCAATCGAGTGTTGTGTGTGTGCCCTTAATTAAAGTCAATTACTGCATTTCTGCCATGAACCACAAATGCAAGTCCATCAAACATAATCTGCTAACCAAACCATATATATATACGTATATGTATATATATATATATCTATATATATATATCTATATAGATCGCATTCGCAACGGCGTTGAGCTGCATCCGAAACGAGCTCGTTATTTCTGTCTCTTTTACTTTTGCAGTCCTGCTAACGAAGGGTAAATGACTTGATATTTGGTTGCTTGGCAGCAGCCATCAATCACACATACATCAACCACCCAAACCACTCAGTGGAACACCCACCCAGCACAAATGACTCATCGCAGTGGCTCAATTAAAGAACAACAATATGGTATCATTGGATTGGCAAACTGGTAAACTGATACCGAGGATTGGTCTTATGCGTCAAGCCATGGAAATGCAAAAAAATATATATAAAATAAAAAAGCAGAAGAAGAAGAAAAACAAATACGGATATGGAACTGAAAGCGACCCACAAATGCATATGGGCACGCAGGAGAACAAGAAAATGCAACGAGCAGAGAGAGAGAGAGAGAGAGACAGAGAGAGAGAGATAAGAACTTTTACTGCAATTTACTGACTAACTAACCAACTGATGGACTCACTGACTGACTCTGAATGACTAATTGACTACTAACTGACTGATTGACTAAGTGATTGGCTGACTGCCACTGATTGACTGGCTATGACGGATTGTGACTGACTGACTGAATGGCTCTCTAACTGGCTACCGACTTCTTGACTGGCTGATTGATTTACTAGCAGACTGATTGATGTACTGACTGACTGGCTAATGAACTTACAGACTCTGACTGACAGACTCCCTGACTGACAGACTCCCTGACTGACTGATTGATTTACAGCCTCACTGACAGACTGATTGATGTACTGACGGATTGATGTCTAAGTTCGATTGACTGATTGTCTAACAAATTGACTAATATGCTGACAAGCTGATTGACTAATTGACTACTAACTGACTGATTGACTAAGTGATTGGCTGACTGCCACTGATTGACTGGCTATGACGGATTGTGACTGACTGAATGGCTCTCTAACTGGCTACCGACTTCTTGACTGGCTGATTGATTTACTGGCAGACTGATTGATGTACGGACTGACTGATACATCAACTAGCTGACGGACTAATGACTGACTGGCTAATGAACTTAGACTCTGACTGACAGACTCCCTGACTGACTGATTGATTTACAGCCTCACTGACAGACTGATTGATGTACTGACGGATTGATGTCTAAGTTCGATTGACTGATTGTCTAACAAATTGTCTAATGGGCTGACAAGCTGATTGACAGACTGACTGACTCAATTATTGACACCCTCTGACTGACTAAATGATTGATTGCTTAACTTACTGATTGATTGATGAGCTTAGTGAAATGCTGATTGACTGACTGGCTGACTGGTGCTCTAGCTGGCTGACTTCGGCTGACTCAAAATGAATGATTGACTGATGATCTGATTAGCAGTTTTCGACTGATTGACTCTGACATACTTACTCTCTGATTGATTGAACGACTCAGTGAATGACTGACTGATTGTTTGACTAATTGACTTTGACTGATTGATTGACTGATCGACTCTAGTATACTTACTCCCTGACTGATCGACTGACACACTAATGACTGACTGACTGACTGACTGACTGACTGACTGATTGACTGACTAACTCCGACTTACTAGCTGACAAACTGCTAGATTGACGCACTGACCTACAGTCAATCAGCTGCCTCTCAAATCAACTAATGACTGACTGATTGATATTGATTGACTGACAAACTGACCAATTGACCAACTGCCTGAGCTCACTTACTACTGACTCACTTAATTGGTGACAGACCCCAACACCCTGAGATTGACAGCTTGACCGACTGACTGACTGAATGAATTTCTGACTCTCTGATTCCCTGCCTCACGGACTCGACTGACAGTGTAAGCAACTGATAAATGTGTGCATCAGTTTTCATAACGAGCAAACATGTTGCTGCTGCTGTTGCTGCTGCTGTTGCTGTTGCTGTTCTTTTTTTCGTCTTTCTTTTAAGCGCACATTAAATGAGGCGAGACATTTTTAATTGATGCTCAATTAAGCAGCAAGCAGCAGCAGCCAAAGAGCAAGCGACAGCAACGTCAACTTTGCTGTTGGCTGTTCATATTTTTACCAATCAAAAATAAAAATATTTCACGTCAATGCCCAGGCAGACAGACATGGAAGGCGTCGTGTCAGACTGATTTGAATAAGCTTTAAAATATGAAAAAATAAAACCAGGCGAAATACTACTGCAAACGTTAATGCATGTGTGTGCGTTAAGTGTTGGAAAATGCTTTAAAGCTGAAAATTTAAGTAGAAATTGAAATTGAAATGGAAAATTGAAATGCTTCAAATTCGAATGTTTTTTATATTAATTTATTATTTAAATTGAAATTTAAATTTAATTTTATTATTATTATCATTTTTTTAAAATTAAATTCAAATTTTAATACTATTTTTTTCTTATCATTTAAATTGAATTTTATATTTCAATATAAGTTTTATTTTTATTATTATCATTCAAATTCAATTTTATGTTTAAATGTAAGTTTCAAGCTTTAAAAAAAACTGCGAACCTTTCAAAGAAATGAATTCCATTTGCATGCAACTTTTATTGTTATATCGCTAAGCAGACGCAGCTCACTTAATTCGCTTTATTTACATTTAATTTCACTTTTTACTTTCCTTTTTCTCTTTAATTAACTAATGATCAATGCCATGGAAAGCAGGTATCAAAGCACACGAAAGTTCAATGCAAACTATTGAGTGACCCAATGGAAAATATTTAAAGAATATTTGAGCTGAAGTGGAAAGTGGAAGTGGAGGAACAGCTACACAAACACTCCGAATTATCATTTAACTTTAGACTTTACCATTTCAAGCTAGATTTATGCAACTAAATAATTTATATTTACATAAATATATATATTGTATATATGTATATCTGATATGCATTTCTACAAAAAGCAGCAGGAAAGAAAATGAAAATTTTTTCGCCTTAATTGAAAAGGTCATTGAGATGCTCAGTGGGGAATGATGCTGGATGGGTGGCTGGAGGGGGGAGGTGAAGATGCCCCGGCGCGTAGTAGAAGAGAACTTTTGAGCACGCAAACAAAAACAAGTCGCAGTTACACACTGTGTGTGTGTGTGAGTGTATCTCTGTGTGTCTGTGTGTGTGTGAGTGTGAGTGCGCTGTAAAAGGCAACCGTTATGCGAAGTAAATATTTGCGCAATGGCGCAAAAACACAAATGCACATAAAATGCGTTGGGCAAGAGAAAAGCCAAGAAAATAAAACTTCCAGTGGAATGGGAAAATGGCAAAAAAACAAAAAAAAAACCAACAACAAAACATAACACAAAAAAATGTATAATTAAACGCAATCAAATTTTGAATAAATACTAAAAAGACACAACACAAATGAAGCACAAGTGCCCCAGTTGTGCGCATGCCTGACTAGAGATACCCTGCATGAGACTTTCAGAATTTCAAAAACTTTTCCAATTAATGGCAGTTAGCTGTGCGTCTGTCTGCCCGACTAGAAGATACCCAGTCTTAGATTTGCAGATTTTTCAAGTGTTCAAGATTCTAGTTTTGGTAGAAGTGGGTTGTGGGTATGCCTGACTAGAAAATATCCAATCTTAGATTTTCAGTAGCTTTAATAGATCTTTAAGACTCTAATTGGATCGAAGTTGAGTGAAGTTACCCAGTCTCAGATGTTCAGATTTTTCAAAAATTCTGCAATTGTTGAAGATTTTAGGTTTGATAGACGTTAGTTGTAGGTATGCCTGACTAGAAAATACTCTGTCTACTTGTTGCAGAGTGTTTTATAGAAGTTAGTTGTAGCTGTTGCCTGACTCGAAGACACCAAGTCTTTATCCTTTCAGATTCTTTAAGGAATCTTCAATTGCTCAAGACTCTAGTTTGACAAAAGTCAAGTATTTGACAACTGTATTAAGAATATAGAATCTTAAACTAAAAACTAAAGCATAAGGAGAATCAAACTAAATACTTGTATAACTTTTAAGAGCATCTACCCTTTGCCAGTCACTAATCACTAACCTACAGGGTATCAGAACAAAAATAACATAAATTGAAATTAAATATAAAGTAAGTTGACGAGCAAATTGCCAAACACCGTGGGCAAACAAAGTAACAAATAAAAAATAAGTGAACAAGTGAAAATAAAAACAAAAATTTAAAAAAAAAACACACACACACACAATTAGAATAGACGCCCCCAGGCGCACATTTAGTTAACACACATTTCAGCCCGAGTGGGCGTGGCAGCTGGAAGCTGCAAGCGGAACGAACGCAAAACTCGCCCTCGTTACAGGTGCCTGGGTGCCCAGGTGCCCAGCTGGCCCATGGTGCCCACGGGCCATCTATGCAAACAAACTTCAAACAGCCCCAAGTAGTTCGGGACAAATCGAAAACTTAACTTAACCACGGCACTTGCAATGGCATTCATTTAGCTCGCGAGTTACTCTTAGAGTTTGAGCTTAGGTTTTGGATTATACTAAAGAAATTCCTATCAAATTTCTAAATTACCTCAGCCCATTGGTATGTTCTCTGGTATGAAACACGCACTATAATTAAACGCAGCGGCATTAAAACTATTAAATAGGCTTTGCCATAAGAGAGAGAGAAAAAACGCCTTTTTTAATTGCCTGCTAAATGCTTATATAACATTGTAATTTTCACCCAGCTCCAGGTTTTATTAGGCCCTCGTTATGCACGCACCTATTGTAAGTCGTTAGTTACATTTCATTAACTGCCGTTTCGCTGCATGCCGCACAGTGGGGGCGGTGGGGCAGTGGGGTTCAGTTGGTGCGGCAATGTATGCGAGGCAATATAAAGCAATTTTCAATTGAGTTTAATGGGCAAATGTTTACAATTGCGCTTATCAGCGATGATGTTGTAGCGCCTCGCTGCCGTTCAATTAACGGTGAAAGGCGAGAAAGAGACAGACAGACAGAGAGAGAGAGAGAGAGAGAGAGGGATGCAGAGAGCAATGAAAAGAAGACAGAAATTAAGTAATATTTAGAAAAGAAACGGCTTACGGTTGCGCCTCTTAGAAAGCAAAAGAGCCCAAAATTTGCGCCATTGAAAAAGGTGCAAAATGAAATTCCAAAAGAAAACGAAAGAAAATGATGAGACGCAGCTGAAGAGCTTTCACACAAAATACAACAATGATAATGTTAATGATGACGACGACGAGTTGGCACGCCCACACGCAAAGGGCTGCTTCAGTGCACAAAACAATGACAGTCCAAAGTTCAGGCCAACTTTTGACCAAAGACCAGAAATGAACTAAAGTAAAATAAAGTAAAATGTAGCTAAGAAAATGTTGAAAGACGAAGTTTGAATACGCTAACAAACAAATATGGAATATATGAGCTGAGATAGAGTATGATATGATGAGATCTTGATTCAGATATATATATATCTATGCATCTCTCTCTCTCTCTCTCTCACTCGCTACACTCATTATGCATACCCAAACCAAAGGGCATCCGAATTGATAGCAGTGCCAAGCAGTGAGTGAAATAGACAAATGTCCGCACACACAATTGCAGACGGGTCACATAATTAATAAACCAGCAGCAGCAGCAGAGTGTGGACTGTGTGGACTAACCAAAAAAAAAAAGAAGAAAAACGTTGGCCAAAGGTAACGAACGCAAATTCGGTTCGGTTCGGTTCGTTTGATTCATAGCAGCTGCCACAAGTTCCCACAGTGGGGCCGGCACCCTAACAGCATAAGCCGTCTCAATTCTAGGTAGATAATTATTGGCCCACAACTCCAACACCCACACACACACACACACAGATATACTACAAATTTGTTGTTGTTGCTGTCCATTGTCAACTTTCTAAAAACCCGAACAAACTCTGTGAAAATCGAAATAAAATGTTACAGAGAACTACAATCAGAAACATACACTGATTGAAACTTCTGTTCATTTTACTATATTATTCAACAGCTCAAAAATTATTGTAAAAAAAAGTATGGCAAATAAAGTATTTGAGATGCGCTTAATTGGCTAATTGGACGTTAGATGGCGCCACAGTTGCATCATATCCCTTAGACATTGTGCTGCTATCGTAGCAATTGAAAGTTCGAGCAATTGCCTGCCAGCTAACTTGAAAGTTTACTAAGCACACAGAGGGAGAGGGAGAGCGAGAGAATGCAGCAAATGTGAGCAAACTTTTAGCATAGACTGTGTCAGAATACCAGACAGCAATTGGCAAAAGTCTTTGGCCAAAGCAGACAAAAGTCAGTAGAATGCCAATGTTTGTGTCTGAGTGTGTGTGTGAGCATGTGTGTGTGAGTGTGTGCAGTTGTTGGGCGTAAGCATGAGTGTGTCATGCCTGCAATTTATGTCAAATTAATTAAAAAGATGTGCAGACAGACAGCAAAACGACAAAAGTTGAACACAATACACACAGCTGAGCACAGCGGAATAGAACTTTTTATATGTATGGATGTGTATGTAGTTTGCAGGTTTATCGAGGGGCATTGGCAAGTTGAGTTGGCAAAACAATGGTAACGCGGGCACTTAAACTTCGATTTACCAGTTGACTGTCTGCGGAACAAAGCATGAAAGCCAATTGTCATATGGAGCTGAGTTGCTCCACTTGTTCGTTCGTATTGTTCTTGTTGTTGTTTTAACGGTGAGTAAACAAAATGGCACAAACAATTTGAACAGCATAATAATTATGTCACACAAACACACACACACACACACACAGTTAACAACATAATTATGTAAGAGAGAGAGACGGCGGGCGAGGGCGAGCGCAACAAAAAACAAAAGATAAAAGCCGCATCATGAAACGAAAGTTTATAATAAACGTGGACAAGTGCGCTGAGGGCTTTGGGGCGCCACAAAGTTGCGTCTCCCAAAAATTCAGCCATAATCTCAGCCAGACAATGAACAACAGCAGCAACAACAATTGACATAAGACGCATACATACGTGTGCAGCAGTCCAACGAGGCATGCAACGAAACAGAAACTGAAACAAAGCAGAAGAAAACAAACCCAAGAATTGAACCAAGCCAAGGAGCTGGGACTAAACGAATTGTAAATACCCTTACTGATATTCTAATATGCTCTCATATTGTAGTGTAATCGGGACTGATAGAACTGATCAAACAGAATGATTCCTCATAGAGATATATACAATAGTTAAATATTTAAATTAGCTATATATAAACTTCAACTGAAGTCGACTTCGATATTGAGCGTAAGTTGTCTCCATATAAGGATATATACCTATTCGTATTCATAGTCGTATTTGTATTCATAGTCATATTGATATTCGTATGCATATTCATACGTTTATTCATATTCATATTTTTATTCATATTCATATTTATATTCGTATTTATATTCATATATATATTTATATTCATATATATATTTATATTCATATTCATATTCATATTCATATTCATATTTATATTCATATTTATATTTATATTCATATGCATATGCATATTCATATTCATATTCATATTCATATTCATATTCATATTCGATTAATATTCATATTCATAATCATACTCATATTCATATTCATATTCATATTTATATTCATATTTATATTCATATCTATATATTCATATGCATATTCATATTAATATTCACGTTTATATTCATATGCATATTCATATTCATATTCGATTAATATTCATATGCATATTCATATTCATTTTCATATTCATAATCATATTCATATTCATATTTATATTCATATTCATAATCATTCATATTCATAATCATTCATATTCATAATCATTCATATTCATAATTCTACTCATACTCACGTTCATAATCATACTCATTCTCAATTCCTATTCGTATTCATATTGATATGCATATTCATATTCGATTAATATTCATACTCATATTCATATTCATATCCATATCCATATCCATATTCATATTCATATTCATGTTCTTATTCTTATTCCCATTCTTATACATATTCCACTTCTTGTTCCTCTTCCTCATCATCTTCTTCTTCTTCCTCATCATCATCTTCTTCTTCCTCTACTTTTTCTTCTTCCCCATCTTCATTTTCATCTTTCTCTTCTCAGCGTTACATATTTGATAATTAATTTAGAATACCCGCTGGCAGCAAATGTGGTAGATTAAAAAAATGTGGAACATGCCAAAGCGTTGATGCGGCGTAAGGGTAACCCACGTGCATTCCGCAACAAATACCAAACGTTCCAGCGGCGCACGCAAACTACAAATAACTCAAATAGTTGAACAATAAATGGGGTCGCAAAACAGCACAGATTGAAGAAATGGGAGACAGGAAGACCGAGAGACCGGGAGACCGAAAGAGAGGTGCGAGTGAAGGAGTGAAGGAGTGTGCGACAGGATCTGAGAGATAAAGAACCGCTGTGGGTGTATTTCAATCTGGGCAACATACAGATGTTAGATTGGGTCAATTAAATGAAAACGGGCAGCAGATGAAAGCCAAAGAACATGTGTGTGAGTGAGAGCAAAGGAGAAATGCCAGAAGAGCAGAGGAAGACAGGCAAATATAAGGCAGAAAGGCAGCGCGCGAGGTGGCGAGAGTGTGAAATAGATATAGGGAAAAGCGAAAGAGAGAGAGAGAGAGATAGTTAAAGAAGTCGACTAAAATATATTTCAAACAAAGCCAATGTCAACAAAATGTCAATGAATAAAACGTGCTACAGGTTTCAAATGCAATGTTTCATAGCTGCCCGCTTTGGTCTGTCAAACAAAGGCGAGCATCGGAGCAGAGGGTGAGCGAGAGCGAGACAGAAAGAGATTTGAGTACTAAGTGCTGTAAGCTGTCTAAAACAAACCAATGCCACAAAAGCCACATAGAAGACAGACGCACACACTCAACATACACTCAACACACACATAGACAACGTTGCAGCAGCAACAATTTGCATGCCACATTAAATATCAAAAATTAGTAAAATTGAAATTTTCTGATGCAGCAACAGTTCGTAATGAGTGCGACAAATGTAATTGTTTTTTAATGTTGCCAGCGGGCAAAGAACATTATGAACTAACACACACACACACACACCAGCAAATAGAATATGAATTATATATATATTTACAATTTGACATTATGCATAATGATTTGGAACAGATGTGTGTAGGAGTGCATTAATTGTGTGCATTCAGTAAATAGAATCACAGCTGCAATTATTTTTATGCCACAAGCCATAAATGTTGCCCAATTTAGAATAATTGAAAAAAAACGTCCATTGCATTTCCACTCTAATTAAATTATGTCAAATCTAATGCAATGGAATTCAATTATTTCATTTGCGCCGACAGCGTTCCAAGTATTTCCGTTTCGCGTTCGATCACAAAGAACTCGTTCTCCATGCTTCCCCCCATCCCCACACTATAAAAAGCTGTTCCACAATCAATACAAATAATATGCAAATTCTTAAGAAATTAACTGAAAGCTGATAAACATTTACTTGGTAAAGAAACAAGTTTTATTTAACGGGAAATTTGTATGTTTATAAATTATTTAAGTTGAACTGTCTAAGTCTATAGGTATGTGCAGATTTTATTAGATTGTCTGCTCTGAAAGTCTCCAAAATAATATATATTGTATATTGTATATAAAATTTAAAAAATAAATAAATGTTAAAACAAGTAAGAGTGCTCTAGTCGAGACTGCTCGACTAAGAGATACCCTGAACCCTGGGAAGATGCGACATTCAATTCACTTTACGCTTCTTTTATACATATATAAATATATATGTATAAACAACACATACACACACACACACACATGCACACGCACACACAAGCACTTTCTCTGCTACTGCGCAGTTTACGCAGCGACTGCGCGCGGGCAGCGCTTGGGCTGCAATATGGGCTTTATTTTAGAAACTTATTTGTTGAATAGGTTTGCTTCTAGATGAACTTTCGTAATCAAACTACAGCGTAATAATGACATTCATATGTATGTATTTGCCAAAGCACAAGTCTCTAGTATTTGAAATACGTTTTTTTCAAATTTGGGGGGAAGGGGGCGTGGTATCCAAAATCCAAAAATTGCAAAATGTTTGTATTTATTACACGGATACACACAGTAAATCTGAAATCTATAGCTATAACGGTATTCAAAAACAAAGAAAATTGATGGATTTTTATCGATAATAAGGAAATGGGTTGAGTTATCGAAAAAAAATGATAAACTCGTACTGCGTAGGATATACACGAGTATACATTTCAAATTTCAGATATGTAGCTTTTGTGGTTTGCGAGATCGCTGCGTTCACACGGACAGACGGACGGACGGACGGACAGACGGACATGGCTATATCGACTCAGTTTGTCGAGCTGATCAAGAATATATATACTTTATGGGGTCTGCCACGCCTCCTTCTGCCTGTTACATACATTTTCACAAAAACAATATACCCTGATTTCCCATTTTCAATGGGTTCAGGGTATAAAAATATTAATAAAAATAATAAAATAAAATAAAAAAAAATATGTTTCTTATTTTAATTTTATTATTATAAGAAAAGACAAAAATATTTAATATATTTTAATGTAAACAAATTTTTAAAAATTTAAATTTTAAAAATTATTTTTGTTCTATTTGATTTATTTTATTTCATCACTAAACGAAAAGACAATAAAGTCTGAACTTTAAAATTGTATATTTGATTAGAAAACACATCATTTTACACTTTAATGTGAATACATAAAATACAAATAAAACAAATTTGTATTAAAGTTAAGATGTAATGAAATGTGTCTACAAATCTAGTTGTAATTGATTGGCTGTCCTATGACAGCACAGTTAGCCAGAACGAAGTTTGGCTATAATAATTGCCTCACACCTGCAGCAAAGCTATCTAATTAAGGTATCGAGCACGCAACGCGTCAATCGCAAATGCCTTGAAAAAGGTTTAATACAGCAACAAATTGTTGTTATAATAAGCAAATGCATATGAAATTACTGTGATTAATATGCCAGCTATGGACAATAGCTGTCGCTTTGCATAATAAAATGGAATAGAATGAAGACGGTGAGAGAGAGAGAGAGAGAGAGAGAGAGAGAGAGAGAGAGAGAGAGAGAGTGAGAGAGAGAGAGACAGAACTCATTGACAACGAACTCTAAAGCAAATCATTAATAATTCCAAACCAATCGAATTGGCTTTTTGTCTTCTTCTCATTAATTTTTTCTTTTTTTTTTTGTCTTTATTTTTTAATATTATATTTCTTCTGCTGTTCGTTTACATTTCCGTTTCTTGTTTACGGCCAACGAAGCGCGAAGCGCAAAGCGCAAAGCTGGCTTAAAGCAACGACGCTTGCACTTGGCAACAGTCGACTGTGTCCACAGACTGACACTGCGTGACTCAGATGGAGGCCAGAGATCAATATGCATGATTCATGCCAATGGCATGGCCCAACCAAAAAAAAAAAAGTAAAAGAAACCAAAGCGACAACCGCGCACAATTTTGGTTTACAAAAGCGCAATAGCAACAATTTCATTAACTAATCGCTAGCCCACATCCATCATCGATACCACATTGGCCACCTGACTGCCTCTGCCTCTGCCTCTGCCTCTGTATTGGAACTGTTAATGGGGCGCTCGTCGAACAAACATAAAAAGGCCGAACAAGCGCAACAATGCGCGCTCATTGATTGTCGATGAACGATAAGCAGGCAGCATAAGCAAAACTCTGCACATGACGCTCATTAGCCTGGCCAATAAAAAGGGAACACGATTTTTAAAAGAATCTAGATTTTTATATGCCATATATACCCTGGCAAAGTGTTTGAAAAAAGGCAAATCAAAATTTGTAAAATCTCTCAAAACTCAAATATGTTCGAGCTGAACAAATACCTATATAATATATATATCTTTCTGATCTCTCTGTAGTATCTTTATGTTGAATGGGCCTAGGGTATTACACCACTCCTCCCCCACAAACACACGCACAAAATTCTCATAGCAAGTCGCTGGTCGCAGCGATAAGCTGCAATTGTTTTTGTTATTCTTTTCGGGTTTGGGCCATTATGATTATGCATGTGCCTGGGCTATTATTATTATAGCTGTGTGTGAGTGTTGACTGGCTAAACAGGTTGAAGCACAAATGCTGGCCCACTGATAAAACGCACCACTCGCCGACTACAAATCGTAATAATAATAAAACCAGAGACAACAAACCCCAAGCACCAAGGCAACAAATGACATACCACACACAATCCACAACAACAACAATTGTTCAACAATCACAAGATTTCACATACATACATAGGTATATATACCCTAACCGGTCTTTATAGCGGGTTAGCACAGTTCACATAACAAATTGGTAACATTATAGCAAAAGAAGATTATATCAAAATACATTTATATATATTCCCAAATATATCTAAATTGGGCATAAAATATATTTGAAGCAACAGGGAACAGGTTTCAATTGATCAAAGCAAAAAGTTTTATTTCGAAAAGTTTTTCAAAACAATCTCTCTAAAATAACAAAAAACAAATAATCATACAACAAATCCCCCCTTTAAGCCACTTGGCCTTTAAGGGCATTCAGTCTTCGGCGTTTCCATGATAAACAAATTCTTTGCTGTTTGCTTAGAGCTTTACAAAAAAAAGTGGAACGCCGGAATGAGGGCTTAATGTGAATGCATTTCATGCTCATTTATTATAAAGTTTTCAAAGTCTTTTCAACACATGTAACAACTTCTAGGTATATATACAGTTGTGGTCATAAAAATAGTAGTGCGACTGAAAATTGTGTGTTAAACATAATATTTTGAAAACATTTTAAAAAGAGTATTAAGATTAACATGTTTATATATTTATTCAAATTGTTACATTTCAGTCGCACTACTATTTTCATGAACACAGCTGCATATTTCAATTCTAGTCTAATGAAGACTAATTTTACTGTGGCAGACTCACGAAGAATTCAAAATAAACTCTTGTTAGATACAAAAACAAAGCAAGAATGTTTTAGTCGGGAGTGATTGACTAGGAAATACCTGAACCAGAGCGCAGACAGAACAAGACATATTACCCTATCAGCTCAGCCATGCCTCCTGCTATCTGTTGCATGCATTTTCAATAGGTTCAGGCTCACAATTATGCAAATTACAATGAGAGTTAGTTCAGCATTTTTGCATTTCCAGTAAAATTTATTATAGAATTTTATTCTGATAGCTTACTTCAGTTTAAAAATTTCTCCACTGTACAACTTTTCTATTCATTCACAGCTGAAAACTTTAGTCAGGAGTTTTTAAGTCAACTATTGTGAATGGTTAGCACAACAAAGGCAAAACACAACAATTTAATTCGAGAAAAATATTTCCGACCAGCTGTGAATGGGCCAGCTCGAAATGTTTATCAAATTGCTTTAGAAAATAGGGAATTTGAGTACAACTAACTGTTAACCTTGGCCAAGTGTGGCTAAAAAGCGTTTGCAGGTTTTCTCTCTAACGGCCAATCGAGCGAGAGAACTTCGCACACCCATTTTTCCACGCTCAATAATTTGTTAGTTGTTTGGCTGCCTCTGCCTCTGCCTCTGCCTCAGCCTCAGCCTCGCACGCTTGTTGTATTTCCAATTGCTTTTCTTTTTTGTTTTTTGCCAACTTGGGGCGCATTTCAATTAGCATTGTGCCACTTGCAACAAAATAATAAAAAAACAAACAAACAAATATACACGGAAGGGAGGGCGGGGCAAAAAAAGGAAAACAATTAAATGAAAACTCACGAATGAAAATGCAATCAACTCAATTTTTATAGACAACAGCCAAAGTTGTTGCCATAAATCCACATATATATATATATATATATATATATATATATATATATATATATATATATAAATATATATCTATATCTATATATATTTCTCTATAGATTTCTATTGGCTAGACTCAAGCATTGGTCGTGTTGCAAGTCTTTACCATTTATTAAGCAGCTAATGAGCTTACAATACACGCCAATGGGGCACGTACAGCGGCAACAACTTGACCACTTTGCTGTAGCCTTTAGATTTAAGGCCAAAGAAAACGAAGTAGAAGTCTGTGCACAGTGGAATGAAAATGGAGTTGAAGAGATCCATTGCCAGGCTAGTAGAATTCAAGTAAAAATCAAACATTCGAGTTTAATATAATGCTAAAGGCTATACCATAATTAATGACTACTAATACCCTACATTTTATACAATATGCTGACTCAGTATAGCTTATACTCCGTAATGATCTATAATATGATAACTATACTATATAGCTTATACCCCATACTCTATAATGATAACTAAGCCCTATACTATACACTTTCCCTATAGACTATATCCTATATTGATCACTATATCATATACCCTATACTAGGACACGCTCGATTCCCTATTATGATCGCTATACTCTATACACTCTCCACTCTCCACTCTCCACTCTTCACTCTCTACTCTTCACTCTTCACTCTTCACTCTTCACTCTTCACTCTTCACTCTTAACTCTCCACTATCCACTATCCACTATCCACTCTACACTCTACACTCTACACTCTACACTCTACACTCTACACTCTACACTCTACACTCTACACTCTACACTCTACACTCTACACTCTACACTCTACACTCTACACTCTACACTCTACACTCTACACTCTACACTCTACACTCTACACTCTACACTCTACACTCTACACTCTACACTCTACACTCTACACTCTACACTCTACACTCTACACTCTACACTCTACACTCTACACTCTACACTCTACACTCTACACTCTACACTCTACACTCTACACTCTACACTCTACACTCTACACTCTACACTCTACACTCTACACTCTACACTCTACACTCTACACTCTACACTCTACACTCTACACTCTACACTCTACACTCTACACTCTACACTCTACACTCTACACTCTACACTCTACACTCTACACTCTACACTCTACACTCTACACTCTACACTCTACACTCTACACTCTACACTCTACACTCTACACTCTACACTCTACACTCTACACTCTACACTCTACACTCTACACTCTACACTCTACACTCTACACTCTACACTCTACACTCTACACTCTACACTCTACACTCTACACTCTACACTCTACACTCTACACTCTACACTCTACACTCTACACTCTACACTCTACACTCTACACTCTACACTCTACACTCTACACTCTACACTCTACACTCTACACTCTACACTCTACACTCTACACTCTACACTCTACACTCTACACTCTACACTCTACACTCTACACTCTACACTCTACACTCTACACTCTACACTCTACACTCTACACTCTACACTCTACACTCTCCACTCTCCACTCTCCACTCTCCACTCTCCACCCTCCACTCTCCACTCCCCACTCTTCACCCTCTACTCTATCCCTATACCCCATAACACATAAAACAATTTCTTATAAACTCTTTTTGATCATAAACCAAACAAAGTTATGTGCCTCGCCTCGCCTTTGTCTTTGCTGTTGCTTGTGGCCAGAGGGTGGGCCATTGCTGCTGCTGCAATTAATATGCCAGGGAGTTCACTCAGCGAACGCCACACCAAAAGCAAACTGATAAAACTGCGTGATTGACTGATTGACTAGCTGATGGAGTGACTGGCTGCGATCAAGGCCAAATGAGAATGCAACAAAGGCCGGGCTGGGCCGGGGCATGCCACTCGCTTCAGCTGGCCATACAGCGCGCACCTGAGCTTATGCGTTTACCTTTCTTTTTTTTATTTTATTTTTTTTTTTTTTATTATTATTTATTATTTTTGTTTTTTTTTATGACATTTGCATAAACTGCATACGAATTTCATTGAAATGCGCAGACGACGATGGGCCGAAACATAAACATAAAATAGTACAGTCAAATTGAGTACCCTAGAGAGAAGGAGTGGGAGAGATGGAGGGAGGGAGGGGGAGGGAGGGAGGGAGTAGGAGAGGTCAAGACAGAGAGAGCTGGAGAGAGAGAGAGAGAGAGAGAGAGAGAGAGAGAGAGAGAGAGAGAGAGGGGCCACAGAAGAATGAGAGTGACAGAAAGGACATGAGATGCAGGGCAAGCAGAAATACAATCAAGAGAGAGACAAGAGAAAGAGAGAGAGATGGACAGAGATAGCCATAAATTCGATATAGAATTAGAAGAATAAATGAACAACTGAGAAACTAGAGTATTTGAGAGAAAGGTTTACGAAATGATTACTATATCTTCTATATACCCTTTCTAAGGGATCAACATTAAGATCGGCAGACTAGAATTGGCAATAGCAACAGCTTTAGGAACTGCCACACACATGGCTCAAGAACAAACAATGAATAGTTTAAGTGAACGACTAAGTATTAGTAAGTAAGTATACCATCTCTAAAAGGTATACAGGGTATGCAAATAAATACAGATATATAAATATATATAAATACAGATATGTATATATTTTTCTGATTTTTTTGTTGTGTGTGCGTCGCTTACTCCAGGTGCAAATTGCCGGCGTCACAGTCATAGCCATAACTGCCATGTGAGTGCATGTGTGTTGGCATGTGTGTGTGTGTGTGTGTGTGTGTGTTGGCATGTGTGTGTGTGTGTGTGTGTGTGTGTGTTTTCATCTGTTCATTTGTGCATTGGCTGTTTTGGTATGGCGACATTTCCACGGCCTCCGCCGCGTCGCGACTATCATTAGACATTTCCGGCCATTGGCTACCCAGTGGAAACTCAGTTGACAATCAAAATACTTCGAATATGCGTTTTTTGCTTTTTTGCCTAAAAATCACGTTTCAACTTTGCATAATCGTTAAGAAGTCAATTACTGCACAGTTAGGCCATAATCAATTGGCTTAAACAGCAAAAGGCAAGACGGAAATGCAAATGCTTTTCAAATATTTCAACGCTGGCTAAATTTGAGCATAGTTAGCTTTAAAACAGCTAGTTATAGCTATTTTATAGCTACGCAATGATTGAACTTTTAATTGAAAAAATTTGTATATTTGATGAAACCTTTGCTGGCAACTTAAGCTAGTTTTACACAACGAAATGATGTTACAATTAGGCGTATGTGAAAAAGGGCCTGCCGCGGGCAGTGCAGCTGGCATGCATTACGCTGCGACTGGGCTATGCATACAACTGCATGCCGCAGGGCCGCATCAGCCCCTGTCGGCATTTACCTTGCTAACTGAAGGAGGCCTCTAGCTGCCATTGCTACCTGCCTTTCGCTCTCTCTCTCTCACTCTCTGTGTATCTGTTGGCCCATGCACATTTTCAGGTTCGAGTTTGGTTTACAAACTCTGTTGCTAGCAGGTAGCAAAAGCGACGCGAATGTCCCAAACAGCGTATCTGGTATCTACGGCCTCGTTACCTCTGACCGCCGACAACAACGCTGACTGACCGCCGTTCGTTCGGTCACTCACATTGCAGTTGTCCCTCTCCCACACTCTCCCACTCTCTCCTTCTCTTTCTTTCTCTTTCTCTGTTACTACTGCGTTATGGCCATATTCGTTAGATAAACGAGCATGCAATGCGCCAACTTTGCTAACTGTTTGGCACTCGCATTCGCGCAATTAGGTTGAAGGCACAGAATGCTGCTGCTGCTGCTGCTGCTGCTGCTGCCTCTTCTTCTGCTCACATCTGCCTGTCAAAGTGCCTGTCAAAGCGTTTTTTATTTGAATTAGACTTAAAATTGAACAAGTTGTAAACAAATATTTTGATTAACCATGGCTCAAACTGAATCTCTCTCTCTCTCTCTCCCTCTCTCTCTGCCTTTGTCCTGCCCAAAGCCCTTACTTTTCATGCATTTGGCAACTGCTTAGCCAGCCTGCTGGGCCATTTACCATGCATACTGCACTTTATTATGGTCAGGACTCGGATTTTATTTATGGACTATGACACGCCCTCGGGCTGACAGGCTTTTGGAAGACATTCGAAGCGCCTTCAAGGTGTCCGGTGTTGCCATAGCCTTAGGGACTTTTAGTCGAGTGGGCGAGGGGCGGCGCAGGGGGCTTGGGGTATCTAAGGCAGCGCGCGACTTCACAATCATTTGCAGCGCTCAGCTAATTTTATTATGCACATATTTTATATTCTTTTACACGCCTTATCAACTTTACATAGACTGAAATCTGAGCACACCTTCTATTACCTGCAGGCACACACACACACACACACACACATCAGTTGTTGTTGTTGTTGTTTTTGCTGCACATTTTGTTGCATTTCACCCGCAGCTACTTGGCCAACGTCTTGCATATTTTAGTTGATGCTTTTAAATATTAAATAAACCTCGACAACAACAAAAGCAGCGCCATTTTCAGTGCTTGTGCACGTTGCCAACTCACACACACACACACACACACACACAGCTATAGCTATCTGCACCTTGGGGCAGCCAGTTAGCATTTGAAGTTGCTCACTTTGTCGTTTTGTGTGACCCATGTCTAGCCATAGCTCTTTACCTCTCTCTCTCGCCCCCTCCCCCCCCCCCTCTCCCTCTCTCTCTCTCTGTTTGCACTGTTTTCTTTTTGTAGCTTACCATTTGCCACACCTGAAGCCCGCTGCATTTGGTAGACGTCGCAAGTCTTGCGGCTTTCTGACAACGTGCTGTCGCCGTGTGCTCAGCGACCATCACTAGAGGCTTCAGCTGCAACAACAACATCGGCGCAACGTTGACGGCATTGTCTCATCTCGTCTTTTGCCTCTTTGGTCGCAGCCGCAGCCGCATCTAGCATCATCATTTTGCTCGCCTGCCCCATGCGGCCGGCCAGCGTTGTTTTTTTTCCTTCTGTTTTTCTTCTTCTTTTTAGACCCGGCAAACATTTTAACTGCTGCTTCGTGCCGGCCACGCCCCCCTTGTTTCTTTGCCGCATTCCTCCCACTTGGTCTGTGTTATTGTGCTTTATGACGCCTGGACATATGCTACAATTTATTTTCATTCAGTTTCCATTGCCATTGTTGAAATACCCTTTCTATTCTAGTTAGCGACGGGCTTTTGCGCAAATTAGCTGTCGCACACACACACCCGCACACCCGCACACCCACACCCGCATACGCACAGCGGCTGGCTTTTAATTTTAGCCTTGTCTCGCGCTGGCTAAATGGAAAGATTTGTGGAAGGTTTTAACCAGAGCTTAATTTAATTGTACGGAACGACTGGCATAAGACTAGACAATGCAATGGAACACGGTGCGTGGCGCTCTTGGCTTTAGTTTAACATATTTTGGAACGAAATGGAAAGGAACACAGCTTATTAGCAGACTGTAAATGGTAAGCGCACCTTGAGTGTTGACAGTGGGTGAAACAAATGGAATGAAACACACTTGGTGGACAGTATATAAAACAAATGAGCTACAACATATTGACCTTGAACAGGTATGTGAAACAAATGGAATAAAACAGAACATGTAGACAGAATAGAGAACATATGTCAAACGAATGGGCTGGTAAAACTATTTCGAACAAATGGAATAAAACAGACTCTGTGGGAGGAGTAGAGAACATATGTCAAACGAATAACAATATGGAACGAATGGAATGAAACACAATCTGTAGGCAGAATGGAAAACATATGTCAATCGCATAGGCTGAAACAACTACTTGTAACGAATGGAATGAAACAGAATTTTTAGGCAGAGTAGAAAACATTATTTGGAACGAGTGGAATGAAACAGAGCCAGTGGGCAGAGTGGAAAACATATGTCAAGCAAATGGACTTAGTAGTACTGGGAACGAATGGAATGAAACAGAGTCTATGGACAGAGTAGAAAACATTATTTGGAACGAATGCAATGAGACAGAGTCTGTAGGCAGTGTAGAAAACATAGGTATGTCAAATAAATGGGCAGAAAAGACACTTTGGAACGCAAGGAATGAAACAGACTCTGTATTCAGAGTAAAAAACATATGTCAAAAGCATGGACTGAAACATATGTATTTCATAAGCAAATTATTCTGGAGCAGCTGCATATGTGAAACAAATGGAATGAAACACAATTTGTGCGCATATTCATTGCGTGTTAACCATATTCAAGACAAATGGAATGAAACACAATTTCATTGAGTCTGGACAACTACTGACTGCAGTTGAAATATGGCAGGCAAATGGAATGAAACACGTATATATATCTAAATATACATACATATACATATATATTTATTTATATATAATCTAAATTCAATGCATGCTAAAATCAGTTGTGATTTATGATTCAATTTAAGTGCATTTCAATGAAATTTGTTTTAATTGAATTATTTTCGTTCATTTCTCATAACTCACTGAGCATAAAAATAAAATGCAATAATTGAATTTAAATATATAATAAACTTCTGACTAATCTGATTATCTAGTCAATTGAATATTTTAAATAAAATAAAAGAAGAGAAGGAAAAACACACAAAGTTTGCATTTGAATGTTGTCATTTTTGTTTCTGTTTTAGTTTTCTTTTTTAATTGCAAATTAGCTAACTGGAGATGCAGCACAGCTCATTAACTTGCAACATGCAGTCAATGGCAATCGAAGTGGAAAATTTGCGAGACATTTGGCAATGAAACGGAAAAACGTTTGCCCAAACAAAAACATAAAAACAAAAAAACATAAAACCAAAAACAATAAGAAAAATAAATCGAATTTTTTGTTAGCATCTATCAATGCGATGGCCATTTGGATGAGCAATGGCTAGTCAAGCAAATTGCATGCCACACCACACGCTGCCTGCCACATGCTGCATGCTGCATGCTGCATGCTGCATGGGCCGTTTTGTAATTCACATTGTTGACTGCCACAGCCCGACCGTCCGCCTGCCTGCTGATTTTTGGGCTATTGCCGCATTGGGCTATTGTTGTGCGAAAGCACTTTGCATATTTCGAGCCACGAAACACTGGCCAACTGGGGATCAAATCGTATAATTGTTAGTGTTATTGTTATAGTTGTTATTTATGCTGCCCGCTGATGCTGCTGCTGCTGCTGATGCTGATGCTGATGATGCTGTTGCTGATGCTGCTGATGAGGCTACTGATGCTGCATGAAATGTGCACCGCGATTATATTGTCAATAGAAACGCATTAGAATAATGCAACAGAATTTTTATGGCCTCGCACAGTGGCAACACAGCGTGTTAAATGGGGCAGAAAGTGAAGTATGGCTATGTCCACATTACTAAGATTTATCGATAAGTTGCACTTGAACACAGCTTGATTATAAAGCCAGTTCAAACATCAACTAAAAATGTTCCAAGACTATAAACGATAACAAAACTGTATCGATTATTTTATGCAATATAGATAATCGATAATCGACAATCGATCATTCAGAGCAATTTGCATGTCAATTATACAATAGATTAATACATCGATAACAGTAATCAATATGTTTAAGCTAACTATCAATTTATCGAACACAGTAATCGATTGCAACTACAGATTGAATGATTCCTTCATGAGTATTCTTTATACTTTAAAAGGGAAGTTGTTTAAATGCCGATTAAGCAATTCAAATACAATTGCTAATTAATCGATAACAGGAATCTGTATAAAGATAAATTGTAAGCAACAATCGATCGAAATTCAGATCAAAATATCGATAAGTTGGCATGGAAGTCTAGTGTATGTCAAACCATTCAAATGCGTTCATTTATCGATAACTCATTGATCGATTACTAATCGTGAGCAGCAATCGATTGAAATTATACATTAATTCAACAAATAATCGATAAGTTGATATAGAAAACTACTAGACAACAAAGGAGTCAAAGCATTTAATGAGCTTACTTATCGATAACAGCAGTCTTTATGTATGCGTTGCTTCAAGATTTATCGATTGACTTGTAACTTGATTACAAATATCGATACTTTAACGTAGTAAACAACTAGCTTGAAGCCAATTCAAATACAATTATTCATTATCGATAACAGCAATATATTATCAAACAATCGATATTAGAAACACAAACTAATCAAATCACTTAAAGCGCTAACTTATTGAAGCGGAACGTATCGTGAGCAGCAATCGATGGAAATTACTTTTAGAATTTCATCAAATGAAAAGAAAACATCTTTTGCTATACCAAGTTAGTTTTAAATCTAAAGAAAAGTTGTTATCGATATACATTTGAGTGCATATTCGCGATAATTGTTGTCCACTGTGGCATTGTTACGTTTGAATTGTGAATTTTGTGGGTCAATCAATTTGGTGCGCAATAAAACAATCCTCCCGAACAATGGCTAAAACCGAAATTTGATTTATCTAATGAGCCAAATAAGCAAACAACAAGACGAGCGTTAAAAGCGCGGCAGGCCAACATTTTGGTCGAAGCGTTAAACATGCATTTCAAATATATGCCCAAAGCATATAGAAAGAGAGAGAGAGATGGAGATAGAGAGAGAGAGAGAGAGAGAGAGAGAGAGAGAGAGAGAGAGAGAGATGGCAAACAAGGCAATATACAATATTTGCACAATACGTTGAGCTTTTCGAATCCACAACAAATGCGATTATGGGCTTAAAAGCCAATGCATTTCAAACTAGCAAATGCTGCACAGTTTGAATACAACTAGAATAAAGATATTGTTGTGGCACGCACAAGATGGAGCAGGCGCTCGCTACAGCAGTAGGCCCTCGACATTTCTGTGTGCGTGTGTGTGTGTGGGAGGCAGAGTCTTCATTTTGTGGTTTTCTGTCAGTCAAAAATGGCAAAAGACCAGCAAAACTTTGCAAAAGTTTTGCTCTTGACACAGTTAACCCCATAAGCTCCGCACACACACACACACAGAGGGGAAAATGCTAAAATCTGTTCAAAATCAGCATAGTCGAAGATATATGTACACTGTGCCCGTGAATAAGCCCAAAATGAACTTCAATGCAATCTAGAGTAAAGCAATATGCCCATTGATAGTGGATATGCAGGGTATAATGCTTTTGGGCAAGTGTATGTAACAGGCAAGAGGAGGCGTGGCAGACATCAAGCTGAATCTGAATGAAGAGCCGCGTCGAGCTAACCTTAAGTTTGTTAAGAATTTATCATTTATCACATTTCTTTATTATCGATTATTATCGATAATCGATAATTTGACTTATCATTTCAAAAGCTGAAGATGAATACACAGATTTTGGATACTTCTGTTACTTCTGTATGCTATAAAAGCGGCGTAGAATGATGGAAATAGCATGATTCAGGGTATCTCCTAGTCGTTCACTCCCTTCATTTCCTTTTTTTTGGTAATTTCTGTATGACAAACCATTTTTTTCCCTTAGAATGAGCATCGGACTGCCGTAATTTGCTCTGTGTTGGAACCGACACAAGTCTCTACAAAAAACTCTTTCGGAATCATATCATTTTACACTCTCGACATTATCAGTAATGGGGCAAACACAGCACAAAAAACTGTGCCAAATTTTCAGCTTTCAGCATCCATATTAACTTCACCTTAATGAAAGCTGCTGCCAAAACGCATTACAAAATCGATACAGATGCATTTTTTTGCAGTTAGAGTATGCCAAGCAGTACAAATTTTGCAGGCGCATTAAGATTGTTAGCATTAACTAAAACCAATAATCAACTTTGTAGACTATGCGTCCGACAGCATACTCAAGGCAGCATTTCAGTGGTTTCTATTTGTGTTTCACAAGTTGCAAAATGCTTAATCTTAGTTAAGCATTCAAATTGAATGAATATATAAGTATATAATTGTTTTCCACTTAAATCAAGCAACTATCAGATAAGATAGGGTTTTCGGGGTGATTTTGTCATGTCTGTGATTTGCCAAAAGAAAAGTCGTAAATATAACGTAGAATATGGGATAAAGTTGAGATACGTGGGGAGTATCCGACTTAAAGATTTTTGTTATTTGCTAAGTCTCTAATATATCATAGGATAATTTAAAATTATTTTATTTTAATTGTATTTAAATTATTTTTTATTTAAAATTTTTTTTTATTTAAATTATTTTTTATTTTATATATTTTTTATTTAAAATATTTTTTTTTTAATATATTTTTTATTTAAATTATTTTTTATTTAATATATTTTGTATTAAAATTATTTTTTATTTAAATTATTTTTAGTTTAATAAATTTTGTATTTAAATTATTTTCAATTTAATATATTTTTCATGTAAATTATTTTTTAATTAATATATTTTTATTTTTTTTTATTTATTTTTATTTTTTATTTTTTTTTATTTGTTTTTTATTTTTTTTTATTTTTTAAATTTTTTTTTTAATTTTTTTTTAAATTTTTTTTTTATTTTTTTATTTAATTTTTTTATTTTTTTTTTTATTTTTTTTTATTTTTTTTTATTTTTTTTTATTTTTTTTTAATTTTTTTTTTTTTTTAATTTTTTTTTTATTTAATATATTTATTTTTAAAATATCTTTTAATCCATATATTTTTGATATGAAAACCATAAAAAATTATATCTCTAATGTGTAAATATTTTAGTTTTAATTTTGTTTTAGCAATTCGCAAAACATTTTCGTGGCAGTCAAAAAAAAAATTCTACGTTTTTAAAATGGTTTTTTCTTGGTTTTGTGTGCCGTGTTATTTGAGCAGTTGGTTTGGATGTCTGTGAGAAAACACATTCAACGAGAAAAATAATAAAACAAAACAACAACAAAGAGTGAAATACAAATTACAAAAATAATAAGAAAAAAAATAACAGAAATCAGAAAATATGACAAAGAAAGTGCGAGCAAACCAGCTGCACAAACAAATTTGCGCTGCGCTGCGCTGCCTTTTGTGCCGGGTCAGTTACGAAAAAAAAAAGAACTCCAACTGGAACTGGAACTGGAACTGAAGAAAGAAAAACAATAGTAAAAGAGTACAAGAGTCCCCAAACAGGTGGCCAACAGCACTCGACTTTGGCATGACTCTTAACAAATCGCCAACTAGAATTACAGACTAGACGGGAAATGGGAAACCTTTGCTCGACTCGACTCAACTCGACTTGACTCGGCCCGATTCAGCAGTTTCCATCGACCAGCCACAAAAAGCACAAACAAAAGCGAAACAATTGCAGCGACAGCGTCATTTGCGGCTCTGTAAATAATTATTGTGAAATTCCTAAAGAAATCACAGCCATGTTCATTCAGCAAGCTGATCAAAATGATCAAATATCACAATATGAACGACTGCATTATACCCGTCCACAGCGCAAATATAGAATTTATTGTTGTATCTATAGCGCAGCTGCTCTGATCACTCTAAAACTGTGTTAGACATACAAATTTATTCGATGTGCCATGCCCTCTACCTTATAGAGGCGTATATAAACAACATTTGATCAATCTATAGCATAGATCACACTTGCAGCTAGAGTTCTCTTCAGTTTACATGCAAAAACGTATATACCCCCTTCAAGGTGTGGGCTGAGGCTGAGCGTGTATTGCGTTTATAAAAAGCATAAAAAATAAATACATAATATAAACATGGGGACAAAAAAATGTCGACGCTGCGACGGTTGCTCTGGCATATTTCGAATTTCCAAGGTGCTTGGGAAAAAGATAAGAAAAAAAAATGCAATTCGCGCAAAAATATTGTGAATAGTGAAAGATCTTTAATACTAAACAGATAATCTTACTAAGAAAAGTTCTAGAAAATGTAAACATTGGAGAAGTTTTGCATGAAAATGGATATGATATGAATGATGATTATAGAATTTAAGCGATATATAGTCATATAGATATATGATTCTCATTTGATATGATATAAGATTTGAAATCTGTTTATATGTTTATATATTTATATATTTATATTTTTATGTATAAGAATTCTTGTGCATGTTTGTTGAATTAGTTTTCTTCTAGATGGACAAGTCTCTAGTATTTAAAATACGTTTTTTTTCGAATTTGGGGAGAAGGGGGCGTGGTATCCAAAATCCAAAAATTGCAAAATGTTTGTATTTATTACACGGATATACACAGTAAATCTAAAATCTATAGCTATAACGGTATTCAAAAACGAAGAAAATTGATCGATTTTTATCGATAATAAGAAAATGGGTTGAGTTATCGAAAAAAAATGATAAGCTCGTACTGCGTAGGATATACACGAGTATACATTTCAAATTTCAGACCTCTAGCTTTTGTGGTTTGCGAGATCGCTGCGTTCACACGGACGGGCGGACGGACGGACGGACAGACGGACATGGCTATATCGACTCAGTTTGTCGAGCTGATCAAGAATATATATACTTTATGGGGTCTGCCACGCCTGCTTCTGCCTGTTACATACATTTAACAAAACCCTTATACCCTGATTTCCCATTTTCAATGGGTTCAGGGTATAATAATATAAAAACTAAATAAATATAAGAATATCTATAAATGTTTATCTGACATTCAGCCTAGACATACAAATCAAAGCACAAAACAAAAGAAAACAGAAAGTATTATATTCTAATATTCTCATATGTCGAATTGCAAAAGGCAAAAATGTGTATTTCATGTGTAGGGAGGGTATAATCTCGTCGCGCACTCACCGCTGTTTCTAGTTCTGTTGATAGTTGCGAGTGTGAATAGCATATTCAAATTATGTGCACACTTACCATGTTAATTAACTTGTTTGCAGTATTCGATGTTTTGGTTATTTGCTATTTGGCTACAAATGCTGCAAACAACAGCAACAGCAACAACAACGAAGTGGGAACAAGGCACAAGCACACAAACACACATAAATATTTCTCGCTCTCTGTGTGTGTGTTTGCCTAAGTTTGTCATTGCAAATGTGTAAATTTGGATATTTAATTGCGTTAATTATTTTATACTTAGATTTTGACGAGGCAATTACGTGCATTAATAAATAATTATTTGTTTTGGGCCCACGGAGCGCTTTCATACAAATTAGAAATGGTTTATTTATTAGAGTAAATAAACAAGTTAAAAGCAAATACTTTCAAAATTGATCAGCAACAGCAATGGAATGACATAATAATAGCATTATAATTGAGGGAAAAATACATATTAATTTGGTAAATATCTGCGCATAACATACTGTGGAACATTGTGGAATGGAACACATATGGGATAGGAATAGATAATGAAAATTGAGTTCATTAGGTACACATTTAATACTTCAATCATCAAAATCATAAAAACAAAATGTGGAGCACTATGGAATGGAACACATTTGGGATAGAAAGACATAATGATGATTGGAACATTATAGAATGGAACACAACTGACATATAATTGAGTACATTAAGTACACATTGGGTATATACATACATAGCATTGAAAGCATAATATGGAACAAAGTGGAATGGAACACATATTTGGTTATATTGTCGAATAAACAGGCATTATGAGAGAAAAACTAAAAGCTACGAACAAACTGGAATAGAACAAGAAAAATGGATATAGAATTTGCGAGTTATATGTACAAAGATTGCATGACATATCATATGGAACATAGTGGAATGAAACACATATTTGGTGATACAACTAAAATCAAGGAACAAACTGGAATAGAACAAGAAAAATGTATATATAATTTGAGAGTTATATGTACAAAGATTGCATGACATATCATATGGAACATAGTGGAATGGAACACATATTTGGTGATACAACTAAAAGCTAGGAACAAACTGGAATAGAACAAGAAAAATGGGTATATAATTTGCGAGTTATATGTACAAAGATTGCATGACATATCATATGGAACATAGTGGAATGGAACACATATTTGGTGATACAACTAAAAGCTAGGAACAAACTGGAATAGAACAAGAAAAATGGATATAGAATTTGCGAGTTATATGTACAAAGGTTGCATGACATATTATATGGAACATAGTGGAATGGAACACATATTTGGTGATATATAAGCTGGGAACAAACTGGAATAGAACAATGAGCCACGTCAATTTGATATGAAATGCGACCAAATCGTAGCCAACATTAAAACTCAAGCAAAAATGCAGAAAATATTTGTAATCAATATGAGGAACAAAACCAAATGAAACAAATGGGAATTAGCACACAAAGAACAACAACAAAACACACAGAATATGAGAGGTTAATAACATTATATCCAGTTTTTTTTCTTATGGAAAAAAAACTCTCTAAAGTGTAACAAATAATTAAATGAAAGAAATTACATTAAAAGCAATGATATGTCAATTAAAAACGAAATGAGCAAGAGCAACAGCAGCAGCAGCCACTGCAACAACAACGACAACAAGAGCAACAGCAGCCACTGCAACAACAACAACAAGCGTATGCCTCATCTACTTTGATTAATTCAGATAAATTATTTAAAACACCATTTCAGATAAAAAAAAAAAGATTAAATAAAAAACAAATATACAAGAATTTTTAATTATTTTCAATCAACAAAAAACAAAAAAAAAATTAATAAATAAAAACAACAACTTCATTAATAACTCAATGCACCAAAAAAAAAAGGAACTTTTAAAATTGAAATTAATGACAATAATGATAGCGAATCGAATAATTTATTGCATTATAATTAATAAGCAAATATTACGGTTAATTTCTGCATTAATCCAAAATGACGGATTTAATGCGAAGCCCAAAATATAACAAGTAAGAGTGCTCTAGTCGAGACTGCTCGACTAAGAGATACCCTGAACCCTGCGAAGATGCGATATTCAAATCACTTTACGCTTATTTTATATATACATATACACAAACAACACATACACACACACACACACACACACACACACACATACACACACACACATACACACACACACACACACACACATGCACACACACATGCACACGCACGCACAAGCACTTGCTCTGCTACTGCGCAGTTTACGCAGCGACTGCTCGCGGGCAGCGCTTGGGCTGCAGAATGGGCTATATTTTGGAAACTTATTTGTTGAATAGGTTTGCTTCTAGATGTACTTTCGTAATCAAACTTTTACAGCGTAATAATGATATTCATATGTATGTATTTGCCAAAGCACAAGTCTCTAGTATTTGAAATACGTTTTTTCAAATTTGGGGGGAAGGGGGCGTGGTATCCAAAATCCAAAAATTGCAAAATGTTTGTATTCATTACACGGATACACACAGTAAATCTGAAATCTATAGCTATAACGGTATTCAAAAACGAAGAAAAGTTATCGATTTTTATCGATAATAAGGATAAGTTATCGAAAAAAAATGATAAACTCGTACTGCGTAGGATATACACGAGTATACATTTCAAATTTCAGATCTCTAGCTTTTGTGGTTTGCGAGATCGCTGCGTTCACACGGACGGACGGACGGACGGACGGACGGACGGACAGACGGACATGGCTATATCGGCTCAGTTTGTCGAGCTGATCAAGAATATATATACTTTATGGGGTCTGCCATGTCTCCTTCTGCCTGTTACATACATTTTCACAAAAACATTATACCCTGATTTCCCATTTTCAATGGGTTCAGGGTATAAAAACAACAACAACAACAATAGCAAGCTGTAGGTAAACAAATTATTTCACTTTACAGTTGACATCGCTTAATTAGTCAGGTAACAGGCTACAGTGAGGCCTGCAAATAATTGAACAGCTGCCAACTTCCGTTTGATCGCAATTGTTAACCCACAACAACAACAACAACAACAACAACAAAAGTCTCACGCATTGAAAACAACTTTTACAATTGATTTCGACATTTGTTTTCAAAATTACAAAATATATTAGTCACTGGCTGACAAAAAGCTCGCTGCTACGCAGGAATTTAATTATTCATTCGATTGTTTTTAAAGGAGTTAAGATCGAATTATACTTATAACTGCAAGTAGGAGAGCATTGAAAGCAGATCTGATAGATATATATATATATATATATATATATATACAAATATATATACTTTTGTTCAGTCTATGTTGGAGATATATGAAAAGTCAGTTTAATTTCGCTTTATCAATAAATCTTTTTTCTTTTTTCAAGCAAATTTGCTTTAGCTTGCCCAAAATCTTAAGTATATTACTGATTACTGATCGTATATATATCACCGATTTTATTAATTCAAAAGAAATTCAGTTTTAGTGTCATTTTAGTTTAGTAACAAAGACTAATTTATGTTGTCATTAATATAAACAATTCATTCTAAGTCGTTAACAGAGCTGTTAGGAATTCCATTTGAATGGAAATTCAAAATGGGTTTTTGTTCTGAAACCCCATTTTGAATTTCCATTCAAATGGAATTTTTAACAGCTCTGGTCGTTAACTATTTATCAATTTAATGAATAGAATAATGAAGTTATTAAATATTTTTCTTTTATTTTATTGTTAATTTCAGCTTTTGTTTTTTAAAATTTTTTTTAAATTTTTTTTTAAATTTTTAAAAAATTTTTTTTTTTAATTTTTTTTAAATTTTTTTAAAATTTTTTTAAAATTTTTTTAAAAATTTTTTTTATATTTCTTTCAAATTGTTTTTTTAATTTTTTTTATTATTCTTTCAAATTTTTTTATTTTTTTTATGTAGTTTTTAATTAATTTTTGATTTAAATTCATATTTTGTTTTACTAATTTTTTTTAATAAAAAAAAAAACATTTTTTTATTCAATTTTTAAAAAAATTTTTCTTTATAAATAATAAAAAATTTAGAATTTTGTTTAACTAAATTTTTTTGATCAAATAAACATTTGTTATTCAATTTATTAGTTATTTTATTATTTTAATAAATTTGTTTCCTTATTAATAAAAATAAAAAATTTCAAATTTTGTATAACTACAATAAATTTATTTGATCAAAGAAACATTTTTTTTTTTAAATTTATTATATAAAAATTAAGTTTAATTTTTTTTATCAAATAAACATTTTTTTTTAAATTTATTATAACAAATTAGGTTTATTTTATTTATTTATTTATTTTTTTAAGAAAACATACTAAAATTTTTAAACAAAAATTTTCTATTTTATGTTAAAATAAAAATAAAAACGTTTTTTATTTAACTTAAAATTTTAGGTTTGTTTTTTTTTTTTATATTTTTATTCTTGTTTATTTTATTGTTTGAGCTGTGATTTCATTTATTTTTATATTTTATTTTTAAATTTGTTGTAAATTTTTTATTTTATAAAACTTTTTCTAATTTCTTTTAACAACATTTTTTCCCATCAAATAAACGTATTGTATTTTTTATCATTAAAAAACAAGACACCTAAAATGTGTGCTGAAAAAGTTTTCTATTTCTTCTTCTTCTACGTTCAATATTTGGTCTACTCATTTTTCTTAAGCATTGGACATGAGTAATCCAAGTTGAATTGAATCAAAGCTAAACTTTTATTTATTCTTTTTTTCTTATCGGACACTCGCCTCAACACCTCTCTCTCTATTTCCCTCTCCATCTCCCTCTCTCGCACTGTCTTTCATGTGAACTGGTCTAACTTTTGTGCTGTCATGCAACTATTTACACAAGCAACACAAGCAACACAAGCAACACACACATAGATACTCGAAACTGTCGTTTTTTGTTTCGGGATTCTGTGAAAATATCAGCGAAAAGGTGTTACATTTCCTTTTTATCACTAAAAGGCTTTGCAAAGCGACAGTGAACGCTCGCTAGCATGAACACAAAGATGCAAGTTTGTAGCTCAAATATTTCATATAATTTTCTACAAATTTTGCACATTTTTCTTTTTTTTTTTTGGGCAATTGGAAAAACTGTGTCAAAAACATTGACAACAAACAAATATTGATCGCCTTTCTCGATTGTTTACTGTAGTTCATTTGGTCATGTGTAAATTGAAAGTGTGTCGTCGTTGCTTGCGGTTGCAGATTTTTGGGGTCAATTTATTTGTTTTACTTTGATAAGAAAACACAACAACAACAACAACAACAACAACAATCAGCATTGCAGATCGAATGCGTTCAGCTTAATTCTGCTACTCAGTCTGTCCCACTCCCACACCCACTAACACTCCCACTCGCACTGCTACTGTTACTCCCACTGCTACTGTTACTGTTACTGTTACTGCTATAGACTGTCGCCCTGCTTTGCCTAATTTCCTGCTACGCTTTGAATTACCAACAAATTCCCACGGGCTGTTTGTTTTGTACTTGTATTCGAGCAACATAAAATACCGAAAAACAGACAGACAACAACAAAAAATTAAGAAAACCGAATAAAGTAAAAACAACACAAAGCGAAGCAGAATAAGTGGCAGAAGAAATATATACACACATACATACATATGCATGCTAACAGGGCAGGGGCAGGGGTAGGGGGTAACATGCAGAAGACAGAACTTACCCGCGTAACATGAGCAGCTGTCCAAGCTAAATGCAGCAATGCCGAGCAGCAGTAGCAGCGACATTAGCAGAGGCGGCGGCGTCGACAGCGGCAGCATTTTGAGCCAAGCTGCCGCTGCTGCTGCTGTAGTTGTTGTTGTTGCTTTTTTCATTCTGCGTTTTGGTGGTGGTGCTGCTGCGGCTGCTGTTAGTTTTTTGTTGACGCGCCGCAGCGACGACGCCAACGATCGTGGCTGCATTTGCGCCAGTTGTTGTTTCTCTTCTGCTGCTTCTTCTTCTTTTTCTTCTTGTTGTTTTTGCAGCCTGTCGTCTGTCACGTTAAGCCTCGACTTTGCGCTTCTTTTAATTTGCAGTTTTACTTTTAATATTATTTTTTTGTCTTTGTAATTTTCTTTTCCTTTGAATATCCCGCAAGAGTTTTGCTTCTTTCTTTTCGTTTTTTTTTGGTTTTTTTAAATTGTCAATTTGTTGAACATTTTCTCAAACATTTTCTAGCTGCCTGCAATGGACGGCAAGCAGGGCGTGTGAGTAACAGAGGCGGATAGAAACAAACACAAACACACACACACACACACACACAGACACACACACACATGCATACAGTTAGGCAGAAGTTGAGGAGCAACAGAACGCAGAGTAAAACAAATGCTAACGTCACTTTGATCTGCCACTGCGCTTTGTGCTGTCATTCGCATAGCAAGCGCTCGCTCGCACTCGTGCACACCTGTGCACAGGTAGAAACGCGTGCAAAAGAGAGCGAGCGAGAGGCCCATAAACGATCAGCGCGCCAAGCAGCAGCAGCAGCGCAGTCAGCGTTTGTTTAATGGGAGTTCTTCTTCTTCTTCTTCTTCTTTATATGCTGCTCTGGCTTTGGCTCTGGCTTTTTTTTAACCCTTTTCTTTTGGCTCTGTTTGTGGACTGGTTGCAAGAACCCGTTTTTACATGCAATTCTCTCGCTCCCACACATACACACAAGCAAACATACACAGACACACTCAACACACGGAAAATTCATATCGGCATGTAAATAAATTCATTTATCAATTGTTAATAATTATTAACATTTGTTTTCTTATCGACGCTGCGGCATTGCGTTTACATTTCATACAAATATTCATGCATGCTCGCTCGCTCGCTCGCTCACACACAAGCCACAAAAGCACTCGAAACAGAAAAAAAAGAACAACAAAAATATTGAAAGATCATTGCGCGCAGCGCGCTGCCCGCTGCCGATCGACGCGCCAGCAGCAAAAGATATACCAGCACATAAGCATATAAGACATACAACAAAACGTTTTTACCAGCTACGCTTTGGCTACGTTTTCGCACGAACTACGACTATGCCAACGACGACGGCGGCGACGGCAATAACGACGGCGACGACGACGACGATGACACACGGCAACCACTACCGTCCGGAACGCGCGCACAAAACAAACTGAAGCCACTGCTCGCAGCAAAACAAAACCAGCAGCAAAGCAGCACCAGCAGCAGCAAGCAGCAGAGCAGCAGCAGCAGCAGCACCAAAAGTTGTTGAGTGGGTTTTTGCTTAACATAAAACTGTTAATGCGCTTGCCATGTGAACTTCACTTGCGCAATGTTCACACTCAAATTAACTGTTATGGCTCTGTCCGAGAGCACTCAATGTTAATGTTAGCTCAAAATGGCACTGTTAGCATACGAATGCACAGTGGCGCACAGTTTAATTTGACTGGCATGAATGCGAAATACACTCAAGTTGCCAGCCATGAACAAGCAAATATTTATAAATGAATTTAACTGATATTCATTGCTATAGACTTGTGTATGTCAGTGAAAGCTTAATCAAATCCCGAGTCAATATCTACTTGGGGTCTATGAGTAGTTTTTGTTTACACAAGCGTACAATAGAGCTCGCACCACTGTCGCGCAACAGATGCTGCCTGCTTAATGAATACAGCTCAAAAACTTCACTCAAAGGGCGCTCAACTCAAACTTGCTTTCAAAAATTAAGCATTAAATGACGGTTAAATTCAAAATGTAAAAACTGCAAACTACAAATGCAAAATGCATGTTGAAGGCAAATCAAAATTAAATGAAATTTCATTTAATGCAAAAGTTTTTGGCGCGTTGCCACGAAACTCCCAAACACACGCTTAATTAATGGAATTTACATAATTGCACTCAAACAAAAGCCAAATTTGATTAATTTGAGACAAATTGTTGATAATAAATTCGTTTTTGTTAAATTACTTTTTGCTTGTGTAAAATGCGAGCTTTTAATTTACTACTCGAAATCAAAATATGTTGTATAAATAAAAAATAAATTAAATAAAATAATTATAAGTATTATTAAGTTGTTTTTCCATATAAAATTCGTAGAACAAAATTGGCAAAAGTCTAAAAAAAAAATTATATAATTATAATAATTATTTTTTTTAATTATAATTTTTTTTTTGCCTTAAAATTTTTATATTTATTATTTATTTGCATTTCGTTTAAT
Source organism: Drosophila leonis (assembly GCA_035045365.1). Classification (NCBI taxonomy): domain Eukaryota; kingdom Metazoa; phylum Arthropoda; class Insecta; order Diptera; family Drosophilidae; genus Drosophila; species Drosophila leonis. The sequence continues at coordinate 4,172,726 of JAWNPC010000481.1, read as the reverse complement.
TCGTTGTAAAAAATTGAAAAAGTCTAAAAAATAAATAAAATAAATATAATTATTAATATTTTAATTATAATTTTTTTTAATCAAAACTTTAATAATTATTTTTTAATTGTTATTACATATAGAATTCGTGGAAAAATTATTAATTGTTAATTATTATTTAATTTTTATTACATATAGAATTCGTTAAAAAAGTCTTAAAAAAAATTAAATTAAAATAAATTTAAAAAAAATTATAATTAAAAAAATTAAAATAATTTAAAAAAAAAACAAAATTAAATAATTATAAATATTGTTTTTTTTTTAATTATATATATTTTTTTAAATTAAAATTATTACAATAATTTGTTATCTGTATGAATAATTATAATTAAAAAAATTAAAAAATTAAAAAAATAATAATAATAATAATTATAATAATTTTAAGTTTTTAATATTTTAATTTTAAGTTTTTAATATATAAATAATTATAGTATTTATATATTAAAAACTTAAAATTATTATAATTATTATTATTATTTTTTTTTAATTTTTTAATTTTTTTAATTATAATATTTATTATTATTATTATATATATAATATATTTTAAAACTTTAATTATTTGTAATTTAAAAAATTAAAATTATTATAATTACTATTTATTTTTATTGTCATATAGAATTTGTTGAATGAAATTGCAACTATAAAAAAAATATATATATATATAATTTTAAAAAAATTATAAATCTTTTTTTTTGTAGACCTTTGCAATTTCTTTCAACGAATTCTATATGGAAATACTACAAATAAATTATGGGTTCTTTGTGTGTGTGAGTGTGCCTATGTGTGTGTGTGTATGTGTGTGTGTGTGTGTGTGTGAGTGATAGTGTGAGTGTGCCTATGTGTGTGCCTGTGTGTGTGTGTATGTGTGTGTGCTTGCATTCATTTCCAAATGCACTTAAAAATTGCTGTCACGTGTGTGTGTGTGTGTGTGTGTGAGTGTGTGTGTCGCGGCTTTTGCTAGAGGTCAGGTCAACTTCGTCGCCTGCCAATTAAAACTTTTTATGCGCTGCGGCTATACACAGACGACGCATACATACATATATGCAGGCACATAAATTATTTGGATGTGTGTGTGTGTGAGTATTGTAGCGCGCTTCAAGTAACTTTATTAATGCGATTTCAGTTAATTAACAACAACAATTACACACACACACTCACGCAAAGATAGACAGCGCGAGCGAGAAAGAGCTGGCAATAGTTTTTTGGTTTTTTTGTTGTTGTTGTCTGCCGATCAGAGCATGTAAAATGCAACAAAGATTAACATTTACAGTAACTTGAGACACACACACACATGCACAGTTACAGCTATAATTAGCATTGGCAACTTGAGTTTGCACTCAATGCGAGCGTCGCGTCGCGTCGCGTCGCCTCGTTCACTGTTAACAAAGCACAGCGCAAGCAGCGAGCATGGCAGACAAGCACTCGGGCCATCTAACGGTACCCACGCATCGCTTTGTTTTGAGTTCGTTTTTGTCGTCGTGCAACAAGTTGGCAAACGACTGCGACTGCGACTGCGACTGCCTCCCTATGTATGTGTGTGTGTGTGTGTGTATGTGAGCAAATCAAAAATGCCAGCATTAAAAGCTAGCGTAAAAAACGTTGCCTACCTTTGGGAGCCACGCAAATAAACGAATTTTACTCAAAGAGCCCAACATGAAACGATATTATCTACATACAAAATTCGACGAAGGACAAAAACTGAGGATTTCTAAAACCAATGCAGTTTCTTTGACACTCCAGTCCAAGCCCCATTGAGTCTATTTCTCATTATCACAGCAAGGCAAATTGATTAACTCCTTGTTGAGCCCCAACAGCTACGCTTGGCATAGCAAGAAAGAGAGAAAGAGAGGGGGAGGAGAGACAGATGGAGGGAGGGAGAGAGAGACAGAGGGAGTCAAAAAAGGTATTATATTCTTTATGTACATTTTTGGATACACTTTTTTTTAATATATTTTTTATTTTTTATTTTTTATTTTTTAATTTGAAAATAAATTTTTGATGAGCTAAAGGCAAGACAGCAAGAGAGAGAGAGAGAAAGAGTGATGAAGTCAAAAAAGTTATTATACCCTTTATGTAAGTTTTTAGATAATTTTTTTTATAATTAAAAAAAATTTTTTTTTTTTTTTTTTTAAATTTTAAAATAAATTTTTGGTTAGCGAAAGGCAAGATAGCAAGAGAGAGAGAGAGAGAGAGATGGAGTCAAAACATATGATATCCTTTATGTAAATTTTTGCATAATCTTTTTTTTTATTATTATTATTTATTTTTTATTATTTTTTTAAAAATTTTTTAATACATTTTTGATGAGCGAAAGACAAGAGAGAGGGAGAGAGAGAGAGAGGGGCAGTCAAAAGAATTATTATATCCTTTATGCGTATTTTTAGATAATCTTTTTTTTTTTAATTTTTTTTTATTTTTTAATTTATTTTTTATTATTTTTTTTAAAATACATTTTTGATAAGCGAAAATCCTAAAAGGCAAATTTTGTTCGAATCGTTTAATTTTGCCTCGGACTTTGTTTAATGATTTTGAAAATCTATTTGAAGCTTTGAGCTCTATGAAAACAAATGTAAAGGGGAGGGGTCGGGGGCGGGGGCGGGGGCGAGGGCGGGTTATTTGGGGCTATACTGTAAGCCTGCTCTGCTGTTGCAGTAGTAGCAAAAAATGCAGCTTTGACATTACAGCTGGATGCCGAACCTTTTGAATTTTTGGCATGAATACGAATTTCGTTGCACATCAATGGGCCAAATACCATGAATGATTTCAATGGCTTAAGCCAACTGAATAGCTGTGTGTGGGCGTGGGCGAGGCTACCTAACGGATCAGCAGCTGCAATCAGAAAGCGGTAAGCAATGGGTCTCTTCATTAATGAAACTGTCCTCGGGCTAATGAGTGTGAAAGGAGTAAAGCTTACACACGCACGCACACCTGCAAACACACACCTTTCATGCAAATGCGTTGCATTAAGGTGTCTTTGGCTACTCTGTGATAACTGTGATTGTTTGCTAAATTCACACCTAAACCGTATCGAACATTGAATTGATTTCACAACGGACTTTGTAAATTATGCTCGGGCACAACGCCAGCTGCCATTTTTCCCCCATTTTTGTTGTTTCCTTTTGTTTTGCCTTGTGTATCGATACGGTATACGGTACGTATACGTAATGCGTTATCATGTCGCATTGGAGCATTATCTATTTGTGGCTGTACGTGACCATGGTTATGCGACTGAGCTGAAGGTGTTATCCAACACTCGCTGCATCCATCTCTCGTCTGTTGACACAAATCAACAGCAACAGCAACAGCAACGGCTAAGAACCAAGCAGAACAAGCAGAAAAACAACAAAGCAACAAACAACAAAAACATTCAAGCGAGCAACAGAGCGAAGCATTGAGACATTTAGCAAATCGCAAATAATCCATGATGTGTCAGTAGAGCAGAAGTGCATACAAATCTGTGGCAACTCAAGACATAACATATATGAATATATATCTCTCTTGATGTACCTATATCATATATATATATAGATTGTCAACTCGTGTTCGCTGACGAGTTCCCAACGAGATGCCAACTTCGTAATGCTCCTCTTATAGAAGCTCGCTTACCTATTGTCAAAAAACTCGGAGAGCCAATTTTCACAGGACTCTCTTGTGGACAACTTTCGACTACCAAGCTCGTTCGCCATGGACACTTGTTGCGAGATCCGGACTATACGGTGGATGCAAAAGAACCTCCCATCCGAGCTCTCGGAGCTTCTGGCGCATCACCAAAGATGTGTGTGGCCTGGCGTTGTCCTGGCGGAAGACAATTCGGCCTCTGTTGATCAAAGATGGCCTCTTCTGCATGAGTGCTGCATTCAAGCGGTCCAGTTGTTGGCAGTACAGGTCCGAATTGAGCGTTTGGCCATAGGGGAGCAGCTCATAGTGGATGATTCCCAGCCAATCCCACCAAACACACAGAAGAACCATCCTGGCCGTCAATCCAGGCTTGGCCACCGTCTGGGCAGCTTCACCGCTTTTCGACCACGACCGTTTGCGCTTCACGTTGTCGTAAGTGACCCACTTTTCATCGCCAGTCACCATCCGCTTCAAAAACGACTCGATTTTGCTGCGATTCAGAAGCGATTCGCATGCATCCATACGGGCAAAAATGTTTTTCGAGCTTCTTTTTGAATCCAAGCTTCTTCAAATGGTTTATAACGGTTTGATGACTCATGCCCAGCTCTTGGCCGATGCTACGGCTGCTACTATGCCGGTCTCTTTCGATCAATTCAGCGATTTCGACGACATTTCCGTATTTTCTCTTTATTTTGCTCCATGTTTGCGACGCTATAACTCACGAACGACTAAAAACAAACAACTTTTAATCAAACACGTGTTAGCACGTGAAAAGAGCTTTCCAAAAAGCTCTAGCGTGAACCGATGCGACGAATACAACTGGAACTACGCGCTTGCAAAGACAAGCTTGCGGAAATACCGCAAGACTTTTTTGACAACCTTATATTAAATTATATTAAAAATTTTTGTATTTTTTTTTTAAATTTAATTTTTTTTGATTATTATTTGATATTATTTATTTGTTTTAATATTTTTTTGATTCTATTTATTCTATTCTATTTATTATTATTTTTTTTTTCTATATATTTTTTCTAATTTTTTAAATTTAATTTTTTACTTGTTTTTTAATTTAATTGTTAAACTTTATATAATTCTTTAAAATATATTTATTATATTCTATTTTAATTTATTTTGTTATATTTAATTTGTTTAAATTTATTTTTAATGTTTTTTCTTTCAACTTCTATTAGATGCAATCAAGAGGTCAATCAGATTCATATAAAAATGTATATTTTCATCTGCATATAGCTCGATAACGATAACAATTATAAGTATAGATATCGATAGACGATATTTTGCTATTACTCGTAAAACTTCTTGTAGAGCTTCGAATAGTCAGCTTGTGTAGCGGCTGCATGGATTTTTCGATTGCTGTCGCTGCGTTGACAAATGGTTTATGGTCATTGAAGTGAGCACAGGATGAGCAATAGCAAACAGTTCAAATAACAGGAAAAAGAAAAGGAGAGAAGGCAAATCGGCAGCTGTCAAATTTATTTGCGTATGAAAATCCAATTTCAGCTCGTGCAACATTCAGCTAGTCAACTGTTCAGCTGTACCTTGGCCACTTTTGTGGAGCAGCAACAAGTGTGCAGACAGCTTGACGGCGCAATAGTCAAACAATCGATGTGTCCTCTAGAAGCACTTGCCTCCGCGCGCTCTCTCTCTCTCTCTCTCTCTCTCTCTCTCGTTCGGTCATTTGGTTTTGGCAGCTGACTGACCAAATGGCGCCATCTGTTGATGGAAGGCAGCATCATGCAACAGAACACATTTGGCTAATCGAATCTAAACTGCAGCCAAATGAAGCGCAACGAACAACAGAAATGCAATTGCTGCCCCATCCGGTGGCAACAACAACAACAACAGCAACAACTGCTGCACACACTCGATCAGGCCCATGTCTAATCTGTTCGTGGTTGGCAAACAACAGGAATCGCCACAACCAACACTGGCTGCACAGCATTGGCAACATCATTAATTTCACACTTATTGAGAAAGAGACAGAGACACAGTGAGAGAGACACAGTGAGAGAGAGATAGAGACGCTTGCGAGTTTGTCATGACAAGCAATTTGATGACCTCAAACTTCAACCAAAAATGCGGTTTTGACTTTGATTTATATTAGATTGATTGACAGGCTTGCAATATTCATTTGCAATTAAGTTAAATGACTTTTCACTCCCCTCATTTGTCAATTAAACAATTTCAATTATTTATCAATTAATATATATGAATGTAAACGGATGCTTACCTATATACAGATATAAATACATACACTCATGCAGACTCACACACTCATACATACATACATACATACATACATATGTATGTACATACATTCATACATATGTACATCATTTCATATGAACATACAACCTATATATATTTACATAAACACAGCTGTGTTCATAAAAATAGTAGTGCGACTGAAAGGTTGTTCATAAAAATAGTAGTGCGACTGAAATGCTGTTCATAAAAATAGTAGTGCTTTCCAAAATTTCTATCGCACTACTATTTTTATGAACAAAGCTTATATATATTTATTTATACAGTATATCTATATATTTGAATATAATATGTGTTAATACTCCTTTCAAAGTGTTTTCAAAATATTTTGTTTTTCACTTAATTTTGTTCTACAACATTTCAATCGCACTACTATTTTTATGAACACAGCTGTATACTCATATACAGATACATACATACATACATACATCAATCTGTGCATACACACATCCACATGCACTCATATACACATATGTACACACATAGTAACAGACGCACGAACGGACGGCCGGACGAACGGACGAACGGACGAACGAACGGCCGGACGGACAGACAGCCACATGGTTAGATCGCCACAGCTCATTACCCTGATCTAGAATATATATACTTTACAGCTGCTTCTGCCAGTTAAATTTAGACTTGAAAAGCTTTTGAGTCTATGAAAAGATCTGAGCTTTGAGGCAGCGTGAAAGACATTTGCCAAATCTCTTTGCCTAAAACTAGCCTCACATACACAAGAGACTAAAGAAATAGAAAAGCGTATATATATTTTTATTCACACAAAAAATGCTAAAAGTAAACAAGACAGCTGGGCGTATCCGACTACAAAAATACCCTGGCAAACTAGCTTTAACATTGCAAACTAAATTTTTCTTTTGTTTTTGTCAATTTTGGATTTGAAGCGAGTTGTGCAACAAGAGAAATGTTCGTTATGTGTTTAAACTTTAGCAAAATTTGGAGGAATCATATTTAAGTTGATTAATCAAGTGAACAGACAACAAGTGAGCTGGTGCATGGCTATAGCTATTTCAAGCGGCGACAGACCTCGCCTAGCCACTCTGGCTAAGCTGCAACAAGTTGAGAATTCGATGCCCACAACTTTAGCAAAGAGCAGACAAACCAATTGAAATTCCTATAGGAAATTTAACCATGATTTGTATCGATTTGATGAAACTAGCACAAGTTAGCGATAATTTCAAGCAACTTTCATAAATTTAGCTTTAAAGTCCATGCACTTGACTCAGATTCATGTTTTCTGTTATAAAAATAATAAATATTAATAATATTGTGTTAAGCTCAAGCTCAATTGGATTTAGTCTTATAACAGATATGACGCTGATACCTCTACCTATCTCTCTCTCTCTGTCTCTCTCTTGTCCTCTCTTTCGCTCACTCGCTCACTCATCCATCTGTGTTTGCTGCGTATATCCTTTCATAGTTGCTGACCACAACAACTGAAGTGTCTTAGGATGGGCCAGCGGCAGCGGCAGCAGCAGCTGCTGCATTGCGACAAGTTGCCTGCCGCACGCTCCATCAACTGGTGTCCAATTTGTTATGGACAGGTAAAAATGGCGATGCATGGCAACATAAATCACAGCCAGCTCCAGCTCCAGCTCTTATCCCTTTTGACCATGGGACGCCAAACAAAGTACAGCTATTTCCAGCTTGTTGCTGCCCTCAGGACTTTGTCTCTACTCATTTTCTCTCTCTCTCTCTCCCTCTCTCTCTCGCTTTCTGTCTGTTTCTGGTCTCCTCTGTGTCATTGTAACCGTTTGTCAATTATGTTTCGCATGCAGTTAAAACGTTGCATTTCCGCGCCCCAAAGAACAAAGGCGGCGCAAAACAAAAGCATAAGCTGTCGCCCTGCCTCTTGCTTGGGGGCTGGGGCATGGAATGTGGCTGTAGCCGGATTCGAGACTGCAACTTCTTGTTGTTGTTGTTGTTGTTTCTGTTGCTGTTGGTGTTGGTGTTGGCTGGCTAGCTGGCAGACATTTTGCTTGGCCGGAAGTTTGCGCTGACATTCATTACCATAATTCACAACAGCTTAAAACATTTATGTGGCTGCTGCTTACGGCCACGCCTACTGCGACTACGGCTACATTTCCCTTCATTCCGCTTGGATTATATGCTCAGAGCAACGGTAAAGGCAAAGGCAAAGGCAAAGGCAAAGTATGTCTCTATGTGTGTGTGTGTAAAAAGGCAACTTGAAAATTTGTTGCAATTATTTTAACTGCTTGGGAATTGCTCGACTTCCACAACACCGCCACCGACACCACCTCGACTCTCGGCCGGCAACGATAAAACTTGGCCCGAATTGGCCAGCCCGGCTGCACTTTTGCACTTTACAACTTGTTTTTGGCCAAAAACTCTTCTTGCTTCACGTGGCCTACGCGCGCTAAGCCGGCGCCAGTCAACAGTCTCCCACTCTGGCTAACTCCCACTCTGTAACTCCGTCAAGCCTCCATTCCTATCCACTCCAGTCCCCAACCCCCTGCAGCACCAGTTGTCATCGGAGAAAGCAGAATATAGAAAATAAGCAAAATTATTAACTTTAATTTGAACTTAGACAACTCAGAGCGGCTTTTGTCTAGTTGTTAAAGAAGTTTAAATTGATATGAATGGGAAAAGAAATAGAGATAGAGATAGAGATAGAGATAGAGATAGAGATAGAGATAGAGATAGAGATAGAGATAGAGATAGAGATAGAGATAGAGATAGAGATAGAGATAGAGATAGAGATAGAGATAGAGATAGAGATAGAGATAGAGATAGAGATAGAGATAGAGATAGAGATAGAGATAGAGATAGAGATAGAGATAGAGATAGAGATAGAGATAGAGATAGAGATAGATAGAGATCAAAATAGTTAAGCAAATAAAACTGATCTAGTCGGCATTGCCCGACTAGAAGATACCATGACTCCTATGCAGATTTACTGCTTCTATCCCAATGGGCATTTTTTATTCACACGAAGAGGCACTAAAGCAAAGGCACGTACAGATGCTCGTTCTGCCCATGGTATTTATAGTGAGTGGTATTTATTTGAAGTCGTACAGCCGAACTGGATTGACTCAGCTGGCCATGCTGATCAGGCATATTCTCAGCTGTATCATAAAGTTAACGATCGATTGAATGAGACCTGGACGAAACTAATCCCATTTAAATTTTGTATAAAATATATAATTTAAATAAATATATTTTATATAGTCGACTCATTTGGTGTATTTTTCCAATTTCTCATATATATATTTATATTATATATCTTTTATCTTAAATTTCTCTTTTGTTCTCTCTGATCTGCAATGCAAATGAAAGAAGTTGACAGAGCTGTCGACTCTTTCGAATGCACGCATCGGAAAGCTACAAATCTAAGGCCAAAGCAATCACATGACGGAAATGGAATTCAGTGCAGAATGCATTGACAGATGAGGCAAGTGGGGCGGGGTGGTGCAGAGTGGTGCGGTGCGGTGCTTGGTGGGGCGCTTGATGTGTCCCGCTGTCTCGCTGTTGGCAATCTGATGCGACTTTATTATATGAATGTCTTAAGCAATTGTGTGTGTGTGTGTGTGTGGTTGGGTGTGTGTGTGGTTGAGTGTGGGTGGGTGGTTGTGTGTGGGTGGGTGTATTTAATGGCCACAGATTTATGAGCAGCTAATTTACAAAAACCTAATTTGTTGGCAAGTTAAATAAGTTTTTGTTGTCGCTGCCACCTGTCAAGTGGCATGCGGCAACGCGGTTGCTATGACAGCTTGATGAGCGCGTTGCAGCTAGTGTTGGGATATTTTTAATGTGCGTGTGTGTGTGTAAATCTGTGAAGGTAGCTGCCTGCCTGCTGTCTGCTGTCTGCTGTCTGTTGGCTGTTGGCTGTTGGCTGTTGCCTGTTGGTTGGCTATTTCACACGCATGTAATTCCATATGCAAATGAAGCTCTGCTGCCACATGCAGCAGCAACAACAACAGCACACGGCACAGGTGTATGGCAGATGCAATGAAAATGAAAATGTTTGCAAATCAAAAGGCAAGCCTTCAGTCTTGCGCTGCGTTGCGCTGTGCCAGCTGGAGATAACGACGATAGGCATACCGAACTAAACCAGGGCAGAGGGGAGCCTTTGGTGGCATGCGGCATGCGGCATGCGGCTCATGATGCTGCCTTGCAGCATAGAAGAGGTGCACACACCAACACACACAATAGTTGCACGTATTCATTTCAAGCGTTTTATGCGTTGCTCGCTTTTGTTTTTACTAGCGTCCGCCATGTCCGCACGGATCTCTGACACAGTTTTTGTTGGCCATTCCCGTCTGACTGCCTATACACACACACAGACACACACATGCACACACTTGCATGTTATTTGTATGTGTTACAGTCACTTCGTGGCTATCTCGACGACATGCTCCCGCTGGCCCCAGCACGGCCAACTGGGAACTGCCTTGGCGTGCCAGCACGCTGACAGTAAATGCTGAAAATTGAGTGCAACTTGTCGTAACTTTATTTCAAATATATATGCGGAAAGGACTAACCAGACAATGCACAATACACACACACACACACAGAGAGAGAGAGAGAGAGAGAAAGAGAGAGAGAGAGACACACACAGACAGTAACACTTTTTCCTGCTGATATGCCAGTCACTCTGTGTGTGAATCGTTGTGGCGCGCAGTCAACATTCAAAGAGCAGGCGACCAAAATGTCAACATCGCTTTATGCAAATCAAATTTCATTCAATCAGAAATCAACGCACAAAAGTTTTCGACTTTAACCAAATGATATTCGAGATGACATCAAATTGATATCAAAAGTTATTGCAAAACGAACGCAGTAGTTGGAGCTGGTAACTTTGACCAATGCAACTGCAACTTTACTTTAACTATATATATATATCTGAAGTATCAGTAAATAGTTATAGTTTAGTTGGCATATATATACTTATATATCTGAAGTATCAATAAGTATATATAGATTTATATATTTAGTTTTAGTTTGTATATATATATACATATATATCTGAAGAATCAATAAACATATATGGTTTGAAATAAGTTTGCTCAAAGCTTAAGCTAAAAACTCTACCTTCAAGAGATTTCTGTCTGAACATCGCAAATGAATGCTCAGCTTAAATTAACAAAGATTTCATCATTGATCAATGATTTTATAATGAAATTAATTTTTCCAACTGAAAAACTAACTAATCAAAACAGAAAAGTAGCTGGCATATAGCCTGCCATAGCAAAAAAAGAATTTGGTAAGAAATCATTTGAAATTCATAAAAAGAAGAAAATAGTTGAGACTGTGCTCTAGTAGACATTGCTCGACTAATAAATACCCGGAGCTATATGCAGAACTGCGCTGTGTGGCCTGCTCTCCTTTTAGGCAACAATCTCTGTAGGCTAGTCTCACACATACATAACCAACAACACACCCACACACACACACATGCATAAGCACTCCTATTGCTTGCTGCGCTTTGCATTGTCGACTTTACTATGGATTGAATAACTTTACTGACAGATGCACTTTTTGTGAGAAATTTTGCAGAGCTTGATAATGACTTCTAACTATGTGTGATTGAAAAAGCACAAAACTCTACTGTTCAAAAGATTTACGTTCTTTATTACCCTGAACCCATTGAAAATGGAAAGTCAGGGTGTAATGGTTTTGTTCAAATATAAAATGTGTGTAACAGGCAGAAGGAGGCGTGGCAAAGTCCATAAAGTATATACTGATCTTGCTCAGGACGACGAGCTGAGTCGATATAGCCATGCCTGTATGTCTGTCCGTCCGTCTGTCCGTATGTATGAACGCGATCTCAGAACCTATAAGTGCTAGGTACATTTTTTGGCTAGGTTTCTGTATAGCACGCGCAGATCGAGTTTGTTTCGATAACTATTCCCGCTTTAACCTTATCGATTAAAAGCCTTATCGAAATGCAATTAAAAAATTATATCTCGTATGTCTTTGGAGCTGGAGTCTCCAAATTTTGCATATAGATTCATTTATATTTTATACAATTTTGATTTTTGTTTTATACTGCTGAGGGTACAAAAATCTAGAGAGATCGACTTAGCTCATAGTGCTCTTCAGTCATATATATGTAGGCTTTATGGGATCTGCCTGAAGAAGGCGTCTGCTTGAATTTCCATTTCTATTTTCAGATTGAATTTTTGAGAAGCGATAAGAGCATGAAAACAATTAAGAATGATGCAGTTGGGTGCAAATGGGCGGTATTTATAGATCTATCTGTTTAGCTTTTAACCCTAAAATTGAGGAAGATATAGTTACTGCTTTGATAGGAATGGATATATAAATAAGACACACTAGACGAGGTCAACAGCAAGTCAGTTGTCAAATTAAGAGTTTCTAGACGGAAAACCTTCGTTTCGTTCATATTTGCATTTTTTTTTTATATATTTATATAGGGAACTATATACTATAAATATTTGATACTTTTTTCTGGCATACACAAGCTTAGATATAAAATATAAACTCTTTAACAGTTGAGGGAGCTCGCGAGCATATCTTGCAAATTGCAATTATCTAACAAATGAATGGACACAAAGCTAATATACACTTTTTAACATTTTGTAAAGGAGTATGAAAATGATAAAAATAAATTTGTTAAAAAATAATCATAATCAATTTAATAATTTTTATTTTCTAATTAAATTCATATTTAGAAATTGCTGCACTCATTTTAAGGACTCAAGCTAAATTTATGAAGTCAAATCAATTTTGTCACTTTTGTCGCCTGTACTGGAGCACTTCTTTTTTACTATGTATATATATATTGTAGTAATACATATATGCATATGTATGTGTGTGTGTGTGTGTGTGTGTGTGTTGGATTTTAAGTGTTTTGCAACAAAGTTTTTCAGTGCCTTTTGTCTGAGGACTAGCGCCTGCCTGGTGGCATCAACCATACTCAATCCACAATCCGTAAGCCCAGCAAACCCAAGCCCAATCCCCTTTTGCCATTGCTCTGGCCATTTGATGACTTCGCCTGACTTGCAACTGTCGTCCCCAAACAAGGCCAGTCAATGGTGCAGACAACACGCCGCTGAAGACGATTGCAGTCGATTGCAGTCGATTGCAGCTTCGTTTTATATATAAACATAAGTTAACAGCAAAATTGCTTAAATTGTTTGCCAGCGCTGCTTAGCCAAGCTTAACTGGCTTTAAGTTGAGCATTTGGCCAGAGACTACAGCGGCAACCGAAACTGAGCAAACACTCGCCAATCAATTGGCAATCAATTGGCATTAGAGTCAATGGACTACGGACACCTATGTTCGGCATGGGCATAGTGTGTGGGCAGCATTTGTGATGCGACACGAGCTATGAAAAGCGCAGAGAAGGGCAGAAAGTGAAGTGTGTGTAATGAGGCAGGCAGCGAGAGAAGGAGAGGGAGAGGGGGAGAGAGGGAGGGGGAGAGGGAGAGAGAGAGAGAGAGAGAGTGAGAGTGAGAGAGAGAGGGTAGAGGAACAGGTCATATGAGTTGTAGTATTCGAATACTTTTGCCTAGACATATCGAAAGAAGAATATTCTTCTACTAATCCTACTACTCTTCTATTACTCTTCTACTACTCCTACTACTCTTCTACTACTCTTCTACTACTCCTACTACTCTTCTATTACTCTTCTACTACTCCTACTACTCTTCTACTACTCTTCTACTACTCCTACTACTCTTCTACTACTCTTCGACTACTCCTACTACTCCTACTACTCTTCTACTACTCTTCTACTACTCTTCTACTACTCCTACTACTCTTCTACTACTCTTCTACTCCTACTACTCTTCTACTACTCTTCTACTACTCCTACTACTCTTCTATTACTCTTCTACTACTCCTACTACTCTTCTACTACTCTTCTACTACTCCTACTACTCTTCTACTACTTTTCTACTACTCCTACTACTCTTCTACTCCTACTACTCTTTTACTACTCTTCTACTACTCCTACTACTCTTTTACTACTCTTCTACTACTCCTACTACTCTTCTACTCCTACTACTCTTCTACTACTCCTACTACTCTTCTACTACTCCTACTACTCTTCTACTCCTACTACTCTTCTACTCCTACTACTCTTCTACTCCTACTACTTTTCTAATACTCTTCTACTACTCTTCTACTACTTCTACTACTCTTCTACTCCTACTACTCTTCTACTCCTACTACTCTTCTACTCCTACTACTTTTCTACTACTCTTCTACTACTCTTCTACTACTCTTCTACTACTCTTCTACAACTCCTATTACTCTTCTACTACTCTTCTACTACTCCTACTACTCTTCTACTACTTTTCTACTACTCTTCTACTCCTCTTCTACTACTCTTCTACTACTCTTCTACTACTTCTACTACTTTTCTACTACTCCTCTACTACTCCTACTAATCTTCTACTACTACTACTACTACTACTACTACTACTACTTCTACTACTTCTCACAACTATAACTTCTTTCAATAAGCGCTAACAGACCTAGCCATTCAGCTTTAGTTCAAACTTTAAGAAATTTGAAGACAATTTCAGCTTACTTATGTAAATATACCTAAAAAGTCGATCCATATCAAGGCAGATTACACTTATTAGAGTTTGAGCATGAGTAGAACTCGTTTGGAGTCTATTGAATTGGATACAAAGTGCCAGCAAGAAGAAAGTGCACAAGAAGTGCTTAAATATGCAATAAATCTTGGGTAAAACCTGAATGAGAAGTGCATAGAAGAGCGTTGTGTAACAACTGCGCTTAGCTGTCAAGCTGTCACATGCAAATATGAAGCACAAAATGACAACTGTGACACTGGCACTTGGTGCAAGCTTAAAGCCCTTAAAGCTGCCAGCTTGCACAACTTGCTAATACCCTACTTTTTGCGTACAGATTCTTAAGCAGCATCGATGGTTGTGTGCGTTCAGCTTTTACACACTAAGCTGCCAGCTTGCACCACTTGCTAATACCCTACTTTTTGCTTACATATTCCTAAGCAGCATCGATGGTTGTGTGCGTTCAGCTTTAAGTCGTGTTGGGCATTTGGTCGACATGACAACAATTGCTACATATGCCAACGCCAACGCCAACGCCACTGTCAAGACTTTGCTCGCTCTCTTTCGCTCTCTCTCTCTCTCGTGGACTTTCTCTCTCGCTCTGCTCTGTCATTGTGCAGTAACAATAAATTGCAAACATTTCCACTTTTGCCAGCTAAGAAAGAAAAAACAAGTAAGAGTGCTCTAGTCGAGACTGCTCGACTAAGAGATACCCTGAACCCTGTGAAGATGCGATATTCAAATCATTTTACGCTTCTTTTATATATACATATACACAAACAACACATACACACACACACACACATGCATACGCACGCACAAGCACTTTCTCTGCTACTGCGCAGTTTACGTAGCGACTGCGCGCGGGCAGCGCTTGGGCTGCAGTATGGGCTATATTTTGGAAACTTATTTGTTGAATAGGTTTGTTTCTAGATGGACTTTCGTAATCAAACTTCCACAGCGTAATAATGACATTCATATGTATGTATTTGCCGAAGCACAAGTCTCTAGTATTTGAAATACGTTTTTTTCAAATTTGGGGGGAAGGGGGCGTGGTATCCAAAATCCAAAAATTGCAAAATGTTTGTATTCATTACACGGATACACACAGTAAATCTGAAATCTATAGCTATAACGGTATTCAAAAACGAAGAAAAGTTATCGATTTTTATCGATAATAAGGAAATGGGATGAGTTATCGAAAAAAAATGATAAACTCGTACTGCGTAGGATATACACGAGTATACATTTCAAATTTCAGATCTCTAGCTTTTGTGGTTTGCGAGATCACTGCGTTCACACGGACGGACGGACGGACGGACGGACGGACAGACGGACATGGCTATATCGACTCAGTTTGTCGAGCTGATCAAGAATATATATACTTTATGGGGTCTGCCATGTCTCCTTCTGCCTGTTACATACATTTTCACAAAAACATTATACCCTGATTTCCCATTTTCAATGGGTTCAGGGTATAAAAAGAAGCAGCTGAGTTGATTGGCCGATTGGCTGATGGCCGGGGCAAGCAGCAAGTAGCAGCAGTCGCCAGCTGTAGCTAAGTATCAATAACCAAGCAGCCAGCTACAGCTATTGCTAAGTATTAACTGCGATGGATATGGCCAGTTAGCCATTTGATTTCATTTGCAATTTACTTTTACTTTAGTTGGCGTTAGTTATACATTTCCCATTTTCCATTTTCCCTTTGTTGTCTTTGCATTGAATGCGTGCACTGCAGGCAATTAAAGCGCGTGTCCTGCACAGCACATCCTGCAGACAGAGCCTGTTGCCTACGCTGCCTCCGCTGCCTCCGCTGCCTCTGCTGCCAAATTGTGCATTAAACGATTTTTCTTACGCTTTGTTGGCCGTAGAGTCTTCTGCTTCTGCTGCTGCTGCTTCTTCTTCATTTTGTTTTATGCATAGCAAAGCGAACTAATATTTGTTTTCTACCCACATTCTTTTCATTCTCTTTCTTTTTTTGTGAGTCTGCTTCACGTTTTTTACTTAGTGTGAGCATTCTGGTACGTACGTACGGGCCAATCAAAGGGCCACAGTCGAGCACGCCCATTCAGATGCCCTATGCCCAAGCCCAAGTCTCAAATACGCTTCGGCAAACGAAAATCGAGCACATCAAGTGCGGCGGGCGAACTTCTTTGAGTTTGCATATCTTTGCTTGCCAACCAATTTGAATATAGTTACAGCAACAACAACAACAACAACAACAACAATATATTGTATATATATATAATATAAACACTCATATATGATGGCATTCAAAATTCATCGATTGAGTAATGCCCTTCCATTCAAATTGTGCATATTTCATTTGCTTACGCGTTAAGTGCTTGAGTGTCATGCGCTCGAGAGTTTGTCTTACAGGCACAGCTGCGCAGCCAGTAAAACGTTTACGAATATCATAAGAAGCAGCAGTAGGTCAAAAGGCCTGGGCCTGCCTCTACATAACTCTAACTACCTTACTCAGCCTGTGCAGTCAGCCAAACGCTTACGAATCTTAACACAAAACAGAAACGAAAAATGTAACCAAAAAAAAACAAAAATTGTACACATATGACTAGACATGTTAGCAGACATACCATAATCTAAATAGCTATCACTCACTATTTACATTTTGTAAAGCAGCCAGTAAAACGTTTACGAAAATAAAGTACAAAGCAAAGGCAGAAAAGTTGAATAATGTAGAGCTTGGGCAAAATATATTTATATATGTATGCATTTATGTGCTAAACATACAACACATAGCTGCGCAGTCAGTAAAACGTTTAAGAATATGCAAATTGGGTAAGCAAAATGTATATAAAGCAGCAAAGCATATGCAAACAATGTGAAATAGTAATTTAAATAGATAAAGTCAATATATATGAGCTACAGATAGAAATCTATGCATAGCTAAGCAGCCAGTAAAACGTTTACGAATGTGCATAGAAAGCTAAATGTGTAAACGTATATAAAATGTAGATAAAAGTAAAAAAAGTAAAGATTCAATTATTATAAGCTATACATATGTAATATATAACTGAGAAGCCAGTGAAACGTTTAAGCATATGATAATGTAGTGGCAAAATGTATACAAAGAGGGAAATACAAAATCTAGTCAAATAAATTTCCACAGCCATAAGCTATTGAAATGTGGGCAGCCAGTAAAACGTTTGCAAATAGGCATACAAAGCAGAAAGTGTAAATGCATAAAAGCTAAAGCCATTGTAAAACTAAAGAGTCAATATATAGTAGTTATAAATATGCTAGACATAGCTGCAAAGCCAGTGAAACCTTTACGAATGTCCACACAAAACAGAAATTGTAAATTGATATCAGATTTAGTTGTTATAGAAGTAATTCTTAAGCAGAGTTTAAAGTTTAAGAACAACAACAAAGAAAACTGTGTAAAGCTTTCAAGCCATGGCAAGCATGAGCACAACTCTCTATAGATGCATGAAAAATAGAATAAGGAATCCGGAAAGAAAGACGTGTGAATAATGATAAGCACATGACTGACTCATCCATACGGGCAATGTACGAGCATCGCATGGAATGCAGGCAGCACACAGTGCAGGTGCATGCTCTCTGACCAAGTCATAAATCCCCAGATTTGGGTAAGCGTATATCTTCAAAAAAAGGAGAAGAAGAAGAAGAAAACCTCAATTGTTTGCATAGGAAACGCTTGGCAGGACTGCCCACAGCTGGGCGGCAGCATCTTGCCCAGAGGGCAACAAAGGCGTGAGTGTGTGTAGAGAAGGGTTTTTGCAGGTGAAAGTGTGGATCCTTTGAAACTTAACACCAGGTGAGCAGCGCCTTTGATACCTCAAAGTCTAAAACCAGAAAATATAAAAAAACGTGAAGAAGAAAACACCAAAAAACAAAAAAAAAACAAACAAAGCCAAAGAGCAAGGAATTTTTGTGATTGGCTTCCATAGCAAAAATATCTATACCGATGGCATCGTTTGGGCCAAGACTAACACACACACACACACACACACACACACGGACACGGACACAAATTGTTTGGCTTAAGGGCTTGTAGTTACTTTGTGTTAAGAAAGAAAAATATTTTCAAAATATGATTAGATAGCGCAGACAAGGCTGACAATTTCATTGGTTTCGCTTTAGGAACAATAAAAGTAAATATTTTAAATTCTCCAAAATCTATATGAAACATTTATATAAGCACATGCGTTAGCCGACTGCTTAATACCCGCTCTAGGTAAATAAAGAGCTAAACTTTTTCAAATATCAATAGATTTATCTGTCGAGCTCTAAGACTGCATAAGATATATGGATTTTGATTGATCTATATAACTTACATATCAAATTTAGAGACTTGCCACAGGCGAAACTCTACAAACTCTACAGTTTATCTGGCAATGTTATGCATAAGGAAATACAGTCGAGTCTCGATAATTTGTACCCCGCTAAATCGATAATCGCGATAAATCGAAACAAAATCTATCCCCTTGAAAAAAATTCGTTACAGTCGAGTCTCGATAATTTGAATTTCCGTCTAATTCGTAAAAAACCTGATCCCCTTGCCATTTCGAATTATCGAGACTCGACTGTACATACGAAATTTTATATCTCTTGCTTCAAAAGCTTTCGTGTTGCAAAACCAAAAGACTTATCCAGATAAAAATATCGTAATACTTTGTCAATCTAAACATTTCAGTCGCACTACTATTTTTATGAATACTATATATATCTATATCAATCTATATCTATATTTATATCAATATCTATCGAATCAACAAATTCTAGCTTCAATAATAGCTGCACGACCATTGCACAAAACCAATATACTCTCATTAGCATTGTGAACGAGTATTCAAACTTAAAATTGTTTAAATATTTACTGAGAGTTTTGGGCTTTCATTCGAGTCACTTTAAAATGTTGTGCAGCAAAACAAATAACAGGATAATCTCTTAATCTGATTAAAGTACTAAATTCAAGCAAAAAAAAAAACAGAAGAGATTTATCATCATTTATTGATAACCTAAATTGATTATGTAAATATGTACTTACCCAAATAACAAAAAGAAGATGGAGAAAAATCACAGTTGTTCTATTGCCACTTAGTTGGTGTTTAAGGTCGATGAACTTTTGTTTAGGCCCATCACTAAAAGAGGAAAGTAATGAGAGTGGATGTGTGGTAGAGAGAGAGAGAGAGAGAACGATACAGGAAGAGAGTGAGAGAATGAGATATAGAAAGAGAGAGAGAGAGTGGGAGGTATAGAGAGAGAGAGAGAGAGAGAGAGAGAGAGAGAGAGAGAGAGAGAGAGAGAGAGAGAGAGAGAGAGAGAGAGAGAGAGAGAGAGAGAGAGAGAGAGAGAGAGAGAGAGAGAGAGAGAGAGAGAGAGAGAGAAAAAGATAGAGAGAGATGGAGAGAGAGAGAGAGAAAGATAGAGAGAGATGGAGAGAGAGTGGGTGGTATAGAGAGCGAGAAAGAGAAAGAGAAAGCGAAACATAGAGAGATAATAATAAAGACAGAGAGAAAATGAGTGAAAGAAAGAGAGAGAGAGATTGAGAGAAAGAGATAGGCAAGCGCGTGAGTGAGGGAAAAATAGAGAGAGAGAACGAGAGTGAGAGAAAGGTAGAGAGAGAATGATCGAGACAGAGAGGGGAAGAACAAGAGTGAAAGAGAGAGTGAGGGGAAGAACAAGAGTGAGAGAGAGAGAGAGAGGAAGGGAGCGAGAGTGACGGAGGAGGAGAAAGAGTGAAAGAGAGAGGGAGAGAGAGAGAGAGGGATAGATAGAATGCAAAATAGAGAGAGAGAGAGAAAGAGAGAGAGAAAGAATATATGTTAGTTATGGTCAAGAGAAAGTTTATCTATTTGCCAACTCAATTGCAAAGGCTTACCTGAACTCATGAGAATGGCAGAGTAGAGTAAAACTCTTCTTCTTCTTATCTCATTCAATTTGCAGTTAACATGGAAAACCTTTATATACATTTAAATGACAATTCATGTACATGCATAAGAAAAAGTACAAAATACGAGCTAATTTAATTTGAATTTACATTTTTTTTTACGGCACTTTCAGCGCGCAGCCCACTCCTGTGTGCCCTTCGAGGCCCCCGGAGGCATATGGATGAGCGCAATCGATAAATCAGATTTCAACTAACATGTTCAAAAATGTCAACAGATATGCAATTGGCTAATTACCTGATTGAAAAACAAGCTGAAACGTTAGTAAGAGTGCTCTGAGGCGGCGCTGCTCGACTAGTAGATACCCTGCCGAGCTACGTTTTGATGCAAATTGAAGCTGATGGTAATGAAGCCCATGAACCTATTGAATATGCGTTAATAATTCGTAAATAAATTAAACTCTTTTCAAATATCGTCTATGTTAGTAACTGAACATGAATTTAATGTAGTTAATATATAATTAAATGAAATTAATTAATATAATAAATAAATGAATTAATTTAATTAAATTAATTAACATAATAAATTAATTTAATTCTTTTTCAAATTTCGAACTTAAAATTGATGGATTTTTAAAAATATAAAATAAATAAAAATTGTATAAAATAAATCTTAAAAAAATAACAAATTTTCTGACTATACCTCGAAAGACATACTAAAGTTCGCATAGAGTTTTTTGATCGATTTCATGAGCAAAGTTATCGATTATTTGAAAGAAACACGAGCGTCGTGGAAGCTGCATGCCCAATTTGAGGTATCACAGGTATCATAGAGAGAGAGAGAGAGAGAGAGAGAGAGAGAGGCGAGACAGACGGACATGCCTCTCATCTAGTCAACTGTTGCGCCTGCTATTGATAGCTAGCCCCACGCCTGCTGCTGCTGCCCATTTACACGCCTGACTCACAAGCCATTATACGGTGAATTGGCATTTTCAATGGGTTCATGGTTAACAAATTTTCAACAACAACTTACTTGGCTTACTTAGCTCCCCCATGGTGAATTAATTAGCAATCAGTCAATCAGTCAATGACGGCAAATAGTTGTAATCACAGACAATAGCTAAGGCGCTTACTGGTAAAACGGCAAACGGCAAACGGCAAACGGCAAACAATGGCGCTGCACCGTTATCTAGAGGCAAAGTCAGCTCAGAAGCCTTCGCCAGTGTGTGGCGGCGGCGGCGGCGGCGGCTGCATAGCTGTAAATATCTAATTGTTATCCAGGCCGACTTAAGCTGGCTTTGGTGCATGTGGCTGGAGGCTAATGCTTCAAATTTCGTATGTTGCATTGATACATTAATTACTATTTGCTTATATCACATATGCAAACAAGTTTACACATCTCTTTATACACACGCACGTACACATTTATATATGTATGTATGTATGCATGCATGTGCATATTCTTAGTCTTTTTCACACTCCACACACGCTGCTCGCTTTTGCACTCACTTATGCACTCACTTCCAGTCCGCAGGCACTAGCTATCTGTCTCGCTCTCTCGCGCTCACTCACGCACAC
This sequence comes from Drosophila leonis, assembly GCA_035045365.1. Taxonomy (NCBI): domain Eukaryota; kingdom Metazoa; phylum Arthropoda; class Insecta; order Diptera; family Drosophilidae; genus Drosophila; species Drosophila leonis. Next base: position 4,150,793 of record JAWNPC010000481.1, on the reverse strand, counting down.
GGTGAGTTTTTGCTCAAACGCAGGCCGCTGCCTACGGTAAATCCATGTAACTGTTGTTCAGCGCATTTATTTGTTGTTGCTGTTTTCTTTTTTTTGCATGTTCAACTGTAACAGGAAAAAAATAAAATAAAAACAATGCAAAACATAACAAGACGAGCCCGAACAAAAAAAAAAAAAACACAACAACAACAAATACGTGCTGTTAACTTGTGTATTGATGCGTAATATGAAATATGCACTATTTATGAACTGTATGCGTGTCGCTTTAAGCAGCAAAGGCAACAAATAGCGAATTAAACAAATTAACTAGGGAAATGCGATCGGTGGGCGGTGGGCAAAAGCGAGCAACGGACACGAGCGTAGCAGAGCGTAGCAGAGCGCAGCGTTGCCACCCCGCTGAATGATTGCCAATTTGAGTGAATTGAATATCTATTGTAGCTATCGATAGTTGAACACAATTGAAGGAATCGTAGCACAATTTGAATTATTTTTCAAGTAATATCAAACCTTTAATTAGTTTTAATCAGCTTTGCGTGCGGTTTGCCAGCTTCTTGTGTGCGTGTGTGTGTGTGTGCTCTTTATTATTTTTACATTTTATTCTGCGAAAAGCTTATTAACATTTTTATTCATTCACATTTACTTAGACATTTTTGCAATTTTCCAACAACAAATTAAATTCCATATTGAACTGAAATATTTAGTTATTCTCTTAATTAGAATTCGATGTAATCCAACAGTTTTTTCTCTAAGCGTTCGATAGTTAAGTGGAGCCAATGAGGTATTTCACTTTTATCAAACTTTTTGATAATTGTTTTTTTAAAATTTGAATTAAAGGGAGAGAATAAGTAAAATCGATATTTATAATCGATATACAAATATCGATAAACTTTAAAATATGTGATTTAAAAATATGTAATATATATTTTTAATTTTAATTAAAGTAAGAAGTAAAATCGATATTTATAATCGATATACAAATATCGATAGACTTTAAAATATTTGATTTAAAAATATGTAATATATATTTTTAATTTTAATTAAAGTAAGAAGTAAAATCGATATTTATAATCGATATACAAATATCGATAGACTTTAAAATATTTGATAAATGGTTCTTCATTTCCATTAAAGTGCAGACAAAAAATAGTAAAGTCGATATATAATCGATAATAGATAATCGATATGTAATTACTGATCCATATTGTATCTTCTATAAAAAAAAAATAAATTTTTTTTTTTTCAAGCTCTTTCCACCCATAGCAAATCAATTGTTTATGTGCTCAAGGGTATTACAAGTTCGATATGCCATTACTCCAGTTTCCAAAGTGATTTTTCCTCCGTGATTTTGTATTTTTATTTATTTTGTTTTATTCTTTGCATGCTTTGCCTAGCGCAAGAGATTTGCACTTAGTAAGTAGGATTATTGTAGTCGCAAGTGCTCGACTAGCAGATACCATGACTATGACTTTACTATGTGATAGAAGCTTATCAATTTCAACTATCGGGAGAAGTGTGTGGAGGCTTACCAAATTTGAAACACTCTAAATCTGTATATGTCTCAGGAGAGTCTAGGCAACAAATTTGGTGTATAAGCTACTAGTTGAAATAGCGATTTAGATGGTATATCGATTAGATGAGATATCGATGAGATGATAAATCGATGAGATAATACAGTAATGAAATGATATATTAATGAGATGATGTATCGATTTCCATTATTTATCGATTTCGATAACATATGAACAAGACGATAAATATATAGAATATATGATATATAGATGACATTATGTATTAATGATTGGATTATTTATCGATTTCAATGATATATCGATTTTGATGCTATATCGATTTCGATAACATATCGACGAGATGATAGATCGATGAGATGAGATGATAGATTAGATGATATACATTGTATATTAATAAGATGACATATAGACTAGATTATATATCGATGATTTATCGATTTCGATGATATATCGATGAGATGATGCATCTAAAAAGAGATGATGAGCATATGCTGCGTATGGCATATAGGAATATTTATATGTATATCTATTGCTGTGTTCATGAAGACAGGCGGACGGATGGACGGACGGACGGACGGACGGACGGATGGCTCTCTTCAACCTGTTCTGGTATGTATATACATTTTACACGGCATCGATCAAACCTACTGCTGCCAGTTACATACACACACACAAAACCAATATACCCTTTTTGTATTAATGTTGAAAGGATTCAGAATATAAAAAGTGTATGATGGATAGATAGTCCACTTAAACAAAATTACTTTGCCAGCCTGCATACGCACACACACACACATGCATGCATTTATACAAAGGTGTGTGTGTGTGTGTGCATTTAGTATTTTCCATTAGTAAAATCTCGTATGGATGTATGTGTATGTGGGCAGCAGAGCCCACAAGACTTCTAATCAGACAACGTGTGTGGCTTTTAGTGGCAAATTTTTCGTGCAAATGGAGCATAAGATAAAGAAGCAAAAAATATGAATGCTGAATTGCTAACACAGCGACTGGTTAGATGAGTTAGATGAATATGGATGAGGAAACCTTTCATAATCAGAGCAGAGGCAGAAGCAGAGTGAGAGAGAAGGAAATTTAATCTAACTGCATTTTCTATTGCCATATTTTTGCCATTGTTTCGACTCCATTTGCTGCATTGAGTGTTTAACAATTCTGATTTTTCGATTGGTGCTGCTGTAACGATAGAAACTATGATAACTCTTGGTTTAACTAGCACATTTGCTGTTGCTGTTGATTTGCATTTCGAAATTCACCTGAATTGTTTGTATTGCATAAGCTGCTCCATCATTTCTTTCCATTTGCATATTAGGTGTCTCAGTATTATTTTTGATGTTGCCTACTTTTTGGGGCATTCAACAATTGGCTTCACACAGGTTCGAAACACGTTGTCGATATTCCGTTTTATCATGAATATAAAATTAGCTAAAAGATAAACCAATATACTGAGAGTTACAATAATCGATATATTGATTAATCGATTCACATTTTTGAGCATCTCAAATATATCGTTAGGCACATCATTTGCAATAAAAAATCATTTCTAGTTTATCGATTAAAACTTGATAACAATACTCCAAAACTTTATATTTAGTTTATCGATTAATATGCATATGGAGTCTTGTCCGTATTTCGTGTATCGATAAGAATTCAATCGATGTTTAATATATATAAGCATATATCGATAAGCATTTAATGTGCATTAATACTCGATTATTCTGCATATCTAATATATATCGATAAGCATTTCATTTTCAATAATAATCGAAAATCTAGTTTATCGATATCCATTATCTGCCATAATGAGCAACTCGTATGCATATCTAGTCTATCGGTAACCGTTATCCAATCGATTCTTGTGCATATTTAATGTATCGATAACCATTATCTATAATAATAATCGATTCTCAGGCAAATCTAGTCAATCGATAACAATTATCTGTGATAATAATCGATTTTATGCATATGTATTCTATCGATTTCCATTGTCTGCCGTAATAATCGACTTTTTTACATATTTAGTATATCGATAACCATTATTTGCCATAATATCGATTCTCAGGCAAATCTAGTCAATCGATAGTCATTATCTGTCATAATAATCGATTCTTATATTCTATCGATAACCATTATCTGCCATAATAATCATATTTAGTATATCTACTTTACCGATAACCATTATTTGCCGTAATAATCGATTCTTGTGCATATTTAGTATATCGATTAGTATATCGTCTCATCTGTAACAACAATCGATTCACAATCGTCAACAACTCTACTCTATATCTATGTTTTTTTTAGAGTATTCACTAAACTTTCATCTGAGAGCAATACCAAGAAATGTAATAAGCATTTTGTTGAACATTGTTCTTGGACTACGTCCATTGGAATTTGCCTTAACAATGGGTGAGCAAATGCTGCCTTTTGTGTTGGCCTGGCTCAAAGGGCTCAACGCGTTCCTCATGAAATATCCGAATTGTTCTAATTTCTGATTTAGTTCCTTTCTTTTGTTCCCCAGCATGACAATAATCAAAAGCAAAATGTTGAATTAAAACCACGTACTTCCTTGTCAGCCATTCAGGTAACCAGGCAGACCCACGCAGGTAGTCGGTAGCCAATCAGTCACTCAGTCAGCCCAGCTGGCATTTGCTTATCATTTTGTTTGCTTCTGTGCCGAGTCGCATTCCATGTTGAATAATTGAAGTATAAGCTGAAAACTTTCATCAAAGCGAACGTCACGCCACGCCCCACTCTCCCCAATCATCAGTGGACCACCACCGCCTTCTTGACATAAGTACTACATCTTCATCTATGGACAGGATTTATGGCTTACTGAGCTCATGAGCTCCACGTTGGCATTCGCACTTGATTTGCTTAAAAGTGCTTTGAAGTCACTCACAGTCGCCATTCAATTGTGTCACAGATATCTTAAAGTATTTAGAACGTGATTTATTTTAACTATGGACAGAATTGAATTCCAACATGCACTTGAGATGGACAGACGTCCAGTCAGCAAGCCGGGCATTCCACAACACCAATACACTCTATTTCACTTCATGAGCGAGTATATTGGCTTTGTCGAGTGTCTGCCTGTCTGTCTGTCTGAAAGCTAAGCTAGAGCTAAATATTTTGGAATAATTATATGTGTTCTTCGTTAGAGTTGTTAGCTTATGGCCCTATCGAAGTTAGAGCTTTGCAAATTGACATACATATATATCCGCATAGATCAGTGTGATAAGAAAATATTCCATTGGGAGCAGTGTTTTGTAGAAGGAATTCCAAAAGTTGGCAAACTCAGCTTTACCAAAGATGGACTAGATTGCTTGATCAAATTAAGCGATTATCAAGTTCAGTAACTGAATTACTGTAGAGCTCATTTGCAAATAGATCTAGAAATTACAGCCATGTTCATGAAAATAGTAGTGTTCATGAAAATAGTAGTGTTCATGAAAATAGTAGTGTTCAGCTGTGTAGTAGTAGTAGTAGTAGTGTTACAGCTGTGTTCATGAAACTAGTAGTGTTCATGGAAATAATAGTGCTCATGAAAATAATAGTGTTCATGAAAATAGTAGTGTTCTAAATTTACTCTACAAATTTTAATGTTTTTTGCTCTATTTTCCAATTTCTTACAAAAAAGTTGATGCCATCGAAACTTAGCCGAAACGAACACTGTGAGCAAATGAATTGGGCTGTTAGTTAGGTAAGTTGGTCGTATGAACTATTTAAGCGCTGAGCTAATAGCAGCATTAAAGTTTAAGCATTGGCTGCTTCGACTTGAACCAGGTGTCCATAATTACTATAAATAATATTAGGCAACGGGTCGACCCAACTGTCTGGCTTCCCTCATGTGAATTTCATGTGCTTTTGGCCAGTATAAAAGCCCAGCCAGGGCTGAATATGTTAAACATTTGAGTTCTTAACTGGAATTCGTCGAGATGTTCGGGCGCAAAAAGGAGAAACGGGAGCTGTATACCTTCGAGGATCTGACACGCTTCCCGATGGTCTTTTACAAGACGATCGGCGAGGATCTGTATTCAGAACGCGATAAGAATCTGGTGCGTCGCTATCTGCTGCGCCTGTATTTGGTGCTGGGATTTCTCAACTTCAATGCGTATGTGGTCGGCGAGATAGCGTACTTCATCGTACACATATCGTCGACGACAACGCTGCTGGAGGCGACAGCTGTGGCGCCCTGCATCGGCTTCAGTTTCATGTCCGACTTCAAACAATTCGGCTTGACGGTGAATCGCAAAATCTTAGTCAAGCTGCTGGACGATCTGGGCGAACTATTCCCAGTGACCAAGCAGCAGCAGCTAGCCTACAATGTGGCCTACTACGACAAGCACATGAATCGTGTGATGTGGCTATTCACCATACTCTGCATGACGTACACCTCATCGTTCAGCTTCTATCCGGCCATCAAGTCGACCATTAAATACTATTTCATGGGCTCCGAAATATTTGAGCGCAACTACGGCTTTCACATACTCTTTCCCTACGATGCTGAAACGGACATCACCGTCTATTGGTTCTCCTATTGGGGCTTGGCCCACTGCGCGTATGTCGCCGGCGTTTCCTATGTGTGCGTCGATCTCTTGCTCATCACGACCATCACCCAGCTGACTATGCACTTCAACTACATGGCCGACACCTTGGAGGCCTACAATGGCGACGATCACACCGAGGACGAGAATCTGAAATTTGCCCAAAATCTTGTGGTTTATCATTCGCGTGCGCTGGAGTAAGTTCAACCAAATATTGATCTAGAGCTAATTCTTTTCTTACTATTGAAACAGTTTTAAAGGGTCGAGTGTGTTATATATAGATCTTTCTATATATATATAGAGCTTTTTAATACATTTATTATTGGAATATTCATAGTTAGCTTCAAGAAGTTAGCAAAATCCCCACTTTCCAAGAGTTCTATAACTATATATAGCAAACTCGTAAACTTCTCTTTCAAGTGTTTCCAGCAGAGTTCTCAATTGGTTCATCCTTCACATTCTCCCTTAATGTTCAATATTTTCTATATCATTTGAGCTAAAGCCCCACAATTTTTTTCTATTGGACTTTGTTTTGTTTTACTCAAAATAAAACAAAATTTGGCTCTGCATCAATTTAGCAAATATTTTTTTAAATTTTGAAAAAAAAGCTTACAAAAAAAGTTTGCTAAGAATTTGTTATCAGCATATGGCAAATTCAATTGTGTATATTGTGCACAATTTGGCTAGCTACAGCTACCAAATTTTTTGTGTAGGCCACAAAATTGATCTACTTAAAGAAAAATATTACTAAAGGATTTTAAAATAATTTTGCCTTTGAAGGAAAACTCAAAGATTGAAGCTGACTTTGATGTTGGACGAACTGAACTAAAAATTGCTAGAAAAGCTGACAAGCATAGGAAAATTATTATTTATTTTTTGGGAAATTGTGAATCAGGCTGAAAGAGCTTCAAACTATTCTCAAAATTTCACATTTATTACAATTTAGTCGCACTACTATTTTCATGAACACAGCTGTATAAATGCGTCTTGGGAGCGTGGCAATATTCTTATTTGATTAAGATTTTGCTGAGGCTTTTATTTATTATAATTTTACTCTTTGCCAAAGCGAGAAGAGCTTGGGCTCTAGCTTCAAGTTGATGAAAATTTGATATCGATCAAAAATATAATATAAAATAAAACAAAAATTGAAGATCAAATTTATATATTCTATTTCAATTCTTATATTAAAATATGCAAATATTAATATATAAAACAATATACTAAAACTAATATAATCTACTAGAAAAATATTTACATAAACTAAAAAGATTTTGATTTCCATCTATTTCGCTGCAGCCTCAGCGAGGAGGTGAACAACATCTTTAGCTTTACGATTCTGTGGAACTTTATAGCCGCCTCTTTGGTGATCTGTTTTGCTGGCTTTCAAATCACGGCCTCGAATGTGGAGGACATTGTCTTGTATTTCATATTCTTTTCGGCATCGCTGGTGCAGGTGTTTGTGGTGTGCTACTATGGCGATGAGATGATCTCGTCGGTGAGTATTGATTGGCCAATTACATTGCATAACTATGGCATTCACTTTGGCATCTTTGTAGAGCTCGCGCATCGGCAGTTCGGCCTTCAATCACAACTGGCTGTCCTGTGGCTCCAAATATAAGCAGATTATGCGCTATATTATAATGCGCAGCCAGAAGCCAGCCTCGATACGACCGCCCACCTTTCCGCCCATCTCGTTCAACACGTTCATGAAGGTAATCAGCATGTCGTATCAGTTCTTCGCACTGCTGCGCACCACCTACTATGGCTGAATGAGCTGTGATACTTCAATTGTAGTTCATGTCCTGGATTGCCTGATAATAAATTGAGCAGCTGCTTAAGCACGTTAATTAATTATTCTAATTGAGTTGAAGTCGCTTGATTAAACAAACTTTTTTACATCTATTTAATCACATCAATTGAAACTTTGACTTTGACTTTGCTCAGTTCTCGAGCTCAATATGTGTCTCCCCTGAGTCTTATGAATACTTTATTTGATTTCCAATATAAAAGTTTGTTTAGACAGGTTTTGAGTCAGCGCTTAAAGTTCGAGAACTGAGCAGTAAAAGATGAGATGAGACTCAAAGTAAAAGTTTCAATTGTTCTGATTGAATAAATGTGAAAAAAGTCTGCATATAAGTAAGTATTGATTCGGCGTATATCTGTATAGGTGTATTATAATAACATCTACTCTCTTCACATTTCAATCTCTTCTTACTTTCTCTCTGTCTGGCTAAATCTCTGTCTCTGATTCCTTACTCCTGCTCTTACTCTATATCTAACTCTTTTACTCTCACTCTCCGTCTCTGTCTACCTGCTTTTACATCTCTTTTTCGCTTCCTGTCTACCTTTCATAATCTTTCTCAGACCTCTCTCTTATTCTCTCTCGCATTATCTGTTTGCTATTGACCTTCTCTTCATTTCCATACCTATCTCACTCTCTCATTCGCTTTTTCTCCGTCTCACTCATAATCTTTAATTTCTCTTCCACTATATATCGGTCACTGTATGTTTTCTTCTATCTATATCTCTCTTTTTCGTTATCCGTCCTCTATCTCTCTCTCTCTCTGTCTCTCTCTCTCTCACTCTCTTTCTCACCCTCTTTACCTCTTTCTCTCTCTCTTTTTCTTTCACTCTTTCTCACTTTCTCACTTTCTTTATCGCTTCACCTATCTCTCTCTCTCTTTCTCTTTGCTTCTCTCTCATCTCACTCATTCTCTCTCCATCTGTCCTTGTTTCTCTCTCTCTTACACTCTACCTGTCTCCCTTTTTTTCCCATTCGTTTTCTCTCTTTCATTCTATAACTGTATTATTCTCCCTCTATCTGTCCCTCTTATTTACTTTCTCTTTTCCTGTCTCTCTCTCTCTCTCCCTCTCTCTCTCTCTCTCTCTCTCTCTCTCTATCTCTCTATCTCTCTCTCTATCTCTCTCTATCTCTCTCTCTATCTCTCTCTCTATCCCCCTCCACTCTCTCTCGCTCTCTATACCACCCACTCTCTCTCAATCTCTCTCTATCTTTCTCTATCTCTCTCTCTCTCTCTGCTCTCTCTCCCTCTTCCAATGGCACTGACTCAATTTTCGGCCCTACATTAACATAGATTTGATTACACATGCAATTAGCTAAAATAGTTAAATGACTATTTGATAACAATTGATATGTTAATCACCTGTTAATCAATTTATTTAATTGTTCGGCAATTAAAGTTGCAACAATTTGCAAATGACATCGATTATTGGCGCCTCTTTCATTAGCGAAGTGTTTGGATTCCGTTTTCTTGTGCCACGCGCCCAGCCCTTTTGAGTGTGTGACACCTGACACCTGTGTGGGTGTGTGTGTGTGTGAGGTATGTGAGAAATGCAGCTGCCTCAATTATTCAACTCATTTGAAAAGAGTCACAGGTGGAAGGATGCATAATGCAATGCATTTATGTTATTTATTTAACTGTCAATTTTATAATGTTTAATTTCATATCATTGACATGCGTAACACGCTCGACTTTTCCCACACACACACACACACACACACACACACACACACACACCTGCACAGACCCAAACACTCAGATTTCTGTCTGCTTTTGTTAAAATCAATAAATGTCAAACTCTTTTGTGTCGCTCTTAGTCTCACTTACTCTACTTCGCTCTCTCTCTCTCTCTATCACTCTCTCTCTCTCTCTCTCTCTCTCTCTCTCTCTTTTACTCTCTATCTCTCTCTCTCTCTCTCTCTTTGTGGGTCAGTTTTAATCTAAATCTTATCTAAAGTTCCACTTGTCTTATTCTGTCACACGTTTGGGCAAATTACAGCAAAAAAATCAGTTCAACCAGTTCCAAACGAAGCACGACTAGAAATATACCCTGCCATCATTAAGATTGATGGATATAAGGTAAATATATCAGTTGAAGCCTAGCTCAAAATGCAAGTTGCAAGAAATACTCAATTCCTGTAGACATTCATTGAATAGAACATTATATGTATATACTACTTGTATAAGACTATAAAGATATAAAAACATTTTACCCTGATTTCCCATTTTCAATGGGTTCAGGGTATAAAAACTAGAAATACGCGACATATTAGCGAGAATGCGTTCTGCCAGCTGCATTGCATGGGTAGACAAAGATTATGGCCACAGACCATGGATGCTTCCACAAGACTCAACAACCTTTCATAAAGCTCGAAACCAAACTTTCAGCGTGGCTCACGAATCCATCAGATGCAATGGATTATGCTCTCTGGGCTATTTTAGAGCGAAAGATTCGAAGTGAGACGCTGAGGCAAGCTATTGTATGTGAGTGGGTCAAAATACCGGCATTCGGGCAGCATGCGAGTCATTTCTTGACAGTCTAACAAGCATAGTCAAGGCAATAGGTGCTCAAATCGCGCCAAAGTCAATTGATGCCCAGTTTGTGATTGCTTTCACACACGCTGTACTTTGAAATCAATCAAAATCTGTTTCCAAGCCGAAGTTATGAACTTTGGCAAAGGTTACACTGCAACTGCCTAAGCCTGCATCTAATGAGAATTGCAAAGAAAGGCAGTGACACAATCAAAACTTCATTAAAAATGAATCGAAAGTTCTTTGTAGACTTGCAAATATAGCAAATATTTCTGATATATGATTAGAGTAGATTCAGACTTCAGGGCAAATATACAACGAGAAAAGTTTCAGATTTGACGCTGCTATTATATAATATACAAATCAGATTGTTGTGGGCAGATCAGGCTTAATGGTTTTGCCATTCATTACACGTCTCATAAAGCAACTCATCATCAAATTTGAAATTCAAAATGAAACCTATTCGGGGACACGTTTACAGAGCTCATTTAAAATTTGAAATTATTGCAGGGCTGGCCTGGCCTGGCCTGGTGTGGTTGTTCGTTCGGTGCTGCAAAACCAAAATGTCTAACAGAAAATGTTGTCAGCTAAGTAGTTTGTCGTTATTGTTGTTTTGTGTCCTTTGGCGGTTTCAAGTTTGTTGCATGACAGCCACACAATGTACCCACATCTAACCACACACACACACACACACACACACACACACACACACCCACACACACACAGAGATAGTTGAAGTCCCAAATGCCGCACTAATTTGTGGGCATGTTTAATGCTCGCCTCGCCTAGCTTTTTATGGGCATCTTGTGAGGAATCCGTTAAGGCTGGCATCTTAGACATACTCCGACATACACGTGCCAGCTGCCAGTTGCCAGTTATTATCAATTCAGGTACAGTTGTTGCCTGTTTAGCTAGCTACTCAACTTTGAGCTAGTTAACTCACCTGCTCACCTACTCACCTGCTCGTTTATACACACTTAGCGCTGAGCCAACGCAGCCAACGGAGCCAACTGAGCCAGGCACACCTAAGTACTTGCCCTGACACACTTTTCTGCACTCGCTCACTTCAAAAATATATTGCTTAACTGTAATTGTTATAATCATTGAAGCCATCCACAGCATCAACTTATCTATTAAAAAGTAATTTCATAAGTTATCCTTATTTTGCTTCTTTGCTGTTCAAAGTGCTCTCAAGCTTAAGCTATATTTTATTGTCTTAGCACTGCAGTTATCTTAAGAGTCAATTTACAGCTCTGCTTGGCATTGCTTGCAGAGAGCTCTGCATTAGCTCTTCAATATATAAATTTTAGCACCTGGTCGAAATTCTATGCCTATATTGAGGTGGATTCAAATGTTGTGCAGGTTTCGGCAGCGATTTGCATACAGCACTTAGCTCAGTTTTATGCCATGCAACCATCAGGGTATATTGGTTCTGTGAAAATGTATGCAACAGCCAGGAGAAGACGTGGCAGTGCCCAAAAAGTATATATAGGCTTGCTCAGGATGATGAGCTGAGTTGATCTAGCAAAGTTTGTCTGTCCGTCCGTCTGTCCTTCCTTTCGTCTGTCCGTCCGGCAGATGCGGCAGCTATCTCATAACCCACAAAAGCTAGAGACTTGAAGTCTTAAATGTATACCCCATTCATGCCATGCAAGCTTATCATTTCTTTTCGATAAATTTTTGCTTATAATCGATAAATATCGATCATTTTATTACGTTTTTAAGCATAGCTTGAATAGCACAAAAGCTAGAGACTAAAAGTCTGAAATGTATACCCCTTCATGCCATACGAGCTTATCCTTTCGTTCGATAACTTTTTGCTTATGATCGATAAATATCAATAATTTGATTACGTTTTTAAGCATAGCTTGAATAGCACAAAAGCTAGAGACTAGAAGTCTGAAATGTATATTCCTCAATGCCAAACGAGTTTGAGTTAGTTTTTTCGATAACTCAGCTCATTTGCTTATAATCGATAAATATCGATAATTTGCATTGCTCAAGCTAACACAAAAGCTAGAGATTGTACTTGAGTACCTGAGATGTAAACGGAGTTTTCTTTTTTTGGATACAACGGACTTAGGATACTACAGCTCGAGTTGGGAATGCACGACCAGCAGATACCCTGAGCTCCGCGCAGAGTCACTATGCCAAGCATTCTACGCTTCTAATAATTCTCATAGCAGCTCTGCGTTGAGTTCAGGGCATATCTTAGTCGAGTTTGATTACTTACTTACCTGCTTTACTTAACTAATTAAGTGAGATTGACACTTGTATGCCTAAGTATATTGAATAAGTGTTAAGTGTTGTATCAACCTCAGACTGTGATTAATATCTACATCAGGGCAAGTTACACTTTTGATGTTTGTTCAAGTTTTCAAGAAATTTATGCATAATGAAGCAGCTGAAATGATAATACCTATGCACACAGCTACAGCTATATACATGTATATATCGGTGTAGTGCCTTGGCCACATTACACTATATAGTTTTTCCATGGCTAATGAGGCGCGTAGCAATTGAACTTTGATATGCCATGTTTTATGATGTGGCATACGCAGTGGAAGCCACAGAGTTCCCAGTTGCTGGAGCATAAATCATGGCGGCCTGCCAAGGGTAATCCGAACGCACCACACAGAGAGTGAGTGAGAGAGTGAGTGAGAGAGGGACAGCGAGCTTGCGAGAGAAAATCATATTACACGTTTTTAACAGTGAAATTTTGTAAAAGAAGGTAAATGTAGTATGTGGGCGATACTCTCACACACTTACTCGCCTTTTACCTCTCCCTCTCGCTCTCTCTCTCTCTGTCTCTCTCTGCTGCTGCATGTTAGTTGCTTTAATAACTTCACTTCACTTACACTATTCTCGTATTCATATTCATATTCATATTTAGGGAAGCACGTGCGCCATTCTTGACTTGACTTCCTTGCCTCATTGGCTGGCAACTGCATATACTACATGTATGTATGTGTGTGTGTGTGTGTGTGTGTGTGTGTGTGTGTGCCCCTTTGGCCTAGCTATAATTGGAACTGTGGCGCTGGCTCTAACAGCATGCTTATGCGAGTGCCTGTTGGGTATTTGCACATTTTAACGGATTTAATATGAAAATTAACAGTCAAACACACACACACACACACACATGTGCATAACTGTATGCGTGCGTGTGTGTGTGTGTGTGTGTAATGAGTGCTAGCCCAAAAGCAACTTAGACCTGGTAATGCCATGCCGTCTTGTCAGCAGCTGCACTTAGTTGAAAAACTTCTTACAATATCAAGAGCAGACCTTGTTGTTAACCAAAAAACCCTACCCAACCCCTCAGCCATTAGCCCGGCTATTCAATTTAATTCCCACCCTCTCCCCCCCTTACTCACACCCACCCCCATTAACCCGTTGCTCACAGCATTCGCAAGTTAAACAATTATTCAAGACGTGACTTTTTGGCATTTAAATATTTATGCGCACACGTTTTGCCAAATGCTCAACACACACACACACACACACACACACACACACACACACACATGCAACTGTCACATTGTTACATTTATGTTAAATTGACATTGCCTTAAGGGCAGCCATTTGTTCGCCCTGTTCGCCCTGTTCGTCCTGTTCGTCCTGTTTGCTTCTGTTTGCTTAATACGTATTTATTTCCCAAATGCGGTTTGTAGTTAAATTATGAACACATTTTAATAACATTTACGAAAATAAATATATGAAATGCAACCAGCATGTTGACAGACAGCAAACATATTATGTTCAATATGCAAACACGATTCAACAATTCGGTTTAATCAGAAGCGACTCAATGAAAAATATGGAAAAAAAACCAACCAAAAAAAATAATAAACAATTGTAAATGAAATTTCTTTGTCACCGAAATGCAATTAAAAGGCAAAACTTCATTTCGTATCTCTGCAAATATTTGCTTGTAATACAATATTTAATAATGTAATAATGCATAATGCATTTAAATGCGATATTTGCGTTAAAGCGACCTGACAGCTCTTGACATTTGTCCTGCCAATGGGGCTGACAGGCAGGCAGGCAGGCTGGTGATAGCTATTATCGATAGCCATAATTGTGCTACTCATTAAGTTATCGATAACATTTGGCTGTTGACATATATATGAAGTATTTGCGACTTCTCTTGCATCGTCATCCAATCTCATGCGTTGCTTTGCAATTTGAACTCAGACTAAAGCCGCAGCAGTTACACAGGAGACTCAATCGTATATTGGACGACGCACAGTGGGGCCTCTGCAGGCAGAGCAGATGGGATCTCACAGATAATTACCCGAAAGATTTTTGAAAATAGTTGAATTTTAAGAGTAAATATGGGCATTCAAAGTTGAGTAAATGTGCAAAATGAGAAAAACACAAGTAAGAAAACTCAAGTCGGTGGTGCCCGACTAGGAGATCCCCTGAACCCAGTCCGATCTGCGCTTTAAAGTATACTCAATCATGTATTTATTAAAGTAGAACAAATTTAAGCTTGACAAATTAAATTTAAGGAAAAATCTATTTTTTTGAGCTTGTATCCAAAATATAACAAAAATCAAAATTTTATAAATCATAAATGAATCTAGATACAAAATTTGGAGACTCTAGCTCTAAAGATTTACGAGCTATAATTTTAAAGGCTCGATTTCGATAAGGGTTTTAATCGATAACAATAAAATGGGAATAGTTATCGATTTTTTTAAACACACATAGAAAATTTCAACTCAAGTAAAGAGCTAGACTGTTACAGGTTCTGAGATCAACGCATTCATACATACGGACAGACGGACAGTCGGACAGACGGACAGACAGACAGACAGACAGACGGACACGGCTAAATCGACTCAGTTCATCACCTTGATAAAGAATATATATACTTCATGGGGTCAGCCACGCCTCCTTCTCCCGTTACATACATTTTAACAAAACCAATATACCCATTTTCAATGAGTTCAGGGTATAAAAACAGTAAAAATGTGTAAAATATACAATTTTTCAATTGAATTGCATGAAATCTATTGCACAAATAGCTGATATTTTGGCACGTCGCGACGGAATGCATAGGATATGCAACAAGCAATCGACAGAGTCTCTCAGAGTCACCAATTCCCAACTCTATAGATAGTTGCCTCACCAATCAAGCCTGCCAACTGCTGCAAGACGGAACAGCCGCGAGTAGCAGGCCCATGAGTGCATATGAATGTTCCTCCTCTGGGGCCAACACTATATTGTTTATTTACTTTGCCCATAGTCACATCTCACAATTAATATCTACTGCGAGCAACATTCGCAGACGTCTCTCAAGCAGCAAACGCATCGACAAAGCCACTGGACACCTTCTACAGGAATAGCTCAAATTACTCTAGAGCTGTTCAACAAATTGGAGCTTTACTGTGGCTACAAACAAATTGCGCAGTTATCACACTCACGACTCACGACTCACGACTCATATTCCCAGTTCAGCAGCCAGAAATATATTGCAAATATATTACACTCGACAGCGCGGCTATCCTGCCATAAACATGTTGAGCAGGTCACAGAGACAGTTGAGAACAAGTTGAGGCAAATGTTTGACTTACTCAAGCCCAGCAAGAAACTTTCAATTAGAAACAAAATACTCATATACAAAACTCTACTTCATTTGAGGATATGGAATACAAGTCTACGGAATCTCATCAAAATGTTGGCTAAACAAAATACGCACCACACGCAGAGGTCACCTTGCGCAGGTGGTGGGTGAGTGGTGCATACGCCACACTGAACTAGCAAAAGAAATTGCAATGTAACCGAGGTCGGAGACATAAACAAGCAATCAGCAACATATCAATGTAAGCTGCACTCTCCTATCTATGTATATATATATATATATATATGTATACATCGTATATACAGCTGTGTTCATAGAAATAGTAGTGCGACTGAGATGTTGGACAGCAAAATTTGTATGCATACACTGCTCGGCATATATATTTGGACAAAATAAAATGCATGTAATTTTGAGCTTAACTTTTAAATGGCTTTACGAAGAATTCTTGTTTATTTTTTATACCCTGAACCCATTGAAAATGGGAAATCAGGGTACATATAATGGTTTTGTTAAGCTGTCAAATGTATGTAACAGGCAGAAGGGGGCATGGCAGACCCCATGAAGTATATATTGTATATTCTTGATCAGGGTGATGAACTGAGTCGATTTAGCCCTGTCCGTCTGTCTGTCTGTCCGTCCGTCCGTCTCTCCGTATGTATGAATGCGTTGATCTCAGAACCTGTAACAGTCTAGCTATTGACTTGACTTGAAATTTTTTCTATGGCTCCATGTATAGCACGAAAATATCAAGTTTGTTTTTAAAAAATCGATAGCTATTCCCGTTTTATTGCTATCGATTAAAAACCTTATCGAAATCTAGTTATTAAATTATATCTCATACATCTTTGGAGCTAGAGTCTCCAAATTTTGTATCTAGATTCATTTATTTTGATTTTTGTTTTATTTTGGATACAAGCTCAAAAAAAATAGATTTTTCTTTAAATTTAATTTGACAAGCTTAAATTTTTTCTGCTTTAATGAATACATACATAATTGAGTATATTTTAAAACGCAGATTGGACGGGATTCAGGGAATCTCCTAGTCGGGCACCATCGACTAGAGTTTTCTTACTTGTTTTAATATATATGTATATATATATTATATATATTCAAACTACGTTTATGCACAACATTTTGTTTTGATAATTATAATATATGTTATACATATATTGTATATTCCAATTGGTAAGCTTCTCTTCTAATTGAAAATTTGTCTATTTTTCTAGCCCAAGTATTTTTGCCTTTGGCAGCTTTTTGCAGGCCTAAACAAATGTTAATTCATTCAAATGACAGCGGCTAAAGTAAATAATTCCATGTAAGTGAATGTTATTTCAAGTGTTAAACTACGTAAATTGCATTGCTTCCCATTTGCCAGAGACACATTTCGATTCCCAGGCTCGCGGCCAGGCCCAGGCCCATGCCTAGAGCCAGCAACAACAGCAGCAACAACAACAACAACGATTTACTCCATCAACAAGCATAATTTAAGTATTCCCCGAAACGAAAGAAAACTACGATTTTATCAGAGCTTCCGGCAAACGGGCTGGCAAAAGTCGCACGCGTTGCACCTTTCAACTCAGTGGATTTATGTGGGGCGACCAATGCAAAAGGGAAAACCTGACAGCAAACAAAGAGGTAGAGAGAAGAACATGGCGCTGAGCAATGAACGACTGCACAATGCTCGCTCAGAGTGCTGTAAGAACAAGCTGCTGGAATTATTGATCTATCGATATATCGATATATGTAGATATGTATATCGAACATCGAACTTGCAATACTCGCTCGACTGCACAATGCTCGCTCAGAGTGCAATAAGAACAAGCTGCTAAAATTACTGATCTATCGATATATCGATCTATCAATATATATCGGTCATCGAACTTGCAATACTCACTCGACTGCACAATGCTCGCTCGGAGTGCAATAAGAACAAGCTGCTGGAATTACTGATCTATCGATATATCGATATATGTAGATATGTATATCGGACATCGAACTTGCAATACTCGCTCGACTGCACAATGCTCGCTCAGAGTGCGGTAAGAACAGGCTGCTAGAAGTATTGATCTATTGATCTATTGATCTATTAATCTATTGATCTATTGATCTATTAATCTATCGATCTATCGATATATATATCGGACATTTAGTGTCGATCTCTAAGCTCTCTGACTGTGAAAGATATAGATTCTGCCCTTAATAGTAGACTCACTCACTCACTCACAGACACGTATTTATAGAGATGCAATTTGAATTGAAACTACAAAACTAATATACTCCTCGTTCCCCTTGCTCTGAGCGTGTATTGCGAAACGAACTTTTGCCAGTCAAAGCCACATTGTCTGTTTAGAGTGCAGCAATATTTGCAAAAGGTTCCCATTCGCGGGAAATGCTACAATAATTGGAGCAAATCGAATTCGAATAACTGTAAAAGCATATTCAAGCAATCATACTTAATGTTTGAGCAAAGCAATTGAATACTTGACTACAATAATCGCATATGCGAGGTGTGCTCGTAAAGTAAGGTGAATCTGGAGTTGAAGCGGGTTGCGTATGTTTGAGATTTGAGATTTAAGATTCTAGTATTTTGTTGGTATGCCGATAAGTTCGGCCTCAGTTAACTTTTGATGCCAGAAGTTTACTTTCATTCAGTTAACTCATCTTCAATATTGGCCTCTTCCAATAAATTTTATAAAGAATCTCTATCAAATTCTTGATCCAAAACAAGAGACTTATGATGCTGCACTCAGCTGGACATGCCTGTGACTTTTGCTTGTGCCCGAAACTGAAGAGGACAATGAAAGGACGAAGCTATAATACGATTGGGCGGATAAAGACGGCATCGGAGCAGAAGGCTGAACAGATAGACAAACAAATACATATTTTTATAGTACTTTGAGGATTGAGGAGGAAAAGATGTGAAATGCAAGCTGCAAACTTCTTTAAAGAGAAATAAAATATTTATTCATTAATAAAAAAAACTTAAAAATTAAAAAAAAAAAAAAACAAAAAGTTCGCGTTACTTTTTGAACAGATCTCGTATAGCAGATGTGTTTATATAAAATAGTTACATATGAAAATTGATGTCGATGGCTTCTAGAAGTTTGTAATATCTGAAACTTATATGCAATACATTTATAATAATATATCTTGCCCTTTAGGATTATATCGAATAACTCTAAAAATCGCATAGAAAACTAAAATGTTCTAAATTTATACAGATTTTTTATTCAGATATCATAATTTAAAATTTCCCTAAAAAAAAGAAGTATATTAGTATACTATGGTAACCCTGCTAGATAATGCAACTCCACTTGTTATATCTATGAATTTAACACAGGGAATACCCTTAATTCATATGAGTCGAGCTGCAAGGCGAAGTGTATGCAAATTGTCGGACGCATGCATTATTGAGTCGAGTTCTGTGAATTTAGCGGTGCCAAGTTGAATGCACTTGGTCAATTCGAAACATTTGGCTAGTTCGCTGGGCGTGTGGGCGTTGCACAGGGCAGGGGGCGTGGCAAATATGTGTGCCAGGCTGCATGGCTGTTGCACTTGTTGGCCGCGCATTCACGCGAAACGCGCGTTAAATGCTTTTGGGTTTGCCGATCCACACGGCGAGCAATTAATGTGAAAGTAAAAGCACCACTGGGCACCACCAACGGCCACCACCACCACCACTCGCTGGCCGTTAATGGACAGCAACGAGGCCGTCGTCTTGAATGGAGTTTCGGTTGCACGGGCAAAAAGCGCAGACAACATGTCGCTTAACATGATGTCGAACATGAATATGCACAACATCGGGCGCAACACGGCAAAAGCAACAATGGCAACAGCAGCAGCAGCAACAGCTACAACAACAGGTGGCAATGGCATCCGCATCCGTATCCGCATCCGTATCCGGGTCAGGCAATGCCGTTACAGGTCAATGGCCAAACAAAAACAACTCGAAATGCTCCCAAATGTGCTGCGTGTGTCTGCATATTATCCACATGAGGCGACAGCCAATTGTCCCAGCACCACCCAGCATACCCACCGTTTGCCACTCAGCGGCGCTTTAGCCAGCCCACGTCAGTCCGTGCTGCGGCTCAAAGCCTTTCCACTGAGGTGTGCATAATTAAATTGGACGACAAGCGGATAAGCGCCAGTCGACAGAGAGAGCAGACTGAAAGAGGGGGACAGAGAGAGAGAGAGAGACTAAAAATCACAGGTGGACGTCCTAAATGATGTGGGCCAAATGTGAAGCAAAGGCCACTAGCGCAACAACAACAGCACAACAAAATAATGCAAAAACAATATTAATACAAGCATGAGCAGCGGCTGTGCACGACTAACAGATACCCGGTAAAAACTAGTTTTTTTTTCCAAATATTTATTTATTCATATCTATTTTATTATCTATTTTGCGTCCTTCAAAGTAAACCCCATCTTTATATTATACCAACTTGTGCCAACGTATTTTTTTCTCAATCCTTGAAACACCTTAAAAAATCTATTCCTTTGTCAATCTGTTCAGCCTTCTCCTTCGATGCCGTCTTTTTAGCTGCCCAATCCTGGCATAGCGTTCTGCTTTCATGGGCCTCTTCAGTTGCGGGCACAGGCGTTCAGTTCCAGGGAATACAATGACTGCGGCATCATAAGTCTCTTGTTTTTGGTTTGAGATACTTTGCTGCATTTGCTGGCATAAGCAAAACTCGAAGAGTTGCCGAAACACAACCCAGCAAAGCAGCTAGCAAAAGTTAACTGAATATACCAGATGGGCGAGGTCCTTGAGTCAGAACATAAAGCCACAACAACATACATATAAAACAGATTCCATAGGTCTAGCTTATTTTGTAAGATATAATTTATGCTCAAATTGACTTAAAATCGATAATTATCGATAGTATGGCAATCGAAGAATATACAATAAATCTCAAACATAACTCCACAAATTCTATAAAAATCTCAGACAGACTCAAACGACTAGGTCAAACAGGAATTTAGTGGCAGATATCTAAACTAAATGCACATATATATATATAGAAATCATTCCTTAACAGCATACCCCTTGCAAGCCCACTTGTACAGGGTATAAAAGTGCAACACATCATAAATAATAAAAATAAGCAACAACAAAAAAAAACAGGATGAAAAATACGTAATATGCATGGATTAATAATGTATGCACTTGTGTCATATCACGACACGGATATCAACCCACCAACTCCATCAACCCACTGTGCGCAGGGCAACATAAATACGTGTGCTCATGAAAAGATAACAACAATAAACATATCTCATCGAATTAACTCGACTTTTGAGCCAATGCAAGGCAAATCCATTTAATATGTTCAACTTGCAATTGGAGCTGTGGCTAGGCTAAAAACTAGGGTGAAAGCTGATGGAGCTTAGGTAGAGTTTATTTCAGCTTGATTCTATATTTGAGTAGAGTTATGAAATTGTTATCTATATAGAGCTATATATATATAATCTTAAATATTTTATATAATTCTTTAAAAAATTTAAAATTTACAATACTGTCAAATAAGTACCCGGAAATTTGAAAGAAAACACAAACAACTTGTCAATCATCTAAATTTATTATATCCCCTTCAAAATAGGCCCCTATTGAGGCAATACACTTCTTCCAACGAACGAATCCAATCATCGAAACACTTTTTAAAGCTATATTCCGGGATGGCCTTCAGTTCTCGTTGCGAATCACTTTTGATGTCTTCAATGCTCTCAAAACGGGCTCCACGAAGTGGTAATTTGAGTTTTGGAAACAGAAAAAAGTCACACGGGGCCATATCTGGAGAGTACGGTGGTTGTTCGATGATATTTGTTGAATTTTTGTTCAAAAACTTGTTCACAATGATCGCTTTGTGCGCTGGTGCATTATCGTGGTGCAAAATCCAACTGTTGTTCCGCCACAAATCTGGTCTTTTGCGACGAACATTCTCTCTCAAACGCCTCTTAACGCCAAGATAATATTCTTTATTGATGGTTTGGCCCTTCGGTAAGAATTCCAAATGAACAACACCACGAATATCGAAGAAAACGGTCAGGAAACGTTTCCGTTTGACAGAATGTATAAATCAAATATTTTAGCAAAAAAAAAACAATAATAAGAAAAATGTATGAGAATTTTATGGGTTTTATATACTCATTAAAAAAAAGAAAAAAAATTGGTTTAAAAATATATAAATAACAAATTAAAAAAAAAAATTTTAATAAATAAATAAAGTATTTTAGCAACAAAAAAATAATAAGAACAAGTAAGAGTGCTCTAGTCGAGACTGCTCGACTAAGAGATACCCTGAACCCTGCGAAGATGCGATATTCAAATCATTTTACGCTTCTTTTATATATACATATACACAAACAACACACACACACACACACACACACACACACACACACACACACACACACACACACACACACACACACACACACACACACACACACACACACACACACACACACACACACACACACACACACACACACATGCACACGCACGCACAAGCACTTTCTCTGCTACTGCGCAGTTTACGCAGCGACTGCTCGCGGGCAGCGCTTGGGCTGCAGTATGGGCTATATTATGGAAACTTATTTGTTGAATAGGTTTGCTTCTAGATGGACTTTCATAATCAAACTTTTACAGCGTAATAATGACATTCATATGTATGTATTTGCCAAAGCACAAGTCTCTAGTGTTTGAAATACGTTTTTTTTAATTTGGGGGGAAGGGGGCGTGGTATCCAAAATCCAAAAATTGCAAAATGTTTGTACCCATTACACGGATACACACAGTAAATTCGAAATCTATAGCTATAACGGTATTCAAAAACGAAGAAAAGTTATCGATTTTGATCGATAATAAGGAAATGGGATGAGTTATCGAAAAAAAATGATAAACTCGTACTGCGTAGGATATACACGAGTATACATTTCAAATTTCAGATCTCTAGCTTTTGTAGTTTGCGAGATCGCTGCGTTCACACGGACGGACGGACGGACGGACGGACAGACGGACATGGCTATATCGACTCAGTTTGTCGAGCTGATCAAGAATATATATACTTTATGGGGTCTGCCATGTCTCCTTCTGCCTGTTACATACATTTTCACAAAAACATTATACCCTGATTTCCCATTTTCAATGGGTTCAGGGTATAAAAATCTAAAAGAGATTTGTGGGATTTATACTCCCATGAAAAAATACTTTAAAAAATGTACAACAGCTTCATGAGTACCATAAAAAAAACTAATTTAATATAATTTAAAAAAAGTTTTATGAAAGCTTTTTTAAATACTATTTTTACTACATTTAAAGTTTCAAGTTGCAACCTATGCAAATTGAGACAGCAAAAAATGCAAGAATTTGAATCAATTTTAGCATATTTATTTTTGCACTTTTATGTTTCGGTTCGATTTTTGTTGTCGTTTTGGTGCTTTGCATTTTATACAGTTATATTGCTGTCCATAATTTATTTTAATTGATTTGCACGTCATTTATCAGGTGTGCGTGCCAACAACAATGATCGCAATCAATTTGAAAACTTTTATGGCGACGCATTCTTAATCAAGGCGAACAATTAAAATGCGCATTGATGTGCATAAATGCAACATTTAATTTATGCAAACAACAAACAAACTCATCTGCAGTATTTTTTTTTAGTGTTTTTTTGTTTTTAACAAACAGTGCAATCGAGCATGCCCCTAAATCATGCCACATCCCCATTTTTGATTCATAATGCACATGCAGCATGCAAATCAGAATTCAGTTGAAATGCAAAATTTGATTAGAGCACAAATCATAAAGCAGCGACAGTCGCTTCAGCTTCGATGGAGTTAATGTTAGTTTAAAGCTCAGAGCCGAACAATCAACTTAAAGACATTTTTGATAGCCCTTTTTGAAGTGTGCGTAACAGGCAGATGGAGGCGTGGCCGAATCCAGATAGTATATCTATTCTGAATTAAAATCTAACATCAAGTCAAGTTGCTTTAGTCCTGTCCCGCTAGCTGTCAGTCTGTAGGAAACTGCATCTCTCTGTTCGTGCGTTTATCCGACTGAAAGATGAATATGTCGAGCTGGAAAATATATTACAGTGACTTGAGATTTTACATGTAATTCCCTTTATAACATATCGAAAACGAAAGATGGATCTGATTTCAGATCAATAGCCAAGTCAATTTAGTCCATCTGTTTGTCGGGCCGTAGGAGCCTACGTCTACCTGTTCGTCGTTGTATCTAGCTGTAAGTAAAGTGTAGCTCTCTTTATAACAAAAAACGATACGTTTTTCCTTGTGGATCTTGTTAAAGATCAACAACCCAGTCCGTCCGTCCGTCCGTCCGTCCGTCCGTCCGTAGGAGCCTACGTCTACCTGTTCGTCCTTGTATACAGCTGTAAGTAAAGTGTAGCTCGCTTTATAACAAAAAACGATACGTTTTTCCTGTTTGGATTTGATTTAAGTTCAAGAGCCAAATCGCTTTAGTCCTGTCCATCTGTCTGTCCGTCCGTATGGATCAACTTTTGTCTGTTCATCCTTCCATCTATCTGTAAGTAAAATGTAGTTCTCTTTATAACAAAAAACGATACGTTTTTCCTTGTTTAAGATCAACAGCCAAGTCCGTCCGTCCGTCCGTCCGTCCGTCCGTTGGAGCCTACGTCTACCTGTTTGTCCTTCCATCTATCTCTAACTAAGGTGACTTGAAATTTGTCATGAGTTCCATTAACAACAATAACAATGATAAGTGTTCGATATCAAATCAAAGGTTTACATATCTCCCACTACTTGACTCATTCAAGTATGTAAATTCTCCTAAATTCCATACATTTTTATAGACTTAAAGCACTCTGTGTTTTGGTTGCCTTTGCCCAACACAACTGCGTAAAGGAGAAAACGGGACTTTAGAAAGCCAGGCAGGTTAAGCAAACTACACAAAGTTTCATAAGCTATGACAGAGCTACTAAGCCATCTACAGAGGCCCATCAATCTAAGGCAGCACTGACTACATCGCCAAGATCTTAATGTTCTTAACGCTGAAAGCTTTACAGGCGGTTGCAACAGCGCTGAAGGCCTTAAAGGCTGCAGCGTTGCATCAGCTGATGCATGTGACACAAAATGTCACCTTAAAAACAAATCCAGCTCAGGGCTTTGGATGAAGCAGGCTAGACAAAGAGAAGAAGAAGAAGAAGAGGCGAATATAGTGGCTACAATGCGTATGACCGCTAAACCACGTGATTGTCAAGCAGAACCGCAAACACACTGCCCAGCACTTTGCAGCCAAATATTGTCGCATGAGTAACTTCTGGAGTCCCGTAAAGCCGATGGTATGGGTCGGTGGGGTCGTTGGGCCGGTGGGGTCGTTTGGGTTTGTGGCTGCCATTGCTGCTAAGCCGCAATAGCCAAAAATTTGTTTGCAGTTAGTTGTGAACGTCATGCAAATGCATTTGACCACGTCAAAATTGTGTGCTCGCCACGTGGAGCGGCGCATTAAAAGAGCAAAGCGGAGCCGAGTGGAGTGCAAATCCGGCGGACTACGGCACGCCGGCACCGGATTGCCCTCCACTACCATCGCCCCCAAACCCCGCCACCCGCCCTCCACCACATATGTACGTGAAGTTTACTGCATTTGCTTGGCGGTTAAGGCTTTGCATTTAAATGAAGAGTTTTATTTATGCAGCGGAGCGATGAAACACTCGCCGGTTCGCCCTTTTGGCCCCAACTATCGCTTCGTCATCCGCTCGCCATTACCATGGGCTAATTCGAAACTTTTTGTAGTCAAAAATTTCTTTATTGAATTTAAATTAATTTTATTTATTCGACTTGTAACTTGTAGCTGGATCAATAGTGCTTAAGTCTGCGCTGCAAATAACGAATTGTTGTCTTTCTATGCGATTCTCATAAAGTGAAGTAAGCTCTACAGGCTTTTAGCAGGTGCTTAAGAGTGTCGTTTGTCCGCCTTGACTAATTTACTATCTGGTTGTCTCTCTTTGTCTATTTGAGTCTCTTTCTTTCTTTTGATATCTCTTTTATTCTGTCTTTCTCTCTGTCTTTCTCACTCTCTCTCTCTCTCTCTCTCTCTCTCTCTCTCTCTCTCTCTAATGCTTCCTATTTAAACTTTCATCTCTCCCAGTCTGACTATATATTTTACGGTATCTCTCTATCACTCTGACTCTCTCTTTTTTTCTCTATCTCTTTTTTATCTTATCTTTCGTTCTCTCTCTCTCCCTCCGCGTCTCCTTTTCTCTCACTTTATTCGACTCTTTTTCAATTTCTCTCTCAGCTTTTCTCTGCCCACTCTTCCGCTTCTTTTCTCTCTATTACCCTCTCTCCCTCTCCCTCTCTCTTTCTCTCTCTCTCTCTCTTTCTCTCTCTCTCTTTCTCCCTCTCTCTTTCTCTCTCTCTTTCTCTCTTTCTCTCTCTTTCTCTCTCTCTTTCTCCCTCTCTCTTTCTCTCTCTCTCTTTCTCTCTCTCTCTCTCTCTCTCTCTCTCTCTCTCTCTCTCTCTCTCTCTCTTTCACGCAGTCTTTCTCAACTTTTTTCAATATTTTTGCCACAAAATATCTGTCTCTTGTCCATGGTCCTTCCATGTGCAGTTTTTTTAACTATGGATTTGACCTTACGCTGACGCTGGGTCGCGTCATAAAATTTTAGTAAAAAATGTATTGCATACATTATGGCGCTTTAAAGTTGTGTGTTTGTGTGTGTGTTTGTGTGTGTGTGTGAAAGTGTTTTTGTATTCCCCTTTATTAAACTACAGTGCCGCAGTTTAATTAGCTCTAATTGAGCTAAATAGCTTTGAAACTAAGAGCACGAATAAAGCCTTCCAAATAATTTAAATCAATATTTTAAAAATGAAAATATATTAGTAAAATATTGTTCTAATATGTTTTTATAATGTTCATTTATTGTTTGAATTATATTAGTTTGAAAGAGAAGAGAAAGCCTGTTCGGCAATGTGACCAGACTATCTGGTATATTGAAATACCTAAATATAGTGTTGTTAAATGATATTTTTGTGTCGTATATAAATATATGGGGTATTCCAACATATATATTTAAAATTTAAGCAAAGTTTAGATAGTTTTAAAAAAAATATTAAAATAAAAATTACCTGCCAGACCTTTAAGGCGGCTTAAACTGCAATCAATCCTCTACTTTCAGTCCTCTACTTTCAATCCTCTACTTTCTTCCTTCGACTCTCTTCAAACTAATTTCCAAATTAGCTTTAATTTTGGGCAAGCTGAGGACGCTGTTGAGCAGCTTTTGGGTCCAAGTGCAGTTTGTGGTATGTGAGTTATGGCAAAGCAGCTCTGCATATCGAGTCTCGACCTGGGCTAACATTTGCTAACTACTCCATTAGCTGCCGATTCGCTATTGTAGATGCTCCTGTGTGTGTGTGTGTTTGTGTGTGTGCGAGTGCGACTGATCAACCCAGTTTTGGAGTCACTTTATCACGCCAGCCGCATAATGCAGCACTCCAGTTACTCAGTCTCTATTGGCAGCGAGGGCGAGGGCAGGCCGAAGGCAGCTGGTGCCGCTGTCGTTTCCCTTTTGAAGTTTTTTGTCGACCCATTTAGCAGCAGTTCATGAATTGCATGGGCATGGCACACATTGGTGTTGCGCCTTGGCACACCCTCGCACTTCCGCAGTGCTTTGGCGTACATGTTGCAACGGGTTGACTGCCTGCACGGCTGCCTGCCTTGCCTGCCAGGCGTTTCCTTTAAACATTTTTGGTCGCACATTGTAGCTGCCTAATGAACACATGAATAAAATATGCGATTTGCTTAACTTTGCACACGCCACGCCACGCCATGCCACGCCAAAGCACTCTGAGTGTTGGCCAGAGTGAAAGAGCAAGAGATGGCATAGAGTATGCCATTCGAGAATGGGACCAGGAGCTGGCAATAGCAAAACTTTTACCCAGAGACACACACCACACCTCACCATGCTCATCTCAAAAACTGCTTCTCAGATTTGCCAAGCTGCAGAGACAGAGAGAGAGAGGGTGTGTGTGTGTGTGAGAGAGAGAGAAGCGGACAGTTACCTGCACTGAACTGAACTGAACTGAACTGCACATCACAGCAGGCAAGTGCAGCAGGCATAGAAAGTGTGTGGATAGTGCAAGTGGAACTGGGTTTGGGCTGCGTTGAATGGTTTAGCTGATTTATCTTGGTGACGCAGACGGAAGCTTTTGTTACTGACAGATCCCAAAATCGTTCCAACTCACACAACAGTTGGAGCCCAGACTCTAATGATGATGATTACAATGCTGCTGCTGCTGCTGCTGCTGATGATGATGATGATGATGAAGATAGCAACAGCAGCATCGACATGCATTGCCAGAGGAATAACATTTCTGATTGCTCATATTATATACTGTTGGGTCAGACAATCAGCGATGGCAGCCAGAGCAGATAATTCTCCTAACGCTGTCCACTTGACACGCAGCCATATTACTAGCTTCTATAGAAATGCTTCCATTACAGTTCATATCAGTTTCGCTTATTGTTATCTGTGAAGCATTGAATTTAGCCATTTTAATTAGCACCAATAACTCTGGCCAAGACAAAGCTGCATTCAACATCCTGCCTGCATTTCCAGCTGAGACTCTCCCTCCCTCTCCCTCTCTCTCTCTCTCTCTCTCTCTCTCTCTCGCTTTCTATCTCTTGGTCTATACAATTGTCCAACTGCCAGGACCTCTCACATAGAAATGTAATTAAATTATGTCAGATTAACTGAATCGTATTCCAATTAAGTTTTAGCCTTTGCGCTTTATTATGTGTTACCTGGAATTGCACAAACAGAGAAATTGATATATTTATATTTACTATATATATATACTATATATTTACTAATTAAACTTTACTTAGAAATATAATTGATTGAAAGCTAGCTTAAATTCATAATTCAATATTTACTCGATTGTAATCATTTCATATTTGTTAAAGGCAAATCAAACTAATAAGAGTGCTATAGTGAGGGGAGTGCCTGACTAGGATATACCCTGAACTCTGCTTAAAGCTGGCATTTCAATCATTTTACACACGCAACACACGTCAGTTACAGCGTGGCCAAATCGCTTCAAATAGCTCCGGAAGCATCCGCAGCCAGAGAGGATCTGCGAAAGCTGCAAATAAGTCTCGCCACACAAACTACAATTCATCCATGGCTCCAGTTTAGCCTGTGTTTGCAGCAGCCTTTCGTCGAGCTAATCCACCTTTGCCATCGCGCCTTTACTGCGCACTTTAAGCGCTTGGGCTGGCTGCGCTTATAGGCTTTGCTATGGAAAATGAAGTTATTACTGAATGACTTGTGTTCTGAATGCAGAGCGTAAGAATAATAGCCAAACTTCTCACAAATCTCTATTACTGAGCAGTAAGTTCAAAATATTGAATACAGAAATCTCTCTCTATTTGAAATCTCTTTGTCGCTGTGTCTTCAATTGACGCTTGAAAAACCACATCAAATTAAAGATTTTAAGCTAAAAAACGCAAAGAGAATGAGAATATATTTTATATATATTATTATTATATTTTTATTTTATTTTTTCAATGAAATATTAACTAGTTAAAGTGCTGCTACCTTTTAGACAACTTAATCTAAACAGAAATTAATTACATATATACATCTATATATAACTATAGAATAAACTAACTTCAGATACCTATCTAGAGGAAGGCAGAGATTTTAAGCTACAGTTGACAAGATGAAGCTTACGAGATCATTGGTACATTATTAGATCAAGACTCGGTACAGCAGGTCTTGAGAATGGTGATGTCTGAGTCCTGTCCTGGTACAGGTACAAGGGCTAGCAGTACTTTGAGCTGTAGTAACTAGCCGCCTGGCCAGACTGGATGAGAATTTAAGCTCTCGAGGCATTTTTTAGCCAACTCCTGGATTTGCGTATGATTTACATACAATCATACGGACGGGCGGGCGGACGGGCGGACGGACGAACGGACGGACGGACGGACAGATCAACATACAATCAAATGGCCACAACTTTAGGCTAATATGTTCCGAGCTGTTAACGAAACATCTTTACAATTGATGCATTTGAAGAGTTGAACAATAGGAACTTAAAAACCTAGTCTTATATAGTACCTACTATGAGAGTCTTAAAAGTATTTCTAGAGGAAGGATCATACTTGGCACAGACTTACACAGGCTTAGATTTGTACCACTGTTCTGTGGCATAACTTTCAACGGATCTTCTATACTAATCCCATTTATATCAAGCACTCCTGCTACATTCAATGATATATCAATTATAGTTAGTATTGTACATAGGCAACTATAATCTGTCAATCATGTACTGGCGCTACCATAGTCTTAAGCGTATCTTTCCTCGATTAACAATAGCTGCAGCACTTAGTTATGAGCCACTAACACTTTTATACACAATAAAATTACCCTTTCTTTTCAAATTCTTCAGATAATGCTCCATGCTACCGTTCTACATCCAAAAAGTTCCTCTAGAATGCATTTTTATCAGGAAAGTTGTTATATTTAATTTTTTGCATTTTAAATATCCAAATTTCTGTAGCTAAGCTTCATCTTTTGCGCCAATGTCAGTGATGTGTAACTATTAAAAATGCTCTGCACTATCGATAAAAAAACTATCGATACTATATGGTGGCTCAGAAACATAAAAATGCGATACATCGATCGTGCCATTGATATTTGCCCAGATCTAACTAACAGTGCTGAAAGCATGCCAATTGACTTTAATCGTGATGATCTTCATTTAACTTCAAGAGTAAATCAGCGCAAAGGCTTTAATGAATCCTGCTCAAAAGGTAATTTTCTATTCTCTATTAGCTCTGCGCCGTTTAGAGCTTTAACAAAAAAGTTTCCAACTCTGATCTTTTCAGCTGTAAACAGTTGCATTCATATATCCATAGCAATGGTCTCTGTTCTTTTTGTTTCTCGCTGCTCAAGCATGGCTGGCTGAATGGCCTTTAAGAGGTTTCTTGTGGCAGCCAATGGAGGGCAGCGACAAAGCTGTGGCGCCAAGTGGCTGCTGGCCAGAGGCAATAAGAAATAGGAAATAAAAAAAAAACGCCAGACGGAGGCGCTTCAATGGGACACGCTTAGAGTAGTAACGGATTTCTTATAGAATTAATATCAAACGACGACACAGTGCACGGCAAGCTGGATTGATGGAAGGAAGGAAGCAAGGAAGGAAGGAAGTACGAAGCCAAAATAGAAGCAAAATAACAAAAAGCTGCAGAAGCAAAATAAAACGAAACCAAACCAAATCTCTTGCTAACCGTTTTGTTTTTGCTCTTGCAATTCAATTGGCAAGTGAAAATCTTAACGCGACGCGCTGGGAGCTCGTCGTAGCGAGGCGAAGGGGCAGAGCAACTTGGACGACGACGACGACGACAACGTTGACGACAAGGCAAAGCCAAAAGGAAGCCGTGGCCTTAACCAAACGAAAAAGGTTAAGTGGAAAGCTGAGCTGAGCTAAGCTAAGTCGTGCTGAGCTGAGCTGAGCAGAGCGGCGCTCAGCTGAACTGAACTGAACTGAGCTGAAGGCGAATACCGTGCCGAGATTGACACAGGATATTTAAGGATTTGCCACATAGCAGCGCCTTCAATTACAACTATTTGAAATAAGATATGCCCATCTAAATGTGCACAAATAGCACAGCCATTGGCGTCGGTCTATGTGAGAGTGTTGCCTCACCCACCTCAGTCTCCTGGTCTAACTGTTCGTATGAGTGATTTATTTTATGGCTCATTTTGTTGCTGGCTGGCGTGACGCGTGACACACGCAAAGCACCTTCAAAGTGGGTTAAAAGCCCAAACGAATTGCAATGGCCATTGCATGCATGCATTCACCCCTTCCCTCTTCCCCCTTCCTCCCAATCACCCCCCAACCCATCTCTTTTCGACCATAAATTCTATTGCAGCAATTGATGCGGCCACCTAATGACCGCCATTAAACTCTTAATTAGCCTCGTGTGTGTTTGGCCTAATCAGCTCATTGCCATATGCGTCCACAAAGAAAGCAGCTCGTTACCTCAAAATGCCAATAGCTTGCCAATGTGCAATAAGCGTCTTACCGCATTCAAATACTTTATCTATAAAAGCTCTCTCTAATTGATATAATTCAAGGGAAAAGAATTTCAAAATAATTCAGATACTCTTTCTTGAGCTCGGGCAACCACGTCGGTTTAGGATGACAGGCGAATCGATTTAAAGACAGACAAACTTGAGGACAGACAGAAGAGAAAGAGATAGAGAGTAGAGAGTAGAGAGTAGAGAGGTGAGAGTAGAGAGTAGAGATGGAGATAGCGATAGAGATAGAGATAGAGATAGAGATAGAGATAGAGATAGAGATAGAGATAGAGATAGAGAGTAGAGAGTAGAGAGTAGAGAGTAGAGATAGAGAGTAGAGATAGAGATAGAGATAGAGAGGAGATAGAGACTGAGACTGAGACTGAGACTGAGACTGAGACTGAGACTGAGACTGAGACTGAGACTGAGACTGAGACTGAGACTGAGACTGAGACTGAGACTGAGACTGAGACTGAGACTGAGACTGAGACTGAGACTGAGACTGAGACTGAGACTGAGACTGAGACTGAGACTGAGACTGAGACTGAGACTGAGACTGAGACTGAGACTGAGACTGAGACTGAGACTGAGACTGAGACTGAGACTGAGACTGAGACTGAGACTGAGACTGAGACTGAGACTGAGACTGAGACTGAGACTGAGACTGAGACTGAAACTGAGACTGAGACTGAGACTGAGACTGAGACTGAGACTGAGACTGAGACTGAGACTGAGACTGAGACTGAGACTGAGACTGAGACTGAGACTGAGACTGAGACTGAGACTGAGACTGAGACTGAGACTGAGACTAAAACTAAGACTAAGACTAAGACTGAGGCAGAGGCAGAGAGAGAGAAAGCTCTCAACTGAGCTCTATGAGCCTTAGTTGAGTTCGTGAGAATCACATAGAACAGCAGTTTTTCAATAATTGATCGATTGCTTGCATGAATGAAACAGATTTTGATAGAGTCCAGATAGAGACAACTATTATATGTATATTTCGTTTTGGTAAGGGTATTCAAGTTGCGATTGCTGGCAATATGAATGTGGACAGAGGATGTTTTTGAATTTTGAAAACTTTTTAATTGGCTTGGCACGGATGGAGTTCGGGCTGGAGCGGCTAGGCGAGGCGAGGTGGTGCTGTGCTGGTGGTCTTTGGTCTATGGTCTATGGTCTATGGCTCTTTATGTGACTTTGATGGCTTGAATAGAAACGCTTTGGGTCGTCTGAACTGTGCTCCAGCGACAGCTGTCACACGGTCTGTGTTGCTGCCACACGACGATGCGGGCATAAAAAGGCCAAAGCATTGAGAACTATTTGCAAATAAAATGCAAGTGAAATGTGGCGCATTCATCTACAACAAAAGAGCAGCAAACAAATGCTAAACTATTGCATTTTGCTGCTGCTGCTGCTGCTGCTGTTGCTACGGCTGCTACGGCTGCTGCTGGCTTTTCCTTTTTCTTTCACTTGATGCTGTCCTTTTACTTTTCAGCCAGCAGGAAATTCTTGCCACCAGCAGAAGCAGCAAGTAGAAAAAATGTAAAATAAATTGTTCAATTTAACAAACAAGCAAAGAGCTTCAGCAACAGCAACAGCAAACAGCAGCCGAACGTTCGGACAGGTGGGCAGCAGCCAATGGTTGTCGAGCGGCTGGGCGTGGCCCATGAAATTTGTGTTCGAGTTTATGAAGCGAGCGAGTAAAGAGCATGTTTACTGCCAGCGCGCGACAACAATTGCCTCCAGTTGCACAGCTCAGTTGGCATTGTTGCCTCCGGTATCCTGCTGTTTCCCTTTGTGCACCTTTGTGGCCTTTGCCCCCTGTCCCTTGCCCCTTGGCCCCTTGGCCTGCTGACGCCAGGCCTCCGGCTGCGGCCGACACTGCCCAGTGCGCCTTTGGCTTAACGTTTGCTATTTCGTTTATATTTCTATTTTTTTTCTAGTAACTTCGAATTGATTCCGATGCCCCGGCCAAACAGCTTGACCCTCGTCTCAGACAAGATTAAAGCTAACAATACGCGCCACAACGCATATGCCCGTCCATATGGACTTAAACACCAAGCAGGACTATTGAATTAAACGAAAAAAAAAGAAGAAAGATATATTTCCTATGAATGAAAATTGATTGATACGTGTTTTTTTTTCATGCATTGGAAATATGAATACGAAAAGTTTATAGTTTTATACTCTGAGAACACGGAAAATGGAATTTCCGGGTATACTGATTTTGTGCAAATGTATGCAACAGACAGAAGCAGGTGTGGCAGGCCCCATCAACTATCTACAATATATGCACATATTCTTGATCAGAACAACGAGCTGAGTCAATCTAGCCATGTCGGCTCAGCCGTTCATCAGTACATTCGTCCATCCGGCCGTCTGTCCGTCCGTCAGTTCATTCGTCCGGCCGTCTGTGCGTTTATCAGTCAGTCCGTTCATCAGTCCATTCGTCCGCCCGTCCATCCATCTATCCGTTAGTCCATCTGTCCGTCTATCAGTTCATTCGTCCGTCCCTCTGTCCGTCTGTCAGTTTGTCCGTCCATTCGCCCGTCCATTCGTCCGTCAATTCGTCCGTCCATTCGCCCGTCCATTCGTCCGTCCGTCCGCCTGTCCGTCCATCAGTCAGTCCGTTCGTCTGTCGACTCATCCGTTCGTTCTTCCGTTTCTCCATTCGTCTGTTCATCCGTCCGTCCTTATAAACATAGTGAATCTTAAATAAATATTCCTAAAAATATATTTTTCGATATTTATTTCCATTTTAACGTTTTTTAAGCATTGCTTGCATATCGTAAACGTTCGAAGTTTCGAATTCACTGTGTAGATTGAATATTTTGAATTTGAAGTACCTGCCTTCCTGCCCTTCCCCAAATTTTGAAGATAATCATAATCCGATTATTATTAATTAATTAATTAATACTTCAACTTGTGCTTCGTCAAATCCACACATTTGGATGCCATTGTCTCGCTTGATTATAACTTGAAAATGAAATGGATTTTGTGAGTCTATTCAGAAGAAAAGTAATAGCTCAACAACTCATTTCTCATAGTAAAGCACATAAGACTAGGTTCCTCTGCTTGCTCGTCGTCCTCGCCTCTGCAAATAAGACGTGCTTACCGTCTTCCACAAATCCGCTTTCACACAAAGCACAATTCGCTTCGGAAGCATCCGTAGCCAGAGATGAATATGCTGGCGTATCTATCTATTGTTCTAGTTCCGGAAATCAGGGTATCTTCCAGTCGGACTTAGCTTTAAGTTCAGCTTATAGCAGCAATGCAATGCGTATGCCGCCCATATGCCGAAGTGGAGCGAAACATAATGGTACATCGAGAATAATGCAGCACAATGAAATCATATTCGTTTGAAAATGTACAAAAACGTTTTCACTGCTCACAAAGTTAATTAAATTTCGCATATATATGTAATGCAATTTGCATGCTCATAGAGCAAATTGATTTCAGCTGGAGTCGAAACAATACTGACAATTGAATGTGGGAACAAACGTGGGCCAGAGAACAATGCCCGTGGCAGGAGAGTGCCAGGAGAGTGCTAGGAGAGTGCGTGATAATTTACAAGAATTTTCTATTATTTGCTTTTTCGATATTCAATTGTTGCACGCAGCATAAATGGCCATGGCAGAGAGTCATGTGGCACGCATTGCAATTAGCTCGTATAGTGAAAATGCCAGCAAATTGTCGGAGCCAGGCATAAGCTGTGAGAGCAGCTCGCACATTCCCATTAACTGAGGAATATGCAAAGCAAAACTAGCAAACGCTTCGCTTTCATATCGACAAATCGCAACAGAAAAAACAAAGAGCCAAGAATGTGAGTGGGAGACTTTCCAGCATTTCCAAGGATTCCTTTTAATTTCCAGCAACAATGGACCAAAGTCGACCAGCATGAAACTAAGCAGCAACCATTCCTTGCTATTTCAGGCCCAATAGTCGACTGGGAACTGTATTTGGACAGATTTGGAATTTTATTTGGTGCAATATTCATGAATGTCTCACAGGCTTTAAGCTCACATTGCATATCTCCTACGGACGAACCTATAATAATTTATAAATAATACTTAACGCTCAGTCCTTCTTTGATTTTACGAGCTATGCTTTTACAGTACATAAGTTTTCTCTCGATAATCATATATCTAACTGCGTCTCTTTCTCTCTCTCTCTCTCTCTTCTGCTGTGTATCTATTTCTTTGTATCACTTCTTTCGTTTCTGTCGCTATAACTCTCTCTATCTCTCTTTCTATATAGTCCTCCCTCCCTCTCTATCTCTCACTCTCTACCCTACCTCCCTCACTCGCACTCTCTTTAACTCTATCTTACTCGCTCTCACTTGCTCTCAACATCTTTCACTCTCTCTTTCTCTCAATTTCACTCTCTCGCTGTCTCACTCACTCTCTCTGTCTCTCTATCTCTATCTCTAACTCGTTCTCTCACTCTCACTCCACTCTCACTCTCCTTCTCTTTCTCTCTCCTTCTCTATCTCTCTAGCTCTCACTCACTCTCTTTCCTCTAACTCACTCTCTCTATCTCTCTCCCTCTCTATCTCTATCTCGCTCTCTCACTGTCGCTCGACTCTCACTCGGCTCTCACTCTCTCACTCTCTCTCTCTCTCTCTATCTCTATCTCTCAATCTCTTTCTCTCCCTCTCTATCTCTATCTCGCTCCCTCACTCGACTCTCCCTCGGCTCTCACTCTCTCTCTCTCTCTCTCTCTATCTCTCTTTATCTCTATCTCTCTCTCTATCTCTATGTCTCTCTATTTCTCTATATCTCTCCCCCTCTCACTCTCTCTCTCGCTCTCTCTCTATCTCTATCTCTCTCTATCTCTATGTGTCTATCTCTCCTCCTCTCTCTCTCTTTCTCTCTATCTCCCTCTATCCCTATCCCCCCTGCAAGTAGTATTTTGAAGCGCTGCCTGAAAACTAAATGCAAAGGGCATCCAGCATCTGCAAGGGCAAAGGCAACCGCTATGCAGTGTGGATAGATTTGAGAATGAATCGAAATACGTGCTCGTACATGCAGCCACACACTTTGCATGGACGTAAATTAGTTTTTTGGGACATGGGGAAACTAGGTGAAAACGATTGTGATCGGTAGCCCTGGCAACGAGCAGCCGCAATAAGCTGCTTAGTCTCTCCCAACCGCTAGACGTACGCATGGCATATTTCCCATCATTAGAGAGAGAAAAGTCAAACCGAGCACCAACCATGCTTGAGGTGGTAATCGTTCCTTGAGCTATGTTGCGTGCGTGCGTGTGTGTGCCTGTGTGTGTGTGTTGAAAGTTTTTGACAGGCAACAGCAGTCATAACAACCCCCAGGTATAACAATTCCCAGCAAGGAAGGAAGACTGACACAAGCCACAAGAAGTTGCACAAACCATAAATCTAACAATGCGAATGGATGTGCGTGGCTGCGGTCGAGTGGGCTGGCTTAGCCGCCCACTGGTTATCCAGTTAGCCGCTGCTCTGTTGCGCTTATGACACGTTGCACCAGCACCAGCACCAGCACCAGCAGCAGCAGCGGCATCAGCCTATTAATGACTTGCGCTGTCAATCAACATGCAACATGCAAGCTGCAAGCTACATCTATATGTGGCCAGCTCTAATACTAATGGGAACTAGCGTTAGGTTAGTTCCTATACTGAATCAAATCAGCACTAATGAAGCAGACAACGAATCAGATATCAAATTCTGTTCAACCGAAATCCTGCTTGCTTCAATTAAATGCCTACATATGCCTACATAAAGAGCTGTGTTCATGAAAATAGTAGTGCAACTGAAATGTTGAATAGCAAAATTTTGTAATAAGCATAATATTTTGAAAACTGTAGATTACTAAGATCACAATGTTCAAGCAAAGGAACGGACGGACGGACGGACGGGCAGACGAGTGGACGAGCGGACGGATGAGCGATCGAGCGGACGGACGGAGGGACGCAGAGATAGGCGGAATATATCGAGTCAGCTTGTCATACTAATCAAGAATATATATACTTTACAAGGTCTGCCACGCCTCATTCTGCCTCCTTCACAAAATTATTATATCCTGAAATCACATTTTTCATGGGTTCAGGATATAATCATCGAAACTGCGTTGCGCTCATGTGGTCCATAAAGACAATATTAAATAGAACAAATTTGTACTCCTACTTTTACTAACACAATTGTTATGACATTAAAGAAATTGTTAGCGAACGCTCTACTAATGTAATCATAGCATAGATATTAGCGTAGATTTTAGTATCAAACTTAGAGAGTAAGAAGAGATCAATATACTCGGTGCAAAGCAACGTGAGCAACAACATTGGAGACTGCTAAGTAAAGTCTATTGGGAGAGACATGTGCTGGGAGTCAAAGGGTACTATGGCTTACAACCCAATCAGCTGAACCCTAGCATGATTGTGAAGGACAGCACCATCATAATCAACAATTGTGCAAGTAAATTGAACCACCTACAAATACTGCATCGGTACGCCGGTACCAAACTGCTGTCCTGCTACAACGGTGCTACCAAATTTGATGGGCCATCAAGTGGTATTCAGCCCTCAATATTTACATAAACTGAAATCCATAACATCGAATCAAAGCTTGTGTCCAGAACTCTGTTGTCGGCAAGAAGCAGCAACTCTATATCGTATGCATTTGTCGTATGTCCGACAAGGTATATCAGCCGAAGGTATATGAATGATCAATAGCCCGAAGATCGATAACTCGAGAAAGCCGCTCACTTGAGCTAGGTAGGAGCAGGGTAGCAGCACTAACCATACATGGTAGTGGTATGGTTAGTGGTAGGAGCTAACACGTCCGTTTCGCCCCAAATGATTGGCAGTGTACAGCACTCAGGCATTGGAGTGAGTGGTCAGCGAGACTTCTCATTGAATACAGTTCTCCTTCAACTTATGCCCGACAAAATTGTAAACATTTATAAATCATAATATAAACATTTATAGTAATAATAATAATATATATATAATATCAAAAAATTTTCTTTAATTTAAATATATAAATATCTCTATTCATATACATTTATACATATACCACCTACTTATATCTATATATTCACATCAATCATTTGATACAAGTAGCTTCTCTTATTAACGCATAAACCTGCATTCTTTCTGTGCGAAATGCCGACGAATGCTCGAGTGCCGACTGCATTCTGGTTGCACATGACTAAATGCTATGCAATTCCATCGAGTTTCTGCTTTTGCATTCGTTTATGGATAATTTCAGTTGCTATGGCTATACGGTTTATGGCTCGGCAGATGCCAAGCGAAACGCTGGCCAATGCGT
The DNA here is from genome assembly GCA_035045365.1 of Drosophila leonis. NCBI lineage: Eukaryota > Metazoa > Arthropoda > Insecta > Diptera > Drosophilidae > Drosophila > Drosophila leonis. Next base: position 4,111,420 of record JAWNPC010000481.1, on the reverse strand, counting down.
AAGTAAGGCAGCCCGAGCAGTGCGTGTCAATGGCCCTCAAAGGCACATGCACATTGCTGGCAATAACCACAGCAGCACCACAGCACCACCAACAGTAATAGCAACAAGAAAAGCCACAAAATTAACGACAACAACTATGAAAACTCAATGCAAACGTGCTCAACTCTTAGATACCCTGTAGATTTTAAGGGAAATATGTAAAAATTTAAAATTTGCAATAAAAATTTAATTAAATTTGTATATTTTTAGCATATTTGTAAAGTTGCTCAAAGCTTATTTGATTCAAGCTAAACTTAAATCATTGCTGGTCTATCTATAGAGCTCAAGTCTCTCTAGCTACAAAACTGTGCCAAAGACAGCTTTATACGGTTTGCCAGACATCTATAATTTTTAGAGCCTCAGTAAAAGATCCCAACTTGTAACTTGTTAAGTTTTGAGTTTCTAACTATAAAACTATAGAAGTTAGAGCTGTTTTTCGATGTGCCACGTCCACACAGCTGTGTTCATAGAAATAGTAGTGCAACTGAAATGTTGCACAGCAAAAGTGTGTGATAAAGAGAATATTCTGAAAACAATTTGATATTAGAATTAGGCTTTACATATATAGCGTTAATCATCTGATCACCTACCATTCTAATTGTTAACTCTGCCCAATAATGAATGCCCGCCTTGGCTGAGCTTAACGACGTCATTTTCCTTGCCTTGTTCTACACTCTTGGACCAAGTGCACTTTTCCACACATCTTCTGCCAGACTCTCTATTTCTAGTTCCATTGCACTCGTTTATCGAAATCAGAGCAACCCTATGCGAAGCTCTTTAGTAACCCTATCACAGCAACAGCTGTAGTTGTCTCTCTCTCTCTCTCTCTCTCGCTATGACAAAGCATCCTAAAATGCTTCCACTCTTCAATACTATTGCAGCTGTAGGAGACAGTATATATGTATGTATGTATGTATATACACACATATATAAATATATAAACAATTTGAATATACATACATATGTATGTGTGCATGTACATGGTAGTGATTCCAGGAAATTATTAAAACGAATAAATTCACGGAAGACTTGAGAAAAAAGACGCGACGAGTCGTTTTTGATTTTGATTTTGATATCCCGTTAGCTTTTTTCCGTCTTCTTTTAACTAATGTTTGCATTTTGCAAAGAATTCATGGACAGCTGATTTTTGCTGTTTTTTTTTTTTTTGCCATTCTCATAATTTTTGCTATTGATTTTATTTAAAAATACATAAAGGAAAAATGCTTTTAAAAAAAAATGAAAAAAATGTGCATTTCCTAATAAAATTTGATGATAAAGTTGAACTTTCATGACTACTTTATTATTACTACTTTATTACATTACTATGCAAACAATTAATGGACAAACTGTATATATTTGTCAAAATATTAAGCTTATCACAATGTCAATTGCTGTCCAACATTTCCGTCGCACTACTATTTCTATGAACACATACTACTATTTTAATGAACACAGCTCTATGTGCACACACTACTATTTTAATGAACACCCACTACTATTTTAATGAACACAGCTCATACATATGTGCAGCTGTGTTCATCGAAATAGTAGTGCGACTACAAGTAAAAGGCGAGCATTGTCGATACGTATAGTATATGTTTTAAATGCCCACACTTTGAAGTCATGCAGAGAGATGCACAGACCTTGCACAAACCTAATATACTCCTTTTACTGTATATAAAGAAGAATGCCAATCTTTTGCTGATATCTACTATACCAAACACTAGCACAGCAGACAAGCCTTTGCAGGGTATTATAGTAACAAGCAACAGCAGCATCGAGTACATCATGCCAGATATGTTTAAGTTGAGCGGCGCGCGCGCACGCTCTCAAGTGCTAATGAAGATTCCAAGCGGCAGCAACAGCAACAGCATTAAGTACCCAGATTCAGTTGCAGTTGCAGTTGCAGTTGCAGTTGGACAGCTGTACTTATAAATAGCTAAGATGCTGTTGGTACTACCTCAAACAAAGTGCCCGGCAGTGGCAAGGCAATGCAGTTTATTACATCAGTTGGACGACGCCGCCTTCGACAGCGATAAAACAAAAGTGCCTTTTGTTGCGACTGCTGTAAAGCCAGAGCAGAAGACTTTGATGAATGTAATTGCCACTCTAACAAACTTTGGATATATAAATACACAGAGAGCGGGTGTGGGACTGGGAGTGGTTGTGCTTGTGGGTGTGGGAGATTCACGCATTTAAATGCATATAAATTTAAAAACAAGTTGAAAATTTATGCACACAACCCACACAGCTCCCAGGGCGAGCTAAATGGGATTTTGGAGGCAAGCAAAAGCATAAATAACACAACTAAACACACACATGCAAGTGTTGATTATAATATGCAGAGTAAACATGGTATATTAATAGAGTGGCAGGAGCTATACATATGTCGATCGACACACTAAGCTGAAGCCCATGATAATGCAGCTAATCGAATTTATGGCACGACCTAGTGCGTCGCCAATAAGCAAAATCTTTGCTTTATGCCCATTTCGATGCTCAATTGGAATGGCAACGCAATGCAACGTTTAATTATGCTGGGCAATTTGCGAAATTTGATTTTGGGGACATTTTTGTGAATGGCAAGCGAACAGGGTTGCCAGGCTGTGGCAGGAGCTGCTATTACTCAACGGCTTTTAGAGTTACATCAAGTACAAATCTGCAGCCTTGACATTAATTGAGTAGTTTGGCATCGATAATTTGCATCATTGTTCAACACCAACTCAGGCCACGTCGCTTTGGATGTCAGTCGACATTACTCAGCTCGTTCACTTCAATTTTACAACTGGAGCAAGACGTACAGCAGCAGCAAATTCTGGAAATTAGCAAATTTTCATTTTTAAAGGAAAGAACAAGACAAATTTCAAGCAAAAAAATAACGAAAATGTCTGAGAATCAATTCGACTTTGAGAAGACTAACACTTTCTTCGGCCTAAAGTTAGGTGCAACTTGTGAATTTACTTACGATGTAGCCAATCAGTTGCACGTGTCTAATGTCACAATCGACTGCGGTGACTTTGTCCGATGTTCCGTAACGGTTAATGATGTCAGGTATACAATTGCCAAGCTAAATACTGGCACACCGCAAGCGTCAGTGAACTTGAAGTTTAGCCGAGGCGAGCGTATCACTTTTCATACTGAAGGTAATGCCAGCCTGAACATATTGGGCTATGTGCAGCGCATCGAGCCGGTGGCTGTCAATAGCCCCAATTTTAGTCCACAGCTCAATGGGTCAACTGGCGACGGGTGCAACAATAACAATGCCGGCTCGTTCAGGGAGCAGAACCAAGGCGATGGCTACAATAGCAACGAGTCGGATCACAGGCGCAGCTGGAACTCAACTAGAAAGGCACCAAATTGCAACACGATCCCTCACATGGAGCAGTATAATCGCTATGACGGAGATAGCACCCAGTCGGACCAAAGTGGCACTGCTATCTCAGCCAGGGAGCGCATACCTGTCGATGGCAACGCTAACAATCGCTATGGCAACAGTGGTTACGGGTCGCAGCATAGTACCAGCGTATATGACCCAGTGAGTGACGTACCAAACGACGAGAGCAACAATGTCACGGCCAAGAGTAGCAGTCGCCATAGCACAGGGTCGTATCAGCATAACGTACACTGCATGTGTTTTGATTGCATTGCTCTCGGCGGGGGCGACAATCTCCACGGCAACGGTTCGGATGACAGCAAAGAAACTATCATAAATACGGCGTGCTATGGACGCTATGGCAACGATGGTACCAAGTCAGAGCGGAGCGGCAGTCTAAACGGACATAGGCCCACTGCTATCCCAATAAGAGAGCACAGCCAAGGCAATAACTTTAATAACATGCAACATCGCAGTCTCTATAACAACAATGCCAACAATGTCAACAATGCCAACAATGCCAACAATGTCAACAATGGCAACAATGGCAACATTGGCAACATTGGCAACATTGGCAACATTGGCAACAATGGCAACAACTTCAACGCCAGTACAACAACCATACCAAATACGGCTTTATATCCACGCTATGGCAACGATCGCGGTGATTTTGTTCGGAGTGGCAGTGTACAGCGCAATGGCGGAAGCTTCCCCAGCAATCATAAGCGCCCAAGCTACGATAACGGTTTCGCTAAGATCGATGCACAGTCCAATAGCTTAGGTAAGTTTGATCGCATCTGAGCTGCTGAGCACAATAGCAACGAGAATACGGAGAGCGATTCCGAAGATGATGTTGATGATGACAACATCTATTCTCTTAGCACTATGTGCTCTATGTAGATGCATTAACATATCTAGTTTATATATTCCAGGATTGGCTCAATCAGACGGGTGTCCATCTCGCTTTAGCCCGCTCTCACCCTACTCGGGCCGGCAAGTAAGCTATACACCGTCATATCGTGTCGGTGATGTGAATGGGTATGGTGGCTACAACAATAGTGGAGGCGTTGTCAATGCCAACAACACTCAACCGGTCCTCCCTAATCTATCGGACGATAATGATCGCAAAAGTGAGGAGCCGTTCACTTATGTGTATCGCCCAGATGAAAGCGCAACCGTTGCACGTGGCGGTGCTGGTATCACTCACTGGTATAGCACAGCTCGAAATGATGGCATGGCTCAACCACCAGTCCAGCAAAATAATAATAATGTCATTGCTCAGAATGCACAGAATCAGAATCAGCACATGGCGCAGAACAAGCCGAAGAAGAAGAAGAGGAGCAAGAACTGTGATGAAAATGAATCGTCCGCTTTTTTTAATGACAAGAAACGCTCACGCTCTAAAAAAAACAAAATGTCCAATATAAACCAAATATAAAAAATATACATATATATAAATATATCAGTATGTAATGGTAAGTAACATGCAAACAGCTGCGTTCATAGAAATAGTAGTGCGACTGAAATATACATATATATGTATTTATATACATATGTATGTATGTATATGTATATTCAAACTGCGTTTGTCAACACGTTTAAATCAACATTCCAGTCGCACTACTATTTTTATGAACACAACTCTATATTTTCACAGCATCTTAAGAGTATTACATATGTATTTTCTTCTATTTTCAGAACGAGATCACAATTATATGGAAAAAAAATTTAGATATAGGCAACAATAGAAATATCGGAAAAGAATATATATATATATGTATCAGTATGTGATGGTAAGTAATAAACATACAGCTGTGTTCATAGAAATAGTAGTGTGATATTTCAGGCGCACTACTATTTTCATGAACACAACTCTATATCTTCCACACAGTTTGAAAATTATTACATTTGTCTTTTCTTCTACTTTCAGATTTCAATAATATTAAAAGAAAAATTAAAAAAAAATTTAAAAAAATACAAAAAAATTAAAAAAAATCAAAATGAAAATAAAAAAAAATTTTAAAAATTCAAAATTATTCAACTATAGACATATCGGAAAATATATGTACATATATATACATATATCAGTATGTTATGGTAAGTATTAAACAGCTGTGTTCATAGAAATAGTAGTGTGACATTTCAGTCGCACTACTATTTTCATGAACACAACTCTATATCTTCCACACAATTTGACACACACAATTATTACATTTGTCTTTTCTTCTACTTACAGATTTCAATTATATTAAACAAGTTTTAAAAAGTTTAAAAAATACAAAAAAATTTTTTAAAAATCAAAATAAAAATGAAAAAAAAAATTTTTTTAAATTCAAAATTATTCAACTATAGACATATCGGAAAATATATGTATATATATATGTATATATATATATAGTATGTGATGGTAAGTAACACATATACAGCTGTGTTCATAGAAATAGTAGTGTGACATTTCAGTCGCACTACTATTTTCATGAACACAATTCTATATCTTTCACACAATTTGAAAATTATTACATTTGTCTTTTCTTCTACTTTCAGATTTCAATTACATTAAACAAATTTTAAAAAATTTAAAAAATACAAAAAAAAAATTTTAAAAAAAATTAAAATAAAAATAAAAAAAAAATTTTTTTAATTCAAAATTATTCAACTATAGACATATCGGAAAATATATGTATATATATCAGTATGTGATGGTAAGTAACACATATACAGCTGTGTTCATAGAAATAGTAGTGTGACATTTCAGTCGCACTACTATTTTCATGAACGCAACTCTATATCTTCCACACAATTTGACACACACAATTATTACATTTGTCTTTTCTTCTTTTACTTTCAGATTTCAATTATATTAAAAAACTTTAAAAAATTTAAAAAATACAAAAAAATTTAAAAAAAAAATCAAAATGAAAATAAAAATAAAAAAAATATTTTTTAAAATTCAAAATTATTCAACTATAGACATATCGGAAAATATATGTATATATATATACATATATCAGTATGTGATGGTAAGTATTAAACAGCTGTGTTCATAGAAATAGTAGTGTGACATTTCAGTCGCACTACTATTCTTATGAACACAACTCTATATCTTCCACACAATTTGACACACACAATTATTACATTTGTCTTTTCTTCTTTTACTTTCAGATTTCAATTATATTAAAAAATTTTAAAAAATTTTAAAAAAAACAAAAAAAAATTTAAAAAATCAAAAAAAAAATTTAAAAAATTTTTTTTTTTTAAATTCAAAATTATTCAACTATAGACATATCGGAAAATATATGTATATATATCAGTATGTGATGGTAAGTAGCTGTGTTCATAGAAATAGTAGTGTGACATTTCAGTCGCACTACTATTTTTATGAACACAACTTTATATCTTAAACACAATTTTAAAATTATTATATTTGTCTTTTCATCTACTTTCAGATTTCAATTATATCAAAAAAATTTTAAAAAAAAAACTTAAAATATACAAAAAAAAATTTTAAAAAAACAAAACGAAAAAAAAAATTTTAATTACAAATTATTCAACTATAAAAATATCGAAAAATATATGTATACATACATATATATATATATAAGTATGTGATGGTAAGTAACACAAATACAGCTGTGTTCATAGAAATAGTAGTGTGACATTTTAGTCGCACTACTATTTTCATGAACACAACTCTATATCTTCCACACAATTTGACACACACAATTATTAACTTTGTCTTTTCTTCTTTTACTTTCAGATTTCAATTATATTAAAAAACTTTAAAAAAAATACAAAAAAAAATCAAAATGAAAAAAAAAAAAATATTTTTTAAAATTCAAAATTATTCGTCTATAGACATATCGGAAAATATATGTATATATATATGTATATATATATAGTATGTGATGGTATGTAACACATATGTATACAGCTGTGTTCATAGAAATAGTAGTGTGACATTTCAGTCGCACTACTATTTTCATGAACGCAACTCTATATCTTCCACACAATTTGAAAATTATTACATATGTATATCTTTTCTTCTATTATCAGAACGAAGCTCTTCCGATTGGTGTATTTGGCAAATAATAATTTTGTTGCGCCTGAAACTGTATACATATATAATTATAAACAAGCTAAATACACTGTAAAACCCGTAATTAATAATAGTTTTATTTATGTTTTATTTCCTTATATATTTGGTATGAGAATTTAAGCTTAAGAGGCGAAAGCATAAGTGAAAGCCGCCCAGCCGTTCAGCCGCTGATAGAGACATTGACCATGAGCCTGGCAAATGGGAGCACAAACACCTGCAAATTAAAGCCATTTCATATTGACACATTGGCCCCGCACCCAGCGCGCCCGCGCCCTCAAGAGTCGAGAGCTGGCAAATGCCTGGACTGAGTGACAGTCTTAATTACAGAGAGATTAGCATGGTTGGGCCGACGACGTTTGAGCTTCGCCCACAGTGTCTCAGTGGCGGTGCTGAGTGCCTGCCGCCTGCCGTCTGCCGCCTGCCGCCTGGCTGCCTGCCTGACGAATTCTATTCAATGTCACGTTTCATGACGCTGCAAACTGAAATGCCAAAAGACTGACAGATAGAGTGTGTGAGAGAGAAAGAGAGAGAGTGTGTGTGTGTTAGAGCGGGATGCTGCACAGGTGCAACGGTAGATGCTTCCTGTGCTGCCTACTCCTGCTGCTCCAGGCCGCGTTGCAGTTACTTATTTTTGCTTTTGTTACATTTGATTGTCGCAAACGAAGTGGAAAAGTAAATGTGAGCGCACACACACAAACACACGCACCATTCCAAGCACTGGAATGCACACTAATTACTTACTCTTCGGCTGGCTGCGGGGCTGAGTTGGCGCAAGGAAACTGGTTTTACTTTAACGCTTCTATGCCTTAGCCATTTACACTCTTTATTTGCCTTTCGTTCTCTTTTTTTTTGCATACTTCTCTGGTTTTTTTTTTAATTTCTTTTCTTTTTGCAAGTGATAATTGAAAAGCAGCAGCAGAAATTATTGGCCTTTGTTTGTGCGCACGCAGCAAACGGACTGCGGGCGGTCCCTTGGCTTGGTTGGCGCGTGCTGTGTGGGTGGCTGGGTGGCTGGGCGGTTGGCTGCTGGCTGCCGTGGCAGACGCATTGTAAAAGTCATTCAGATAAGTAAAATACAATAGAGAAAGCATGCGCTCCAGCTACAGATAATATCATTTTAATGGAAATGGGAAAATTAATAACTCGCCATGAGCAACAATAGCTGAAGTCAATTAATACTGGGCACATGCATACATACATACATACATATGTACATACATATGTACATACACACACATACATACATACATATGTATGCTGGCAATTTGCACTGTTTATAGTTAAAAGAAACATATTAATTATCAATTGAATAATTATCAATGCTATAGCATCAGTTTTAGTTGGACTCTGCCAATCAAGTAAAGCGATATTTTTGCTATTTTAATGGCATTTGTCAATTTGCATAACGCTGCTGTGTAACCATAACCTCAATGTTTTAGCTGCGCACGCAAAGTTTTAGCTAAAACATGCCACAGCAGCAAAAGAAGCATCAAAACATTAGCTAATTGCTATGTGATTCCAATTCGTGTCACATTCACACACACACACACACATATATGTACATGCACACAGCAAAACTAATCTCAAATCTTGGTAAAATAATAACAAAAGAAACACAAGTCAAGTCATATCTGTATTGCTTCCTCTCTCCCTCTCTCTCTCTCTCCGTTTTCGTGTATCACTTATAATTGGTTTCGCCGATGTAACGCAGAAATTCAATTAGTGCGCGTGAACACGCAGCTCAATGAACAGTTATGTATGTATGTATGTATAGCAAATCTAGCTGCATATTTTGTTGTGCACAAAATGGCAAATTAACTGTTAACTAATTTTAGTTTTCATTGGCAATATACACACACATACATACATACGTACATACACACATACATACATATGTATATGTGTCACTTGTGGACATGTTTATATTTTAATTTGCATTGTTCCTTATGCATTTGTACTCATGTATGTATGTATGCACATATGTATGTATGTATGCACATATGTATGTATGTATGCACATATGTATGTATGTATGCACATATGTATGTATGTATGCACATATGTATGTATGTATGCACATATGTATGTATGTATGCACATATGTATGTATGTATGCACATATGTATGTATGTATGCACATATGTATGTATGTATGCACATATGTATGTATGTACATATGTATGCATGTATTTAGCTGTCAATGGCATTCCTTTTGGCACATTCGCCTTTTCTGCTGGGTAATTTCTGCTTGTCACTATGGAAATGTCAGCAAGGTTCAAACACATACATATCTTAAACTCATTATTATTGCTATGTCCAGACAACACCCAATATTAAGATTCTAAATTATCTTTGGTCAGCCTACATATAAATTGATCCTAATTGAGTAAAAAAATAATTGTTGCTACACACAATTTGCATTTACGCGCGCGCACCCCAATTTTTGAATTTACGCTCAAACATTGAGTGCAAATCAGCAGCCTGTTGAGTACAAATATAACAGAGCGTTGCCACTCATAAGCGTTGCCATACCACTGCATGTAGCTGGCGATAGACTCGTCAGTACAGGGTCGCTAAGACAAAACGATTTATCGATTACTCATAAAGTACATAGAGAAAATCGAAATGTCCATGTATTTGTACATCTCTAAAATTTGGCTAAGACGCTAAACAACGCAAAAGAGAATAATGAAAATTTTACTATAAGTTGCGCCAAAACATAGCTACAAGCTATAAAAACATCAAATTCGTACGGGAGCACAACAAGCATTACTAACGAACCGTGCAGCAGTGAACACCTACCAAGAAAACAAAAATATTAACAAATAAAAGCACAACGCGGCAAAGCGTGCGAAAAAGAGTTCACCCAAAAGTAGGTGGAGGAGGAGGTGGACTTTGAAGGGAATTGAAAGCAGCGCAACAACGTAAACACTTTGTCGAAATGTACAGCCACCATTGATACAATATAAAAGTGGCGTTGGTTTCGGATTACACGAATTACGATCGCTATTTACACAATATGCAGGTAAGTGCGAATTATTTGATATTTTTTTTTAATTGAAATGGAATTCACATATTTGAACAATGTGCGCGTTACAATGTTACAGCAAGTGGACGATCCGCCATCGCTGCCCGTGGGCACCGAGGTGAGCGCCAAGTACAAAGGAGCCTTCTGCGAGGCCAAAGTCAGCAAAGTAGTGCGCAACATCAAAGTGAAGGTTGCCTACAAACAGGGTCTCGGCTCAGGCATTGTATCGGACGATGCCATCAAGGCGACACCGGGCCAGCTGCGCGTTGGCGCCGTCGTGGAAGTGCGTCATCCGGATCGCAAGGAAAATGTGGAGGCGACCATTACCAAAATCCAGGACTGCTCACAATATACGGTCGTCTTTGACGATGGCGATATCACAACGTTGCGTCGGACGGCGCTTTGTCTGAAGAGCGGGCGGCATTTCAATGAGAGCGAAACATTGGATCAGCTGCCGCTAACACATCCCGAGCATTTTGGCAATCCGGTGGTGGGCGGTCGTCGGGGACGTCGCCGCGGACAGCTGAATGATGGCAGCTCCGATGATGACGATGAGAGCGATGCCAAGGAGGTGGTCAACGAAAAAGAGGAGCACATTGGCAAAGTGGTTTGCGTGGAGACCGAGTCAAAGAAGAAGGACAAAGAGAAATGGTTTCCCGCTCTCGTTGTGGCGCCCACAGCGCAGGTCAGCAAACAGGTAACTCAAAGCTAATTCAATTGTGCCAATTAAAATCTAAATCGAATCAATTATAATTAATAGGCCACTGTGCGGATACGCGTCAAGGACGAGTATCTGGTGCGGTCCTTCAAGGATGGCCGCTACTATACGGTGCCCAAGAAAGAGGCGAATGAATTCACACGCGAGATGGCCAGCAAACAGGACGTGCCTGCTGTGAAGGCAGCTTTCGAGTTTCTCGATAGCAGCAAATTGCCTGCCCACTGGGATCGCGACTCGCTCTTTGGCCTGTCCAATCTAACGAGCGATGATGAGGGGGAAATCGACTCGGATTCATCGGACGATGAGCCGCACGAGGAGAAGGATCGCTTCGTTGCACAGCTATACAAATATATGGACGATCGGGGCACACCATTGAACAAGGTGCCATCGATACAGAGCCGCGACGTGGATCTGTATCGTCTGTTCCGAGCGGTGCAAAAGCGCGGCGGCTACAATCGCGTAACCACCAAAAACCAATGGAAAGTAATTGCCATGCGTCTGGGCTTTACGCCGTGCACGCTGAGCGTCATGAATCTTGTGAAGCAGGCGTATAAGAAGTTTCTACAGCCCTACGGTGACTTTCATCGCAAACTGGGCTGCTCCATGCTGATGACGTCGCGCAACTCGAACCGCAGCAAGGGGCGCAGTCTGGTGCGTGCCAATTCGGTGGCCTCGCCCAAGCCGGCGGACACCACCAAAATGGAAACCATTAGCAAACTGGCGGTGGCCAATCAGACAACGGCTGCCGCTGCCGCTGCCGCCGCCGCCAGCAGCAGCAGCAGTGGTGGTGGTGCTGGTGGCGCCACTGTTGCTGCAGCAGCAGCCAGCGGAAGTGGAAGTGCAGCAGCTGCCACGCCCGTACGCGCCGCCTCAACGGCCTCGCAGTCAGCCACTGAGGAATCGGAGAATACCAGCGAGTCCAGCGTGGTGGTGGAGCCGGTTAAGAAACAGCGCAAAGCATCCGCCGCCAGCAGCGGCAAAGTCAAAAGTCTAGTGGAGAAATATGAGGAGAAATCATCCTCCATTTCCAGCGTTGGCCCAGTCGCCACAGCAGCGATCAACACAGCCAATATCAGCAGCAGCACAACAGCAACTGCAGCAGCGACAGCAGCAACAACTGCAACAGCAACAGCAGCTGCTGCTGCTGCTGCCACCGTCAAGGCCGAAGCTGAGGCGGATATGCCACTGGCAAAGATCAAGGCTGCATCAGTATCGACACGCAACAGCATGGAGAAGGAGCCCAGCGCTGCAGGCAGCAATGCCTCCAGCAAAGCAGCCTCGGAAACCCAACGCAGTCGCGATGCATCCCCAACAACTGGTAAGTGCAAGAGACTTTTATTGCGGTTCCCTCAACTTGTCACCAGTTGAAGTAGTTGGCACATTCTCTCAACATTCAGCTGCATCTTTGCTAGAAATACTCTCAGCAATTGTTCCTATATGATCTATATGATATAGTATACCCTGAACCCATTGGAAAATGGGATTTCAGGCTATAATGGTTTTATGCTAGTGTATGTAACAGGCAGAAAGAGGCGTGGCAGAGCCCATAAAGTATTCTTGCATAGCTCAATGAGCTGAGTCGATATAGCTGTGTTCGTCCATCCGTCCGTCCGTCCGCTCGTATGTGTGAACGTCTCAGAAATATGAAAATGTATGTAACAGGCAGTATGAGGCGTGGCATAGCGCATAGAGTATATATATTCTTGATCAGCTCGGCGAGCTGAGTTGATATAGCCATGTCCGTCCGTCCGTCCGTCCGTATGAACGCAGCTATCTCGTAAACTACAAAAGCTAGAGCTCTGAAATTTTGAATGTATACTCGTCTATACCACACGCAATACAAGTTTGTATTTTTTTTCGATAACTTAACCCATTTCTCTACTATCGATAAAAATCGCTAATTTGACTTCGTTTTCTTAGCGTCACTTGAATACCGTTAGAGCTAGAGAACTAGAGAACAGATTTACTGTGTATACTTGTGTAATAAATACAAAGATTTTGTAATTTTTGAATTTTGGCTACCACGCCCCCTTTTCAAATACTAAAGACTTGTGCTTTGGCAAATAAATACATATGAATGTCATGTCTAAAAGATTTGATTAAGAAAGTCCATCTAGAAGAAAACGTATTCAACTAATAAGTTTTCATAGCATAGCTCATCTAGAAGGAAGCTTCATCTAGATCTTTAATTGTCTCTCTTCTTACATGGCAAACAAAAGAAAGAAACCCAATTCTAATTCTGGTCGTCTCTAAATTAGCTTCACTTTGACCTTGTGGTAGGCATTGGCGAGTACGCCACGTAGATTCCATATGTTCTCAAAGGACTCCGGCTGCACATTGTAGGCGGAGTCAACAGCCTTGGCCCAAATCTCAAGTTCGGGCTGCGCCTGCTGCTCATCGGTGACGGGCAATTGTATTGACCACAGCGACCAGCCATAGTGTCGTCCATCGGGCACATTCTCCTGCTCCAATTTGGCCACATGCCACGATTTGCCACCATCGTTGGTCAAGTCCACACGCTCAATACGTCGCCCACCGCCGCTCCAGGCATAGCCATAGACCGTGATGTGACCCTTGTCCACCTTCACCCGTGCCTCGGGCAGCGGGAAGCAAATGGCCGAGGTTACCGGCATTGCCTGTATGGCCTGTGCCTTGCTGAAGTCCACCGTATCCCAATCTGTGCTGGGACTGAAGCCTTTGTAGTCGTTCTGCTGCCAGTGGGAATCGGACTCGTGATCGGCAACAACGATGCGGGTCAACCACTTGACATTGCGAGCACCCACAGTGCCGGGCACAATGACCCGAATGGGAAAGCCATGATCTCGAGTCAGCGGCTGGTCGTTCATTTCGTAGGCAAGCAGCACATCGCCACGTGGATCCAATGCCTTGGCCAGTGGTATTGATGCCCCATATGGATGGGCAGTCGGATCCAAATCAGCGCCCTCGAATATCACCTGCAAGCGCTCATCGGGCTCAATGCCCTGGGCACGCAGCACATCGCAGAGGCGTGCACCCGACCATTTGGCATTGCCCACAGCTCCAGCGCCCCAGGATAGGCCTGCAGCGAAAGCATGAGATTAGATTAGATGAGGCTAGGCATAGGGACTCACCTTTGACGGGCTTGATGCGAGTCATTTCGGAGCGCCGATTGCCGCCGCACATGATAGCCGCTGTAACCGTGTGCTTGGGCAGCTGCCTAATCTCGTCCAGGTTGAAAGTACACCTGGGCTTACCAGCGCCCGCTTCCACCTCCAGTTCCAGCTCATAGTCCTCGGCCTTTAAGCATGGCACTGGCAAATGATTTCGCACATAGAACAGCTCGTTGGGCGTGTAGAAGTGCTCGCCCAGCATGCTGATTGGTGACTCCGCATTGAACGGCCGCTTGCTGGCCGGCTTGAGCAGCGGATGCCGTTGCGGCTCCTGTGACCAGGGTGAGCCCAGCTCATCATTTTCAACTACTTCCACTTTGTTCAGATTGCCAATGCGAAAGCTCTCCAACAGCTCGAGCACCTCCAGCGTATTGTGCTGCTGATAGATGGCCCAGAAGGGATCGATGGCATTGCCAGCGGCCATCATAATTTTATCGCCGCCTGGATGATTGGGCGCAAATTCGGTGACATCGTAAACGCCCAGTCCATAGGTGACCCAAATGCCATTCTCTGGCTTATCATGCTGCAGCACATCCTCCACACTGTACGTGGGCAGATCCGTACGTTTGGTGTTGTGCCAGAGACTCGCCTCAGCTTCAGCGTCCAACGTGGATGTTTTCTGAATGTTTTTTGGCTGCTCCAACTGCACTGGCTGCCGGCGCTTCTTGTCCAGCTCCTTGAACAACCAGTAGCCGGCGCCAATGCCGCCCAGCGTAGCTGCAGCATAAAGTGCTCGACTATTCTGTTTGCCTTTGATACCTTCCTCCTGCTGCTGCTGCTGCTCCTGCTGTTGTTGTTGTCGAGATGCGCTTGTTGCCAGCAGACGGTGACGTTGCTGATTGCTCAGACGCAACTGTTTGCTGGCCGTGGTCAGGAAACGTAAACGCATGATGTCTATGTGTATATTATATAAGCAGTTGCTGCTAGGCAACTAAGTCCGTTTAGAGCTTCGTCGCGGCGTCGATTGGCGCATTCATTATCTGGACTGCGCGACGAGAGTGAAACTTTTCGTTTGCTTTATTTATTTGTATTTGTTAAGTTTTTGGCATTGGCCCCCAAAGCTGTCGCAATGTTTGAACTATTGATAAGATCAATGTGATTTCGATTTAATCTTTGCTCTCTTCCTTTTCTAATCTCTTCTTGACTGGGGGTCTGTTTTGAGCTTTTCTTCCTATTTTTTCGGGTTTTTGTTTGTGCTCGCTTTCGTTGCGCCGGCACGTACACATGCATAGGCACCTGTTAGTAGCTTTTTATTTGACTATCGATAGCTCGTGCCGTGCTATCGAAATATCTAATATCAGCACGAACTGAACAGTGTTGTCGAATTATCGAGCAACAAATATGAGCTAGAAATGGCTGCAAAAGAAACTGAAATCATGTTAGCGTATAATTATATTGATAATGTAGTAAAAGTCGTTATTGAAATATTATTATTTGAAATAACAGATCTATAACGGATCATGTATACAAACTTATGAAATAATAATAAACTGGAGTCTTAAAAAGGCTAGATCTGACGTGAATATAGCTAAATTTGCAATGTCGAACCACAACAAAATTCCCAATTTACAATTCTATGTAAATGCATAGCCGTAAAAAGGCTAGATCTGACGTGAATATAGCTAAATTGACAATGCCAACGCAGATAACGTCGATTAAAACACAAAAAAAGTCTAAATAGGGGTATTCCACTTGGCATTAAATAAATGCATCAATAGTCTCACTTTTATTATTGGAATACCCCTAACATAAGTAACGTTTTGTCTTTGTAAATATGTACATACACACGAATATATAGCAATAGCAACAGTTATTCACGAGCATTTGTCTCTCTCTAACCCATGCAGCGACTGGAACAGCAACAATTGCAACCGCAACACCAACAAACACAGGCGCCACAACGAAGAAGGAGAAACATCAACAACGCAAACAGGTGGAGAAAAGCGACGAGAAACGCGGCAAACGCAAAAAGGACGAAATAACTGTTGAGAAAATTGATACAGGTGATTTTGTAGTCGGCATCGGCGACAAATTGAAGGTCAATTATCACGAAAAGAAATCACCCAGCTCCCATGGCAGCACCTACGAGGCGAAGGTCATCGAGATCGGTGTGCAGCGCGGCGTGCCCATGTATCTGGTGCACTATACCGGCTGGAACAATCGCTACGATGAGTGGGTACCGCGCGAACGCATTGCCGAGAATCTAACCAAGGGCTCGAAGCAGAAAACTCGCACCATCAGCACGAGCAGTGCCAACAGTGGCGGTGCACCCGCCCAAACAGCCAACTCAGCTGCCAGCACTGGCAACAACAACAGCAACAATAATAGCGGCAGCAACAGCGCTCCCAATGCATTGCCGCTCAAAGATGGCGCCGGCAAAGCGGAGCAACAGCAGCAACAGCCACCTGGACCGGGCACAAGTGCCTCGCTGCTTCAAGGCTTGACCAAGACGCCGACATCATCGGCGGCACTCACCACCCAGTCGGGCGGCAAACGTGGACGCGGACGCAGCGATTCAATGCCGCCACGTTCCACAACACCCTCATCGGTGGCCTCCAACTCGAGTCGCACCAAATCGCCAGCTGCTTCGCAGTCGCAGTCGCAGACTCTGGCGCAACTGAAGCACAAGCGACCCACACGAACGTTGCCGCTGAGCAGCGGCAGCAGTAGTCAGACACGTCGCATCTCGGCCTCGGCATCCATTTCGGCCAATGTATCGGATGCCTCGCTGGGCAGCGACAGTGACACCGATTCCGATGAGCCGGTGCGTCGTCCCAAGCGCCTCAGTGCCAAGGACGCCCAACAGCAGATTAAAGTCAAGGCGGGTGTGGTCGCTGGCAAAAGGGTGGCACCGATTAGACGCACCACTGGCAGCGATGACAGCGACGACGATGACGACGAGGAGCAACAGCGACAGCAGCAACAACAACAGCAGCAGCAGCAACAGACGCCATCAGGCAAGCAACAGTCACAGGCGGCACAACAGCAACAAGCGACAACGATTCAACGGCCACGTGCTGGCAATCGTGCCATGAGCAGCGGTGGTGCGGGCAAGGGGCGTGACTATGATCTCAGCGAGATACGCTCAGAGCTGAAGGGCTTCCAGCCGCGGCTGGTGGAGCGCAAAGATGCCATCAAGAGCGAGCCTAGCGATGCGCAGGCCAAGCAGGAGCCCAAAACGGGCAGCTCGACGGAACAGTCGTCCGAGACGGACTCGTACATTGACGAGGATTCGCAGTCCTCCGAGAAGTTGCCCTATCGCAAGCAGCAGCAGCAGCAGCCGGCAACCAGCGACAAGCGCAAGACTGCTGTAGCGAGCAGCTCCACTGCAGATGAGACAGCCATCAAGAAGGAGTCCGAAAAGCTGCACATTAAACACGAAACGCTGGCCGCTGGCGAGGAGCGTAAGCCATTCAAGACGGAGCCCAAGGATGAGCACGCCAAGCCATTCCATAGCGGCGCCGACATAAAGCCCACGACAACAACATCAATAATAGCACCGGCGCGCTTTGGTGCCAACAGCAGCGGCAGCGGCAGCACAGCCAAATGCACCTCGGTGATTGTGGAGAAGCCGCTGACAATGATCAAGAAAGCGGAAAAAACTGAAGCGCCAACAACTTCAATGGCAGCAGCAGCGGCCACAACAACTACAGCAGCAGCAGCAGCAGCAACATTGCTGCTTGCCAAGAAATCGGAGCTGCTGAAGAAACAGCAGGCGAGTGCCTCAGCTGCCTTGGAGGTTGGCAAAAAGTTTGCTGAGCCCGTGCTGCATAAGGAGACGGCCACGTTGAAGGTGGAACTGCCAGCGGCCTGTTCGCCCTCCTCATCCAGTTCGTCCTCGAGCTCCTTCTGCTCCAGCAGCAACAATTCGGCCGCAACGTCCGTTAGTCTGAGCAGCTCCTCGGCCACGCGCTCATTGCCGGACATGAGCAAGCTGGAGATAAGCAGCGGCACCACAACCACAACAACAGCCGCTGCAGCAGCAACGGCCACAGCTGGCACGAGCAAGGAGACGAAATATAGCAGCAGCAGCAGCAACGTTGCTGGAGCTGCTGCCGGCGGCATCAACAATAGCAACATGACCAGCGGCATCAAGCTGCTCTCCTCGGATGTGTACGAGTTCAAGGACACGGAACCCTTTGAGTTCGAGAAACGCATCTCGCCCATGGCCGCCATGAGCTGCAGCGGCACGTCGGTCATTGCCAGCAGCACGCCAGCAACAGCAGCGCTTGTGAGTGCCAGCGCCTCGGCACGCAAGCAGGCGCTCAAGACGAGCATCGAGCCAACGCCGCGTGGCTATGCCACAAATACGGCAGCAACAGCGACTGGAGCAACAGCAGCGGCTGTCAGCACGCCGGGCAAGGCCAAGAAACGCGGCTCTCCGCTCAAGGAGGCCAGCCTGACGATCATCGAGAAGCCCAAGCTGCTCAAATTGGAGCAGCAGCAGCAGCAGCAACAGGCAGTCGCAGCTGTGCAATCCTCGCCAGCAGCAAGTCCCAACAGTGTCAAGTCAACGTCTGGAGCTGCCAGCAAGGCAGCAGGCAATGCTGCCGTTGCAGCAGCAGCAACAGCAGCAACAGTTGCTGCCGGCACACAGCTAACGCCTGGGCATCCACATGCCACGCCCTTCGATGTGCTGCGCAAATCGCCCAGTTTCAATTTGAATATCACAGCGCTTAACGAGGAGCTCGCCCAGACGGTGCAGGAGACCACACGGGCACTAACTGATGCACTGCAGCCGCCCACAACGCCAGCAACACCACCGGCTGTGGCACCCATAGCTGTGCTGCCAGCAACAGTTGCTGCTGGCTCAGTTGTTGTCTCCGCTGCTGCCTTTACGCCCGTGATTGCTGTGCCCGTGTCGCCCAAGCTGAGCACGCCACCACAAGCGATGGGCGTGGCCAAGACAACACAGCAACAGCAACAGCTTGTGGGCAGTCCCTTTATGGAGACGCGCAACGTATTCGAGCTGAGCACCTCGAACGAGGGCAGCGGCTACAGCTCCGGCGAATCGAACAAGGACAACAAGCTGGAGAAGCTGGAGAATGTCAAAATCTTGCTCGCGGGCACTGGGGCTGGTTCATTCGATCTGGATGCGGTCAAGTATGAGCAGAAGCCCACCTCCATTGCCGACAAGGTGCTCAAGGCAATTAGCCAAAAGAAGGAGGAGGTGGAGCAAAGCAAAACCAAAATCCAAAGCGAAAGCAACACGGACAAAGACGAACAGCAGCAACAACAGCAGCAACAGCAGCAACATGCGAGCAGCATCAAACTGGAACCGAACAGCAGCAGCTCCACTCTAAAGCTGGACACATTGAAGCTGCTAAGTGAGCCGCTCAAGGTGCAAACCGGCGGTGGGCTGCCATCGGTGCTCAGCGAGCTGTATCGTCGCACGAGCAGCAGCAACAGCCCTGAAACGAAGTCCATTCTGGATGCCTCGCTGCAGGCGAAGAATAGCGAACTGAGCGAAACCATACAGAAGCTTGAGTGCGCCATACAGCAGCGCAAGACGCCAGTGGCTGGTCAGTCGTTGGCCTCATCTATAGCTGGCACGCCGCCGGTGACAGCAACAGTGGGCGGCACCGCCAGCTTCTCGGATGAGTCAATGGACAGCACCGATTCGGAACAGCGTTTGGTCATCGAGGATGTCATGGCCGAGGAGCCGAGCACAATTAGCGAACTGAAGAGTCCCATGTCCGAGGCCTCGGGCAGCCTGATGGGCACTGCCCCAGTCAAACTGGAGCTGGCTGCTGCGGGCAGCAAACAGCTGGCGGGCGTGCAGGCGCCCATACCATTGAAGCCCATGTTGTTGCTGCTGCCGGATATGCCACACGGCCTAAACAGCTACCCCAACAAGGAGCAATCCACAGCAGCAACAACGTCACCAACAACAATAGCAACACCAACAGCAGCAGCCGCAGTAGCAGCTGCTTCACCAGCTGTGCTGCCGCCTGGCGTGCCAGTTGTGGTGCCCGAGATCCCAGTCTCTGTGGTGGTTGCACTGCGTCAGAGTCCCGGCAGCGTCAGTCCCGCCTCCCCCAAGCCGGAACTGAAGCTGACGCCCAAGCAGTTGCTACCTGTCGATGGCGATGGCGGCTTGCTGCTGAAGCCGTACACGGCCCAGGCCAGTCCGCCGCTGCCCGAAGCACAGACGCTGGTGGCTGTGGAGGCCAAAGCTTCGCCATCGCCGCTGCCACGTCCATTCGCACTGCAGCAGCAGGCCAAGGAGCTGCCCATGCATGTCTCGCCCGCAGCTGGCAGTCCGTTGACCAGCGAAACATCACACAGTGAGCCGGCCATCAATCTGCTCTGCGAGGAGACCATACCGGGCAGTCCGGCACCCAATTACAGCACCAGGGATGAGCCGATCAATGGGGCGGGCAATATTATGGGCCCAGCAGCCGTAGCTGGCGGCGCTGTCCCAGGCTCACCCAGCTGCAGCTCAACGCTGAGCATGCCGGGCATAGCGCCCTTGCCGCCGGATACACCACCGCCGCGGGCCAACCAGACGTCTCTGGTCAGCCAGCCAGCGCCGGCTGCTTCGGTGTCGCCCAACAGTTCGCCGGAGTCGCCAGCCAGCCAGGATGACAGCAGCGAGGAGACGGGCAGCAGCAAGAAGCATGCCGAGCTCGAGAGCAACGTGCTCGGTGGCAGGCGCAAACGACGCGCCAAAGCAAACGAAGCGAATGTCCAATCCGCTGTCTGCCATTTTCTGGGCAAGCGTCGCCGCCAGCAGATCAACAGCATGCGCAAAGCAACAGCAACGACGACAGGCAAGTATCCACAATTGAGTAGACAACTAACTTATCTATGAGTCTTAGTAGAGTAGTAACAAAAACAGTGTTGGAAAAGGGCTAAAAAGCGACTCATTTATGAATTTGTATGAAAAGTTTAAAATAGAATCGAATTTTAAAGTGTTTAGGGCATTCATAGTAGGTAAATACTTCCAATTAACTTAAGCCATTACAAAACAGTGTTGGAAAGCGATTCAAGAGTGTTGAGGTTCTTGAAACAGGATATTAAATGGGAATAACTTATGAATTTGTATGAAAAGTTTTGAAGGAGAATCGAATTATGAAGTATTTTTAGCATGAATGCAAATAAATACTTTCAATTAACTTTCACAATTACAAAAACAGTGTTGGAAAACTGTTTAAAAGTGTTCAGGTTCATGATTTGGGAATAATTTATAAATTTGTATGAAAAGTTGAAAGTAAAATCGAATTATGAAGTATTTATAGCATGAATGATAGTATATACTTTCAATTAACTTTCACAATTACAAAAACAGTGTTGGAAAACTGTTTAAAAGTGTTGAGGCTCATGAAATGGAAATAATTTATTAATTTGTATGAACATTTTATTGTAGATCGAATTATAAAGTGTTTATAACAATTATAGTAGGTAAATACTTTCGCTATAACGAAAACAGTGCTGGAAAACGGCTTAAAACTGTTGAGGCTCATAAAATGGGAATAATTTATGAATTTGTGTGAAAAGTTTTCAGTAGAATCTTTATCAAATATAAATTTATATCATTCTCGAAGATAAATACTGTCTTTAAATGTTCTCCATAACGAATACAGTGTTGGAAAACGGTTCAGGAGTGTCAACTTGCCAAACCTGTTTCGAAATGAAGCAAATACTTGTAGTCTACAAGATGCTATGAAGATAGAGACAACTCTTAGCTTATTTCCAAGCTGATGTTAACTAATTAATAATATTAACATAAGTATGAATTATATTAATTAGTGAACTTGTTTTCTGTTACTCAACTCTAGCTGGCTCCGATACGGATGATACTTCCGAGAATGTTGTGACCACGCAACGTCATAGCGCACGTCATCAACTGTTGCCGCAGGGACAGCAGCAACAGCAGCAGCAGCTGCAGCAGCAGCAGCAGCAGCAGCCGCCGCAACAACAACAGCAGCAGGAGCAACATCAACAGCAGCAACAACAACAGCAACAACAACAGCAGCAACAGCAATTACAACAGCAACAACAACAACAACAGCCGTCACAACCAATAGCCAATACATCGGGAGTCAGACCTTGTCCGTACAACTTCCTCGTGGAATTGGGTAAGTTATTATGGAGTATATATAGAAAGTTATCAGATATTAATGTGTAATAATATATATTGCTTTTGTAGATCCCTCGCTCAGCGCTGAGCAGTGTATATTGATATTGCGCAAGCAGATACAGGATCTGCGCAAGGCCTACAATAGCATCAAGGGCGAGCTGGCCGTCATCGATCGGCGGCGCAAGAAGCTGCGCAGACGTGAGCGCGAGAAGAAGCAGCAGCAGCAGCAAATGCAGAGCCAGCAGCAGGGCAAAGTCTGCGCATAAATAACTGAATGCAATACATAAGCATATATATATATTGATCTAGACGATATATGCTATATAGATTCAAACAATTGTGTATAGTTGAATCGATTTAAGTTCGTTACGTTCGCTGAACTCTGAGAATTCTACTGTCTACATTTTTCTCAATTATTATTATTATTATATACAAATTTTTTTTTTTTTTGTTCTGGAAGTCTGCAGTAACTTTAAGTGAAAAAGTTCTGCAGCATTTGATGGCCCTCATTGGTATCGCAAGCCATTTCAAGTATACAAAATACATAATAATATTATTAATAATAATAATACAAGCAATTATAAAACAAACAAAAAAAAAAAAACCAAACTCGAAAATGTCATACAATAAATGCTTTTATTGATTGGATATTTACAATATATTGTGTGTGTTTAGGAGACGGAGTAGCCGCCCTCCAGATTGATGTGATGGCCATTCACGAAGCTGGATTTGCTGCTCAGCAGATAGCCAATGGCATCGACCACCTCGTGCACCTCACAGAATCGATTTAGCGGTATATGCGCCAGCAGTGGCCCACTCTTGGCCGGATCGGACCAATTGTCACGGCCCATTTTGGTCAGCACGACGGTGGGATTGACGGAATTGACACGTATCTGGCGTTCGCCCAACTCCAGGGCCAACGATTTGGTCAGCGAATCCAGCGCCGCCTTGGTCGCACTGTACGCCGTATGGCCAGCAAAGCTGCGGGATGCAGCTATCGAGGAGACATTGACAATGGAGCTGCCATTCCGTAGCTTGGGCAGCAGCGCCTGGGTCACATTGAAGACGGCCTTGATGTTGACATTGAAGTGCCTGCCGAATGCATGAAAAGTGATCGTTGGCAAACGCAATACAAATGCTTACGTATCGAAATCCTGTTCGGTCAGCTCGGCGAAAGGTTTGATAATGGCCACGCCCGCATTGTTGACCAGTCCATCCAGCTGGGGCACAGCGGACAAGCCCTCACGCACCTTCTGCCAATCGGACAAGTCGAGCAACAGTGGCTTAATGTGCTCCGGATCGATGGCGACCAAATCCTTTAGCTGCGCCTCATTGCGTGCCACCGCAATGACAGTGGCGCCCGCGCCGGCCAACTGCTTGACTAAGGCATTGCCAATGCCAGCGCCGGCGCCGGTCACCAGGATCACCTTGTTCCTTAAATCGCTCCACATCGTCTATATATATGTATTTTAATGCGTGTGGAAAATTTTGAGCTGTTTCTGCGCTCGTTAGTTCCCTAAGACTGCTCTAAGTATGCTAATTTGATTTGTTTACATCTTATCGGCTCTGATCCGCAATAAACTTTTAAAGCAAGCGATAGCGCCAGTGTTGCCAATTTAGCTTTTTCCCCGTCACTTTTGGCGTTGTACAAACATAGAATGCGGGAAAAATAGTTATATGACGGCGGCTGGCAGGAATTATGGCTGTTTTCTATTATGAAATGGCTTCTTTTTAGCGTGAAGGAAATGTGAGCAAATGTACAAATTGAATTGTTTTATCAGCAAATCAATCAAATCATGAAATTTGAGAACTAGTAAAAGAAGGTCATCTAGATCAGAATTTGGTAAATATAAAGTAAATTCGGTGTGCTTTACGGTTGCTTATTACAAGTTAAACACCAAAAACACGTTAAACATCGTAAAAGCCTTTTTTCTGGATTTTTCTATGTATGTTTAGCCATTTCTAGCTTTTTACGTGCTCATTTGGCTTGCCAAAGTCCTCAGAGCTGGCAACACTGCATAGCTGCTCTGTCTCTGTCTCTCTCTCTGCCTCTCATACACTCTCTCACACTCTCATCTAAGCAACTCCCTTGGTGCATGCCGATCGGTAGGGCATTCAATGTCAAGCGAATAGTTTGCACTTATAATTTAAGCTCAGTAGTTGCTTTATTCTGTCTCATGCTGTATTAGTAAAAGCTTTGCGGCACATAATTTGATATGTAAACAAATCCACATAAATATATGTATGTAATGTAAATGTTATCGATTAAAATATTGAAACTTATCGTTTTAATTACTATTTAGTTGGAATTTTCTCGTCCACTCAAAAATAGTTAATTAAATTGAAATAATTTATTATAAGCATTTGCATTTATTGTTGCTACTAGCTGAAGTACTGAGCTCAAGCACTAACCATACAACACATAGACTGGACAACTAGTACAACGAAATTCACCGTATAAATATGAGTGCCGGGAGACCCTTTCAACTTCGAATTCGAATTCGGACACTTACTTTTGGGTTCGAGCAGTGAAAAAATGGGGAGCGAAATCAGTACGCTGCGAGCGCTCAACCGAGAAGGTTGAATTCTAATATGAAGCACTACTATATGCCATTTTTTCCTTACTCTCTCTCTCTCTCTGCTCTCTCTGCTCTCTCAAATATATATATATATATATGTATGTACGCACAAGCAGCAGATCACAAAAATTGAAATTTGTTCGCCGAGAGGTCTCATTCCTTCCCTTCCGAGCAAAGGGTATACCAAATTGCTGAACACGGTTTGCCATGCTCATGCAAAATGTTAAGATTTTCGTCATTATTTGTGTGAAGGGTATGAAAGCGTTGGTGCGCTTAGCGAATATGTTTTTTCGACGAGCATGCACACATACTGCCGTCTCTTGCTCACATGTACGAGCATTTGTGTGTGCTTGTGTGCTTGTGTGCGAAACTCTACTCTGCTGCCTGTGGAAATTGGAAGAACCCAACATTTCGATCATTTGGATGCTCACACACATTTGCATACATGTACGAGCATTTGTGTGTGCTTGTGTGCTTGTGTGCGAAACTCAATTCTTGCTGCCTGTAGAAATTGGAAGAACCCAACATTTCGATCATTTGGATAGCTCACACACATTTGCATACATGTATGTGTGCATGGGTCGTGAATATTGGCGTGTGCCTACCTCGACTTTGAGTTTTGGGTTTTGTTTGATCTTGTGGACTGCACACATACATTTGTATATGTGTGTGTAAGGGCTGCGTTGATCGAATGTGTCGAGTGTCGCGGATTCAGTAATTGGTAGATTTTTTGTATTGTAGAGTGACTGTCAAATGAGCATTTATGATTTGCAAGTCATTTTGGCAATATGAAGTATAGCTTGATGCATTCTGGCACCTGTGAGGACATATGCATTTCCTGACCTAATTAAATGTTGTATAACTCACTATCCGAAATATTCAAACGAATTAAATAAACTTATTAGTTAGTGGATTACTATGACTTTTTCGATGTAAAAATGTTTACGTACCTATTTTATTAAAGTATCTTTAGTATTATATCGATATCTGTAGACACATTTATTTACATGTGCAGGTGTAACTCTATAAGAATGAATGTACATACATACATATGTATGTATATGTGCAGCTCATTTCGAAGTCCACAAGACCGAACAAAACCCAAAATCGTTCACACAATTCTAAGTCGAGGTAGGCACACGCCAATATTCACGACCCATGCACACATACATGTATGCAAATGTGTGTGAGCTATCCAAATGATCGAAATGTTGGGTTCTTCCAATTTCTACAGGCAGCAAGAATTGAGTTTCGCACACAAGCACACAAGCACACACAAATGCTCGTACATGTATGCAAATGTGTGTGAGCATCCAAATGATCGAAATGTTGGGTTCTTCCAATTTCCACAGGCAGCAAGAGTAGAGTTTCGCACACAAGCACACAAGCACACACAAATGCTCGTACATGTGAGCAAGAGACGGCAGTATGTGTGCATGCTCGTCGAAAAAACATATTCGCTAAGCGCACCAACGCTTTCATACCCTTCACACAAATAATGACGAAAATCTTAACATTTTGCATGAGCATGGCAAACCGTGTTCAGCAATTTGGTATACCCTTTGCTCGGAAGGGAAGGAATGAGACCTCTCGGCGAACAAATTTCAATTTTTGTGATCTGCTGCTTGTGCGTACATACATATATATATATATATATTTGAGAGAGCAGAGAGAGCAGAGAGAGAGAGAGAGTAAGGAAAAAATGGCATATAGTAGTGCTTCATATTAGAATTCAACCTTCTCGGTTGAGCGCTCGCAGCGTACTGATTTCGCTCCCCATTTTTTCACTGCTCGAACCCAAAAGTAAGTGTCCGAATTCGAATTCGAAGTTGAAAGGGTCTCCCGGCACTCATATTTATACGGTGAATTTCGTTGTACTAGTTGTCCAGTCTATGTGTTGTATGGTTAGTGGCTCAAGTCATTTTAATTTTGTTGGCTCCTTAAAGAGTGCTGCATAAATTTTGAAATTTCAAATGCAACTATCGATATGCGCGACAGAACTGAAATATCGAGTTTTTTGCATCCCTAACTGATTGAAGCGCCGGCAAAAACACAATTTATGGACATTTACAGTTATAGATAAGACGTAAACAATAGCTAAGCAGAATTGAAGCATATTGGAAATGGAGCAAATTAAACCCGCAGGTAACTAATACAACTCACTATATATGCAGCTTTTATTAGTGTCCAACTGTATTCTTCACATGCAGCAAAGCGCGCCAAACTGGAGACGAAACCGAAGCTTCTACTGGAAGAGGATGGTAAGCAGCCTAGCAATTAGATCAAATATGATTATAGATTGAATGTAAACATGATAACAAACTGTTGCAGAGACGCCTTCGGTATTCAATCCCAAGTATCGTGTGTGCCCCTATTTGGATACGATCAATCGAAATTTGCTGGACTTCGATTTCGAGAAGCTCTGCTCCATCTCGTTGACGCGCATAAACGTTTACGCCTGCCTCGTGTGCGGCAAGTATTTCCAGGGGCGTGGCACCAACACACACGCCTACACACACTCGGTGGGCGAGGCGCATCATGTGTTCCTCAACTTGCATACGTTGCGCTTCTATTGCCTGCCGGACAACTATGAGATCATCGACTCCTCGCTGGATGACATCAAATATGTGCTGAATCCGACATTTCTGCGCAACGAGATTGCCAAACTGGATCAGCTGCAGCCGAAGCATTCGCGCACAGTTGACGGCGTGCTCTATCTGCCCGGCGTGGTCGGCCTGAACAACATCAAGGCGAACGACTATTGCAATGTGGTGCTCCATGCCCTGTCGCATGTGAGTCCCTTGCGGGATTACTTTCTGCGGGAGCAGAACTATGCGACAATTAAGCGGCCGCCGGGTGACTCAATGTTTACGCTGGTCCAGCGCTTTGGCGAACTGATGCGCAAAATGTGGAATCCGCGCAATTTCAAGGCGCACGTCTCGCCGCACGAGATGCTGCAGGCGGTGGTGTTGTGGTCCAGCAAACGTTTCCAGATCACCGAACAGGGTGATCCCATTGATTTTCTGTCCTGGTTCCTCAACACGCTGCATCGCGCCCTCAAGGGCAACAAACAGCCCAATTCGTCCATATTGTACAAGATATTCCTAGGCGAGATGAAGATCTATACGCGCAAAATACCGCCCGTCGAGCTGGACGATGCGGCCAAGAAGCAGCTGCTCGCCACCGACGAGTACAAGGATCAGGTGGAGCAAACGAATTTCATATATTTAACCTGTGACCTGCCGCCGCCGCCGCTATTCACGGACGAGTTCCGTGAGAACATCATACCGCAGGTGAATCTGTATCAGCTGCTGGGCAAATTCAATGGCAGCGCCGAGAAGGAGTACAAAACGTACAAGGATAACTTTATGAAGCGTTTCGAGATCACACGATTACCCCAATTCATCATTCTGTACATCAAACGCTTCACAAAGAACACATTCTTTCTGGAGAAGAATCCCACAATTGTTAACTTTCCCATCAAGTAAGTGGCATTCGCCCCAAAGAGTTCCCTCCCCCTCCAGATACAGATTTACCTTTTTTTTTGGGTTCCAACAGAAATGTGGACTTTGGCGACATACTGGGCATGAAGCAGCGCGACAAGGACCTAAAGGAGACCAAATACAATCTGGTGGCGAACATTGTGCACGATGGTGATCCCAAGAAGGGCACCTATCGCGTCCACATCCTGCACAAGGCCAATGGGCAGTGGTATGAGATGCAGGATTTGCATGTCACCGAAATATTGCCACAGATGATAACGCTGACCGAATCCTACATACAGATCTATGAGCGTTGCGCCGAATCCTAGTCTTAATTCTATATATATAATTATATAGCTGAATATACAGACTTTTATATAGAAATACATGAGTGTATGTATGTGTATGTGTGTGTGTCAGCTGTGTGGCTCACACTTGTCTTAGCCCCGTCATCCACTGTCATCGGCAGCGACGGCGCATGCGCCATGGCCCAGTTGCTGACTAGCAGCCAGCCCAGTCGATTCATCACATTCGCTCTGCACATGTCAAACAACAAAAATCGATGGGTGCTTGCATTTGTTGATTAGTCGCAGCCAGCAGCACATCCAGCGCCAACATGTCCGAGCAGATCAGCTACGAGGAGGAGTGCCAGCGTGCCGAGCTGCTGGGCCTGCAGCCGCCGGACAAAGCTGAATATGAGCGCAAACGCAGCGCACGGCTCGAACAGCAGCTGGCCGAACAAGAGGCTGCCGAGGCAGTCGTAAGTTCATTGTGTACAGTTCGCCAACAAAAACATCTTTCTTTTGATGCATGCCATTTGCAGATGCTGGAGCAGCAGGAGGAGTCGCTGCGCGGCGCCAGCGGCAAACTGGATGAGCTGAACAGCATTTTGTCCAGCACGCAGCAGCGCTTGAATCGCTTTAAGCAAACTGCCTGCGGCAGCCTGACCAATATATTTGCGCGCGGCGGCAGCCTGAGTGGTGGTGGTGGTGGTGCCAGTGGTGTCAGTGCTTCCATGGACATGCCCGGCTATAGCATGGAGCAGTCGGCTGAACAGCCGCAGCCGCAGCCGCCCGTGCAGAGGCAGCCTCTGGCACCGCCCACAGCGGCCGAGGTGGCTGCGGCCAAGGCAGCCAAGCGTGTGCTGATGGATGGGCAGCTGGACAAGCTGGACGCACTGATCAACAAGGCGGACAATGCGCAGCTGGCCATGAGCGAGCAGACCAAGCAGATGCGCCGCATAGCCAAGTGAAAGCAACGAAACGTTTTTTGGGGAATCGGGTAACTTAAAAGAAAAGCATTCGGTTTTATTTCATAATATATATATATATACATATATATATATACTATATATATATCTGAACACATGCGTTGCCCTAAATCACAAAACAATTAAACATAAAGTCGAGATTTTCAATCACAAATGTGCAAAGTTTGTCTTCGCTGTTGTTTCATATATACACATAAAACTATATGATTTATATATAAATATAAAAATAATAATAATAATAATATATATATATATAAATGTGTGTGTGTATATATACTTAATTATGTCTTATACTTAATACTTCTTGCTACAGTTTGATCGATTGAAATTAATTAAATAAAATTGCATAATCCAAAAGTTTGACAAATTCAAATCGATTTCAATTTCAATTATAAACAAAAAACAAAAAAAAAACAACAATAATCAAATTAAGTCAAGTTAAATCTCTCCACACTCTAATCACTTGGATCGGGCGGAGTTGGTGGCTGCGCCGCCTGCTGCTGCTGCTGTTGCTGCAGCTGCAGCTTTTGGAGCGGCCAGCGCTTGGCCAGATTCTGTTCGTAGGCCATGATTGGCGCTGATTTGTTAAGCAGTGACGATGTCAGTTCGCTATCCGAATCCGAGCACTCGTCATCGCTCTCCTCATCCGTCTCATACAAGCTGGCGTCCAGACCCGCATCAGTCTCATAGTCATCCAGCTCACTTGCCTGCGACGACTTAGGCTTAGGTTTCTCTCTCTTCTGCTTGCAAGAAAGAACAAAGAAGAACAAGTTATCAATATTTGTTTCCCGGCTCCCCCGTCCAAGACTTTCTTTCTTACAGGCAGTTCCTTGGGTCGCTGCTGGTTGAGCAGCTCCTGCTCCTCCGTCTCGTAGAAAAAGTAGGTGAGCAGCAGCTTCTCCTCGGCTGAGTTGTGGCGCCAGGCGTTTGGAATTAGCGCTGAATTGTAGTTGAGGCGAGCCTGCAGCTCGAGGAACATGTACGGCGAGATGTGCATCTTGGGCACTTGGACCTGCTGCTGCCACTGCACCAAGACGCTCGGATCAGCCTGGCAGCTGCCAAAGACACGAAAGTAGAGCTTGCAGGCGCGATAGTGTTGCAACTGCTCCATCTCGCTGACGGTGCGGCGCAGCACGGTTAGCTGCGGATCGAGCACTTGGATGAGCATATAGTGCTGCTGGCGATCCGGCATGTTGGCCACCAGCAGCGCCCGACTGTTCGCCGGCGAGAACAGCGGCGGCAACGTTGGCCACAAGGTGTTCAGAAGGCGCAGCATTAGCTGCGTCACAGTCGAGTGCTGGAACAGCTGGCGAGGCAGCAGCTTTGGTGTGTTTGTTGCATCCACAGGCGGCAGCCAGCGCAGTGCTTCGGCCCAGAGCTTGGCAGCTGCACCCGATTGTATGCTCAGGCCCAGCATCCACATGCAGCGCTTGCAATACAAATGCTCCGCACGATCTATGACGCGATCCTGCAGCACGCTTGTGTTGAGCACAATGTAATTGAGGCCGTAGTAGAGATCCTTCGGGCCGGGCACCAATGTGACCGGCTTGTCCGCCGTGCCGCCATGATTGTGGCAAAAGAACTCACTGGGATCGATCAGGCCGCTGGGGAATTCGCGCAAGCGATTGTAGCTGCAGCCGGCGACCAGTTCACTTCGACAATTGTTGCAGTGCAGCGCCACCGGCTGATCTGAGTGCTCGGTGAAGCTGAGCAGCAGTGGCTGTGGCGTCACTGGGATCCCGACGCTCTCCTCCAGCGCCCCAACATCCAGCGTGGTGTAGTTGAAGCGGAAGCTAATGTGACAGCCGTTCACAGTGAACACGGAAATGCGCTGTATGTCCATGCCGAAGATATTGTGGCACAGCACCAGTTGGCTTTCGTCGCTGTTCATACCATTCTCGACAATGTGCACGTCGTGCTCCTTGATGATTAGGCGCGTCTTCTGGCGGCCGCCGATTTTTTGGTCGAACTGCAGGAACACATGGCCACTGCTCAAATTTGGGCGCAACTCAATGCAAACGGCCTTTAGCGGCATTTCTTTGGTGGCGATGGCCCTTGTCGGCTGGCAATTTCAATTAAGTACAAAAAAAAAACACTGAACGCGAAATGTTTTGTTTAACGCTGCAGTGCTGGCGTAATTTATCGATAATATTCCATTATCGTTGCGTTCATTTCTATCGACCGATTACATTCATATTGTCCGATACAGCAAAGAATTGCTGAGTCTAAATTTTGGACTTTTTTTTTAATAGCTTCTTCATAATTATTTAATAATTGTAATACTATTGATTTGCACGTCATTAGCAATGTAAAGCAGTTTTCCCATCGTGGACATAAACTCCAATCGAAGTGCAACTCTGTGCCATGCAAATTCATATAACGGCAAAATTCCCGAATGACACCATTTTTTTCTTTTCTTTAATTATCTTTATGTGTGTTGAATATATATCACCTAATTCTGTGATTTTATTTATTTTTTGCTAACTTTATTTTATTCTTTTTTTAATATGGATAATTGTCTTAGTTTTGATGTCATGCTTACATGCAGAAAGTCGGTAATAAGTCAATTATCGGCTCCCAAAAAGTTCATGGCAACGTACTGGATGCGCTGAATATGAAATATGAAATGACGAGATGTTAATTTTTAAATTTGGCGGTCACAAACTATTATATCAATTAGCTTTTGCACGTCTGCTATCGCCCACATATGATGTATCGTGGTGATGGTTTTCACTAAATGTTATCGATACATATATACATATAATATATATATATATACATATAATATATATAAATATATACATATGTACATTTTTTTATTTTTGGGCTTCTAAGCTTTTGGCATTTGCATTTAATATTTAAGAAAAATATTTTAACTAAATTAAAACATTAGTATAAAGAGCTGTTGCCATAAAAAGCTGCAATAATACAGTTGCATTGGGGGCATTCCTATATTGCATATTTTGCGTACGAAATGCAATAAATTGCATTTTGTTAGTCGTTCACATACACACATACAAATAGCAGTAAACACAACAAAATTTACTAAAATTGTAATATATTTAACAAAATGTGTTACAAATCTATTAAACGGTGCCGTTCATCGTTATAATTTGAAGTTGATTGCTGGTCGATAGATTTCGATATGAATCGTTTGTGAAAAGCTGCCGATGTTTCGATGTTTCTTTACATCACTAGTACGAACGCGAACGCGATTTTTGTGATGGATAAAAACAAAGTCCCGTAAAAATTTATGAAAACTGTGTAAAAATGCAGCAAATGCATCAACAAATTATTACCAAATTCTGCATTGATTAAGAACTAACAATTTGAAGTGCATAAATAGTGTGACAAAGCAAAATTATTTCGAAACGGGCAAACAAAAAGGTTTTTTCAACGTTTTCTTTACGCATTCCGTGCACACACACATACACACACAACACACATACACATATATTTGAGCACACATACAGGCATTGATATATGTATGTATATCAATATATTGATGTTGTGCTGTTGTT
Organism: Drosophila leonis; assembly: GCA_035045365.1. NCBI lineage: Eukaryota > Metazoa > Arthropoda > Insecta > Diptera > Drosophilidae > Drosophila > Drosophila leonis. The sequence continues at coordinate 4,078,082 of JAWNPC010000481.1, read as the reverse complement.
GTTTATGTATGTATGTGTATATGTGTGTGTGTGCGGGAGCGGTGCATTAGTCTATATATGTATCTATGTGTGTATGTGTGCGTGCGTTTGTTCAGTGTGTTTCTGTCTGCCTGAGCAGGCCAGAGTGAGTGAGTACGTGTGCGTTAAAGGGAGAAAGAGTGCGAGCTCGCGCGCAGGTTTCGCGACAAGGCATAAAGCAGGATAAAAGGAGCGAGCAAAGATGAGCAGAAAGAATAAATGTAAAAAATAATTAAAGGGACGCACAAAACACGGCACGAAAGCAGCGGGGGCAGCGGCAGCAGCAGAGCAGCAGCTGGTCCTGGTGCAGCTAAAACAGCAACAACAACAACAACAATACCAACAACCAAACACATGCATACATACATGCCAGCCAGTAGATTTGTTGTGTGTATGTATGTGCATATACATACATACATTTATGCATAAAACTGTGTGACCAACACAATTGGCCATTTTGGCGTTCTCTATTTTGGCAGTCACACACACACACACAGAGTCAGACACACACACATACACATACACCAATACTCAATCGCAGTCGCTGCTCCCCCAGCGACTCTCTCACTCTCTGAGTCGTTGCTGCTGCTGCTGCTGTGGGGGGTACAAATTCACATAGCCGTGAAAAATAGCATGAAACACAACAACGACAATAAACAATAGGCAGCCGTCGCAGTCGCAACAGCGCAGCGCGTCTGTTCCATCTTACGCTGCGTCTGAGAGACTTCTATTAAATTTTGTATATAAAAGAAAAACTTTTTTTTTTGTTTGTTACTTTTGGGCAGCCCCCAGTCTTCGGCGCTATAACAATCGGTCGGTCGGTCGGTCGGTTGGTCGGTCAGTTAAAAGCTGATGCGTATGCAAGTTGACGCAGTTAACGATAAGTGTTTGTCGTGACACGAAGTGCCCGCGCTTGCAACCCACAAAATCAAGAAAGAAAAAAGTAAAAGAAAACGAAAATATTGTTAAAAATGCACTTTCAATGCAAAATACATAAATGAAACAATTTAAAGAACAAAATATATATAGTTTTAGACACATGTATATACATACATATATATGTATGTATATATATATAACTATATTATAGTCTAGTGAAATTAGTGAAATTACTTTTAACCTGCAGTTCATATTTGTGAGTGTTTTGAAATCACGCAACCATCCCTATGAAAACAAAACACAATTCACCAACATTAAGAAGAGTAAAAGAATCAGAGCAAACGTAGAAGGCGACGCTGCACAAATCCATGCGTACACACACACACATAGACATATACACAGGAATAGTGACAGACATTCACATTCACACGCGCGCATACATACATAAGTATGTATCTGTAAATAAATAGTTTTGAAATAAATTTGAAGCATTAAGCAGCACTTGACAACGGGAAAAATTGAGAAAACGCAAATAACTAAATAATAATAAAAACTTTAAATATAAAAACAAGAAAAAACCAAACAAAAAAAAAAACAGCGCGCTCAACATTTCGCCATTTACACGAATAATATTGAGCGTAATTATCCAAATTACACATTACAAAGAACTTGAAAATAAAGAGTGAACGGGAGAGAGAGACAGAGAGAGAGATTGGAAAGAGCAAAGAATAACAACAGAAGAAAGCAAACATCCATCCAAAAGTAACGAACACACACACACAGAGAGAGACACACACACACACACACACACAGACACAGACACATATACAGCAAAAGCCCATCAGCATCAGCTGAATAAATCATAAGCTCTCGGACCGCTTAAAGCTCAGCTTCAACCTGGCGAATCGCAACGGCAGCAACAACAACAACAGACCCGATGCCGCTGCTGGCGGCGCAGCTGGCGCTGTCGCTGCCGCTGTAGCCGCCGCTGGCCGCAACCATAGCAATGCAGCTGCCGCTGGTGGAGCTGCTGGGGGCGCTGGCGCCGATGCTGCCAACGGCGGCGGCGGCAACAACGAGTGGAATCCCGAGGAAATGGATCGCTTCAGCTTTGACGACTCCATACGCTTCGAAGAGGACTCACTCTGCAGCTGGAGCTCCGAGGCGGAATCGTTGTGCAACAATTGGCGCGGCTGGAAGAAGCCAACGACCAATGGCACCATTGGCCCAGGTCTGGGCAATGGAAATGGCCTTGGTCCACTTGGTGGCAGCTCGGCCAATAGCAATGCAGCTGGCTCATTTGGTGTAGGGGGATGCAGTGCATCCGGCACAGGCAGCAATGGCGGCATCTCCAGCTCACTGGGAGCCGGTGTCCATTGTGGACGCCATTTTGGTAAGTGCATTGCAACCAAATATATGTATATGTATTTTTATCCTTAAAGTTAACATTTGATCACAATATACAAACATACATACATACATACATACATATATGTGTATGTATGCATGTACATGCTGCCAGATCGTTTTATATGTGAGCGTCTGGCTGCTGCGTAATGAGAACTTGTTGAGCCATTGCCAAGATCCTTTTTGGTATTCCAGCTTTATAGCTCTAATAGCAATAATATCAGCAAATTTCTATCATATTAAACACTTGTTCGCTCATAATACAAAAAAAAGGAGAAATTCAATTTGCATCTTAGCAGATTAGTTAACGTTGGCGTTTGTAACGATCTGGCAACGCTCAAATTATACACTACATTTTCTATGCATTCACCGAATTCGAACTTAAGTATGTATGTAAATGTATCTGCAAGCATAATTGTATGTATGTATGTATGTAAGAACTTGTTGAGCCATTGCCAAGATCCTTTATAAGACTCTAAAAGTAGCAACAATATCATTAATTTCCTATCATATTAATGCACTTACAAAAAAGAAGAATAAATTCAATTTGCATCTTATCAGATTAGTTAAAGTTGGCGTTTGTAACGATCTGGCAACGCTCAAATTACACGCATTACATTTTCGATGCATTCGCCGAATTCGTAGCTAAGTGTGTATGTATATATGTAAATGGCTGTATGTCTGTATGTCTGTAAGCATATGTAAAAATTGCAACAGCGACAATGCAACAACTATTTCTGCCTGCGTCTCCTGCTTATCGCTAAAGTCAAAATCACGACTTTGCTGCTTACATTTTGTTGCCATTGTCCGTTTACCTTGTATATTACCTTCTTCTTCTGTCTGTTCCTCTCTCATCTGCACATCACATCGTTTTCTATACATGTATGTGTGTGTGTGTGTGTGTTGGTGTGTATGTATACATTGCTCATTGGCTTTGGTCCGTTTCGTGTCCTGTGCGCCGCCGCACCATTATCAACATATAATCTCAGCAGCGCTGCGACTGCGCTGCCGTTGCTTTTCATTGCTCTTTGTTTTGTTGTTGTTGATGATGTTGCCTGTGTACGCTAGTTTTTTGTTGTTTTTTTGTTATTGGGGGCCAGGCCATCTTACTAGGTGAACGAGAGCTGCCAGCTGCATTTTTACGTTAAAAGTATGTAAAAATTGGTATAAATGTGTGTGTGTGTGTGTGGTTTGTGTACCTGTGTGTGTGTGTGTGTGTCTGTGTCTGGCTGGGTTTGAAATAATAAAAAAATAATAATAACCGCAAAAAAACAAAAAAAAACTGACGTTCTGCCTTCTGTCGACGTTCGCTTGGTAATTTGCTTTGGCAGTCGTTTGTGTCAAGGAACCTTTTCAAGGATAATGCCCAAATAAGTGTGTATGGGTTTAGCGCACAATACATATGTATGCACATGTACATACATATATCCATACATATTTCTCTATATCTATATCAGCACCTGCTTTGATAGGGCCGACGAACTTGTCATAAATTTAAGGATCGGTGTCAATAGGCTTTGACAAAAAAGTATCGGTGAGCAAGCAACTCGTGTGTGGAGAGTGTTGCCACATGTCAACAAATTAGTAACGTGACGTTTTTTTATTTTTTATTTTTGAAAATTTGCGTACAAAGTAAACGCAACAAAAGACATACGAGAATCATTTTATTTGTATTTGTGCTATTTTGTGGGCATATCAGTTTTCGTGCACTTCCGGAAGCGCGAACAAGCGACACAGATGTGTGAGTATATATATATATGTATGTATGTATGTGTGTATATGTGTATATAAATGCATACATATGTATTATGCACAATTTTGACCTCTTTTTGGTGGGGACAACACTGGCAAAAACAATAACATATCTGAACTCGATTTGTTGTTGTTGTTATTGCTGCGGCTGTTACTGTTGCTGCTTACCCTTGCGGTGCCTGCTGCACACACACACACACACACACACACACACACCAGACGTCAGCAAATGGAATGCGAATAAAGAAGGAATAGAAGGAGGCATGAATAATAACTCTTGACGCTTGCGGAAAATGACTTTGAATAAAATGGTGCCAGAGTGTCTGAAATTAAGCGACAGCGAGCGAACGAGCGAAAGAATGAAAACAAACAAACGATGCGCTGGCCATGCTTGCGTGTGTGCAAGTGTGTGTGTGTGCATGTTTCGCTGCGTGTGTGTGTGTGTAATGAATGCCCACCGACAAAAACGTACAAAATCGATATCGATAATGGGAATGAGAAGTAAAGCTTGAAAACGTAACACATTAGCAAAGACCCTTCACGATAGTGAAAGCGAAACAGGTTTCCATTAAAATGTTGAAGACAGCTGTTTATATATATATACAGATATATATGTATATAAATATATGTGCATGCAGCTCTTAGAAGATGAACACATGTGTGTGGGCGAACTTGAACCTTGGTTTCTTGTCGGGTGTGCGCCCAATCTTCTTCTTGTTGTTGTTGTTATTGCTGTTAATGCTGCGTCAGTTGCTCGTGTTAAAAGCAGCAAAACGACACAAAAAAAAACTCAACTCTTTTATTGTTTCTGCTTCTTTGTTTTGCGCTCTACAGCGGATGGACACGACCTTTATATGTATGTATGTGTATATATACATATATATGTATACATATATATATATATATGTATATGTTTATGTATGCATGTTGTTATTGTTGCTGTTGGCTGAATGTTGATGTGTTGGCTGTTTGTTCATTTGTTTATTTGCATGACAATTTGTAGAATTTTGTTTATCTACAAGTCAATTGCGCACATACAAACAGACAGACATACATACATATGTATGTATGTGTGGCATGCAACAAACATTGAATTCAACTTTTTCAACATCTGAAACGCCATTGACCTCTGCAGCGACTGACTTCGTTCTGCTGCTGCTGCTGCTTCTTCTTCTTTTGCTTACTTGGTCATTGCTCGAAACGTCTCGGATAGCGTTTGATTTATGCTTTATTTGTGTGCGTGTGTGTGTGTGTGCGTGCGTGCGTACGTGCCTGTCTGTCTGTATGTGTGTGTGTGTGTGTGTGTGTATTAGTGTTAAGGCATAATAAAAATCCCAATGGCTCCCACTAGGGACTTCCCCTGTGGCACTTGTTATTGGAGAAGAGTTAAGAAACTATTGCAAATTTATTATCATTGGAATTTAATTTTTATAGAAATCAATAAATTTTATTTTAATATTAATTAATTTTATTTTAATGTTAATTTATTTTATTTTATTTATTTATTTTTTGTTATTTTGCAGATGTCTCATCGCTAACCGAGCTTGCAGCTCGCTGTGTCGCCTCGTATATACCATTCGAGCTGGTCGAGCATGTTTATCCGCCAGTGCCGGAGCAGCTGCAGCTGCGCATCGCATTCTGGAGCTTTCCGGACAACGAGGAGGACATACGATTGTACTCATGCCTGGCCAACAGTTCGGCAGATGAGTTTCATCGCGGCGATCAATTGTTTCGCATGCGTGCCGTTAAGGATCCCCTACAGATAGGTGAGTCCCATAGAATGGGAAAAGCTAATCAAGATATTTTGGTATTTTAACATTGATTTAAACATCATCATGGCAGGTTTTCATCTATCAGCCAGCGTTGTTAGCCAAACGCCGCGCACCTTCTTCAATGTGGCCGTCACATTTGATCGTCGCCGGATCTCGTCGTGCAACTGCACCTGTACCTCCTCGGCGTACTGGTGCTCCCATGTGGTTGCCGTTTGCCTGCATCGCATTCATTGTGTATGTCCCAGCCATGATTAGCACACACTCAGATCCATTTCACACACTCTGACACTGTCTCTTTCTATTCCATGTTGTGTGCAGCCCTTGGAGGTTTGCTTGCGTGCACCGGTGTCGGAGTCGCTCACTCGCCTGCAGCGCGATCAATTGCAAAAGTTTGCCCAGTATCTGATCAGTGAGCTGCCGCAACAGATATTGCCAACAGCTCAGCGGCTGCTCGATGAGCTGCTTAGCGCCCAGCCAACGGCAATCAATACAGTTTGCGGTGCACCAGATCCCACGGCAGGCGCCTCCATAAATGATCAGACCAGCTGGTATCTAGACGAGAAGACGCTGCACAACAACATCAAGCGCATACTCATCAAATTCATATTGCCGGCGCCAATTGTTTTCAGGTAAGTCGGACATGGATATGGACAATGTCCTTGGTGCTGGTTCTCCTCCATTGAGTAGCTAGTTCTTAACACGCCATTTTTGCCCTTGTAGCGATGTCAACTATTTGACCAACTCGGCACCACCCGCTGCAGCCGAATGGAGTTCACTGCTGCGTCCGTTGCGTGGCCGCGAGCCGGAAGGCATGTGGAATCTGTTGTCCATAGTGCGCGAGATGTATAGACGCTGCGATCGGAATGCGGTGCGCCTGCTGGAGATTATAACCGAAGAGTGCATGGCCTGCGACCAGATGTTGATATGGTGGTTCCAAACCAAGCTGGCGCTCATGATGGGCTCCCATGGACACAGCGGCGGCAAACACTCAAATACGCATTCTAACTCCACGGCATTACAGCATGCGTGCAGTTCGCTATGCGATGAGATAGTCGCCCTATGGCGCCTGGCCGCACTGAATCCTGGCCTGGCGCCCGACGAGCGCGACATGCTGCATGCTCAGTTTACGGCCTGGCACCTGAAGATACTGGATCGTGTGGTGAAGAGTCGCATGATGCCGCCATCGTACACGAACAAACATCAACAGAATTCCAGATCCGAAACGGAGCTGTTCATTGGCTTCAAGCCAGCCATTGAGGCATGCTATTTGGATTGGGAGGACTATCCGATAGCGGGCGTAACGCACACCCACGACACAAATCCCATTTATTATTCGCCGTTCACATGCTTTAAGCACACGGATGCCAAGGGCGATGCCTGCGGCACCGGCAACACCTGTCAACTGAATGCCACCCAGGCGCTGATGAGCAACAACAAGCATTACAATTACTTTAGCGCCTCCAACGACCATGGCATGCATGCGAGCGTCTTTAAGCAGCGTGCAGAGCGCAGCGGCTATCGTGAGCGTTTCGATGTGAGCGGCGCTGAGCTGTTCGGCTCGCCAAATGAGCCGCCGTCCATAAATGCTGTCCTGTTGCTGGCCCAAGTGAATGCCGCCTGCGGCATGGGCGTTGATCGCAATGCTATGGCATTGGGCGCCAGCTCACAGCAGCAGCAGCAACAGCAACAACAACAGCAACATCATATGGCGGGCGCAGCTGGGACATCGAACTCGAATGTGTCAGGCTCTGTGGCTGGTGGTTCGGGTGCAGCCGGTGCTGGCGGCGATGGCAATCGATCGAGCGCGAGCAGCGAGGGCTTTTGTGAGAATGAAGATTTTGGCGGCGACAACAGCAGCAGCCTCAACTACTGCACAGAGCGTGCGGCGACTGTCTCTGGCCAGAAGTCGCTAACCGAGTCCGATTCGCAAAGCAGCTTTGATGCCGTCTCGGCCATGTCGCAGCAGAGCAAGGATTTGCCCATGTCTGTGGCTGCGGGCGTGGCAGCAGCCGTCGCTGGTGTCGCGGTTGGGCCTGGCACACCGGATTATAGACAACAAGCTGGCTCCACATCGGACACCTCATCGGCATCATCGGCTTCGTCGTCGGCGTCAACGGCATCGGGCAGCAGCAACAGCTCCAGCTCATCTATGCTTAAAACAGGTGCAACGGCACAGCAGCAACAGCAGCAGCAGCAGCAGGTGTCACGTCGCCTGTCCAAGGATGAATCATTTAGCAGCAGCAGCGATGAGTTTCTCCAAGTTGCAGGTGGCTCAATCGCAGCTGCAGCAGCAGCAGCATCGGCAGCAGCGGCAGCAGCAGCAGCAGCGGCGGCAGCTGCAACTGGCAGTGACTTGGCGCCTGTGGCAAGCACTTCAGCAGCAGCACGCGCTGCATTGGCAGCAGCAACAATTGCTGCCAACAGCACACAGCCGCTAGACCACACATCAGCAGCAGGAGGCGCAGGCGCAGGCGCAGTGTCTCTATTAGCAACACCCATGCAATTTGGAGCAGCTGCATCAACAGCAACAGCAACAGCTCCCGCTGTTGCCTCTGTGGCCACCCAATCAATGGAGCAACCCTGCAGCAGCAGCAGCCTCGGTGGTGGTGCTAGCGGCAGTGGCACACGCGCAGCCATGGCTGGCGACAAGCCGCATATTTTCTCAAATGTGCGTCCCTCGGAAGATGCCTGGGACATATTGTTGGCGCGCGCGGAGGGCCTGCATGCCCATGGGCATGGGCGTGAGGCGTGCATTTTGGCTGTACGCCTGGCCGAACAGATGCTGGCCAATCCGCCCAATTTGCTCATGGAATTGCCGCCGGCGCCCAAGCGCAAGGGCAAAAAGCAGAACGTGAATCCCATATCGCATCAGCTGACAGTGGTGGCCTCATCGACGCTCTCCAAGTGCGCATTCCTATGCACAGTGCTCTCCGAGAACTCGGAGCATTATCACATTGGCTTTCGCATCTGTTTGTTTGCGCTGGAGATGCCGCGACCGCCGGCCAGCACCAAGCCGCTGGAGGTGAAGCTGGCCAATCAGGAGGCGGACATCTTGGCTCTGCTCAAACGTCTGCCGCTAGGCGCGGCCGAGCTGCAGGTAATACGCGAACGGGCCGAACAGCTACGCAGTGGCACCTTCAAGACGCGCGGCGAGGCCTTGCTGCCCATCAATTTGGCCACCTTCATCTTTGAAGCGCTCATGACGCCCGGCGCTCCCAAATTTATAGTGGGCACCAGCAGTGCAACTGCCGAAGCCACGCGCCGCACCAACACAACGCTCTTCAAGCAGTTCAGCGAGGAGAACATGGGCTTCGAGGCCGCTGTGGCGGCCTTGGGCTTGAAGGCGAATGTATCGGAGGCGGAGCATCCGCTATTGTGCGAGGGCACGCGACGGCAGCGCGGTGACCTGGCCCTAACACTGCTCTATCACTACAAGGACGAGCCGCGCAAGATAGCCAAGATCATGGAGAAGCTGCTGGATCGGGATATACATACGCTGCTGAAGACGCCGCTGCTGCCCGCCTACTACTCCAGCCATCCGCCAGTGCGCACGCCCAGCCAGCAGCAATTGCGACGTGATGAGCATGATTATTGTGCTGCTGCCGCAATGGGTGCTGGTGGTGCTGCTGCCTTCAACTTGTGCGAACTGCTGCCCAATGACTATGGCAGTGTGGGAGGCAATAGTCGACCGCATAGCTCGACCAGTGCTGAGCTCGAGCTGAGCATGTGTGCGCTGAGCATGGCCAGCAGCAGTAATCAGTCCTGCAGCAGCAACAACAATGGCCAGGGACAGGGTCAGGGTCTGGTGGCGTGTCCGAGTGGCAGTGCCAATAATCCAGCTGGAGCTGGTGCAGCTGGTGGTGCTGCTGCTGCTGGTGCTGCTGCTGCTTCTGCTGTTGTTGGCCAGAACAACAATGGCAACGCTAACAACTCGGCCAGCGGCACCAACAACAACACGAACAATGCCAACAGCAGCAGCAGCAGCCGCAGCAAGGAGAGCCGCTACAAAGGCAAACGTGCCTATCCCTCCATACCGAATCAGCCATCGGAGGCCAGCGCACACTTCATGTTCGAGCTGGCCAAGAATGTGTTAACCAAGGCCGGCGGCAATAGCTCCACATCGCTGTTCACACAGGCCAGCACCAGCCAGAATCACCATGGACCGCACCGGGCGCTGCACATGTGCGCCTTCCAACTGGGCCTGTACGCCCTCGGCCTGCACAATTGCGTCAGTCCGAATTGGCTGTCGCGCACGTACTCGTCGCACGTGTCCTGGATACTGGGCCAGGCCATGGAGATTGGTGCGCCGGCGATTAGTTTTCTGATTGACACATGGGAGGCGCATTTGACACCGCCGGAGGCGGCAGGCATGGCAGATCGTGCCTCGCGCGGCTGGGACAACAATATGGTATATCCGGCCGCTGAATTGGCGCTGTCTGTGCTGCCGCATGCCGCTGCCCTCAATCCGAATGAGATACAGCGCGCCATACTGCAGTGCAAGGAGCAGAGTGATCTAATGCTGGAGCGTGCCTGTCTCACGGTCGAGACGGCTGCGAAGGGTGGCGGCGTCTATCCGGAGGTGCTCTTCCAGGTGGCACGCTACTGGTACGAGCTCTACACCCGCAACTCGCCCATCAACAGTGCCGCGGATCATGAACAGCATGAGGAGCAGCTGGAGCATTCGGCGGTTAATCTGAGTGCGCTCATTGAGTCACAGCAGCAGCATGAACTGCAGCTTCAGCAGCAGCAGCAGCAACAGCAGCAGCAACAGCAACAACAGCAACAACAACAGCAACAGCAGCAGCAGCAACAACAGCAGCTAATGAGCGCCGCTGCTGGTGGTGCAGGTCCATTGGCAGGTCCGCCTGTCGTTAGCTCGGCCCCACAGCAATTCCAGCCCGGCGTGGCTGCCTTGGCGCCCATCAATCTGTCGCCCTATGGACCGTACACCTTCTGCCAGAGCATCTATGCGCATCATCATAATCTCAGCTATCCGCCTGGCCAAATGCAGATGTACATTTCGGCTGGGCCGCCACCACCACCGCAGCCACTCTATGCGAGCTATTCGCAGCAGCAGCCGCCGCCACCGCAGGGCTCACAGCAGCAGCAGCAGCATGTACAGCAACAGCAGCAGCAGCAGCAACAACAGCAGCAGCAGCAACAACAGTCGCTGGTGCCGCCAACAGCTGTGGTGCATGCAGCACCACCAGGTCATCAGCCACCGCCAGCGTTCCAGGCGCCGCCACCGGGCGCTTTTCAGCCAATGCCGCCGCAGGCATACCAAGCACTGCAGCAGGGACCACCTGGACCGCCCATGGGTCCAATGGCGCCCACCTATTACGGACCACCACCGCCGCCGCCGCCAAATGGACCGCCCGGCGGCGGTGTCGGCGTACCATTGCGCCAACACCCAGCACAGCATCCATCGCAGCATGCCGTGTATCCGTTCATGCAGCAACAGCCACCGCCACCGCCGCCGCAGCATCAACAGCAGCCGCCGCCGCCAACACAGCCGCCAGTGCGTCAGCGCCAACAGCATCAGTTCACGTGAGTATCTATATAAATATATATATATATATATATATAAATATATCTACTCACTCCCTCCCTCTCTCTCTCTCTCTCTCTGGAACAGATCCACTCAGCTGCGCTATTTGCTGGCTGCCTACAATGTTGGCATGCTGGCCATGGAGACACTGGCGCGACGCGTTCACGATGATAGGCCGCAAGCGAAATATGCCCGAAATCCGCCGTATGGCGAGGATGTGAAATGGCTGCTGCGCATCAGCAAGAAGCTGGGCACACAGTATCTGCATCAGTTCTGCGTCTGTGCGGTCAACTCGATCGTCAGTCCGTTTGTGCTGCACGATGTGGCCATCGAGTCGGCCCATTATCTCGGCAGGAACAATCATCAACTGGTCATGCAGCATCTGCGCTCGGCTCTCACGCCGCTCGTGCAGAAGTGTCAGCAAATGTGAGTAGACAGTCAACTTAATATTACACTTAACTTAATATTCTGCTTGATTGATTCATGACTTGATGCTTCTTCATCTCTGACGAACAGGTACATTCAGTGCATTCACCAGAAGCTCTATCATCTGACGCAAGGCGACTATGAGGAGTTCGCCAGCATTGTGGTTGCCGCACGTGCAGCTTTTCAGATTACACCAGAGGGCAATGCCCGTTTCAAGGATTGGCTGCAGTCGATCAAACGGTCAGTTTTTTATTAGTGTGTGTGTGGTGTGTGGTGTGTGGTGTGTCAATATGATTGATGTTTGTATACATCATCAATATCTTAAACACAATGCTTAAAGTCTAAATATCCCAGCATTGCTGACAGAGTATCCATCGCGAATGGCTATAGGCCGCAGAAGCTGTTGCCCTGGCAATATGATGATCCCGACGGTGTACTCTTTATATGCGAAAATCTATACAGAAGCCCAAATTGCACCACCAAGAGCAACAAGTGCTGGAAGCGAAGCTTGAGCTTAAGATTTCGTCGGGCCTTCCGCAATTCGCCATACCGAGTATAGAAATCAAATCAAGAACTTTAGCAACTATAGACAAAAAGAAAAAGAAGAAGAAAAAGAAGAAGTAAAACAAAAAGAAAAAGAAGAAGTAAAACAAGAAGAAAAACAAGAATAAAAACAAGAAGAAAAACGAGAAGAAAAACAAGAAGAAAAACAAGAAGAAAAACAAGAAGAAAAACAAGAAGAAAAACAAGAAGAAAAACAAGAAGAAAAACAAGAAGAAAAACAAGAAGATAAATAAGAAGAAAAAGAAGAAGAAAAAGAAGAAGAAAAAGAAGAAGAAAAAGAAGAAGGAAAACAAGAAGAAAAAGAAGAAGAAAACGAAGAAGAAATAGAAGAAGAAATAGAAGAAATAGAAGATGAAGAAGAAGAAGAAGATTCATGAACAACATTTCCATCTATCAAGCTTAATATGTACAATGTTTTTTAATGTTTTGTGTAATCAAGCCAAATCTAATTTGAATTATTCATTGAACTATTCATTTAGCATGTGCTATTTGCAATTAAAAGTCAAGTGTCTTAACATTTGGCAGGAATAATCAAAGGACTTTAATTAGTTGAACAGCTTATAGAAGTCTAGAAGACTTGCCTTAATGATATGTAATATTGATATGCCTAAATGGGTGTTGTCCATGCTAAAGCTTTTGTATCTAAGACCTTCAAATTGAAGTTTAAGTCTTAAGTAATCCTGTATCATATAGCTAACATAGGTACGATAGCTCATGTAGTGGAAGTTTATTGTGCAGCAGAAAAAGTAGAACTCAAGAATTAAAGATATCTTCAATCAAGTAAGAAACAATCCATTATGTAAAGCGCCTATTGATGTATAGCGCAATCTCTGAGCAAGAAATCCATTAGACCATCAGGTATTACAATGATGTGGCTTTTTATACCGTGAACCCTGAACCCATTGAAAATGGGAAATCAGGGTATAATGGTTTTGTTAAACTGTCAAATGTATGTAAAAGGCAGAAGGGGGCGTGGCAGACGCCATAAAGCATATAAATACTTGATCAGGACGGCGAGCATGTCCATCTGTCTGTCCGTCCGTCTGTCCGTATGTATGAACGCCTCGATCTCAGAACCTATAAGAGCTAGAGACTTGAAATTTTTTTTGTAGGTCCCCTGTATAGCACGCGCATATCGAGTTTGTTTTTAAAAAATCGATAACATGTCCCGTTTTATTGTTATCGATTAAAAACCTTATCGAAATTAAGTTATTAAATTATAACTCGTACATCTTTCGAGCTAGAGTCTCCAAGTTTTGTATTTAGATTAATTTATATTTTATGCAATTTCGATTTTTGTTATATTTTGTATATTTTTTTCTTATAATTTTATTTGACAAGTTTAAATTTTTTCTGCTTTAATAAATACATGATTCAGTATATTTTAAAACGCGGACGGGGCTCAGGGTATCTACTAGTCGGGCACCACCGACTAGAGTTTTCTTATTTGTTAGCTATATAATTGTTAATTGTTTGAAATCTTCTTGCATATATTTAATATTCATAGTTTATTGATTGATTTTGTATCAATTGCAGCTCGAAGTCGTGCAAGAAGGAGCTGTGGACACAGATTAATGCGGCACTACAGAGCAATTCCAAATGACAAAGACTTGACTCCTGCAATCTGATGACGGCAACGGTTGCGGCTGCTGCTGTTGCGACAACACCAAGCAGCAGCGACTCATCGCCGACAATGTCGCTGCTTAAGGCCCCAACGGCTGGTGGCAACAATAGCTGCACCCTCACCAATATGATCAACAGCACCATCGGCATCATTAGCAGCAGTGCTGGCAGTGCTACCAACAATATTGGCAACATCAATAGCAGCAACTGCAACAGCAATAGCAGCAGCAGCAGCAGCAGCAGCAACGGCAACAACGATCAGACAACAGCGCAGGCGCATCATCATCATCACCATTATCATCATCGGCATCATCATTTGCTGGAGACGCCCACAAGCAATGCAGCCGTTGCTGCTGCAGTAGCAGCAGCTGCTGCTGCGGCTGCTGCTGCTTCATCTTCTTCAACGGGCACAACAACAACAACAACCGTGTCAACAATGGCTCAAGTGTTCGAGCGTCTATGCCGTCCCAGCCACGTTGTAGCGGAACAACGGCAGCAACAGCAACAACAGCAACAACAGCAACATCAGCAGCAACAACAACAACAACAGCAGCGGCAGCAGCGAGCTGCCCAACTGCCGACTGTGGGTCAACAGCGTTCAGTGGTGCCAATGCAAGTGCAACAGCTGCCAGCAGCAGCAGCAGCAGCCGCAGCAGCGGGATCGGTGCCGGTGACAATGCCATTGCCATTGCCATTGCCTTCGCATGGCTATCAGACAATGGCCGCTGGCTATTATCAGGGCGCAGGGCGTTCGCTGCCGCATCCGCATCCGCAGCCGCATCATGCGCACCAACATGGGCATGCAACGCAGCCGACTGCACATCCGCACGTACATCCGCATTTGGGTTATCATCAGACGCAACCGTTAGGCCACTACCATCAGCATCTTTAACAACGTATCGCAGTCGTTGCCCGCGGCTGCTCTGCAGCTAGCGCGTCGCATGCTGCAGCTGCAACCGCCCAGCAAGCCAATGGAGCAGCAGCAGCAGCAACAGCAGCCACAAGTGCGGCCAACATCAGGTGCTGCTGTCACATTGGCCGTGCGGCTGCCACCACCCAGTCGTGTGCAACGCTGCCTTGAGCGGCGCACGTTGATGCTGGTGTTGCTGCTGCTGCTGGCATTGCTGCTGGTCATTGGTCTGCCACTGCTGCTGCTGCTGCGCTAGACTAATGCAGTGTGATCTCAGCGCTGCGCCACCATTTTACAACCCACACACACAAACACAAACAAACACACACACACACACACACACACACACACACACACACACACACACACACACACACACACCATAACCACCGCACTTAGTTCATGTTATAGTTTATCTATTGCTCTATATCTAGATATATGTATATTTTTTTTTGATTGCTTCTCATTAATTCATTTTCTTTTAGTTGCACAAGACAATAGCAAAGCAGAAAATGGTTAAAACACAACAATTTACATGATGTGTGTGCATCTTTAGACTGAGATTTCTGCCAACACACAAGCAAGCATTCACACACACACAAGGACAGACACAAGGACAGACACGAGGACAGACACAAGGACAGACACGAGGACAGACACAGACACAGACAGACAACAGCAAAAACTCACTTCAAAATGTGTTCAGTTAAACTAACTTTATTTTAGACAACTACTTATCAATTAATTATTATGAATATATATATATATATATATATATATATATATATATATATATATATATATATATATTTAATATGATAAATCCATATATATATATAATTTTTTTTTTATTTTTGCTTATGATCTATAATTTTACACACTAGACGTAACATTTTACACTTATCATATAGTTTATATAATTCAAGGCATATATATATGTATATATATATATATCTATATATATATATATATATATATATATATATACATATATATGTATATATATATATTATATATATATATAGAAACGCAAATGTAGCTAAGCAATTTAGAGGGCTTTTCAAACTTTTGATTATTCATTAAGCCAGACCACTCACCGATCAACTTATTGAAAGATAAAACAAATTATTGCTTAACTATATCTATATCTTTATATATATATCTATATATATTGTAAAATTTTTTATAATTTTTTTGATGTGCTAAATATTTGTCGGAAAAATCTTTGTAAGCATTTGCTTAAGCTTCACTCTGGCGAGTTAAACTTTTGTAAATGTAATTCATATTTTAGTTTATTTCAATTTCATTTGTTTTGCCACAAATATTTAGCAATTAGAAAAAGAAAACAAAATTAAGAAATATATATAAATATATTTATATATATATAAAAGAATAGAAACACACATTTCTCTCATAATGCGAAACGAACAGAACGAAATGGAACAGAACATAAAACAATTTAAAATACATAGTTTTAAATATTAATTTGTAATTTATTTTAATTAAACACACACACACACACACACACACACACACACACACACACACACACACACACACACATGTACATATGTATGTATATATACATATATAAATACATACATATATATACATATACACAGAGCTGTTAAAAATTCCATTTGAATGGAAATTCAAAATGGGTTTTTGTTTTGAAAACCCATTTTGCATTTCCATTCAAATGGAATTTTTAACAGCTCCGCATATACATTTGCAGCCTGTTTACATGCAGCTTAGATTTGTAACGAGAACAAAGTACGAAAGGAAACAAGAAGAGCAACAAAATGATTAAGCAATTGTTTGTTTTTGATTGAGGTTTATTTAGTTATGCTTTATCTTAAACATAATTCATTATTATTTTAATTGCTATCAATTCTTTTTATTTATAATCTAATTTCTTGCAAAAGCAACAAAAAATACAAAAAAAAAACAAAACAGAAAACAAACGAAACAAATTTTTTTTATAAACATACAAAAATGCAGTTTTGAATAAATATGGTTTTTTGGATTTATTTCAAAACGCAACTAAAAACAACAAAAAAAAAAACACAAAAAAACAAAAACCGCAAGACACAAAAAAAACATCAAATTTTGTTTTATTTCGTTAACAATTTTTAATTTCATTTTAGTTGATTTTCGCCTCGAGTGGGGTACCGTTATATGCTAATTATCAGAGCTGTTAAGAATTCCATTTGAATGGAAATTCAAAATGGGTTTTTGTTCTGAAAACCCATTTTGAATTTCCATTCAAATGGAATTTTTAACAGCTCTGCTTATTATTTGCTATTTGTTATGGCCTTGCCACCTGGTTGAGAAATGCGCGTGCTGAGATCGCTGCTGCAGCAGGCGAGAGAGAAGCGTATGAGCAAGCGAGATGGCAAGCTGAGCTGCAGAGATGAGCTATGGCACGCGCGTGACACGAACGTTATTATTGTTGGGCCGAAGCACGACTATCACACAGAGAGCTCCTTCAATGAGAAACTGAGCAACTTCTGTTAGACACAATGTTAAAAAGAGAATGTTATAAAACTGTATTTGTATATGTAATCAGGCAGCTAAAGCTGTTGAGCAGTTAGTTACATCTGTTTGCTGCTGCTGCTGTTGCTGCTGCTGCATGCATGCAAAGCACTTAACGTTGAGCAAGATACCCTGTAAATATGAAAGAGTCATTAAACGAGCGCAATTTAGCGCTCCTCTTATATATAAATATTGTAACTCTTTTTGTGTTTTTATATGCGTACATATAATAATACATATATATATATATATATAGATATATATGTATATTAAATTAAGTATATATACATCAATTCGTGCATGCATACAACTTATATATAAATATATATCTATATATATGTATATATATATATATATACATATAAAGAAGCTAAAAACTTAAGACAAGCAAGAAAAGAAAATATATATAAAAATTTAGTGAATTCTGTAAGCAATCGCGTAAATTGTACATTTTTAGTAAACAGTTTTATACAAGCGCAATGGAAAATGAAAATGAAAAGGAAAAAGAAAAAGAAAATTAAAGAAAATTATATGAATTTACATGCTAAATGTAAAATGTAAATGAAATGGAAAAACAAAATTCAGCAAAAAAAAACAGATTTTAAAAACATCAAATGCAAAAGATATGAAAGATATATAAAAAGAAATATATATATATATAGATATATATATATATATATATATATATATATATATATATATATATATATATATATATATATATATATATATATATATATATATAGATATATATGTATTTGTGCATAAAGTTGACTTTTTTCCATGAAAAAAAAACAAATAAATCTAAGCTAAATAAGCAAAGTTAGTAACAACCAGAGCTGTTAAAAATTCCATTTGAATGGAAATTCAAAATGGGTTTTCAGAACAAAAACCCATTTGGAATTTCCATTCAAATGGAATTCTTAACAGCTCTGGTAACAACGCTTATTCGATATGACATATACACATATATATGTATATATATATATAGACTATAAAATGAATGTACATTATATACATATATACATATATATAGATACACACATAAATAGTAGCAATCCGTATGCAAGCCACACAGACCATAGCCATCATAGCCAACATAGCAATAGAAACCAGAATAAAAACTATTTACAATCGCAACATTTTTCCGATATTTTACATAATTCTAACTAAAGATATTTATTTACCTATATATATATACATATATATACAGTCGAGTCTCGATAATTTGTACCCCGCTAAATCGAAAATCGCGATAAATCGAAACAAATTCTATCCCCTTGATGGGGATATCTATATGATAGAAATCTCGATAATTTGAATTTCCGTCTAATTCGTAAGAAAC
The DNA here is from genome assembly GCA_035045365.1 of Drosophila leonis. Taxonomy (NCBI): domain Eukaryota; kingdom Metazoa; phylum Arthropoda; class Insecta; order Diptera; family Drosophilidae; genus Drosophila; species Drosophila leonis. The sequence continues at coordinate 4,059,303 of JAWNPC010000481.1, read as the reverse complement.
CTGATCCCCTTGCCATTTCGAATTATCGAGACTCGACTGTATATATTATATATACATTCTACTGCACACATTGAAGCTCCTTCCCCCCTTCAACTTTTTGATAGCATACTTTTGAGCGCTCGCAAAAACTTTGCACTTTGTTTTGCTGTCTTCAGCATGGCATTTACCAAACTCAAATGACAAAATTAATAATGCTGCCATATAACCCGCCTGCCAACTTCGGCGTTTTAACACCAACGAACAGTCTAAACCAAAATGAAAATACAAACTATCATTATAATATTCTATATATGTATATATATATCTATATATATATTTATACGTTTCGAGCTAACAGAAATCTATTTGACTATTTTCATAACATCGGAGCAGAACGTTGCGATTGTAAGCGTACATCAAACCTACATACAGGCCATAGACATCGTTTGTATATATACATATGTATACATATATATATATATATATATATATATATATTAGATATTTATATATATATATATAAATATATATCTCATAGGCTAAATTCTCAATCACAATACAGAGGCGCTTAGTGTCGTAACGCATTCTTGAGCTAGAAATCATTTTCTACTAACATTTTTTTTATTTATTTTTTTACATATTCATGAATAAATATAAATTTATATATATTTTAAAAAATTTTGTATTTATGTATATATTTATTTATTTATTTTCTTTAAATTTATTATTTTTTATATATTCTTGAACTAAACATAATTTTCTATTAAAATTTTTTTATTTTTTTTTTTACATTTTCATCAATAAATATAAATTTATATATATTTTTTTAAAATTTTATTATTATTATTTATGTATCTATTTATTTATTTATATTTTTTTTAAATTTTTTATTTATGTATATATTTTTAAGCTAGAACTAATTTAATATTAAAATTTTTTATTTTTTTTTATTTTTATGAATAAGTATAAATTTATTTTTATTAATTTTTTTTTTGTTAATTTTTTGTTTATGCATATATTTATTAATTTATTATTTTTTAAGTTTTAATTTATGTATATATTTATTTAATTAAATAAATAATTTTCCTTTAAAATTTTTTTTTTTTTTTTACATTTTAATGAATAGATGTAAATTTATATATATATTTTTAAGAATTTTTTATTTATGTATATATTTTTTAACTAGAAATTATTTTTTATTAAAATTTTTTTTATATTTTTATGAATAAATATAAATTTATATTTATTTCTTTTTTTTTGTAATTTTTTGTTTATTTATATATTTTTTAATTATATTTTTTATTTTGTATATATTCTTGAACTACAAATAATTTTCTATTACAATTTTTAATTTTTTTAAAATATTTTTATGAATAAATATAAATTTATATTTTTTTTTTACATTTTTTATTTATGTATATATTTATTTATTTATTTTTTTAAAGTTTTTATTTATGTATGTATATATTTATTTAATTAAATAAATAATTTTCTTGTATAATTTTTTTTTTTACATTTTCATGAATGGATAATTTTATATATATAATAAATTTATATATATATATTTTTTTAATTTTTTATCTATGTATATATTTTTAAACTAGAAATAATTTTTGATTAAAATTTTTTATTAATTTTTTTTTATTTTTATGACTAAATATAAATTTATATTTATTTCTATTTTTTTTGAAATTTTTTTTTAATGTATATATTTATTTATTTTTTATATTTTATTTATATATATATTTATTTTTCTTTTAATTTTTAATTTATGTACATATATATTCCCATTCTCATTTTCAGCGCATATTTCTTGGGTTTTCT